>OZ012741.1:657518782-658718782 GCA_963859935.3 Lathyrus sativus | reverse complement strand
TGGTGGCCATAGTTAGTGCGACTTCTTGGTTGGTGCTTATATTCCTTAAGTCAAGTTGAGGATAATATTGAGGCTGCCATATGTTGTCAATGCACTAAATGACTTTTAGAACCCTAGTTAACTCATCTTGGCCTTTAGAAAGTAGTGAGGTAACCGGCTTTGGTGCAGACTGAAGTTGGTTGACACTCGATACTACGCTCATTGAGATCTTAAACTTGGAGGGTTTTGGTTGGCAAGTAAGTTGCCTTCTGAACAACCACCCTTGTGAAGGATCAATGATATTGAGATCCCTTAGAACCTGGTTACTTTTGTAGGACAGGATGAACCATCTAACTTCAGGGGAGGGTACTTGCCTTTGAACTTCATGAAATCTTCATCCACATTTTAGCATCATTTACTTTTTTGCATTGCATGTGTCTCCCGATTTCTCACACTCGGTTCTCTCACCTTCCAGTTTCGTCACCCTGAGTTCTCGGCACCAATACAACACCAGAGCTCAAACTCGGAAAAGAATGGAGGATCAGGCAAAAGAGATTGATCGCCTTAGCAATGAGCTTGAAGACCTTCGAGGGGGTATGGGGCGTATGATGGAATTGTTACATGTCATGAATGCTAAAATGGATACCCAGCCCACTGTTGTTCCTGAGATTACCGGCATTACTGTGGACCCTCCACCAAGTGTGACCGTAGCAAGGGACCCACCTTATGGTCTTGCTCCCGGTTTTGTGCCTCCTCAAGCCACTGTTCCGATTAATCAACCTGTTCAGCAAGCCGTGCCCTTGTTTTCTGAAGTTTCTAGAGGGGCTCCTATCTTTGCACCACCTGTTGTACACACTCGTGCGCAACCGTACTTCAATGAGACAGTTTTTGATAATCTTGATGAGAATGTTGAGGGTTATGAGAAACATGATAAGCTTCGTGAGGAAGTAAACACTATCGTCCAGAGATTGAAAAAGGTAGAGGGTGATCAAATTTTTGGGACTGCTGCAAGGGATGTTTGTTTGGTCTCAGGTTTGGTTATTCCCCCGAAGTTCAAAACTCCGAACTTCGATCGTTATGAAGGTGCCACCTGTCCTAAGAGTCATTTGATCATGTATTATCGCAAAATGGCTGCCCATGTTGAGAATGATAAACTGGTGATTCATTGCTTCCAAGACAGTTTGAAGGGTGCTTCCTCCAAGTGGTATTTAACCTTGGACCAATCCCGCGTTAAGAGCTTTCAAGATCTATCTGACGCTTTCATCAAACACTACAAGTACAATATGGATCTGGCTCCTGACAGAAGACAGTTGCTGAGTATGTCACAAAAGAATTCTGAGTCATTCAAAGAGTATGCTCAAAGGTGGAGAGAAACTGCTTCGCAGGTAGAACCTCCTTTGACCGAGAAAGAGTTAGCTGATTGGTTTGTCGACACAGTCCGTCCAGAATTTTACGAGAGAATGGTGGGTAGTGTGACTTCAAACTTCTCCGACATCGTTGCTGTAGGTGTCAAGATTGAATTGGGTATGAAGAGTGGTAAAATGACAAATAATCATGGCGCTTCTAAGGATCAGCCGAAGAAACCTCCGTATAGCTCCCAGAAAAAGAAGGAGAGTGAGACTAATGATATATCCTCTGGTAGACCAAGGGAACGCTTTTATCGGCATCCGCAAGGTTATGCTCAACCTCAAGGGTACCCAGTCCAATATGCTCAACAACCCTATGTGGCAGCTATTACACCTTCTTTCAATCAACAGGTTCCTATGTATCAACCTATGCAACAACCTCCTGTTTATCCGCCTCCTATCAACTACCTACAGGCGCCCAACGCTCCTGCTCCTCAACAGCCAGAGAGTCCGGCTCCTCGCCGGAATGTTCCGAATAGAAGAACGTATAAACCTTGTCCGCCGATTCCAATGACTTTTACCGAGTTGTATCCCTCTTTGGTCAAACAGGGTCTCATCACTACTCGGGCTTTGGGTCCGCCTCCTAATCCATTACCCGCTAATCACAACGCTGCCGCTCATTGTTTATTTCATGAGGGTGCGCCTGGTCACGATCTGGAAAATTGTTATGCTCTCAAAAATATTGTCAGGGATTTATTGGAAAAGAAGATTTTGTCATTCGAAGATCCTCAACCAAATGTTAAGAAGAACCCTTTTCCTAACCATGAGAGTGTCAATGCCATTAGTGCTGATTCAGAGGAAGGTTATGCCCTTGACGTTGAACAGATTAAGACTCCTCTCAAGATGTTCCATGCGAAGCTGTTTGAAGCTGGTTTAGTAGATACTTCCCACGTTGCATGCGTAAGTTGTGAAGCCAGTATTAAGGGTTGCATGTTGGTTCAGAATGATGTTCAGAGGTTAATTAATGAGGGCGTTTTACAAGTGACAAGCCAAGCCAAGAAGGATGTAGTCGCTGTGGTTGAGCCTGTCTTCCATCAGCCTGAATCAAAGGGTAAGGTACCAGTGTTTAATTTATCAGGGGCAGGCTCCGCCAACCTCGTGTTCGATATACCAAGGTCGTATATCCCTGAAGTGAATCAGCCTAAGCCTATAGTTATTCGAAAACCAGGTCCGTTTCCTTTCAGTGATCCTAAAGCCGTGCCTTGGAAATACGACGTGACGATGGTTGACAAGGAGTCCGGGAAGGTTATTCCAAATGAAGAGGTTAAGGACACGGTGACCAATATCGCAGAGGTAAGCAGGATGACCCGCAGTGGCCGTGTGTATACTCCCCATTCCAATGAGGTCCCACCTAGGGAAACAACTAGTATCCCAGTGCCTGCCAAAGACAAAGGTAAGGGAGCCGTTACGAATGATGAAGATGCTGAATTTTTAAGGATCATCAAGAAAAGTGACTATAAAGTTATCGACCAACTTCATCAGACTCCTTCCAAGATCTCGATTCTATCTCTGTTAATGAGTTCACCCGCTCATAGGATGGCCTTGCAGAAGGTTTTGACTCAAGCACATGTGGATCAAGATATTAGCACCAGTCGGTTTGATAGTGTGATTGCCAATTTAACCGCTTGTAACACCCTCAGTTTCAGCAATGAAGAGTTACCGAAGGAGGGTCCGAACCATAATCGTGCTTTACATATATCGGTAAAATGTCAGGAGGACAATTTAGCGAGAGTGCTAGTGGACACCGGGTCTTCTCTGAACGTTCTACCCAAGAGGGTTCTTAATAAGTTGGCTTGTAAAGAGACTGCGCTGAAACCTACATCTTTGGTTGTCAAGGCTTTCGATGGCTCTCGTCGATCGGTAATGGGGGAGGTTAAGCTACCTATCCTGGTCGGTCCGCAAGTTTTTAATATCACGTTTCAAGTCATGGACATTAATCCCAATTACAGTTGTTTACTTGGAAGGCCGTGGATCCATGCCGCTGGGGCAGTGACCTCAACGTTACATCAAAAGATGAAATTCGTGATCGATGGAAAGTTGGTTATTATACACGGTGAGGAGGATCTGATGGTCAGTAACCTGTCCTCTTTCCGTTACATCGAGGCCGATGAGAATGCTTTAGACATTTCCTTTCAAGCACTTGAGATCGCCAATGCTGTTCTGCTGGAGGTCGAAGAGACAGTGGGTCAGGGTAATCCATTTTTTGCATCTCTGAAGAGTACCAAAGCAACAATTGACAGGGGCATTCCTGAAGGATGGGGAGAGGTAATTGATGTCAAGACCAAGACGGATCGCTCTGGGTTGGGTTACAAACCAACTCAGAATGGAGCTGCCACAACTGTCGAAGGGCGTCCGAAGTTTATCCAAGAGGTATTTGTCAGCGGAGGTTTCCAAGTCAATGCCATCAACGACTGTGAGGAAAATAAAGAGCTGAGCAACCTGGTGTTTAAGGGTGATGCAGTTTTGAACAACTGGGAGGCCGTAGAGATCCCTGTTATCTTTCCCTTGTCAAAGTAATTGTTTTTAAAAGTTTCATTTACAAATAAAAATCCGTAGCTCTGCCCAAGGCTATAGGATCTTTTATTGAGCCACCTTTCATTTCTAAAAAGATATTAATAACAGCATTTTGTTCAATTCCACTTTGGTTCATTTGCGTTTTTCGTTTTCACCTTTAAAAATGAAATTGGCAACCTTTTTCAAAAAAAAATAAAATAAATAATAATAAAAAAAAAACAGCATTTCATATCTTCGAGCATTTTAATTAAGTAAGCCTTCCATCATGCAGAGACATCATAAACCTTGTTGGATCCGATGACCTTACTGACACTCCTGACTGGGATGCACCCATCAATCAAGCCGAGGACGAGGGTGAAGAAGATTTTGAAGTACCCGCGGAACTGACAAGATTGATTGAGTACGAGTACACAGAGCTTCAACCGCATAAAGAGCAGGTGGACTTAATTAATCTCGGTACAGATGAGAGCAAGAAAGAGGTCAAGATTGGTGCAATGCTTGGGACGGAGATTAGGCCGAGGTTGATTGAGTTGTTAAAAGAGTATATTGATGTGTTTGCGTGGTCGTATCAAGATATGCCGGGCCTAGACACGGACATTGTTGTTCACAAGTTGCCACTTAAGCCAGATTGTCCACCTATCAAGCAGAAACTCCGAAGAACGAGACCCGACATGGCTTTGAAGATTCGAGATGAGGTTAAAAAGCAGTTGGATGCAGGTTTCTTGGCAGTCGCAAAATATCCAGATTGGGTTGCCAACATTGTGCCAGTACCTAAGAAGGACGGTAAAGTTAGGATGTGTGTAGACTACAGGGATCTGAACAAAGCAAGTCCAAAAGACGACTTCCCACTGCCACATATTGACACACTGGTAGACAATACGGCCAGTTTTGCGTTATTCTCATTTATGGATGGTTTTTCTGGCTATAATCAGATCAAGATGGATCCCGATGATCGAGAGAAGACTACTTTCATTACTCCTTGGGGAACCTTCTGCTACAAAGTCATGCCTTTCGGTTTAAAGAATGCAGGGGCAACTTACCAACGTGCTATGACCACTCTTTTTCATGATATGATGCACAAAGAGATTGAGGTGTATGTGGACGATATGATAGCCAAATCTCAGAGTGAAGAGGAGCATTTAGACCATTTGGTGAAGCTGTTTGAACGACTCAGGAAATATCAGTTGAAATTGAATCCTGCTAAATGTACCTTCGGTGTCAGATCTGGAAAACTGCTTGGTTTCATTGTTAGCCAGCGAGGGATTGAGGTGGATCCTGACAAAGTCCGAGCCATTCAAGATATGCCGGCTCCGCGAACCGAGACGCAAGTTAGGGGTTTTCTGGGACGTCTGAATTACATTTCCAGGTTTATCTTTAATATGACCGCTACTTGTGAGCCGATATTCAAGTTGCTTTGCAAGGGGCAGACAGTTGAGTGGAACCCTGATTGTCAGAAAGCGTTCGAGAAGATTAAGGGTTATTTGCAAGATCCCCCTATTCTGATCCCGCCCGTACCTGGAAGACCGTTGTTTATGTACCTTACTGTTCTCGAGAAGTCTATGGGTTGTGTGCTTGGACAACATGATGAGACTGGGAAAAAGGAACATGCAATTTATTACCTGAGCAAGAAGTTTACCGATTGCGAAAACAGATACTCACCATTAGAGAAAACTTGTTGTGCATTGGCATGGGCCGCTAAGCGCCTTCGGCAATATATGGTCTGTCATACCACGTTATTGATTTCTAAAATGGATCCGATCAAGTATATTTTTGAAAAACCTGCTCAAACCGGGAGGCTAGCCCGTTGGCACATGTTGTTATCCGAATATGACATCCAGTATGTACCCCAGAAGGCGATTAAGGGTAGTATTTTATCTGATTATCTTGCAGACCAGCCAGTTGAAGATTATGAACCTCTTAAGCTCGATTTTCCTGATGAGGATATTTTGTTGATTAAAAGAGATTGCGAAGAGCCAGATCCGAGCGAAGGTCCAGAACCAGGTCTTTGGTGGAAGATGATGTTTGATGGCTCCTCGAATTTCAATGGGCATGGTATAGGCGCCGTTTTGATGAACCCAAAGGGTGGATTTACTCCATTTACAGCAAGGTTGGACTTTGAGTGTACTAATAACGTCGTAGAGTATGAAGCGTGTATCCTCGGCCTCGAAGCAGCGATTCACCTCCGAATCAAACTTCTTAAAGTAAGTGGTGACTCAGCCTTGGTTATCTACCAGGTACAAGGCAAATGGGAAACGAAGAATGAGAAGTTAATCCCTTATAAAGACTATATTATTGAGCTGATCAAGTATTTCGACGAGATAGAGTTCGAGCATGTTCCTAGATCCGAGAATCACGTTGCTGATGCTTTAGCCATGTTAGCATCTATGTGGAAAGTTAAATTCGTTAATGAAGCCCCTCTTATCCATATTGAGCGCAAGGTTGAGCCCGCTTATTGTCAGATGGTCGAAGAAGTTGAGGTGGATGAAAAGCCTTGGTTTCATGATATCAAGAACTATCTCGTCAAGCAAGAGTATCCCGATAGCGCTACTGGCCTGGACAAAAGGACATTGAGAAGATTGGCGTCCAAATTCTTTATCAGTAACGGTGTGCTATACAAGAGAAATCACGACATGGTCCTGCTCAGATGTGTTGATAAACGGGAAGCGGACATGTTACTACAGGAAATTCATGAGGGGACCTTCGGAACCCATGCCAATGGTTATGCTATGTCCAAGAAGATGTTAAGGGCTGGGTATTACTGGTTAACCATGGAAGCCGATTGCATCCGATACGCTAGGAAATGCCATAAGTGCCAAATTTATGCTGATAAAATGCACGTACCTCCGTCACCGTTGAATGTGTTGTCTTCACCATGGCCGTTCTCTATGTGGGGCATAGACATGATTGGGGCCATCGAGCCGAAAGCCTCTAATGGTCATCGTTTCATCCTTGTTGCCATTGATTATTTCACCAAGTGGGTAGAGGCTGCCTCCTACGCCAACGTGACCAAGCAAGTGGTTGCCCGATTCATCAGGAAAGAGATCATCTGCCGCTATGGAGTCCCAAGCCGGATAATAACTGACAATGGCACCAATCTGAATAATAAGACTATGAAAGAGTTGTGCGATAACTTCAAGATCACTCACCACAATTCTTCTCCGTACCGTCCTAAGATGAATGGAGCCGTTGAAGCTGCAAATAAGAATATCAAGAAGATCCTGCAAAAGATGGTTGTGACTTACAAAGATTGGCATGAGATGTTACCGTTTGCTTTGCATGGATACAGAACCTCGGTGAGAACTTCGACAGGGGCAACACCTTTCTCACTGGTATATGGAATGGACGCCGTGCTCCCCATCGAAGTAGAGATACCTTCGCTAAGAGCGTTAATGGAGGCTGAACTTGAGGAAGCTGAGTGGGTTCAAGACAGATTGGATCAGTTGAATCTCATTGACGAGAAGCGTTTGACAGCCATGTGCCATGGGCAATTATATCAGAAACGGATGAAAAGAGCGTTTGATAAGAAGATTCGTATCCGTGAGTTCCGTCAAGGAGAGCTCGTACTCAAAAAGATCTTACCAGTACATAAAGATATGCGCGGAAAGTGGATGCCCAATTATGAAGGCCCATTCGTTGTAAAGACTGTCTTCTCCGGAGGGTCTCTAATACTTACGACAATGGACGGTGAAGAACTAGCACATCCCGTGAATTCTGATGCAGTCCGAAAAAATTATGCCTAAAAACCCGCTAAGTCGAAAACCTGCAAAAGGCGACTTAGGCAAAAGTAAGGGTTGAAAAAAAAGAAATAATAACAAAAGCTCGCTAAGTTGAAAACCCGAAAGGGCGGCTTAGGCAAAAAAGAGCGTCCCGGTGGATTGAAAACCCGAAAGGGCGGTCCAGGCAAAAGTTAGGGACAAAGGCATTTCATTGCATCAGAAGACACTGATTATCTCGAACACACTTTCCGCATGAGAGCCATGTTTCAGTTCTTTCATCCTTGCCCAAAGCAGGATTCTGGATTAGTCTTAGTTATTAGTGTCAGTAGGTGTCATTGGATTCGATGTAACCTTTCCCATGTTGCCAATTTTAAAACATAATCATCTGTGGAGCTATGCCTTCAGCGAGCTACCGCCCTTTAAATAAAAGAAACCATCTCGTTACTTACATTCTTTGGTGCATTGCTCTTTGCTTTCTATTTGTTATGCAAAATGCGTTTATTCCTAAAATTTGAAAATGAAAGGTGCATTGTAGATTTTTTCAAAACTGTTTTTCAAAAACAAAACAAATTTGAAATGTAATAAATTACTTTGACTAGTGGAAATTCCGACAGGATCTCTTCATTCCCCGGAAATATCATTATTGCAGAAACACTTTCCAACCATTGCCCAGTGATAGTCCCCAGAGAGACTATAAGCTGACAACTTCTTCTTGGGGTAACTTAAAAGTGTCCCTCAAGTTTCCTTCTCCCCATGTGAAGACATGATACTGTGCACTCAAGCAGATTACTTTCTCCCCAGAGAATTCAGAACTTTAAAACCAGATGTGGTTCTACCATTGATCTTTCTTACCCATGATTGACGTATTGGTTGCAGAGAACGCAGGGTATCTCCGTCGGGATGTTTATTTCATCTCTCGTCTCTAGTCTGTTTTGTCAGCATACATGCCTATTTACATATTCATTACATACTCATTACATACTCATTTCATAACATCTTACATACATAAACATTAACATACATAGACGTTAACATGCATTCGCATTAACATATGCATTAGCATTCACAGGTTCATTGTGTTTCACCATCATTTGGTTGTTACCGCCGAGTAACTGGGTTCGTCCATTCTCTCCAAATAGATTGTCAGCCCTAAGCATAAAATACTTACTTGTTTCCAGCTTCCCCACAGAGCTCGATCCTCGTGGATGACGGTTACTTCAGCTATCTTTCCTCACCAGGATTAGATATTTACCCTTCGAGATCATTCCCTCGATGGAGTCTTGATTACTAGTCTTCTTTCTAGCTCGATCCTAGATTGAATCTCAGTCTTGTCGGTCGTCGAGCCCAACCGGACGTGCATTTATTTTGCACCATCTAAAGGTTTTCACCATACCATGACAGATGCGCGACTATCTCGCTCGAGAAGTTTATCACTGTACCCGGACGTGCATTTATTTTGCACTATTTTTCAAGAAAATCAACTACAATCATTTACAGATATACGCCAGTTCACGCCTGGAAAATCCACCAGTACAACACTTTACAATCCTACATGTTACAACACTTTACAACACTTTATAATCTTACATCTTACAGCATCAGTATGCGACATTTCTCGCCTGAGAAGCCAAATCCTATCTTCGTTATGACTCGCAGCAAATGGCCATCTCCATGGAGCAGTTGGGCTTCCATTTACCTGTCGTCTTGAAGTATAGAGAGGTTTGAACCAAATCATATTCAGGAGAGCACGATTCTGAAATATGAGTATATTCAGTCATTCAGTTTCATATTCAGGAGAGCACGATTCTGAAATATGAGTATCTTCAGTCATCCAGTTTCATATTCAGGAGAGCACGATTCTGAAATATGAGTATCTTCAGTCATCCAGTTTCATATTCAGGAGAGCACGATTCTGAAATATGAGTATATTCAGTCATCCAGAATCATATTCAGGAGAGCACGATTCTGAAGTATGAGGAAATTCAGTTTACCCTTTTCATGTTCAGGAGAACATTTATCCTTCAGTAAGAGAGGAATCAAAATCGTATTCCAGGCGCCGACCTTAAATGCGAGAAGATTTATTTATCAGATAAGCAGCAGCCTCTTTATTTGAGTACTTATCCATTTTTTTGCACATAAATCCCTTCCAACGATAAGTGGCAGTTCTCCCTCGAGAAGCTTATCAGGGCATGTCTTATTAAAGTCCATTTATTTTGGCATACAGTCGGTCTTTACCCTGTATATATGATACGGATTTCCGAAAAATCCATCCGATCCCATCACGAAGGATGGTTTATAGAAGCTTGGATGTTATTCTTTGCTCAATGCTCCAGCATTCTGTAATCGATCTTACAATCGTACGTGATCCAGTTTTATTTTTAGGTTCCCCAGTGGAGGCCGTCTCATAGGTACCATCTCCATTAGAGAATCTCGTTCCTCTTCTAAAAAGTGACAATTGGTCATTCGCACCAGTTGACTATCATTTTTTAGATTTCCCCAGTGTTGTACTGTGTCTCAGCGCGTCATTTTCCCCAGTGAGTTCTTCTCATGGCGTCTGCCCCAGTGTCGTCATGTTCGGCAGCATTTTCATATTCATCATTCCAGCATACGTATCATATCATATTCATATCATCTGCATTAAGTCGTTCCCGTTTTGTCCATAGCATTGCATATCGTCGCATATAAGGGCAAAATTTTCGGTTATCTATATTTAAATCTCTCCACCACGATTCCTCGAGTCTCTGTCACTCCAAATCGTCCGGTGTAGCTATTTAAATAGGGGCAACTGTAATACCCCAAATTTTACCCTTATATTTAGTCAGGCATTTCGCATAGCATCTCATATGTACATTTGCTAACCACTAACAAGTCATGGAGGTGTTTGTTTTGCAGATTTGGTTCCAGGGGTATTTTGGTCATTTTACACAACTTCTGCTAATTCCTTGAAGACGGGCTGTTATTAAGTTCTGAGGCGTTTGATACACTATTTTAGAGGCGTTTACTTATCCCCCAGGTCTGACTGTATCAAGGTGCCAATTTGATGTGGTCGGTATTAAAATTTGTCAAGCACAACTGGATTTAAGATCCATTCCATCGCTCATGGTTTATTTCCAAAGCGCTTCCGTTCTGTTATTAAGGCACAGTCATAATTGGGTATTGTTGGTTTGTGGCTCTCGACGTTTGGACAGGGGAATTTAATTACGATTAGTTTTGTTGTTAATGCTGAAATTGTCGTGATTACGGTGCACATACGTATTTGGTTACGAAATGGTTGGTTAACATTTAAAAGGGATTTTAATCAGATGATGAGATTATGATTACAAATGAGACGAGTCCACAAATAAGAATATCACTTGGGAGTGTTTATGTTTTATGACTGTGTTAATGAATTTAAATACTTGTGGATTTATTCACAAATGTTTATATTTTTAACTAAGAATAAAATAT
This sequence comes from Lathyrus sativus, assembly GCA_963859935.3. Classification (NCBI taxonomy): domain Eukaryota; kingdom Viridiplantae; phylum Streptophyta; class Magnoliopsida; order Fabales; family Fabaceae; genus Lathyrus; species Lathyrus sativus. The sequence continues at coordinate 658,707,720 of OZ012741.1, read as the reverse complement.
AAATGAATTCAAATTTTGGGAATTTTATTTCATAAAAGAATCTCATCATACAAGAAATGAAGAATACTTCACATTTCAGAAATAATGTTACAAGGAATTACATTGATTCTTAAGGTATCTATCCTAAATCCTAAAAGTTCCTAAGTGCCTTCATGTTGTCCCTAAGCTTCTCCGCAGAATCTCCGACTAACCTGCACGTCAAAACAGAACAAACCATATAGAAAAATGTTAAAAGTTGTTTTTGACACTCTCAGAACATTATCATCATCGAGTGTCGGGAGGGCACGACTAAAGCCGCATCCTACTCCCGTTACCAATCTGAGCCATCGGCGTCAGATCAGGTAGTTATTGTTCTTATCATAAGGGACTGTCGAGAGATGAAGAGTAAAAAGAAGTTTCGGGTCGAAATGGATTTTGCCGAAGGATTGCTTCGAAACCAGTACGTAATTGGAATCTATCAAGTAAATCCGGATGCCAACAGATTGCTAATTAGATCCATGGATAATCCACAACTGAATGTAGAAAATCCAAACCATACGGATGTCCCAGATCAGAGAGAAGACTTGTCTGCAAAAATCCAACAGATAATATTAGAATCAAAGTCCATATCAACATCAGCAACCCCAATTTCATAACAGAGTTTAAAACAGTTCAGTTCAAGAAACAGCAAGAACCGAATTCAGCTCGCATTCATAAAACAAATGAGCTAACTGCACAAAGAAAACTGGATTACAGAACGAGACAGTGAAAGTTGCTTCGAATAAAATCGTGATGGGCCAAAGTCGACAATCAAAATATCAGAAAGACTATGGAGTCATCAAATCACACCTGCAAGTGAGGTTGTAAGAATAAGCAGATAAGTTCCCATAATCACGGTGATGTGTTAGTTCAGTTGGGATCCCAGATGTGCAAAGCACATTGCACAAACAAGTCACAAGCTCGGTTCAACAAGAAAACCAAAGCATAAGCAGTTCATAAAAAAGAAGGGATGCTTAACAAAGTCAAGCTGTATCAGTTATGACAAATTCAATCCAACAGGCGAAGCTCAGCCACCACAGGAACAACGAAATCAAATCAGTTCGAATTGCAGGTCACAAAAAAAAACATGATGTAAGTCATAAGAATAAACCATATCAGAAACCATAACTCTGAACCAAGTTCAAACAAGCAAAGAGCACAACAGAATGAGTCAAAGAAGATAGAGTCAAATGGCATCAGAAAGAGAATAAATCCATACCATAAGAAGCATATCAGTTCACCAGGATAATTCATGCCCTCAAATATCCAAAGCATGAAGGGCTCAGTCTGAACATCATCGCCCCATCAAATAAGTCACCAAAACAAGTTATAAAATCATACTCAGTTCATGAAACAAACAAGTGCACAAACACATGGCTCATCACCAATTTAATCAGAAGCAAAAATATGATCACAAGTCAGGGTTGTAGTATCCTGTTCCAAATGGTTCAGACAAACGTCATCATTACCGCGTACTCTTCTCGGCGGCAAAGATCAATACAACATCAGTCCTGAAAGAAGAAAAAGAAGAAAAGTAAGTGTAGTCCAACTGATAACCAGACTGAATGAAAGCAGGTCATCATCATCAAATAATCTAGTCCGCATCAGTATCCAAAGCAAAGACCAGAGGTCAAAGAACATTGCATCAGATGGAACCAGATATCCAAATACACGACAGAGTCGCCTGTATCAGAAGCATCTGCAAAGCATGAATCCAAACAAACCACATCAGATAAACAAAAAAACGACATCCAGTTTGAAACCCAAAAGATGAAGTTCAGTCGAGGCCAATCAAATATGGAAAGTTTCAAACAAATCGAATAGGGTCATGTAATATCCAATCACAGAGTTCTGAAAATAGAAGGCTCCGAATCAAATCAGAAGAATCGTATCAGCTGGAAATCAGAAAGACCAATCGAACCCTAAAAGAGGAAAACAGAGTTCAATTAGTACCAGATTCATGAAATCCAATCTCACCGAAATCCCAATCGAACCCTAAAAGAGGGAACATGGTTCAATCATTATCTGAAAAAAAACCAAACACAATCATATCAAACTCTCAATCAAATCAAAAGTATGCTGGTTACGAAAATCAAATCAAATCGAATCACCATGAAATCCTGAGGCAATAATGCAAATCCAACATCAAAAGCCCAAAAAGGAGAGGGTCAGAAGAGTATAAAAGGGGAACGATCTCACCATCCAAAAGGGAAGAAGGTAGCCGTGAGAGAGAGAGGATCGCAGAAACCCTAACGAGATCGCGAAAGCCTTAACAAACGAAACCCCAGCGGCCGAGACTCAGAGGGACCGGTACCCTCATCATCGTCGCCGTTCATCGCCGTACGAACATCACAAAACCACGAGCGAAGCATCGACGAGAAGATCGCCTTCGCCGTTCACTACAAACGGCGGGCAATCAACCTTTGGGCCTCAGTTCTGCACATCACCGGCCGTTTCACTCTAAAAGTAAGCTATGAGATCTTTGCCTCACCCTATTTCTGTCTGATTTCAGGATATGAAGGAGAATGAAGAGAAGCGAGAGAGAAGAGCAGCGAGAGAGAAGAGCAGCGAGAGAGAAGAGAAGCGAGAGAGAAGAGAAGCGAGAGAGAGGAGAAGAAGAGTGAAACGGCGCCGTGAAACATTAGGGTTCCCAGAACCCTAAATGTTTTTTTGCTTAACCATCAACCGGGTTGGGTCCGGGTGTGATGACCGGCCCAACCCCCTCCCCTTATTTGTTTTTTTTCTTTATTTTTTATTTTGTTTTTTATATATTTTTAAATTTTTCTTTTCTTAGCATTTTATTTTATAATTTAAAATTGTTTTTAAAATAAAAATTAAAACTTTTTTTAATATAAAATTAAAACTTTTGTATAAAAATGAAAAAACCCTTTTTTAACAAAAATAAGAAAGACTTTTTTTAAAATATAAAAATAAAACCTTTTTTAAAAAAAGAGTAAATTATTTTTAAATTAAATTTCTTTTGCAAGCTAACATTAAATTATTAAGATTTTTAAATAAAACAACAATAAAAATCTCGAATTGGCATCTTTTTCTTTATTGTTTCGTAATTAATTTGATCACCGCCTAACTCGGCCCACTAATGCCATTTGTTCATTTTGCAGCTCGTTACATTTACCGTTACTTATCTCATTTTATTTCATTACTATATTGTAACTGCTTCTCATATGTAACTACGCGAACCTAATAATCGCGCTTTAAGTTTCTGCCTTTAAATTTCTGTTTGTATGGCTTTAACTGCTGTCTCTATTTTCTGCTTGCATAACTCAATCATCTCACATCTTCATTAATATTTCAGTCACACTATGCACTCCGAAGGAATTAGGTCTAGCATTTGACCGCCGTGTCAATAGTCCTCAACTCCAAACCCTTACAACCTCACAAAACCTAATTTTCACAAATGCCTCGCCGCAGGCAAGATTACAATTTTACCCCTAGCATTAGGTCAAAGAGCCGCCGCACTCATTTTAGGGTTTCCCGTCGTGGAATCCCTAACCTAACCTAATTTAACCCTAATTACCACTTAAACAATCCAACGTAGAGATTTGGAGTTTCTACACTCCGCGTAAGCGTGTCCTTAAGACATGTTTATTCCCCTTGAGACCTTGACCACAGTCAAGAAGTCTCTAACCTCCCTTTTGAGGGGAACTACGATTACTCTGATTCCACTCCCGTAAGGATACGTAGGCACAAGATGCGATGTCTTGCCGAGTAAACTTAGAATTAACCCCTTAGGTTTATTTTCTCACTTTTAATCCTTTGTACATATATCTTAAGCAAATAAATAAAGCAAATAGTAAACATTTGAACAAAAGGTTCCCGTAGAGTACTACGGAAGTTTAGGGTGCTAATACCTTCCCTAATCTTAACCAACCCCCGAACCCTAGATCTTTCCCCGCATTGTGTTTACGATGCAAAAATAGGTTTTCCCTCTTTTGACCTTTTCCTTCGGATAAATCAAAGAGCGGTTGTGAATTGAATTGCGATTCAAACTCATTAATAGTTTGTGATCCTATTTCCACCGCAACACAATGGTTCTTGATATTCCCACAACTGGACTTACTACTGCCTAGTCATCCAACTGAAGATCTTCAGGGAACACAGCTCCACCAACTTGATCAAAAACATCTCCAAAAGAGGGTAATCTTCCATACACAACTTAGGGCTTCTACCACAAGCTATAATATATGAACAGAGCCATATCCTCTTTTGGTCTTCAACCAACTACCCTTCTGCACAAGAGTAATTTTCTCCAACCTCAGTACTTAAATAACCAAATGCCATTGTTTGGTTACTCAGCTTCTAGAGAATCTGCTAATCCACCAGGCCATTTTGATCTTCAAGTCTCAAATTCTTCTTGCTCCAAAGTAAGGCATCTACTCCTTAACACAACTCCCGCAAACTGTATGAGATGAAGCATTAATTCCATTCATACTTGAGAGGGTCAACTTATTTTCAAATGATGTGCCACAACATCACTTGAGGCCTTGAAGTTTCTGTTTGATGTCATAACTTCGGTTAAGACATCCAGCTGGAGAGCTCAGGCTTTTATTCTGCCACTTAGAAGATTCTCTTCACTCAATCAGAACCAGAGTACATAGGCTTGATATCAAGTTGGAGTAGACAACCTCTATTATGATTTGTTGTACCACAACAATTACCTTGAAGTGCATTTGCTTTATGAACTCCTCTTAATAGAGACCAAACGTGTCAAGGCTTGACTCTTTAATGAGGAAGGGTCACAAAAGAAATCTTTACACAAGGATTCCCGCTTTCCTTAAGTAGAGACTTCTTTAGAAAGTCAGAGATAACTGCCACTTATCCTTGACCTCCAATATGACCAGGGTCATATGCTCCTATACACTTAGATCAGAAATAAACTGACCTAAGCAGTGCTATCAACAAAACCATCTTCTAGACAAGTTTCTTTCCAAGAAACTCTCTAGCTAATAGATCAGGTGCTTCTAGTAGAAACTAGAACACAACTGCTGCACTCCAATACTCTTATAGAGCAGATTGTCTTCATCTTCATTCCCATCAGCACTCCATTCTAGTCTTAGTTTCTTGCCAGGAAACTTACTAGAATAAAGTTAGACCCTACCACACATGCATATGGTACCTGTGATTCACTCCTTGAATCAACAGAATTCTGCACAATCTCTGCTGATGGAATGCCTTAACATCTGGTTGAACATCAGAGCATATCCTTCTTCCAGAAGACAATCTTGGATTTTGACAATGTTGATCATTATGGATAATCAATTAAATACTTGTGCATTCCACAAATAGAGATTGATCTTAAATCCATACAACTTGTCGAGAAAGCCAGATGATTACACTTCAGCAATACCAAGAGTATTCTTTAGTATAACTATTTTTAATGTTGAAACAACAAGGCTGCCACCCTTGACTCAACCTCTCTATGACTTCCTCTGCTGATAGACTCCTTGTAAGTCATGAGTGGTGAAAATAAATCACCTCCCACACAACAGAACAACCCAAGCAACAGCTCAAGCACAACTTCCAGCAATCTGCCACAGCCATAAACTGTATATGAGCCAGTCTTCTCCCAGGGGCATCATAGTTCTTTTACCAGAGAAATATGTAGCGGAACCACCAAAAGAACATGCCCTAAACAAGATGTCAGAACATTCACCAGATCATTAGACAGAAGTAGCCACTCCTTCTTTGGCAGAACATAAAACAGGTTATAGAAGCTCCTATAACAGAGGGCACAGCAGCATATACACGCTTTTCCTTGGCTCCATAAGCAGTAACTCAAACATTCAGCAACTCAGCTACAACTTCTCCTTGTTCCACAACACCAGAAAGTATCTCCCAATATCTCATCTAGAACAGGCAAGATGCTAGCTTTGATACCAATTGAAATTCTGGTATGCAGATCTCATATGTCCCAAGACCATTGATCTCTGCTGAAACAAGGACGAGGACAGATCATTACCAATTTAAATTTATTTAAATTGCCCCAATGTCATGACCAACGTTATGACCTCTGTTGTGACATCTGCTGGCTGACAAACCTATTTATCTAACCATTTAACTTGTGCAAAATTGTAAATGCAGAAAGATAAATAACACCAATAATTGTTTACCTAGCTCGGTGCAACATCACCTGCATCTGGGGGTACTAAGCCAGGAAGGAAATCCACTATTAGCATAATTAATTTAGAGTTAAACCTCCACTTTACACTCCCCACTTAATCTCTACCCAATGCAATTTCAGCCTAGAGACACTCTAGTACCTGAGTATACCCACTCACTCTCCCTCAATCACACAACAGTGATTTATAATTCACAATTACAAAATTCAATATGAAGAGACACTTCATACACACCTTGATCTTGCTTCACAGCTTTGATCAAGGAACTCACACACTCTTGCTTCACAGCTTTGAGTGAGACACAACCTAGAATTTACCTATCTAATGTAATCATCCACCAGACAATTGCTTAGAGTACAAGTATTCCTAAACAAAAATCACACGTGAAGACTCGCCGTCTTCACTTACAAATATGTCTACCACAATGTATCAAAAGATACAAAGGGTGACTTACACACAAGGGACTCTCAAACCCTATACCTTTATTTTACACTCTGGTTTTTCTTGATTTGAGTGCTTGCTTTCTTCTGCTTCTGCTCCTTTTTTTATAGCTATGCAGACTAGGCTTGGGCTGGTCACAAGTAACAAACATTAGTTTTAACAAAGTAAACCTAATTTCCACTAATCAAGGTGCTGTCAAATTAGGTCATGATACTGCCTAGAATCTCGTCTGAAATAACTAAGAAGTCATAACAGGTTTCCTGAAATTTAGCCTGAGATATATCAGGTATCATAACAGAAAAACAAACTCTGCCTGTCTGATGTCATACGATCAATGTCATGACATTCAGCTTTCACTTACTCTTAGCTGACCAGCTTGCGCTGCTGCATACTTCTGCAGAATCTTCTTCATGACAGTAGAAACAAACATATCATAGTTTCCCAAAATGTCTCAAAGATCCTTTTTATGAACACTAATTAAATCTTCACTTTGTTCCTAATGAATCTCTTTGGCCTGTACATACTGATGAGGAATGTCCAACAATACCAACACACTTATGTCAAGAGATATACCATAGCAGCCCCTGCTGTACCAGACATTGATGTCATGACACTCAGTATGACATCCAACTAGCTTCTTCTACATCCATGACATCCATGACAGCAGTTCTGTCATCAGCTCCTGCTAGCTCCTTCTGCATCCACGACATCCATGACAGCAGTTCTGTCATCAGCTCCTGCTAGCTCATGCTACACCAGGAGCAATGTCATGAGTCATCAGCTCCTGCTGCACCACTACTCCTGCTGTTTCTCACACATGACAGTAGTTCTGTCATGACAGCAGATGGATGTCGTGATGGATGTCACGACATTCAACATGACATTCACATTAAAACACTCCACAGCAGTTCTGTCACCACATCAGATGGAAATGTTATAACATTCTGCTTAACATCAGTGCAAGATCATGTTTTACCAAAATTTAGCCAATCATAGAACCATGGACAATTCTATATCATAGAACCATGGAACTAACACAATTCAACATCACTATGCTCCACCTAAATAAGAATCTCTTCCTGTTCCAGCTCTTCTTCAGAGATCTTAGAACTTTGACCAATGTCATTTCTTTTCTTGAAAGCCATCTTAGCTTCATTGAAATCTACATCTCGATTTGTGATACACCCCCTGTGACCTGACTCTAGGCACCACAACCTATAAGCTTTGACTCTTTCAAGGTATTCAAGGAACATACATCTAAGAGCTTTAGGTTCAACCTTGTATTGCCTAATATGAGCATAGGCTAAACAACCTAATACTATAAGTCTGTCAAGACTAGGCTAAACACCTATTTATCAAGTATGTTGCATTCACATCACCTTCTGCCCAAAACACCTTCTTTAACCCTGCACTTACCAACATGCACCTAAACCTTTCCAGAATGGTTCGATTAAATCTTTCAGCCAAAACATTTTGTTGGGGAGTCTCTATAGTAGTTTTGTGCCTTGCAATACTATACACAACATAATAGTTGTCGAAAGCTTCATTTCAAAATTCAAGACCATTGTCGGTTCTCAACCTCTTGACCTTCCTTCCAGTTTGGTTTTTGACCAGAGTCTTCCATCTTTTGGACTTTTCAAAAGTTTCATCCTCAGTCTTCTAGATGAATATCGATAACTTTTTGGAGTAATCATCAACTATGAATAGAAAATACTTTGCACCTAAGTGTGGAGGATTCCTTGTAGGCCCCCAAAGATCAAGATGAATGTAATCAAGGGATCTATGTACTCTTTGTTTGCCTTTGTTAAACTTCATTCTATAGGATTTACCAAATACACAAGGTTCACAAAACTCCAGTTTTTCGACCTTGTGACCACCCAACAGATTTTGTTTCGACAATTCGACCAGGCCTCTTTCACTGACATGGCTAAGTCTTTTATTCCATAGCTTAGTCTTCAACATAGGTTTCATGGATGTCGCATCTGCTGAACCACTTACAACCTAAGCCTCAAGGGTATACAAGCCTTATTTCTTCATGCCTCTCAAGACTTCCTTCGACCCCTTCATTACCCTTAGGATGTTTTGCTCTCCTTTGAAAACATATCCTTTCTTATCGAATTTGCAAAGAGAAATTAAATTCCTCTTAAGATCAGGTACATACCTAACATCAATTAATAACCTTATTGACTCATCATGGAGCTTGAATCTCACAGATCCAATACCTGTAATTTTGCAAGCTTTGTTGTTTCCTAGCAGCATTGATCCACCGTCTTGATCATACAATTCCTTAAACACGTCCTTATTTGGAGACATGTGCCAAGTACACCATGAATCTGTAATCCACTCCTTGCAAGAGTCACTGCTTGTAACCACCAGGACATCATATGATTAATAACCATCTTGTATAATGATTGCATTACCATTATCCTTTCCACCATGATTGTTCAGTCGATCAGGGCCTAGTTTTCTTGTATGACCCTCCTTCTTACAATGATAACACTTAATAGTAGGAGCATTACCACCATAAGAATTATGTAGAACTCTACCATTCTTCTTCTCAAACCTACCACCTTTCTTCAAGAATTTCCCCTTAATGGACAAACCTTCACCAACAAAAGATGGCTTATGCTCCTTTCATTTGTTCAAATCCTTAGAGTACAAGGCAAATTGAACATCTTCAAAGGTCAACAACTTTCTTACATACAAGAGAATTTCTTTGAAGTGAGAATGTGACTTAGGTAAAAAACACAGCAACAACAACACTTGATCTTCATCATCAATCTTGACCTCAATATTTTCAAGATCAAGAATTAACTTGTTGAACATATCCAGCTGCTCAGCCAATGCTTTGTCTTCACTCATCTTGAACGAATACAAAGCTCGCTTTAGGTATTGACGATTAACCAAAGATTTCTTCATATAGAAACCTTTAAGTTTCATCCACACATCAGCTGCAGTTTTCTCCTTTTAAATACAAGGAGAACCTTATTACCAAGGCTCAACATAATGGCATTGTAGGCTTTTTCGATCATCGTTGTCTTCTTCTTCTTCGATAAGGCAACATCCATCTTCTCTGATCCTTTCAACGCTTCTAACAAACCCTGTTGAACAAGAAAGACTTGCATCTTCAAGCGCCACAAACTGAAATCATTCACACCGATGAATTTCTTAATCTCATACTTTGTTGACGACATCTTCTTGCCTACGCCCACCGCCCAAGTTTGTTGTGAATTGATGTCATCAAGAACAAACCAAAATATGATAAAAGATTGAGTTTCTTGTAAAAACACAAGATACCCTATTAGGTTTTCCAAAAGATAGATAAGAAGGAAGAAGAAGAATAAGAATTGGTTAAAACTGTTTTACTATTCACTTACTCAATAAGGTTCAAATATTACAAGTGAATACCAACAATTAACCTCTATCAATAACCTGAGAGAACTAGTCTATTTATAGACTATTAAGATAACTTAGGATACAATTTAACTTAACAATTGGACTTAGAAGCAAAGTCCAATTTGAGATACTAACTTAAATTATAAGTTAATATATTTCGACATTATGCTCAAACAGACTTCGAATACAACATACATAACTCTTGTCGAACCATGAAGGTACCCTTGTCAACACTATAATTCTATCTAAATATCACAGTTACAGTTGTAAAATTGAAGAAGTTTCCAATTCCATCCTCCAACGGTACTATTCATCATCTATTTAAAGAGGACAATAAATTTTGAAGAAACACGAAGGTGAACAATAAGAGAAACAAAAATTGCAAGACTAACTACACTTAGAATTTTTTTTTGTATATTTTCATAAGTGTATTCTCTGAAATATATTTTTGCGTATCTGCTTGTTTATAAGCAATATTGTAAACACACAATATTTGCATTTGAACTTCGGTTAAATTTCTTGAGAGACTAAGTTTAGTCTGTAGCCTTGAGAAGTCATTGACAATTGGTATTTGCATTTATAATCAGTTTGGTTATTGGATTAAGTCCTTATGAGAAAGCAAAATCACTCTGACGAGTGGACTAAGTATCTTAGTTAATAGTGAATCGATATAAAAATCCCGAGTATTTCTTTCATTGTTGTTTTTTGCCATTAATTTGCAAAACATTGTCATATCTGAAACCTAATTCAAACCCCCATTTATTGTGTTTCTTGAACCTTAAAAAATGGCAGTAAAAGGCAATTGCACTCTCCTCACCCGACTATTCAGCCTAACGGTGGCCAAACCCTAACATCCGACCATAATAAACACACAAAAGTGTGCAAAAATTTCATCTGCAAAAACAATTATGTCTCTCGGTCGATCTCATACATTTGATGATTATCATTATACTAAAGATGAATTAATTTGATTGTCTAACAAAAAGGAAGGAAAAAATCAAAGTAGATACTTAAGTCTAAAACATAGTTAGAGAGGTGACTATAGTAGGAAACTATTGACTGTATCTGTTTTATGGTTTTGTGTTCCGGTAATGCCTTTAGTGTTGGTGAGTATGGGGGAACTAAAGTCTTAGCCGATCGGAGTGACATACCACTTATGAGTAATAACAAAGCTTTCATCTTTTTGAGATTTTGAAGAACCAAATACCGCTTGATCCTAATTCTTTCTAAGAAAGCTTGTTGCTTGAGGACAAACAACAATTCAAGTTTGGGGCTATTTGATAGACAATAAATGTATCATATTTCTAGCTTGTTTTCCCTTTAATTTCATGTGAGTTTTAAGTATTCTAGTTTGTTTTTACACATTTTTTGTCTCTTATGTTTGTTTTCAGGGAATAAGAAGTCAGTGGAGTGAATTAGGACGAAAAATATCAAAGATTGCATAAAATGAGCATTTATAGTACAAATTTCCCGAGTCCTACACGGCCAGGCCCCGTCTCATGACACCGACTGTGTTCCCCCATTGGAGGCACACCCATAGAAGGAGCCAGAGGTGAACACAACCAGCCCGCGTCCACAGGCACGACTTGTGTCAAGCCTTACACAATTACAAAACTTTTGGTTTTTTGGACCTTTTGGCTTTTGTAACTCCCATTTTCTTTATGATTGGTGTTACGTGTCCATTAAACATGAAGTTAGTGCAAACAATACGTGACTAAGGCCTTGAATTAGTATAAATAGGGCCTAAGGATCCATCTTTAACATCATCTTTTCAATATACCACTCTAAACAATTGTTGTTCTTAGTTTAAATTATTAGCAATATTTTGTAATTTCAAGCACTCTTAGTGTAATCTTGCCTTCATCTTCATCTTTAGTTTGTTATTACTTTGTTTATTTTTCCTTTACTTACTTTTCATGCAATGTTCTTAAATTTATTTATAGATATTGTTCATCTCACAATGAGTGAGTAGATCATCAGGAACATGAGGTTATGAGAGTTCTTCTCATGACAAACCCATACTAAGTTATTTATTTGTGATTGTGAGGAGTATAAGTTGCTTTATTTTAGAATTTGAGTGTCAATCCATGTTTATGTCAGTTGCGAAAGCAAGGTCTAAATAAATGTCGATCATGTATTGAAAGGTAATGCTTCAACACCCAAACACAAATTACTAAACAAATGAGTTTGAGGCGCCATTGACAAGGCGAATTGGTCTAAGTTGAGAAATAATTAAGAATGCGGCGTCGTGTGACAAAGCGTACACTCTTGATTTACACATAGATGTGGCTCAAACACGTTTAAACGCGCATGCCACAAACGTGGATGTCACATATTTTAATATATTTTTTGTTTCCCACAATTTAAACATGAGTAATCTTATGTGTGATTATTGAAGGATGATCATAATCTCAATCTTGCTTTTTATTATTTCTTAATTTTAATTTCAATCTGCAATCAAACAAATAATTTTTGATCATTTTAGATAAACACGATTGAAGTAAGATTTGCTAATCACATATCTCTCTGTGGGATCAATACTCTTTACTACTTGACACAACAGTGCACTTGCAGTTCACACGCATCAGAGGCTAGTAAGTATTATGGGAATTTGTGGCGAGGGATATTTATGGAAAATGAAACATTAAAAATGATTGTGTTTTGAAAGGAACTTTAAGGATGTATATAAGTGGGTCCTATAATTAGTGGTTGGGAGAAATGTGGATGGTGGTAGTTGTGCTGTTGTGTTTCTCATACAATAGTAAAATTAGGTTGGTTGTAGTGATTTGTAAACGTTTGGCTAAAAAATAAAAGTTCCAGCCACAAAATTAACCTCTTTGCTGCATGCATCTGGTGGACATCGACAAATAAAAACTCAACTTTCATCTCTAGCGAGTCTATTCTCACGTATTGACTTCATATGACAGTTTGTTTCATGAAAGATTCCTTCAATACTTGTTTTAATAACCCTCAGATGGGCTATATAAAATAGTGCTTCATCAAATATGACTTGCTCGATTTCTCGAACACTATTATTAATGTTTATGGTAGTTGCATTGACACACCAACTACGAGTTTAAATGACACAATTCATTACACATTATTATCCTACAATATTAACTCCATTGAGCTCCTCTAACAAGTACCGTAAACATGCATCAATGATTCAAAACATTGAAAAAATATACATTTTCAAAACTACTCATAGGACAATCAAGATGTTGATTTCATGGTCAAACTTGAAACTTCTTTCGACATAAATATTATGATGCACATTTCTCCCTTTTTATATTGTAGTTTTTCTTTTCTTTTCTTTAGCAATAAAAAAACACTATTATTTTCAATTGTTTATAATTAATTATCTATTTTTTAATTAAAAAAACTTAGTCTTCACCTTAATTTTTTATATCTAACTAGCCATTTTTATTTGTAAACCTTTACCATTTAAACTCAACATCATTTTCAAAACATACACCAAATGAAAACACAAGATTGTCCAAATTTTCTTAATGGAGTTGTACAATCAATAAAGAGTTTTGACCACAATTATAATAAAAGAGAGCTTCCTAAAATAAAAAATGTACTATCTTGCATTGGTAGCCGTTGAAACAAATTTCAAACAAAATCAACAACACACGTCAACCCAAATTTTGTACTTTCTTGAAGCTAAGATTTGTAGCCATGAATTGCCGCACAACACAATGAAGCTACCACGCAATGCAAAGCAACCCATTTTGTGGCTCATAACACAACCCGCGCAATCTACACACCAATCAAAACCCTCTAAAAACCTTCATAGCTCATCTTAACTTGCCACGTGTCACATTCCTCTTTCATATCTCCACTTTTGTTCTTTCTATTGTCTTCAACTTCAACTTCTACTCTTTCTCTTCTCCAACTCTTTCACACACTTTTCTTCCCATCGAACCCCCATGAAAACTAGGGTTCGAGTTTGACTGACTCTCTCTCTCTCTCTCTCTCTCTCTCTCATCAATGGCTTCATCTTCTCTACTCTTAACCGAACTCAATTTTCTTGCTCCACAAATCACACCTAAAGGTCGTCGTTCTCTCACTACATTTTCGAACTACAAATACAATGTTACTTTTCGCACTCGAATTCGCGCTGTCAAGGAAGAAAGTGCATTGATTGAAGAAAGAGCGAGCGATGTGAAGTGGAGTAGAAACGGAGCTGCAACAAGTGTTGTAAACGGTAAAAACGGTTCCGTTAGAGGTTACGTTAACGGTAGTGAAAATGGAAGTTTAGTGAAGTATGTGAATGGAAATGGTGTGGCGGCGGAAGTTGTTGAAGATTTTGTTGAAACCTCGAAGCGGAAGGAAGTTGGGAGGAAGAAGAGGTTGGAGGAGATTGGAAAAGAAGATGCGTGGTTCAAACGAAATGGTGAAGCACAAGTTGAGGTATGTATGTGTGGCTGTGCCATTTTTGTGGAGATGTTTGATGAAATTGATTCTGATTTTGAAAAAGAGGGAAGAAGAATTTTATGCTAGGTTGAATGAGTGAGATGAATGTGTGATTTTGTTTTTTGTTTTTGCAGGTGGCGGTTGCGCCTGGTGGTCGTTGGAGTAGGTTCAAGACTTACTCAACGATACAGAGAACACTGGAAATTTGGGGATTTGTTATTACTTTTATCTTCAAGTCTTGGTTGAATCGTCAGAAGTTCTCTTATAAAGGTTTGTTGTTTATCATCCGTAGATTATAATAGATGTTTATGTTGCAAACCATTGTTATTTGGCTCAACTGTATTATTTGTAGGAGGAATGACTGAGGAAAAGAAAACCTTAAGGCGAAAGACTCTTGCCAAATGGCTGAAGGAAAGCATTCTCCGATTAGGTCCTACATTTATCAAAATTGGCCAGCAATTCTCCACAAGAGTGGACATTCTTCCTCAAGAATATGTAGACCAGTTGTCAGAACTTCAGGTTAATTTGGAGCTCTGTACAGTATTTATAAGACAATTTCCTGGAATTGAGATACTATATACACTTGCTTCTGATGTTTTCAATTTGTTATCAATATTATTTATGGTTTCATAGGAAAAATAGGAAATTTCTCTAGATTTTGGATTTTTATTTATTTTATTATTTGTTGTTTGGCATTCTATTATTGACATTTTATTAGTCGTTTTGTCTTATTTCATTAGACAGTCATGATCCCTAAGAGGATATTTATTCCTGAGGCTTTTCATATGAATTTTTAAACTATTTTTGTTATTAAATCCCTATATTTTCTAATAAACTGTGTGACATTTCATATCATTTCGATTTGATTTATACATTATTATGTTGGAATTAATTAGATAGGAAGCAAATATTCCTTCTGGAAGGTTTGGTGGGGCCTTGTTATCCTTGTATTCTTGAGTTGTAAATGTTGCATATTTAATTCGGAAGCATTTGGTGTCATTTGATAAAGTTAATGTGTTAGAGAATGTATCACTGAATTTAGGAAGTTAATGACCAAATCATCTTGACCATGGAAAAACTAAAAAGGTTTAATCAAGAAGAGAAAACCATATTAAGGTTGTATTTCCTTAAGTTTTAATTACCTATTGTTTGGGTTTAGGATCAAGTTCCTCCGTTTCCCTCGGAGACTGCTATGGCTATTGTTGAGGAAGAGCTTGGAGCTCCTATAGCTGGCATATTTGATCAGTTTGACTATGAGCCAATAGCTGCTGCAAGTCTTGGTAATCAATGTTTTATTTTTCATTTATTTGTGTTAGAAATTGTACAATGAAAGCAGGAAATCTGGTTAGATGTACCTATGTTTTTAGGTGTAATGTTTGCTTGGAAGAAAGGAAAAATGAGTTGTCTTTTCCCAATGCAGGTCAGGTTCATCGTGCGAAATTAAGGGGACAGGAAGTTGTTATCAAGGTTCAAAGGCCTGGTCTCAAGGGTCTTTTTGATATTGATCTTAAAAACCTAAGGGTCAGTGTTATACTTGATACTTTTTGCATCAGTAACATTACTGTTGGATAATTCTATTACCTTCTGCTTGATTTATCTTAAAATTTGATGAGTCTTCTTCTAAATTGTAAACCTTTTCTATTTCTTCCATGCATGACGAATGCTTAATAATAGGGTTTCCAGCCTTTGAAGACTTACATAATTTCAGAAAACATTGATACATTAGTCTTCTTCTGTTTCTCCAGGTTATTGCTGAATATCTTCAAAAAATTGATCCTAAATCAGATGGTGCAAAGAGGGATTGGGTTGCTATTTATGATGAGTGTGCTTCTGTTTTATATCAGGTGATGATGCTCTAGAAAGTTGCTTCACTCATCTACTTGAGATCAACTGAAGAAAATCACATGTCTAAGTTTTCATCGTATTGGTATAATCTGTTATGGTCAATTAAGTTACGTAGGACTTGGAGCGCTACTAAGTTAGAGTTTGGTTAGGTTCAGGTTAATGGAACGTGTCAGGAGGTTGGCTCTGCTTTTGGAAAGGCATATGGGAAAACCAAGGAAGTTCTTTTGGGTCATGAAAGACTTTTTTTATATCAAATTCATAGTGAAGAACTTAAGATTTGTGAATGTTGAATAAGGGGCTTTTTATTCAAACAAAAAAGTGTTATAGCTGAGTTGTTTTCACATAAGGAATAAGGTAGCCTGCAATTTTACCTGGCTAGCTCATGGCATAAATGGATGATTACGATTTTTGTTGTGTAGGTGTAAACACGATGCTTCAGAAATGACCATGCTTGTTGAGTATTTGACATGCCATTCATTTTTATCTGAAACCACAAATGATGTGATTACTTTATAGCGGTTAGAACTTAGACAGTATGTAAATAAAATGATTTTTATAGGTGTTTAGCAATAGCTGCAGGGGGTTGGGGGTCGGGTTTGAGTTGCAGATTGTTTTTCTTGTTCCAGTATGATGTTTTCATGTGTTCTCTGCACAACCTCAACTTTATCTGGTCTTGTTGACATAACATGGATAACATTTTTTCAGGAGATTGATTACACCAAGGAAGCTGCCAATGCTGAGCTATTTGCAAGCAACTTTAAGAACATGGATTATGTGAAAGTCCCTTCAATTTACTGGGATTATACCACCCCGCAGGTTCAACCTATAGGAATATACATTCTTACCACTGTTACTATTCTTCATCCATAATTTAACTATTTTTTCCAATGCAGATTCTGACAATGGAGTATGTTCCAGGGATTAAAATAAACAAAATACAAGCTTTAGATCAGCTGGGTGTTGATCGCAAAAGGTTAATAGAATCTGGTTTTCTGTATGCAAAATGACTATTGGCATGATACCTTTTACTTCTGTCCACATCTTAATTACTGATATTGGTATCTACTCAAATTAATTCAATGTTTTCTTATCTTCCAGGCTAGGGAGATATGCTGTTGAATCTTACTTGGAGCAGATTCTCTCGCATGGTTTCTTCCATGCCGATCCTGTATGTTATTCTTTCTAGAATTGCTAAGTGGTTTTTGAGTTCTTTCTTTTTAATGAATCTTTTGAATTATTTAGCTGGAGGGTTGTGTACCGAAGCTAATGTGCTGAGTTTACTATTATTTTAATATGCTCTTATACTGCAACATTCAAGCATCTGCTGCTTATGGTGCAAGCAGCATGCTGTTTTGTATCCTATTAATTATCATCTGTTGCCTTGGGAATTTTCTGGAGAACTAGAATTCAGCTTCCCTAGGAGTTGATATCAAGGACTTATGAGTTCTCATATTTCATGACTATCTTTCAGGAATTTGGATTAGACACTTCTTCTTGTGAGTAAATAATATATACATTGTCCATGCAGCATCCTGGAAATATTGCAGTCGATGATGTCAATGGTGGAAGATTGATCTTTTATGATTTTGGTATGATGGGAAGGTATGTTCTTTATCTCTTTTGTATAATTGAAATACAGATTCAGAGGTCGAGCATTTTAAGCTCAGTGAGATGATTTCCTTTGCAACTGTGATTGTGTTGCATCTTACAGTATCAGTCAAAATATCAGAGAAGGTTTACTCGAAGCTTTTTATGGAGTTTATGAGAAGAGTCCAGATAAGGTAAATATAATGTTTTTTCCGGATGGGGTCCCATATTGTCATCAATACTCTAGCATGAAATTCCATTTTTTGAATCTAAATTTATTATCAAACTAAGCTTATGCATTTATGCAGGTCCTAGAAGCAATGATTCAGATGGGTGTTCTTGTCCCAACTGGAGATATGACCGCTGTTAGGCGAACGGCACAGTTCTTCCTCACTAGGTAGTTTATTGAATCAATTTAATGGGAATACATCTAAAGTACAAATAGTATCTCTATAAGTGAATATCACTATATGGGTTATAAATGATGGATTTAAGTACCTGCACAGGCTTCTTAAGACCACTAGAAAATTGTTTTAAACCTATAAATAATATTGGAACTGGAAGTACAAAATTTTGCTCGTTAGTTGGGGTAAATGCTGAACCACTTAGTCATGTGAGGAATATAGTGATACTAGGGCTGGCTCCAGTTGTATGTTCAAACTGCTTGTTGGCTTCATTGATAGGTAATATATAAGTACCACCATAGCCCTCGTAAAGGTTTATGACTTGCCTTGTCCTTGTAAATAGGCAGCATTTTTCCCAAAGATAGTAGAAAGTGATATTTTTTTGAAAATATTACTGCACATTCTGACTACTTGATGTTATTTTAGGTTTATATTTTCTTACCTTGCTAATATTTTGGTTTAGGATCGCTCTCTCTACTGAACTATTGATTAGTTATGTAGTTTACTTCAAATCTTTGACTCTGAGTTCATCAATTTTATTCCCTTTAGTTTTGAAGAACGTCTTGCTGCACAGAGGAGAGAGAAAGAGTTGGAAGCAGCTGAAGTTGGATTCAAGAAGCCATTAAGCAAAGAAGAAAAAGTAATGAAGAAGAAAGAACGTCTGGCTGCTATTGGTAACATATCGTGTTTAATCATGTGTGTCTTTAGGTTTAGATTACTGGAATGTATGCATACTCTGATTATTGCTTATGTAGTTGGCACGATGATGATAATATGTGAGCTCTTGGGGGAGAAAATAATGTTTGGCTGTTTGGGCTACTGGCTATTGGTTTAAACTGATTGTTGATTTAAAATTCCACATTGGAGATATGACCAAACCAAAGTGGTATATATAAGGCTTGGGTAATCTTCATCACTATAGCTTTGGAGTTGACACATTAAGCCTAAGCCTTAATTGGACCTGTATACAAAACTTTAGTTCGTTAAGCTTTTTTTTTTTTTTGCTTCTTGCTTTTTAGCCTCCGTGCCCAACCTCTTGTCTTTTCCAAAAGAAGTTTAATTTTTCCAACTACTCTTTGGTATGTACCTAGGCCTGAACACAACTCTTCTGATTAAGTAGAAGCTTTACAATAGGATCCATATTAATATCGACCAGTTTGTGGGTTAGCATCTTTGTCCCTTCCAGAATACCGTGTTCATACTTTTTCTAAGAAATAGCAACACTTGTCTATGATTGTCTGCGTTCAAATAGATGCCGCTTCAGAATGTTGATGCCTTCTTTATTATTATCACCTATAATAACAATATCATCTACATACACCACCAAATATATATGCGTTTGCAATGGTGAGCATCTCTTCTGATTAAGTAGAAGCTTTACAATAGGATCCATATTAATATCGACCAGTTTGTAGCATCTTTGTCCCTTCCAGAATACCGTGGTCATACTTTTTCTAAGAAATAGCAACACTTGTCTATGATTGTCTGCGTTCAAATAGATGCCGCTTCAGAACGTTGATGCCTTCTTTATTATTATCACCTATAATAACAATATCATCTACATACACCACCAAATATATATGCGTTTGCAATGGTGAGCATCTTAAAAGTACTGAAAAATCTTCTTCACAATGCCATATTGAATGGGATAGTGGTTCTTGAACAATAGGGATAGTAACAAATGATATAGTAGATATGTAAACAGGTAGATTATAAATAATAATCAATGATAACTCAATTATAAGTGGGATGAGGATTATTCATGGAATCTTTACCTTCAATGGGAAGATCCCCAAACTTTGGGCAAAAGCTGACCTCTTGTAATCTTTGTCAAAACATGGCTTGGGATCTTACCATGAGACAAACAAACATGCTATTAGTTCAATAACATTGTGCAATCCAGAGGCTTTTCACTTATAGCTCTCACCTTTTAACAGGCGAAGATTTATTATCCATTGCAGCAGACCAGCCCTTCCGGTTTCCTGCCACATTCACATTTGTTGTTAGGGCCTTCTCAGGTAAATATTGCAGAATTCAATATCCTACTATGCATACACATGTGACCGCAAAGTAACAGGTGTACTTGTTTCTGCAGTTTTGGATGGCATTGGAAAGGGACTTGACCCCCGTTTTGATATTACCGAGATTGCCAAACCGTGAGTGTTGTCTTTATGTATATATTTTTTGAACTTTAAACTAAGTTTTTATTTCTTTTCAACCACACATGGCAAAGGGAATTTTTGCACTGGCCGCTGGTGTAATATGAGTATGAATTATTAGATCGGTTTAAAGGATTGCGTGCAGCACGACCCCTGGAGGGATCTCAATTCTAGTTGGATGTACTTATACTGTAAGAAAATACAAGTAAAAGGGATTCAAAAGGTCAAATGTTTTTGGTCTATATTTTGGACTAAATACTTATGTTTTTTTTTTTTTTTTGGATCTCTTTTGCTTATATTTTGTTACAGCCAGTACTTGGAACGTTTTTGGCCAGGGGAGCTAGTGCTCTTGTGTAGTTTTGTTTTCCTGTCTTGTTTCTGTTTCTTGTCCTTTCAGGTCTCTAATGTTCTATGATAAAATAAAGTTTAAGCTCTCAAATTATTTGTGTTGGCCGTACATATCTAACAAAACTACCTCCTAGTTTTACAGTTAGTTGGCCGTACATATCTAACAAAACTACCTCCTAGTTTTACAGTTATGCCCTGGAGTTGCTGAGATTCCGTGAGGCAGGAGTTGAAGTTATTGTAAAGGTAATCTTAAACTTGTTCTATCATAGATTATCAGTCTATGTATTGCTATTAACAATATGATTTTGTTTCTCATAATTCTTCTACATATACAGGACTTGAGAAAGAGATGGGACAGACAATCTCAAGCATTTTACAACTTATTTAGACAGGCTGACAGAGTTGAAAAGCTGGCCAGCGTTATCGAGAGATTGGTCTGTATTATATTTTTTGTTGACTTAATTTAAGTTATTTGATCTGTATCTTTTGTTTGGGATTTCTGATATTTTAGATCACATCTTGCTGTACTTAAATTTTCCACAGGAGCAAGGTGATCTAAAGCTTAGAGTCCGAGCTTTGGAATCTGAGAGAGCATTCCAACGCGTTGCGGCTGTGCAGAAAACAATTTTGAATGTGAGTGAAGTTGTCTAATAACAGTGGGAGTGCAAATTTAATTTATTATTGGGATCTGGGTTGGATATGTTAACCTGTAAATGTTCATATGTTTTGTTATTCTTGCTTATATGCATGGCCTTCAAAGTTCAAACTTGTAATAAATTTGGGGGCATTAGCAGTGGCCTTGCATGTTTGTGTTGGTTTTCATGTTGCAAAAGTATGAACCATTTCTTAACACGAATATGAATAATTTTATATTTTAAATATTTTTTCAAGAGATAAGTGAATGATGGATATATTGACTCTAGACACAAGTATATTCCATGCATGCATATACTGTAAACCACATGCATGCTGTTGATAATCAATTCTTTTAATAAGTGTATGGTATTTGAATATGATAGGGACTAGAAAAACTGTCCGGATAATGTGTAGTTGCATACTCATACTGAAATTTTTGTCTAACAGGCGGTAGCTGCTGGGAGCCTAATAAATCTTGCAACAATTTTATCTCTCAATTCAATTAGGGTATGCTATTCTAATCTCTGTTGTCTTTCTTGTGGTGATTATCATATAAATTAATTGATTATCTGGCTGTATTTTTTTTATTTATCAATTGCATCTTATCTCTTTCAGGTGCCTGCCACTATAGCATATTTCTTTTGTGCGATCTTTGGTTTTCAAATTCTCTTTGGCATTGTGAAAATCAAGAAGTTAGATGAACGGGAACGGTTGATTACAGGGACTGCATAAGCAACTACTAGGTGAATGTTGCTTTATTTTTTTAAAATATTGGAGACGTGAAACATTCATATCAAGATAATATGCAAAAATTACAACTACGTAAAATTGACAAGATTTTAAAACGGAGATTTTTCTTAGCTCCTGTTAAGCAAGTTTTAGGGTCAATGACATACCCCAAATTTATTTCTTTTTGTTTGATTTAGCCCATTGCAAATATAGGGTGGACATGTTTCTCATGTTAAAATCATGGTTAAAAGTTAATCTTCAAGAGGAGCTCAGCATAATATGCAACATCTTGAAAGACATCAGTGTGCAACAAAAATCAACTGGAAGTTGCAGTTATATTGGAGGCTTCTTCTGTTCAATTGATTTCTTTGCTTAAAGGATCAGGCACGGTAGCCAATTGGCTAGTCACATTTTTGTCAATAACACGAACTTCCTCTCCTTCCCCTCATTATATCCGCAGAGTCAAGTAACATTTTATTACTGTTTTTCTTTTGTACCTTATGTCTGTATCAGTAAATAGTAAATTATATAGGAATTAGTATAGGATTTATTGTTATGAGTACTATATAGTATGATATGGCTTCCCAATAAAATTGACATCAGGAAGCTATCCTTGTAACTGAGGTACATAAATTTGTTAAATGAAATTTCAAGTGTAAGTATTTACCAATTATATGTTGGAAGGATTTAAGTTCCCTATGATAAATACAATTTTCCTGTTATGTGAGTATTTTATAGGTTGAATATATCATAAAAGTTCAAAAGGGAAAGCAAAAAAATGAATAAAAATGTTGAAGTTTGTTGCTAATAAATCATGGGATAATATTTTGTTTCACGACAAAGTAATAATGCTTGCTCTGTTTTTTTCCCTAATCCTTGATGGGAGCAGTTTCCTTGACATCCCATTTTTATACCCTCCACCTCCACATCTTGGATGAATGGATCATTATGCACTTTTAACTTAAAATAAAATTAAAAAACCCAAAATTTCTGCATTTTTTTCTGCATATTTATATAGCATATGCGGTAAAAAGCATAATTTAAAAATAGAGATGTCATATATATATATATATATATATATATATATATATATATATATATATATATATATATATATATATATATATATATATATATATATATATATATATATATATATATATATATATATATATATATATATATATATATATATATATATATATATATATATATATATATATATATATATATATATATATATATATATATATATATATATATATATATATATATATATATATATATATATATATATATATATATATATATATATATATATATATATATATATATATATATATATATATATATATATATATATATATATATATATATATATATATATATATATATATATATATATATATATATATATATATATATATATATATATATATATATATATATATATATATATATATATATATATATATATATATATATATATATATATATATATATATATATATATATATATATATATATATATATATATATATATATATATATATATATATATATATATATATATATATATATATATATATATATATATATATATATATATATATATATATATATATATATATATATATATATATATATATATATATATATATATATATATATATATATATATATATATATATATATATATATATATATATATATATATATATATATATATATATATATATATATATATATATATATATATATATATATATATATATATATATATATATATATATATATATATATATATATATATATATATATTTCACATGAAAAATTGGTGAAAAATAAATGGATTGAGCATGTAAACAAAAAATATATAAATTAGGTGATAAAGAGATTAAATTAGATGAAGAAAAGTCAAACAATTAAACAAAAAAGAAGACCTAAAAAAGACTACAACAAAATAAAAAATTAATTGTTGTTTTTATTAAAAATGCAGAATAATTATAATTTTAAACTACAGTTGAGTTTTTAAGTTTATTTTACATTTTACAACTATGGCTAAGTTGACCATGGTTAATTTTATTTATGTATTTTTACTTGAAAATTACAAATGTCATATTTCCCCATCTTTAATATAAATTTGTGCAAGTTTAAAAAAATAAATAATGATTTTGAAATATGTAAAATAGTTTTTATTAAATATTTTAAGTTTAGAAATGGAGCGTGGCTAAACTTTCTACATATTTAAGATAAAAACCGGTTAAAATACAGTTTTAAAAATATAAAGGTCATATTTTTTATTGTACTCGCTAAAAGTACAAATGCTTGATAATCTTAGTGGATAAGCTCTGACAAAGACTTTAGAGTTGTTAGGGGTATTGAGAGCTAATTCACATGAGGTGAGAAACTATTGTATCTGTGTTTTTCTCTCTGTTCTTGGATGTCTTGAATATCATGCTACTAATGTATTTATAATCCTAGGGTCTGAAACTAAGTCCACCTATAATTTCAACAACCACTCCAAGCATGAGTGGTTGATTCCTTGAAACCTAGGAAGTGAGGTTGAATCACACGATCCCTTATGTAACATTCGTTGACCCCAACACGTTCCATGCGCATTCCACACTATGAGCATAAACATTAAGGATTAGGGTGATACATTTAGATAAATGGTGCTCAAACTGACATGAGAACGCTCAAACTAATGATAGGGCAATATGGGAAGGATGGCGAGCTACACATGTACCCTTCGCCTCGCCCTCAAAACCTTTCTCATTTATACCGCTATGCAGTCCCTAAAGTACGCGGGGCTCGTAAAGGCTGAAGTGCTTTAAACCCCAACTCATCTTCGGCCTTTCTTAAGGAGCCTCATTAGGGCTTTACCTCTATCTTCACTTCTCGAAGTTTTTGGACGATTCTTAGGGATGAAAGTTAGTTGAATCCCTTAAGCGAGACTTAGGTTTGTTTCTCAGGCGAGACCTAGTTGAGTCCTTTAAGTGAGACTTAAGTGAGATCCTTAGGCGAGACTTAAGTGAGTCCATCAAGCGAGACTTAGGTTAGTCCCTCAAGAGAGATTTAGTTAAGTCTCTATGGCGATAGTTAAGTGAGTCCCTCAGGAGAGACTTAAGTGAGTCCCTCAGGCGAGACGTTGAGTCCTTTAGGTGAGACTTAGTTAAGTCCTTAAGGCAAGACTTAAGTGAGTCCCTCAGGTGCCTTTATAGAGTCCTTTTTTGTGACACATGTTAGTTGGAAAACCTCGAAGCACCTGCTGAAGGAAAAACGTGCGAGGCATTTAATGCCAACAATGATGAATTAACCTTGGGACGCCTAATTGGCCTTTTCCCTTAAGCTTATGTTGAAACGTGCGAAACCTTTCACATCCGATTGACAACCTAAGGAGGTTTGATCACCCATAGCTTCTTCTCCTATTTAAGAAGATGAAAACCATTTTTTTTCTCGTTTTTCGCACTTCCTTATCAAAGTTTGCAAATTGTTCATTCTACCTTAGGTGACCTCTATCTCTCCACGAGCTCAAGCTCAAATTCTACACATGTACTCCTTTTTCTTTATGGAAAATATTAAGAATTTAGATGAGGATGAAAACCTAGTTGAACCCCTCACTCGTGATGAGCGTATAACCCCGTGGAACTATTGTTATAGGAATGCTAGGCATCCTGAAGAGACTGCTGACTGCATACTTGTGAAACTAGGAATGTTTGAAAGTTATGAGAGTTCTCTTACTTCCGAGAGCAATAATAGTGGTGGAAGCGATAATGACTCCTCTTTTCCTTCTATTTTACCAGGAAATAGGAAGTTCATGGCTATCTCTGACTCCGCGTAACACCCTTTTCTACCCCACAAATTAGCATGGCAAAATAACACAGAAATCAGAGTAAATTATTAAATTTCATAAAAAGCCACCACAAAAGGGCGTACATTTCCCAAATCAACAAAATCGGTCAAGGCTCCGTAAACAACGGATTTTCTCAAAATAATCAAATCGCACAAAGCAACGGAACTCAAAGGCATAAATCAAGGTTTCCTCATCAGGGAAAAATAAGCAAAATAACTCAACAGTATATAGTTTAACTCAGAAGAACCCAACCCGATATTACATATCAGAGCAAGACCCTCTAAGCTAACTAAAAGGCTAAAAACTCAAAAACATCAAAAATACTCCTCACCAGCGTCCACGGCTAAACTTGGTCATCTGCATGTTACCCACGCGGAGGTAACATTCAAACAGGCAGGGTGAGTAAAGCAATTCATAATAACCAATGTATAAAAATCAACATATAAACGGCGTCATATTCATATTCAACACATTCATATCCTTCAATAGGCCTCGAAGGCCACAACATCATAATTTATACAAAAAGGCTCATAAATGCAAATGCAACATAGACTCAATGCATGTGGTACCAATTATCACAGCGCGATGGACACTGGACCATCAACCCTCCATAGATCCCCATCAATAGGATCGATTCTTCTAGAGAACCATAACACATCAAAACACTTCACATCCACACAATGGAATTGAAGCCAAAGTAATCGAGGTCTTGAACCGAAGTCCGGATGCACATGAATGCATGATGCACACGTCACAAATTATTCTCATAATAACAACATAGGTGCATCATCATTCATCATCATATCTCATGTCATCATATAATTCATCAAAATCAATGGTAATATCATCATATTACATCATAGAAATAATCATGTCATCAAGTACACATCACATAAAACTCACTGTCATACTCAGGTTAATCCATCATAGAAATCACATAATCAAACATCAAGGCATCGCTGCACACGATCAACATTCGCGAAACTCTGCTACGTTCGCTGGCATGTTCGCTAGGCGAGCCTGAGGTGAGTTTCTTCGCTAGGCGAAGGATTCTTCGCTAGGCGAGTCTGGAAACAACATTGTTCTCTAGGCGAAGCTTTCTTCGCTAGGCGAGTGCGATGACAACAAATTCTGCTACGCACCAGAACTGATTTCTACCCAAAAGGCTCTACGATCCAATTACCCAATGACCCCGAAACATCCCTAAATCATCCCTAAGGTCCTACGACGATAAAGGCACAAAACCTACGGTTTATTAGGCCAATCCCGAAACATATTCATCCCTAAATCACAAATTTTCCTTCAATTACACCCTAAGGCATTAGAGTTACTCACATTCAAATATTCATATTCCTTCAGGGTCAGACATATAACAATTCAAGGTTTTGGCCACGAGGGCCTAAGGTTTCCCTTTCTCATATCTATGCTCTAACTGTCAGGAATACTTGCCACTACATCACAACATCAGTGTTCCCAAAACCAGATTTCGGCCACGAAGGCCAAAATCCTTTTCCCCCCAATTTAACCACGGCTAGATTTACCTATAATCGGTTTAGGCCACGAAGGCCAAAGATCATAATTTCTCATTTCTACCCTCAAAACCCTTAACCCTTAAATCAACCTTACTACATCAAAATCTACACATAGAAAATTATGAAAGGCAATACTCCTCATACCTTAATCGTTGATTCAAAGCCTTCACAAACCGGTCAGGGAATCTTTCAACGCTTCTGCCTCCAATTTCCTCCTCAGAGCTCTCTGACCTCAATTCTTACGGTTAACAGAAAATGAATCCTAAAATCCTCCAAAACTCCCTTTTTGTTAAACCTAGACTTGGGCCTCACAATTGGCCTTTCTCCATTATACCCTCACTTACTCCTCACAATTGCCCAACTTACCCTTCTTTCACTATTATTTATTTTAAATAATAATAATAATACTAATAAATTAATATTATATACTATTAATCAAATAAATAACCCAAAAATGCACACTTTTTCCAATAATCCACCAAACTGTCGAAAATCACCGAAAACAACAAAATACAAATATTCTCAATTAAATAAATAAATTAAAATATTCCAATCAAATTTGGGGTGTTACAACTCTCCCCCACTTAAAAGAATTTTCGTCCTCGAAAATTACCTCAAGAAAATAGAGTCGGATACGACTTCTTCATCTGGTCCTCACGTTCCCAAGTCCAACTTTCTCCAGTTGGTCCTTCCCACAACACCTTTACCAAGGCAATCTCTTTACCTCGCAGCTGCTTCACTCCTCGTTCGTCAATCCGTACAGGCAACGCCTCAACATTCAAATCATCTCTCACTTGCACATCATCCATCTGATTCACATGCGACGGATCTGGAATGTACTTCCTCAACTGAGATACATGAAACACATCATGTAAATTCACAAGCAACGACGGTAAAGCAATCCGATATGCTACTTCCCCCACCCTCTGCGAAATTTGATACGGACCAACAAAATGCGATATGAGCTTTCGAGACTTCAAAGCTCGGCCAACACCAGTTACCAACGTAACTCTAAAAAACACATGATCTCCTTCTTGGAATTCAAGTGCTTTCCTCCTCTTATCATGGTAACTTTTCTAACGACTCTGCGACGCTTTCATCTTTTCTTGAATCATCTTGATCTTTTCAGTCGTCTCCTGCACAATCTCAGGTCCGAGTACAACACTCTCGCCTGACTCATACCAACACAATGGAGTCCTACACCTCCTACCATACAAAGCCTCATACGGTGCCATTCCGATACTAGAATGATAACTGTTATTGTAGGTAAACTCAATCAACGACAAATGACTATCCCACGATCCACCTTGATCCAATATACAAGCTCTCAGCAAATCCTCTAAAGACTGGATAATCCTCTCTGTCTGTCCATCCGTCTACGGATGATAGGCAGAACTCAACCTCAACTTAGTACCCAAAGCTGTCTGCAAACTCTCCCAAAACCTCGATGTAAATCTTGGATCTCTATCAGACACAATACTCGACGGAACACCATGCAACTTCACAATCTGATCAATATACAACTCGGCAAGCTTCTGCAACGAATAATTGATCCTCATCGGTATAAAATGAGCCGATTTAGTCAATCTATCAACAATCACCCAAATCGAATCACATCCCTTCAAAGTCTTCGACAAACTTGTCACAAAATCCATAGAAATGCTATCCCATTTCCATTCTAGAATACTCAACGGTTGTATCAGACCCGACGGTCTCTGATGTTCAATCTTCGAATTCTAACAAGTCAAACAAGCATACACAAACTCTGCAATATCCTTCTTCATACTCGACCACCAAAATAACTTCTTCAAGTCTTGATACATCTTTGTGGCACCAGGATGAATACTCAACCCGCTTCTGTGACCTTCTTCAAGAATGCTCTTCTTGATTTCTGGTACATCGGGAACACACACTCTATCTCTGAATCTCATCACACCATTCTCATTGATCCGAAAATCACCTCCGTTACCTTGATCGATTAACGTGAGACGATCCACCAAACTCAAATCAGACTTCTGACCTTCTCCGATCTCTTGGAGAATACCACTAGTCAACTTCAGCATACCCAACTTCACACTGTTAGGAGTCTCTTCATAAACCAAACTCATATCTCTGAATTGCTCACTCAGTTCTAACTCTCGAACCATAAGCATCGACATATGTAAGGACTTCCTGCTTAACGCATCAGCCACAACATTAGCCTTACCAGGATGGTAACTCAATTCAAAATCATAATCCTTCAGAAGTTCAAGCCATCTTCTCTGCCTCATGTTCAACTCCTTCTTATCAAACAAATACTTTAGGCTCTTGTGATCACTGAACACTTCGAACCTAGATCCAAAAAGATAATGTCTCCAAATCTTCAACACAAACACCACAACAGCCATCTCTAAGTCATGTGTAGGATAATTCCTTTTGTGAACCTTCAGTTGTCTATAAGCGTAAGCAACAACCTGCCCATTCTGCATCAATACACCTCCAAGATCCATCTTCGATGCATCACAATATACTACAAAGGACTCACTCGGATTTGGCAAAATCAACACTGGAGCAGTCATCAACTTCTTCTTGAGTTCTACAAAACTCTTCTCACAAGCCACATCCCACACATAAGCTTGACCCTTTCGAGTCAACTGAGTCAATGGAAGTGCCAACTTAGAAAAGCCTTCTATAAACCTACGATAATAACCAGCTAACCCAAGGAAACTTCGAATCTCAGTAGCAAACTTTGGAGTCTCCCACTGCAACACAACATCAATCTTTGATGGATCAACATCAATTTCTCCACTAGAAATTACACGACCAAGGAAACTCACTTCCTCCAACCAAAACTCACACTTGGACAACTTGGCATAAAGCTTCTTGTTTTCCAAAGCCTGCAATACCACTCTTAGATGTTGCGCATGTTCTTCCTCGGACTTAGAATATATCAAGATATCATCAATGAACACTACCATAAACTGATCCAAATAAGGATGAAAAATCCTATTCATATACTCCATGAACACACCAGGTGCATTAGGCACACCAAACGGCATCACAGTATACTCATAGTGTCCATACCTCATCCTGAAAGCTGTCTTCGGAATATCATCAGACTTAACGCGAATATAATGATAGCCAGACCTCAAATCAATCTTGCTAAACACACAAGCACCCACCAATTGATCCATCAAATCATCAATCCTCGGAAGTGGATACTTATTCTTAATCGTTACCTTATTCAACTGCCGATAATCCACATACAATCTCATACTACCATCTTTCTTCTTCACCAACAACACAGGAGCACCCCACGGAGAAACACTCGGTCGAATAAACTTCTTCTCAAGCAAATCTTCCAACTGTTTCTTCAATTCCCCTAACTCAGATTCAGACATTCGATAAGGAGCCATCGAAACATGACTAGTCCCCGGTATCACATCAATAGTAAACTCTACCTCACGCTCAGGAGGTAAGTCACTCATGTCGTCTGGAAACACCTCAGGAAATTCCTGAACAACTGGTAGTTCCACGATTACTACTTCATCATCAACTTGAAGCGATGCAAACAACGCAAACATCTGAGCCTCATCTTTTAAGAGTTCTTCTACTTGCTTGGCAGATACAAACATCAGCTCCCCACCATCACCAAACTCAGGAAACGTCACAGTCTTGCTGTAGCAATCGATATTGAAATTCTGGTATGCAGATCTCAGATGTCCTAAGAGATGCAAAGAATATTGATCTCTGCTAAAACAGAACAAGGACAAACCATGACCATTTTAAATTCTTTTAAGAATTTACAATGTCATGACCAATGTCACGACGTCTGTTGTAACATCAGCAGACAGACAGACTATTTATCTAACCATTTAAATTGTGCAGAATTGTAAATGCTGAAAGATAAATAACACAGTGAATTGTTTACCAAGTTCGGTGCAACCTCACCTACATTTGGGGGCTACCAAGCCAGGAAGGAAATCCATTATTAGCAGAATCAATTCAGAGCTAAACTCCCCCGTTTACAACTCCTCACTTAATTTCTACCCAATGCAATTTCTGCCTTGAATTCACTAGACAAGAGACCCCGCTCACTCCCCCTCAATCACAACAGTGATAAACAATTCAATACAAAAGGAAGACTTTAGAAGACACTCTTCAAAGTCACAATACTTGATTTTGCTTAACAACTTCAATCAAGGATAATACACTCTTGCTTAAAAGCTTTGAGTGAACAATCAGCTTAAAAACACTAGACCAATGCAATCATACAACAGATAATTGCTTGGTTCACAAGTATTCCTAAGACACCAAAATACACGTGAAGAACATAACTCTTCACTCACAAATATGTCTACCACAATGTATCAAAATATACAAAGGGTGACTTACAAGGACACACACACACACGAGACTCTCAAAACCCTTAATTTACACTCTAGTTGTTCTTGATGTGAGTGCTTAATTTCCCTTGCTTCTGCTCCTCCTTAAATAGCAATGCAGACTAGGCTTGGGGTGACAAAAAATAACTTGAATTAGGTTTAATCAAGTTAACCTAATTTCCATAATTCAGATGCTGCGAATTAGGTCACAGCTGCTTCATGTTATGCCCAACCCTGACTAGAATCTCACCTGAGATAACTAAGGAGCCATAACAGGCTTCCTGAAATCTAGCCTGAGATATATCAGGTAAAATACCAAAAAACTAAAACCTGTGCACCCTGATGTCATACGCTTGATGTCATAACATCCAGCATGACATCCAACTTAACTCGCTTTTAGCTATCCCAACTTACCCTGCTGAACACTTCTGCAAAATCTTCTTCATAACAGCAGAAGCAAATGTTTTATAGTTTCCTAAAAAGTCTCAGAGATCCTTTTTATGAACACCAATTAAATCTGCATTTTCATGTTATGAATATCTTTGACTTGCACACACATGATGAGATATATCCAACAAGATCTCTTCAAACCAAACCACTTTTGTCAAGTGATATAAAACAACAACACCTGTTGTACCAGACAGCGATGTCATGACATTCAGTATGACATCCATGACAACAGTTTTGTCATCAGCTCCTGCTGCACCAGACAGCGATGTCATGACATTGGTAATGACATCCTGTTTAAAGCACATGACAACCGTACTGTCATCAGCTCCTACTGCACCAGACAACGATGTCATGACATTAGTAATGACATCCTGTTTAAAACACATGACAGCAGTACTGTCATAACAGTAGATGTGGATGTTATGACATCTTGCATAACATTAGTGCAGAATCATATTTTACCAAAATTTAGCCAATCATAGAATCATGGAACTAACAATCTCCCCCTTTGGCAAATTTTGGCTAAAACAGCCAATTAAACTTATCAGGGCAGCATCAGTAGTTTTCTAAAAAACATCCAGCCTCAGACACTAAGCTCCCCCTTAATAGTTGCATTTAGCAAGCAACTACAAAATCTGCACTTTGCTTAGCAGTAACAACAGATAACAATACTTTACTCCCCCTTGGTTTAGTCAAAATTTGACAAAAATTGGAGTAAATGTACATATTACTCAGTTGTCATACTGCACATGGTGTCCAAGTCTGACATTTCTTGATCTCTAATAAAAAGACTGCACCAACAATCATGGATAATGAATTAACCTCCTTGCTAAACTCACTCAGCCAGTGTAAAATCAGTCCTGAACCATAGCTCCTTGAGAGTACACCCTGAATCAGTCTTGAATCTTGAGTTCTTGCCTTGTCTGAAGCTGCACCTTTAGGGATGACACTTTTGACATCACCAATTTAAGGATAATCAATTAAATACTTGCCAAGTAACAATTTATTTTTAATCCCCAATTTGAGACACACAAATATTCTGTAGAGAAAAATAAATTCTCCCAGACAAAAACCAATGTTGTTTCCTAGGCCAGTCATCACAGTCCTAGTTCAAACCAACATCAGTGGTCCAAGAACACAAGCTTGCCTGAGAATCAGCAAACTTTGTACAGGACTCCACATCAGCAACTACACATCATACAGGTACACATCTTCCCCTGTGATGCATAAATATTACTCCCCCTGAAAGAGACAATCCATCCATATGAAGACTTACACCAACATCTTCATATTCACACACTGGTAGCACATGCAACTTTACACCCCTTGATTCAAAAACTATTCTAGAACAGATAGCAGAAGAGTTGCAGGATAGACATAACTATCTGTAAGATTACTCAGATTCATCTTTGAAAAAACTGGAGCAATCTCCAAGATGTCAGGGTGAAAGTCCTTCCATATGCACAAGATCAAGGCTGATGATATCTTGATCTTCATCTTCATCAGTCATACAAGACAAAACACTTAGATAGAGACCAAAAGTCTTGTTGACCAAAACAAATCCCTTCAGTGGAGGTCAAATCATAAGGCTCTCACCTTTATAATACTTCCAATAAGCTTGTATGATTTGATCTATTGACACCCAATGACAAAACCAAGAGCAGAAACACTGTTAAGTTCATTATGAACAGTAACACAATATCACAACATCTGGTATGACATTCCACCTCCTAGAGGCATACAGTCACAAACTGCTTGAAGCCACAAGCAATCTTGAGACACAACTGTACCATTGCAGCAACATATCCTAGATAGAAGTATACCTCCCCATACCAAGGATAATTAGTGCTCTATTTCCAGAAGCACATGAATGGAAAACATAAGACTCATCTTCATATTTTCAAGAGCTCACTCCTTGTTCAACACACCTGCTGAACGCATTCACTTACTGCTTGAACCATAGATAACTAGTACACCCATCAGACATAAACTCTTCCCCTATCTTCTATAAGAGCTGCACCTTACATCAAGAAACACCCAAGATCACCACATTATCTCACATGACCACTCCATGCTTGTATAATACCTTCACATCATACTCCAAGACAATCCTTTTACCTCATCATTCTCCTGTATGACAAGATAGAGTACTTCTTAGTCAAGATGTGAATCACAAGTTCCACAACAGATCTTCAAGTCACTTTCCAAGGAAAAACACATCAGATGATACATATCACAGATTCACCCTCCAATGGTTCTTTATATGCCCACAACTGGACTTACTACTGCCTAGTAATCCAACTGAAGATCTTCAGAGAACACAACTCCACCAGCTTGATCAAGTACAACTCCAAAAGAAGGTAATCTTCCATAAGCAACTTAGGGCTTCTACCACAAGCTCCAATATATGAACATAAACAAAACCTTCTTTGATCTTCAACCAACTACCCTTCTGCCCAAGAGTAATTAGTTTCAAGCACACTGCCTGAATTCACATTAGAGACCAACCAAATGTCACTGTTTGGTTAATGTCATCTTTCTCCAGAGCTCCACCAAGCAACCTTGATCTTCTACATGCTCCATAGCAAGGCAACTTAGATACACCAAGACTTGGACCTGTAACAGCTCCCCTAACCTGCATGAAATAGCATTAATTCCATTCATACCAGAGAAGATCAACCTATCTTCAAATGATGTACCACAACATCCATTGAGGCCCTGAAGTTACTGCTTGATGTCACAACATCGGATAAGACATCCCGCTGATGAGTTCAGGCTTTCATTCTGCCACTTAGAATAACCTTATCACTCTATCAGAACAAGAGTTCCATGTTCACAGAGACTAGACACCCTCTATTCTGCTTTAACAGATACCTTGAAATGCATTTGCTTCAGGAACTCCTCTTTAGAGAAACCAAACATGCCAAAGCTTGATTCTTCAGAGAGGAGGGATCAAAAAAATCTTTACAAAAGGAATCCCGCTTTTCTTAAGTAGAGACTTCTTCAGAAAATAAGAGATAACTGCCACTTATCCTTGACCTCCAAGATGAGCAAGGTCACATGCTCCTATGCACTTAGATCAGAAATAAACTGACCCAATCAGTGGTATCACAGCACCATATTCTAGACAAGTTTCTTGCCAGGAAACTTTCTAGATAAATATCAGATGCTTCTAGTAGAGACTAGAACACACCTGCTGCACTCTAATAAACTGATCCAAGAAAACTGTCTTCATCTCCACTTCCATCAGCACTAGAATAAAGATAGATCCTACCACACATGTGTATGGTTACACAATCATCAACTATATCTCCTTCGACAGACTCCTGTACAATCTCTGATGATGGAATGTCTCAACATCTGGTTTAACATCAGATCTTTGAAGTGGACAAAGAAGATCAGGGGCCTGATGCT
This sequence comes from Lathyrus sativus, assembly GCA_963859935.3. Lineage (NCBI taxonomy): Eukaryota > Viridiplantae > Streptophyta > Magnoliopsida > Fabales > Fabaceae > Lathyrus > Lathyrus sativus. Next base: position 658,671,982 of record OZ012741.1, on the reverse strand, counting down.
TGTGCAACAACTGATGAGACACCTAGATCATCAACTAAGGATAATCCATTAAATATTTGAGAATATCTCAAATAGAAATGAATCTTAAATCCTTATCTGATCTTCAGCAATCTTGAACTTCATGGATAACCAATTAAATACGTGTGTAATCCACAAATAGCAATTGATCTTAAATCCACACAACTTCAGGAATACCAAGGCTGAAACATCAAGGCTGACACCCTTGACTCAACCTGCATATGACTTCCTCTTGATAATAGAGCCCTTGCAAGTCATGAGTGGTGAAAATAAATCACCTCCCACTATCTTCTCTCAAGGCTACCAGATTTCTTTCATCAGAAAAATATGCAGTGGAACCACCAAAAGAACATCTTCAACATGCCCTAAACAAGATGTTAGAACATACAACAGGTCATGGGAGCTCCTATATCAGAGGGTACAACAGCAGATACACATAATCCTTCAGAAGAAGACATGAACACACATTTCTCCTTAACTCCATAAACAGTAGATCAAACATTTAGCAAGATCAGCAAATCCGCTACAACTTTTCCTTGTTTAAACCACCAGAAAGTATCTCCCAAGATCTCATCCAGAACAGACAGGATGCCTGCTTGATACCAATTGAAATTCTGGTATGTAGATCTCAGATGTCCTAAGAGATGCAAAGAACATTGATCTCTGCTAAAACAGAACAAGGACAGACCATGACCATTTTAAATTCCTTTAAGAATTGACAATGTCATGACCAATGTCATGACGTATGTTGTAACATCAACAGACAGACTATTTATCTAACCATTTAAATTATGCAGAATTGTAAATGCTGAAAGATAAATAATACAATGAATTATTTACCCAGTTCGGTGCAACCTCACCTGCATCTGGGGGCTACCAAGCCAGGAAGGAAATCCACTATTAGCAAAATCAATTCAGAGCTAAACTTCCCCGTTTACAACTCCTCACTTAATCTCTACCCAATGTAATTTCTGCCTAGAATCCACTAGACAAGAGACCCCACTCACTCCCCCTCAATCACAACAGTGATAAACAATACAATACAAAAGGAAGACTTTAGAAGACACTCTTCAAAGTCACAATACTTAATTTTGCTTAACAACTTGAATTAAGGATAATACACTCTTGCTTAAAAGCTTTGAGTGAACAATCAACTTAAAAACACTAGAATAATGCAATCATACAACAGATAATTGCTTGGTTCACAAGTATCCCTAAGACACCAAAATACACGTGAAGAACAGAACTCTTCACTCACAAATATGTCTACCACAATGTATCAAAAGATACAAAGGGTGACTTACAAGGACACACACACACACACACACACGAGACTCTCAAAACCCTAAACCCTTATTTTACACTCTAGTTGTTCTTGATGTGAGTGATTAATTTCCCTTGCTTCTGCTCCTCCTTAAATAGCAATGCATACTGGGCTTGGGCTGATCAAAAATAACATGAATTAGGTTTAATAAAGTTAACCTAATTTCCATAATTCAGATGCTGCGAATTAGCTCACAGCTGCTTCATGTTATGCCCAACCCTGACTAGAATCTCGCCTGAGATAACTAAGGAGCCATAACAGGTTTCCTGAAATCTAGCCTGAGATATATCAGGTAAAATACCAGAAAACTAAAACCTGTGCGCCCTGATGTCATACGCTTGATGTCATAACATCCAGCATGACATCCAACTTAACTTGCTTTTAGCTATCCCAACTTACCCTGCTGAATACTTCTGCCGAATCTTCTTCATAACAACAAAAACAAATGTTTTATAGTTTCCTAAAAAGTCTCAGAGATCCTTTTTATGAACACCAATTAAATATGCATTTTCATGTTATGAATATCTTTGACCTGCACACACTTGATGAGATATATCCAACAAGATCTCTTCAAATCAAACCATTTCTGTCAAGTGATATAAAACAGCAGCACCTGATATACTAGACATCGATGTCATGACATTCAGTATGACATCCTTGACAGCAGTTCTGTCATCAGCTCCTGCTGCACCAGACAATGATGTCATGACATTGGTAATGACATCCTGTTTAAAACACATGACATGAGTACCGTTATCAGCTCCTGCTATCTTCTGCTGCACTAGACAACGATGTCATGACATTGGTAATAACATCCTGTTTAAAACACATGATAGCAGTACTGTCATAACAATAGATGTGGTTGTGATGACATCTTGCATAACATTAGTGTAGAATCATATTTTACCAAAATTTATCCAATCATAGAATCATGGAACTAATAGATATAAACATAGTTGTACTCCAACCAGTTCATACCAAGAATAACATCAATCTGATGCAAGGGTAGACAAACCAAGTCCATCACAAAATTCTTATCATAAATGGTCAAAGAGCAGCTCAAACAGACTAACGCAGTAGTCACAAAACCATTAGCCGGGGTATCAATAACCATACTCCCAATCATAGAAGAAAATTTCAAATTCAACCTCTTAGCATATTAAAGCGAAATAAATGAATGAGTAGCACCAATATCAACTATAGCAATCAATTCAACATCATTAATAAAACAAGCACCTCTGATCAAGTTATCTGTCTTGGACTCTTCTACACCACTCAAAGCAAACACTCTGCCACTTGTCTGAGCAACAATAGCAGTCTTCTTCGGCTGCTGGCACTGGGTACTGATATGAACCTTCTCTCCACAGTTGAAGTAAGTCGGAGCTTCGTCTTCACAATCAGTATCTCTATGACCCCTCTTGCCACAACGATGACATCTCAGCGCTCTACAATTCTCAGCATGGTGGCCTTGCTCGCCACACTTATAACACTTACCTGGAGCAGTAGCCGCTCCCCCACTTGGCTTTTTCCCATCTGAAGCCTTCTGCTTCCTTCTATCACCAGAAGTCACATACGACTTCCCTCTATACTGACCTTTCTCTTTCTTCTCACTCAGCTGCTTGTAGTGAGTAGATCGAGCTCGACTATCCTCATCATAAATTGTGCTCTTGTCCACCAGTTGTGAAAACCGACGAATCTGCTGGTACCCAATTCCCTGCTTAATCTCTAGTCTCAAACCATTCTCAAACTTGAGACGCTTCCACATCTCTACGTCAGCACAATTGTTATGCGGACAAAACTTTACCAAAGACTCAAACTTTGCCGCATACTCAGCCACAATCATATTCCCTTGTTTCAGCTCAAGGAATTCCACCTCTTTCTTCCCCTGAACATCTTCAGGAAAATATTTCCTCAAAAATTCTTCCTTGAACACAGCTCAAGTTGTTGCAATGCCAGCATCTTCCAATCTTTGACGAGTGTTATCCCACCAGTCCTCAACTTCCTCTGCTAGCATATGCGTACCAAATTGTATCTGCTACGCATCAGTGCACGCCATAACTCGAAAAATCTTCTCAACCACTTTCATCCACTTCTGCGCACCATCAGGATCATGAGTGCCCACAAAATTCGGCGGGTTGTTCCTCTGGAACTTTCTCAAAGCACGGAACTCATCTAGAGGTCCACCATTCTGGGCCATCACTTGGGCAAGTGATTCCAGCGCATCAGCAATAGCACGACCATTTCTTCCAGCCATCTGCAACCACCAACAAGGTTAGAAGAAAACAACTCATCAATAGTGTTCTCACACTATCGACTGACAGGGAACTAACAACATAAAAACTTGGCTGGACGGACCGACCTGCCATGATACCACTTATGTAACACCCTTTTCTACCCCACAAATTAGCATGGCAAAATAACACAGAAATCAGAGTAAAATTATTAAATTTCATAAAGAGCCACCACAAAAGGGCGTACATTTCCCAAATCAACAAAATCGGTCAAGGCTTCGTAAACAACAGATTTTCTCAAAATAATCAAATCGCACAAAGCAGCGAAACTCAAAGGCATAAATCAAGGTTTCCTCATCAGGGAAAAATAAGCAAAATAACTCAACAGTATATAGTTTAACTCAAAAGAACCCAACCCGATATTATATATCAGAGCAAGACCCTCTAAGCTAACCAAAAGGCTAAAAACTCAAAAACATCAAAAATACTCCTCACCGGCGTCCACGGCTAAACTTGGTCATCTGCACGTTACCCACGCGGAGGTAACATTCAAACAGGCAGGGTGAGTAAAACAATCCATAATAACCAATGTATAAAAATCAACATATAAACGGCGTCATATTCATATTCAACACATTCATATCCTTCAATAGGCCTCGAAGGCCACAACATCATAATTTATACAAAAAGGCTCATAAATGCAAATGCAACATAGACTCAATGCATGTGGTACCAATTATCACAACGCGATTGACACTGGACCATCAACCCTCCATAGATCCCCATCAATAGGATCGATTTTTCTACAGAACCATAGCACATCAAAACACTTCACATCCACACAATGGGATTGAAGCCAAAGTAATCGAGGTCCTGAACCGAAGTCCGTATGCACATGAATGCATGATGCACACGTCACAAATTATTCTCATAATAACAACATAGGTGCATCATCATTCATCATCATATCTCATGTCATCATATAATTCATCAAAATCAATGGTAATATCATCATATTACATCATAGAAATCATCATGTCATCAAGTACACATCACATAAAACTCACTTTCATACTCAGGTTAATCCATCACAGAAATCACAGAATCAAACATCAAGGCATCACTGCACACGATCAACATTCGCGAAACTCTGCTACGTTCGCTGGCATGTTCGCTAGGCGAGTCTGGGGCAAGTTTCTTCGCTAGGCGAGTATGGGAACAACATTGTTCGCTAGGCGAACTGTGCGATGACAGAAAATTCTGCTACGCACCAAAACTGATTTCTACCAAAAACGCTCTACGATCCACTTACCCAATGACCCCAAAACATCCCTAAATCATCCCTAAGGTCCTACGACAATAAAGGCACAAAACCTACGGTTTATTAGGCCAATCCCGGAACATATTCAGCCCTAAATCACAATTTTTTCTTTAATTACACCTTAAGGCATTAGAGTTACTCACATTCAAATATTCCTATTCCTTCAGGGTCATACATATAACAATTCAAGGTTTTGGCCACGAGGGCTTAAGGTTTCCCTTTCTCATATCTATGCTCTAACTGTTAGGAATACTTACTACACTGATCAAATTCCCCCGGACTTGAACTTTTGCACTCCGAGCAAAATTAAAACAAAACAAGGGAAGCACACACACATCAATAGTTACTCATTCCAGAATACAAGTCTTCATCGCTTAAGTTTGCATCGATAGGTACTAATCTTACACACTAAGGATATCGTATGAACACTAATCCACAATTGTGCGGTCATAAGGCTCCCTCCTATACAAACCAATCCAAATCATGTCGTTATGCCTAAGTCTAACTTACTCATCCTCTTTTTTTTGTTGCTCTCTTTCATTCTAGTGCAATCACATTAAGCCCTTTATCTATTCACACACATGGTAACTGAGCTTGTTAGTGACTATGATCCATTTTTTTCCCAACAATTTAGAATTAAACATTTTTTTTGTCTTTTCTTTTTTTCTTTTTCACTTTTTGTCCTTCTCTTTTTCTTCTTTTTTTCCCCTTCTTATTAAGCACATGATCATTCACTTATTTGCATCAGCTCAACTACTTAGCATGTGATTTCTAGATGGTGCTGACTGCTAGATAAACTACTTAAAAGCTATTAGAGGACGAGAACTCAAGACTATGCCATAACAAGTATCTAACTCGACTTCTATATTTGGGAGACTCAAGGTGTTAAAACGATATCGATCTTATGAACTATTCCCAAGTCTCTGCAAACTAATCCCAAATTAGACTATAGCCCAGAACTTTCAAAAAGATGCAAATTTTTTTATATTTTTATTATAATAACTGAAAAAACAAACAAAATAAAATGTAAAGCAAAGGTTTCCCTTTCCCTCACTCTTATTTTATATTTATGTCCTTTCATTGAGGACAATGCTTGTTTTAAGTCTGGGGGAGGGAAACCTTTGCTATTATACGATACACGTTTCTAATTTCTGAATTAAGCAAACAGATAAAATAGTAACCGTGAATTAAGCAAACACGAGAAACATACGCGGATTAAGCAACCGCGATTAAAGTATAAGAACATGCAATCATCGAAATAAATCAATCATCCCTAAGATAAATCGAATTAAGCAAACAAAATATCATAGAGAAGAATTAAAAGGAAATAGATTTTATTGGAAATTAAAAGAACCTCAAAGTATTGGCGGGAACCGATTACAGCAGATTAATCCGAAGGAATTAGTTCTCCATAATTCATACAAAGCTCCAACGAATATTTTTGTGAATAGTGAATAGCATACTGTAAACGACGTTTTTTCCCGTTATAAAACAATGGATTCAGTTCATAACCCAACTGGGTCAAAAACATAACCCAGGCCCAAAACAAGATCAAAACTAAAACAGAATTCTAATGCTGTAACTTGAAACGAAATTATGGAATTTTGAGCTTCGAATCTGACTTCGACTCCAACACAAAAGTCGTAGCTCTCTCTCTTAGCTTTCTGGCGATTTTTAGAACGCCTCAAACGGATTCCCGAAACTCTAGTTATGATCGTTTCCGTGCAGACTGCTAAAGCTAAAAAATAGTTGCGATAATTAAATTAAACCAAAAATAAAATAAAATAAGAAAACATAATAAAATATAATAATAAACAAAATAAAATAAATAAATGCTTAAGTAAAAATGTAGGAGAATGTGCATAAATATGCACTGATCACTTACCATTACACCACAACATCAGTTTCCCAAAACCAGATTTAAGCCACGAAGGCCAAAATCCCTTTTCCCCAATTGAACCACGACTAGATTTACCTATAATCGGTTTAGGCCACGAAGGCCAAAGATCATAATTTCTCATTTCTACCCTCAAAATCCTTAACCCTTAAATCAACCTTACTACATCAAAATCTACACATAGAAAATTATGAAAGGCAATACTCCCCATACCTTAATTGTTGATTCAGAGCCTTCACAAATCGGTCAGGGAATCTTTCAACACTTCTGCCTCCAATTTCCTCCTCAGAGCTCTCTGACCTCAATTCTTACAGTTAACAGAAAATGAATCCTAAAATCCTTCAGAACTCCCTTTTTGTTAAACATAGACTTGAGCCTCACAATTGGGATTTCTCCATTATACCCTCACTTACTCCTCACAATTGCCTAACTTACCCTTCTTTCACTATTATTTATTTTAAATAATAATAATACTAATAAATTAATATTATATACTATTAATCAAATAAATAACCCAAAAATGCATACTTTTTTCCAATAATCCACCAAACTATCAAAAATCACCGAAAACACCAAAATACGAATATTCTTAATTAAATAAATTAATAAAAATATTCCAATCAAATTTGGGGTGTTACACTCCGAGCCTAAAGATGTGAGGGAAGTTGACTCTATATACACCAAAGACGACCATATAGGCTCCCTTAGACAATAACTTACTTTTTATTCCTCTGATGATGAAGAAGAATTTGTTTTAGAGACGTGCTCTCTAGAGGAGAGGGCAAATATGGATGCTTCTGATGCATATTCTACTTCCCTCTTTTACTTTTATTTGCCTACCATTCACGAGATTAGAATTCACCTCTCATTTTCTTCCTTTAAGATAAAGGTTCTCACAGTGATCAATGTAGCTCCCTCTTGAATCATACTTAATGGCTGGAGCCTGATTAAGGCTTTTGAGATCATATATCTATGGCTAGGAATTGACACAACCATCAGGATGTTCTTCTCTTTTTTACTGTACTAAGGATTCGGTTCTATGGGTTGGGAACATGGCCAATATGCTTGGGAGAGCTTTATTTAAACCTCCCGCTAACCACTTCAAAGGTTGGAGGGAGAAATTTGTAAGAATGAGGGGGAGGGATAGCTCATCCTTAGTTACTACTGGGGATGATGACGTTGCGGATTTACCCTCACCTGGGCTGATACTTCCATGGCTATTAATGGGTAAAACTATACTTTCCTCATGGATTATGAGGACGAGGTGGTGCGGATCTTGGATGTGTTTAAGGCCATGGAATCCCACATCGTGGCTATCTTTGATCAAGAGGATGATGAGTCCATGGATAAATACATAAGTAACTTTTAACGACGTTGTTCTTTACTGTTGTTGACATAACTCTTGCTTAGTGATTTCTCTTTAGCTTTGTTTCAGATAAAATGTCTAAGATTTCCTTGGAGGAGACGAGGGAGCACCTCGCCAGGAGGAAAGCTTAACGCGTATGCCCATAAAACTCTTAGAGTTGCCTTGAAGGTCTGATCCACAAAGGGGTTAAGCACTAACTTGAGGGCGAGGCTTTCGCTAGGGTCCCAACCTGAATGGTTCAAAGGTGGGAGGCTGACTCCTCCCCTAAGGGTAAGGAAACTCAAGTGATTGTTGAGGGCGAGCCTACATCGCCTCTAAAGAGGGACCTACCACCTGAAAACTCCCTATGGAGCGACGACACCTTTGATTCCATCAAGTACACGGGAGCTCACCTTTCTTTTTCCTGAAGATTTCTCGATGGACTACAAGGCGGCCTATAATCATCCCTCCTCGAATTGATAGAGAGAAGTATGCCAAGACATATACAAATTTGGAGGTAAATCTCTGCACTTACAAAAGGGATTTGGCCAAAGGGAAAACCATCATTGAGACTTTGTAGAAGGAGAAAGAGACTGTGATGGGAAAACTTCAGAAGGCGGATTTTAAATCCCAAGAGTTTGCTAACAAAGACCAGAAGCTGCAGAAACCTTTGGAAAGGTCCCTTAGAGCCTAAAAGAGGCTGGAGGATGAGGTATCTGCATTGAAGGACGATCTAGTAGAAATCTTTGACATATACTTTGAGAAGGCTAAAGAGAAGATAAAATTCCTTCACCATGTTCAAGATTATTCATGATGGTCACTTGGTGGATGTCCAACCCTACCATCTCGCTTGCCATGGATATTTAAGCTAAACATGAGGGAAAAAAGGTGGAGGAAGAAGTGAATCTAATGGAAACCTCTATTGGGAGTGCTGTTAAAGAGAAGTTGACTCTAAAAGTTGGCCAATAATTTGCATATTTCTCCCCTTCTTATTATTACTTTTGTGCTACCTTAGTAACCGTGCCCTTAGAAATTAGCTCAGGGGATTTTTATGTAACATTGAACATCTCCTTTAAGGGCTTATTTTCATTATGATCATTGTTTTGTTTTCTATGATTCACCCTGGTGAAGATTTACTGATCGGGACCACTCATCTTACCTTAAGGCGCCTGGGGATCATCCTGACTTTTAAGGCAAGGAAACAACAGCTACAACAACGCCTCCAACTTAAAACAACAATAAAATCTAGCACACAAGCAAAACGGATTTTAACAGTGCATGTTTTCATGCAGAAACAGGTGTAAAAGGTAGCAAGACAGAACATGTACATTTAACAACATGTATGCAACACAACCGCAGTGTATACAACAACATGAAATGCATAAAGACAAATGCATATGGATAGGCATAAATCATGCACAATCATGTAACAACATAATATCAAGTATGCATCCAAGATTGACTAATCAATAATGAACATGTTCCATCACCAAACATAATCATGCATGAAGAGAAAAGATCAAAAGCATGCCTTCACATTTAAGCAGACACGCATGAATGGCAAACATAAACAAGCATCAAGAAAGAGAAATTAATTCACATGTGTAGAAAATTAAGCACAAACAAGTAGGCATGAATAAGTTTCAACGACATCGCATACTTAAGCATTCATCAAAAGCATCACGAACAATTCAATAATTACTCGCTTGAAACAAACACACAATCATGGAATCGGAAACAAACATGAACATGAATCATATATCCAACAATGTAAATATTAAAAACAAGCAACCACAATGGCATGAAGGATTATGCAACATGATCATCACATCAAGTATGCAAAACGAACGAATCGTGCACATGCGTTACGGAAACCAAAAGTCGCGCGTCGAAGAATCACATTCAAACCAACATGTGAGGTAAAACAGCCCAAGAACAGTCCACATATATGCATAGTATCAATCCATGAAGATTAAAAGTGGAAAGGAATCAAAAGTCACTTGAAAATGCACAAAAATCACACTCTGCATCAGTGTTAATTGATTAACAACACAAAAATCAACAAATTTACACTGGTTAATCGATTAACCAGTTTTGAACTGTAATTGGTTAATCGACTAACTCTGTTCTAGTACCAGAAAATCAGGTTTCAAAAACACTTTTCAGTAGCAAAATACTTGTTCAAGCAGCCAAATGACTAAGCAATCAATTATGCACGAAAATTACATGGAATTACAGCTATCAAGCATCAATTAGATCCAACAAACATCAACAATCAAATTCAAACAAATGGATCAAATTGTATAAAAAACTATGGATCTACATTGCATAAGTTGAAATTAAGCTAGATGAAATGTGGATTTGAAATTTACCAACCTACAAAGTGAAGGATTGCTTTGGTGAGTGTTGCAAACGAAAATGAACAGATCTAGCACAAGAAATTCAAGATCCTAGCAAGAAACCTCAAGACCCAAGCAATGTGATGAACTTGCCTTAAAGTTTCTCCAAGAATGGCTTCCAAAAATTAAATCTAGGTCGAAACAAACTTCAAATGCAGAATTGAACCAAGAATAAGGATGTAGTGGAGGTTTAGCTCAAGAATTCACAAATTGTAATGCATAATTTGTGAATCTATGAATATGGAGCTTTCATGAAAGGTTGAAGATGAAGATGGAGAGTGAAAAAGTGAGAGAGAATTGAGAGAAAATTCTGAAAAAATGAGGGTGAAAATGAGAATGAGTGAGTGAGGTTTGGAGTAAATTTTGTTAAACAACCCCTAGGTTAGGAATTAAATTTGGTTTGGAGTATGGGTCAGTAAGAGGAAAGGAAATGAGGAATGAGATTAGGGATGGAATTTGAATTTCGGGTGGAATTAAATGATGAAAATGAATTAAAATGGACCTATTCTAGATCCTTCCAATGATATGCACATGTGAAATTAAGTGGTAGAAATTTGGTTCAAATTCTGCAGTGCTGAAAATTGAGGCATTTGGGCAAATTTCGCCTTGGTTAATCGATTAACCATTTGCCAGTTCAAATGTGTTAATCGATTAACACAAGGAAAATTTGAATTTTGGCGCCTTTTGGAGGGAATCTTGAATATTGCACTTGTAAAATGCCTGAAATAACGTGTGAACCATCTCGTGCACTCAAAATAACTTGCTGAAAAATATAATTCGATATCCGATTGCTGAACAAAATAACTGGTGAAGCCTTTGATACTTGCTGCTTACAAACTTGGAATAAAAGAAAACCTTGAGCCATAGAAACATCTTGATCCCTTTCTACCTCGAGGAACTCCCCGGGGGTTCCCCCAACTCGAACATCCCCCTCCTGATACGGGCACAAATGGCAAACTTCGACGTCAGACGTATACTAGTCGACGGAGGAAGCTCGGTGGACATCATGTACACCCACCTTTTCACAACACTCCAACTCGACGAGTCCAACCTGTCCCCCTACGTGGGTTCTGACCTCCAGGGCTTCAACGGGACGACAACAAGGCCGTGGGGATACGTGGAGTTAAAGGTTACCTTCGGGGAAAAAGAAACGGCCAGGGAAGTCAATGTCCGCTTCCTGGTCATTGAATGCCCGTCCCTCTACATCTGTATCCTAGGCAGGAGAATGATGGCCGAGCTCACCGCGGTGCCCTCCACCCTCCACCTAAAAATGAAGTACTACACTAAGCGAGGGGCTGTTGTCACCCTAAACGGCGACATCGAAGCTGCCCGACTTCAGGTTCGTCAGGGCGAGCGTCGTGGCCAACATCCTCAAGACTTGGGTTGACCACCCGTCTATCGACAATCTCGTGGAAAGACCCAATTCCATCCTCGTCCAGGGTGACGTCAGGGTTAACCACCTTGAGCTGTGCGACAACACCGTTAAAACCAACCGCGAATGCCTCTAAGCAGTCGCTCTCCAACACCTGGATCCTAGCGAGCAAGTCTGCTCGAGTGACCATCTGTTTGTCCTCTTCGGTCTCATCTTCGGCAGGACGAAGGGCACTCTCCAGCTTCCCCACGCGAGCCTTCGATGCTCGCACCTCATCTTCGGCGGCCCCCAACTTCTTCTCGGTACTGTCTCCCCTCTTGCGTTGGTCGACAACCTCCCCCTTGCTCTTCTCCAGCTCCTCGGTAAGTTTATTCAAGCGTGACTGCGTGAAGGTGAGGTCCCCTTGCAGCTTGGACAGCTCGGCGATAGAGCAGCTCTCATTACTCAAGACCATAGCAGTGGTGAAAGTCCACATCAAAGTGGCCAGGTCCTCCCTCAAAACCTGTCGACGAGCAGCCCGGTCCGTACCGAGTACCGTCTTCACTTCCCCAGCCAGAATGTTAGGTGACCTTGCCCCGTGGAAGTAACCGAGATGCTGATGGAAGGGCGGGATTGTGAAACCCTCCTCAGCGGAGCCGACCGTCAAGTCGACCATGCTCTCCGCCTGCTGAACCCTAGGCCTCTTCGAGGCACCCTGAGACGTGGGGGACTCGCTTCCCTGAGGAGACGAGAAAGAACCCTTGTCTCTCTGGTCACCAGTAGCTACCTGACTTAACCGTGTCTTCGCAGCAGCAACGGGCCTCGACGCATGTAAATTCTTCACCCTCTCCTCAACAGAAGACATGCTCCCTGTAAAACGAAAGAAATAAGTCAGTAACAAACCAAAAATGAGAAGTAAAGGGAAGAACGAGACGACCACCACCTAAATAGCTAAGGGCCTCCTCCTCTGAGGAACACTCGAGCAAGGCCTTCGTGTTGATCAGCCTCGCCTTTTGGCGGATATTCCTCTGACTGTCGAGGATGTACCGACCATCGGGTGTCACTAGATTCGACGGGGGCAGACTGCGCACGAACGCAACTATCTTCAAATAGCTGGCCATGTTTCATCATTGAGGAACCCCGCGCGCACGATGTACTGATCGGTCCCCTTGGAGAAATGCTCGTCAGTCCACTCCACGGGCACTTTCAGCAACATGACGGCTTCCCTCCAGCCATTCACTACCCGCTCCCCTTCCTGGTACAATGAGTCGACCCCTGCGAGAGTGATCAGACTGACGACGAAGAAGTGCCCTTTGAAATCCCGAACAAAGTCCATATACATCTTAAATAGCTTGTTCGGTTGTTTGAATGAAACCCATCCATGCCGACCGTTCACCGTCTGCCGCTGCAGATGGAAGAGACGGAAGAACAATGGTAACATGGCCCCGACCTCCAGAAAACGGAAGACGATCTCGAACGCCCAAACAAAGACTACGGCGTTCGGATGTAACTGCGAGGGGGCCAACCGCAGTCATTCGAAGAGTCCTAGGTGAAAGTCCGAAAACGACAATCTGAGCATGGCCTCCGGAAAGTAGAACTTATACATAGGGAACCGCATCCTCCCATACTTCGAGCATATGCGGTGGTGTTCTCGAGGCTGGTAGACCTACCAATTCTGGGGATCATCTACGCCCCTACCCTCCACGGTGGCGTAAGCTCCAACCGGGTCACAAGCAAAATACGAGGGCATGGATAGAGGCTCGTCGGCCACCCACTCCTCGATAGAACGGACCCGTTCGTCGGCAAGAGAAACACCCGGCTCTTCATCCGCGACCATAGTCCTCGGGATCCACGAAGACATGAACACCTGAAAAGCAGAAGGTTACGGTGAATTCGATGACAAAGATCAAATTCACCCTTCCACCACAAGTCAAGTGAAAGGGCGACGAGGACTGCCCCTGCGAGCAACGGTCAAAAAGCACCCGGGCATCCTCCTCGGGGGCTCATTCCAAATACTCTCTTCTCCCCGGGACACCTATCTTCCTAAGCTATGCACTCCTTCCGGGACGTCCAACCAGCCTATCGTCTCTCCCCAGGCATTCATCAGAATAAACGTTTGTCCCCGGGAGCTTCAACCGTTCCTTCGCGCGTCCTCGACGCCTTCATCTAAAAACCCTAGAAAATACCGAATACAGCGGCGGAGGCGCACCTCTCTCCTCGGGGCATTCAACACGCCCCGACCCCAGTTCCGAAACAGACAAGAAAAACAAGAGAAAGGAGAAGAAAAACTTACTAGATTGCGATTAACAACGGAATACGCGACGACAGTCACGACGAAGGTGTCCAACAGAAGCGGAGCCGCATATCCTCGTGGTTGAAAGCAAGTAAGGCGAAAGTGAAAAATGGACGGGGACTCACCTAGTTATACACCAGCGCGGGACTCGAAGCGTCACTAGGAACTTGATTACCCTAGGGTAGCCGCCCTCATGGCCATCCAACGCATGACACGTGGCGGAGGATGACAGTCGCGTCCCTTCACATCTCCCCGCCAACACGTGTCCTCGTCCCCTGGACACCCGATGACGAGGAAGGACTCACGCGCACGCGTCCCTGCAGAGTACGAGCCGGTGGATTCTCTCCTCGGGCTAACCTCTCCTCCCCGGTGCAACGTCATCAAGTCCTCGCTCCCTCCCTCGGAGCTACGACTTAGGGGGCTCCTATTTTGGCCTGGGCCCCGGCTTGACCGGGCAGGCTCAGCCCAATGATACTCTGTTAGGCCCAATCCAACTTGAGCTACATCCGTCGAGCACATGGTTCCCGTCGGGCAGACAATGGTCCCTCCACGGGCAGAACCTCCTCCCTTGTCGAGCAGAACAACGTGTCCTTCACACGTTCTCCACGTGCTCCCCTGCGCAGGGATACGTCACCAACCAACTACCCACCTCCGAAAGAGCAAGTCAAACCCACTTTTCGGAGATCACGGGACAGTTGAACTAGGGTGAAGATCACATTCTAGTCTTCACTACGCCATGTAAGCCCTAGCAGTCACTTGGGTGTGGCCTGGCCATCTAGCCCAACTCAAATGACCGTTGGCCCTGTGCTGGGGTCTCTCTATAAATACCCTCTTTCACAAGAGGTTCAAGTATTCTCTTCTTACCCCTTTTCTATATTTGTTGTCACTCTGTCCAAACTCTTACTTTGCCATCAGAGTGTCTTGCAGGTACACTCCCCATCTCCTTTTCAACACCAGTGAACAGGCAGCAGATCAACGGCGTGTGGCAAGTCCTTGGTCCCCTTCTGATCAGGTCAGATCAGTTAACATGTTGTAGAATAAAATTTTTTAGGCTTAATTGCAATTTTGGTCCCTTTATTTTTATTTTTTTTTGAGTTTTGATCCCCCTATTTTAAAATTCGAAAATTTTGTCCCTTTATTTTCAATTTTTTAAAGTTTTGGTCTCTCTATTTTAAAATTTAGAATATTTGTCCCCTTATTTTCATTTTTTGTGAGTTTTGGTCCCCTTATTTCTATTTTTTAAAACTTTTGGTCCCCTATTAAATTTGTTCTCAATTGGAAAGAGGGATTAAAGTTCAAAATAAAACTTAAAATAGAGGACCAAAACTATAAAAAAATAAAAATAGAGGGACCAAAATTTTGGATTTTAAAATAGGGGAACTAAAACTCAAAAAAATTGAAAATAGAGTGACAAAAGTTCTGGATTTTAAAATAGAGGGATCAAAACTAAAATAAAATAAAAATAGAGGGACCAAAATTGCAATTAAGCCAAAAATTTTATGAGTTGGAACATGTTGCAATCAAGCATGGAGATCATTGGCGTGCAAGCAACAATGTCCAGTAGTGCAGTAATAAGTACAAACATTCATGTTTATGAGTGCAATGCGTGGTGGGAGTGTTTTGAAGTTACTGAGAAAAAAAGTCTCTCACATAAGGTCTCTCATGAGGGAGACCTATCGACGTTGTGCACAGGAGCCTGGGCCCAAAGAATAAGTCTCTTGAATTGTAACTATGTTTGGACATTAGTTTATCCATTTTATTAAGTGAGGATGTATTAAAAATTCGAATTTCTCATTTTAATATTTTAGAGATAAATTTCTGGACGCATTTAAAATGTAAACAACGTTTTATAATTGAAAATTTTATTTCATATTTGCAAAAATTGATTTGAAGATGCAACTCATGAATCTCTCTAAACAAAATACGGAGATGTATCTTTATATTAACCATTGAAAACATTTTATGTTTCACAAGTGATTCATTTACCCCAAATTTGTCAAAAAATAGTTTGGAGGTGCATCTCTGTAATTCTTTATAGGCGTTTCCTTAGATGAATCTCCGAAATAATCCTTAAAAGTATTTGAGAGTTTTTGCCTTGACAACAAGTGTCCTAAATTAATATTTTTTAGGCCATTTACACTAAGTATACATTAACACCATGCTAATTATAGTAAACTTAATTTAAAGATGTCATATATAAATTCAAACAATAATATAAATCCAAACATTAATTAATTAATCGAAAATATTATCACGTGCTTACCATTGTTTTTAGTAAATCAAATCATAAATTTTCATTCACTTAAGAGATTAAACTCAGAAAAATTCTCTGAACGATTTGTGCAAAAGATTTGAGAAAGTATGTTTGTGCCTGGATATTTGATATTTAAGCGTAAAGAAATTTGGTATAAATTCCAATAAGAACAATGCAAAATTGTTCTAAGAACTAAAGTAACACAAAGAAAGAAAAACAATTAAATAAAGTGCTCAGATTAAAGAATTTAAAAGAGAAATGCAGATTCATACATGTTACCTCACAAACTTTTTTCTCTATATGACTTAGATACTTGAATTTTATAGAGATTACCGATAGAAAATTATGAACCTTTATTATATGAATTAAATCTACTCATATACTACATTTTCATAACTGTCAACAGCTGTCTAGTCTTCAGCACTCGACATGTATACCATTACGTGGTCTTTTATCGTCTTATTTGCTTCCACATGTTGGTCTTTAAAATTGCCCTTAAACTGATCCTGTCGAGGAGTTTCTCTCTCGAACCCTATAATGGTGTCAAAATGTCCCTAGATAACCTATTCTTTGACCCAAAAAAAATACTAAGTCCTAAAAGATTTGACCTAGTATCCAAATTGTGCTACATTCGTCTCTTCTATGGCCCATTTATCAGTCGAAGTCATGGTCCAGATTAGTTTAAGAGAGAATTTCCAACTCTTTCTCCTAAACACCATTCTAAAGCCCTAGAAATTTGGGCAACCTTTCTCACACCCACTCTCCTATCGGCTAGAATTTAATGAGACTTGTCAATTATCAACCAAACCTGATGGCCACACAATTTGAGTTTAGCCAATTTCTACCAAAGTCTCTTTTTGTATATAAGGACGAAATGTGTTTGGCCACCACTACACTGTTGGAGGAAAGCTATCGAGCATGTTTAGAGTATCATGCCAAATAAATCCTTACTCTTACCCCTTTTAAATTTCAAGCTTCTTAGTTACGCACACAAGAATTTGAAGAATGGTGTTTGGCTTATTATCTTGACATTTTTGTGGAACACTCAATCCTTCTACAACGTTTAATTGAAACTTTCTTTTATCTACATAATAAATGGAAGAAAAAAAGTTGAGGTATGCACATCAAGGAAACTCAAGCTTTTCAACATTAATTTGAAACTGTGTGTATCCCATGTCAACTTAGTCAAACTATCTATGACGCAATGTTTTCTTTAAAACTCAAAGTTACTGAGAAAATCCCAAAATTGAAATTTCTCCCTAATGTAAAAAACAGGTATAAGTTTGCTTTAGAACTTCATCTTCTCAAATTCCCACCATTGCTAGCTTGTGAATTTGACTTAGCATTGTTGGAAAAAGTTTGGTTCTACAAGTATCCTTGAGTTTTTATGATAACAAAGTATAAGAGAACAATTTCACTCTCTAATAGTTTCCTGAGTATGCAAACTCTGAGCATACTTGAAGTGAAGTAAAGGTAAATCTGATCAAGTAATAAGCTGAGTGAAGAGGACTCTCAATAAACCAAAATTCTAGACAAAGCTGATCAAATAAAATTATGAACTCTCATCTTAACGAGACTCTGTATATAGAGACTCCAGACCTTGATAAAACATACTCTCAACATTGGACATCATCAATATATGTACCCAAGTGATCACTTGAAAAATTTATGAAGTTAAAGTCAATTGTGGTTGTCACCAGTCAACACTTCTGAAGTAAATATCTCTGATGCACTCTGATTCATTCAAGCCTCATCTACGCATTAGACTCTGATGTTTATTCTCAAGGCTCTGAACTCTAAAAATGAGTTAAATCTGTCATATGAAAATACAATGTTCTAGAGTGTTAAAATGGATGAATAGTTCTTATGAACAATATAAGTTAAGCGTCAAATAAAAAATTATTGTACTTCAAACGGCTAAAATAGATTTTCTATCAATATTCAAGATTTATGTTGACTCTACCTACTCTACAACAGTAGTGTACTTTGAAGAAAGTTCCAACACTATTGTTGTACCCCAAATTTTGAACCCTAGATTCCACCTTCATTCTAGGAGGATCATCATTGTTTATCTAACCCTTAACCTATTTCAAGTTGGTCTTTATCAAGATGCAGATGAATTAGGGTTCCACACAGTCAGGAATCAGGGTTTCTATGATTTGATCAGTCAAGGTTTTGGATTGATTATCCATATAAAAATCTTTACATCACCAAGAATACTATTTTAGATCAAGTATGAATCCAATTTGAGGTTGTGACCCAAGGAAGAAGAGTAGTGCAGTCTAGGACCCCCGATTAGGGTTTCTAATTAGGAAAAGTAAACTGTGGTTTGACCTTTGATTTAAATGGTGTTCCAATGGTGGAATAATGGTCCATAAAGTTTATATGACTTATTGAAGTCCCCTCAAGAAGTTTCAAGGCCTCAGGGAACCCAAAATATCAACAGTTGATTTAGAGGTTTTCAATTGTTCGGTTCGTTTGACTGAAAAGTCAACTCATTAACCAGTAGGGTTTTAACCCAAAATTGAAGACAATTATGTTCCAAATGTTATACCATATCTAATCATGAAGTTTGGTGACCATTAGGTCAAGAATTTAGAAGTAACCGAAAAGTCGGGAAATTAGGGTTTTGAAAGGGGCAAGACCATAACTTCCTAACCACACGTCCAAATGGAGTGGTTCAAAGCTTGTTGGAAAGGCCTTGAGAAGTCCTACAAAAGTGCAAAAGTGACCTATGTGCAGAAAATGAATAGAGTTTGAGTTATGATCAAAAACAAGTCAAGAGGGGAAAAACACTTAGAGAAATTTCATGTTTTTAGTACTTTCAAGTCATGTTTTCAGCCAACTTCAAGGGGATTTTTGACCTAGTTCCATTTGTAATTTGAAAAAGTGTAAAACATGAAAGTTGTAGAGCATGATGAGGGCTTTCCAAAAAGTACACGGACTCCTCCATAGCACTTGTGAGATAGGAATTTCGAAGGAAGGAAGTTGGGCTCCCAAAGTTTGAAATGAGACATTTCAACTTGTTATGAACCAATGCACAAATCAGCCAATTGGTTCTTAACCACTTGGTTAACCCTTTATATGATGTTTAGGGGTGTGATGATTAAAAATTCAAGAAGAATCCATGAGCAAAACCAAAGTTTTGGCCAAAAGCATTATTAAAATCCAAGAAAGTACACAAGTACATGATGAAAGAGATTGCTTTAAGAGTAAAATCTGCTGTAGCATGAAGATTCCCCTATTGCCATCCCTCTAGCCACTTCTTACATCTTGATCAAAGCCTATTTTGATGCTAAGATGCATTGGGAACAAGCTTAATTCTGCAGAAGAGGATCACAAGTAGATTTGCCCTTCTTTCCCTCCAAAAAGCAAACCATTGCACATTGGTTCAAATCTATCCTTTCCTTTAGCTCTCTTGTTTCCCCTATAAATAGAGAAATATCTATGCATCAAGACACACCAGAACAATACTCAATTCAAGAAGAAACAAGCCCTTCATTCTTGCTTTGCATTTTCTTGCTAGGGAAGCAAACCTCTCAAAAAATCCCAAAATCTGTCTTGAACAGATTTCACACCAAATCCATTTCTAACCTTTGAAACTTTCCATCAACATTTCAAATAAACCATAATTGATGTCTTAGAGATATTCCAAAAATTGAATCAACCAAAAACCTTGTATTTCAAAAAGTCAACCCTCAAACCTAATGGGTTTTACTTTCTGCATAATCTAGCACCACTCTCTGCTCAGACCTTCTCTAACCCTCATGACACCTCAAACACCTTGGATATAGAGTGCATTAACTATCCACACCATCAAGGACCAACTGTATCATCATTTGGTGGATCTGTCACAAAGAATCCATTTGTTGCTTCAAGTGTAAGAAATTGTTTTTGCACAAAAGACTTGCTTGGAAGGAGTTGGAGCTACTTGGACCTTGCACTAGAGATTGGAGGAGCCATTCAACTCATTCTCACTCAACTAGGAAGCCTGGCATCAAGGATTTCTTTGGATCTCTTCAAGAGGTAAGTGACCTCTACTAAATTTACTCATTTTTGCACCATGATCATGTTTGATGTCCACTAGCTTGAAATATGCCTAGAAACTTCCCCATTAAGTCATGTTTGAACTCGGTTTATGTTTGTCCTCATAAGTTTGCAACTGTCATGAAAGATTAGATGTTGGATTTGTTTTGTTATTTTTTCACTCCATGAACCATATTCTATTTTTGTTTAAGTTTGAGTTAGTACTTGTGTTGAAACTCATCTATGAGTCATAATGCATATGTGAGACCATTGCTTAGTACAGGATGTGTGTGTTTGTGATTTATGTTGTTTGATTCCTTTAGCTTGTTAAGTTATTCCAATTGTGTAAAGCCTTGTGTTCTGTTTGAACCAAGTTTGATTGGATTGATTTGGAAGCCTCATCTGTATGCCTTTGTTTTTGTTGAAACATATTTGAATGATGAACTGTCCTGTTACAAACTGTTTTGAAGCTTTTCATTGCAACTCATATGTCACAACTTCAGTACCATAGGTCACTTTGTGTTCTAGCTTGAATTTGAGTTCAATTGGTTTTTGAACTTCATATATGTTGTATCTAGAGCATGTGTGAGGCTTCAACCTGTCCATAGCATAACTGGATTGAACACTAGTTTTGAAAATGCATTTTTGACACATGACTTGCAATTGCCTTCGAGTTTTAATTTGTGTTCATGTTCAGAGAAAATTAAAAGCACCATTGAATTTCTCTTTCAATTTCAAGTGGTTTAGACCTAAATTTTGTTAAAAACCATGGAGTTTTGATCAAGTTTGGATTGATCACGTTTTGAGGTTTCTAGTTTGGTTTGGTTTGCATTTTTGCCCAGAAATTATTAACTTGAAGGTTTATCTATTTCTGGTGTGGTTTGATACATTAGATGTATCACCACCCCAGTGGTTATGACTTGCGTGCTTATGTATGCTTTGCCTTGCTTGCCTGAGTTCGATCCTAGCTGAGGACAACTCTTTTGGCTTTTTTGTGATTTTCTCATGTTTTAACATGTATTCTCCTTTTCTCCTTGTTATTTGACACGTGTGCCTTGGCTGGTTTGGTGAGGTTTTGGACCTATGAACCATAGGGCATGAGTTCAACCCTTGTGGAGGACACTTTCTATATTTTTATCACTTAATTTTCATGTTTTATTCACAAAATTAAAATCATCACAACTTACTCATTTTTAAACATTTTTGCCCCATTCGTTTTGCAAAATGTTCTTCATCATGTCTATTTTCAAATAGTAAGTGAAGAATTCAAGGATGCCTATCCTAGAAATACTTTAACTCACTTAGAAATCATGTTTTTTTTAGGGTTTTCACCTTGTTGCTTTTGAACTTTTCTCAATTACCATTTGATTTATCTTGTAAGATTGATTGTGTTTGATCCACATATGTTTGTTAACATGCTTGAATGATTAAAGTTTTCTTGATTCAAAGTTTTATCTTGTTCAATCTTTGCCTTTGTAAATGCATCTAATTGAAAACAATACTGTGAACTTTGTTTGTGAACCATATTCTACCTCTTGATGTTGTAACCTCTTGAGTAGGTTCACCATGTCTTCTCTACTAGTTTAGGTGTCTTGTTAGAACCATAACATGCTAGGACTGGCTTTGTTTTGGTTGTTACCTTAAACTTGTATGTGTTACCCCATGAAACCTTGAACCTCTTACTTGATTTGTTGTAACACTTCTTGTATGCTTATATACTTGATTGTCATCAATGCATAATTTTTCATCTTATTTGGTTACATTTGACATTCTTTGATCCCTATAATATGCTTGCCTCAAGTTGTAGCTTGCTTGCATTTAAACTTGTTTGAATTACATGTTCTATTATTTGTCTTGATGGTTGTTACCTCATTGCTCTTCATCTTTGTTTAAAGTTGATATTGCCTTATATTGCTAGGTCTTGTAAGAACCTCTATCATATTCTTCTAGATATTTTGATATCTTTGCCCTTTATTGGTTGTAACCATTTGATTTGATTGTAATCTTTGCTTGATGTTGTCACATGCTTGCATCTCTTCCTTGGTTGTTACCATACTTTTTATATGTTCATCATGTTTGAATGAATGCTTATGTATGCTTTTGACTTTGTTAATTTATTCCTCAAGTGATGGAAATTATTAGTTCTCACCCAGTTGCCTCATCTTTTCCCCATTCCAAAGGAAAGTCTCTCTATTGACCCTTGAGTCATAAACAACTCATTACCCTCCCTCTGACTTTGTTAAGTCACCTTGAACCCTAACTCAGTTAAGTTAGAACCTATTAGCCATTATACTTTTCTTTAAGTCTAAATGACCTACCCCTTGTTAGGAGTGTCTTTCAATTAGAACTTTAAGATAAAGTTTTGTCACTCTATGTAAGAATCATGGTCATGATTACTTACTCCCTTCTTGGCTTTTGTGAAAGTCAATTACTTTGAGTGTTTCAACTTAGATCTAGAGAGTTTTGTTAAATTCTATACAAGCATTGTTATGTTTGTTCCCCTTTGAAACTTGATCATAATCAAGTGTTCATATATCCCTTGTGAGGCGAACTACGGTTGCTCTGATTCTATCCTAATTAGGATACGTAGGCAGAGGATGCAATATCTTTGCGACCAAACTTAGAAACTATCTTTAGGTCCTTACCTTTACCCAAACCCAAATCCTAAGCCATAACAAACATTTAGCAACTTAGCATACAAACATACAAAAGCTTCTTGTAGAGTACTATAAATGTTTAGGATGTGAAATACCTACCCTAGGCATAACTAACCCCCGATCCCCGACCTCTTAGTGTTGTTGTTACATTGCGCAAAAGGTCTTTCTTTCTTTAACCTTTCCTTTAGATAAATCAAAATCCGGTTGTGAATTTAATGAATTAAGATTTAAGTTAATCAATAACTTGACATCCGATTCTCACCGCAACACCTATCCTCCACTGATCTTATTTTTCTTCTATAAAAAGGAAAAAGGATTAGTGAATGAATATAGATGATGGATGATTCAAAAGAAGAACAAAAAATAGATAGAAGGCTTACATGTAGAAAAGTGAAGAAACTTCATGATGAAGAAAATTAATTAAAGCAAATCATCTTCAAGAAAGATAAGATTGAAGAAGCACTTCAAGCTTCATTTTAAAATATTCTCTAGTGTAAAACTGAG
This sequence comes from Lathyrus sativus, assembly GCA_963859935.3. Lineage (NCBI taxonomy): Eukaryota > Viridiplantae > Streptophyta > Magnoliopsida > Fabales > Fabaceae > Lathyrus > Lathyrus sativus. The sequence goes on along the minus strand of OZ012741.1, from coordinate 658,648,362 downwards.
ATGAAAACTCTGTCCTAAAAAGTAAGAGTAAAAATTCTAGAAAGATTTTCCTTCAGAATCTCCTATGGACACTGAATGTGCTTCCAAGAAATATGAAATTTCTTTTCAAAAATTTCTAGCTAAGAACATATATAGAAGTAAAATGACTTCAATGATCTATGGGATTAATGGTAAAAGGAAAAGAGACATTGGTTATGCTAAACCAAAGAACCCCATGTTAAAGCCAAAACCCAAAGAGAATGTGAAAAAGCCAAGGGCTATGCATTCCCATTCTAACTATGGGTTGATAAAACCTCTGGGAAAACTAATCTCATAGGATCCAAAAAGATATGGGTACTAAAAGATAAAATAGTTTACGTTGCATACATTATAAGTAGCAAAGTTGAGACACCAATCATGTCGCCTGGCGTCACGCCCTAATTTTTAACCCTAAGATTCCACCTCATTTGTACCATTTTGGCATGACATCAATCATCTCATGCATTTGTGTTTTATGCATTGCTAACCCCATTGAATACAAAAGTATGTGTTTTGTTTTACTTTGACTGCAAGATAAGGTTTTGGCACCTAAGAGCTCAAGAAGTTGAACAATCAAGCGTGTGTGTGATGCTCAACTTCCCAATATGATCAAGAGTCTCATTTGATCAAAAAAAAAAGTGCAAGATTCCATTAACACCATTTCATCAAGCCCTAAGTCATCAGATGCATCCAAGTTAGGGTTTTGACATAATTTAGTCTGAGTTTGACTTTTTGAGCAAGGCATGATTTAACACTTCAAGACATGTTCCAAGGACCTCAAGGACATCATATTAGCCCATTAATATGATTGAATTGATCCAAGAATCTTGATTCACTGACAATTGAAGCATTTGAATTCATCTGGAAAAAGTCAACTATTCATTAAAGTTAAAGTTTGACTTTTGAGAATTTTGGTCAAACATGGACTCCACAAGTCAAGGATCAGGAAAATATGATGGATGATTTCATTTGATCATGATTAATCAATAAAATCAAGAAGAGATTCAAAGTTGGTGAAATTAGGGTTTTCAAATTTTTCAAAGTTACAAAACTTTGTGAACAAATGTCCTACTTTCCAAGATCATAACTTCGTCCTCAAGCATCCAATGGAAACACTTGAGGACTCATTTTAAAGATGAAATTAAATAATTCAATTTCATGAAAGAATGGACTCAAAATCATTTACCAATTGGAAGTTATAATTGATCAAAGTTGATATTTTTCAAAGATGTGAAAGTACCAATACTTAGAAATTTTTCTATGTATAAATCAATGAAAAGTCCACTTTTGATGGCCAATTATCTCCATGATCCAAGTTGATTCTTTCCAAGTTATCAACATCAAAGTTGTAATATTTGATTTCACATTTCCAATGATACCAAGAACATGAAGATGTCTTGCTTGAGCATGAAGTTACAATGTTACAAAGTGACCATGGTGAGGCAATTTGAACCAAGACAGATTTGTACAAGAATCCACAGTCAGATTTTTACACAATTTCAAGATCACTTTTGGCCAGTTTCTGATCATTTTCAAAGCTTCTCATCAATTGGAAAGTTGTCCCATTCCATAAAATCTTCACATTAATCTCAAATTTTGCAAGAATCGATCTTCATTCACCATGTAAAACATTGGTCCAACATGCCATCCAAGACTTTTTTGTGCATTGCAAGAAAAGTGAATTATGATCACCAACACTTTTTGCATGATTTAAAGACACAATCTAAACATCAGAACATGTTGGATTTGCTGAGAAAAATCTGTTGAGCATAGCACTTTAGAAGCTACTAAAGCATACCTACTTTTGTACCTTTGTCCACTTTTATGGTTTTCATCCAAGATCCTACAAACTTTGTCTTTGTCCATTGATCCTTTTCAAAACCATTTCCATTATAAATAGAGCCTCACTTTATATTATTTTGACACACCAAAACATCTCATAGTCTCATAATAACCTTGCTCCAAAATCTCATATTTTTCAAAGTGGTCAAAATCTCAAAGTTGACATTGTTTTGATCAAACTTCTTCCATCTATTCCAACACTTCAAATAAATTTCATAAGTCATATCTAAATTTCTGAAACACATAAACACATTGCATAAACCTCTTAAACCAGAAATCACCATTTTTGCAAAATTTCCAAACACCATTGAAATGAAATTTGAATTTCACATCCTAGCCACTTTCCATCTTATTTCTCCATCCAAACACTTTACATACATCGTATATAACTTTTCCAAAGTTTAGGAACACACATGTAATAGATTGAACACCATAATCACAAATTCACTTTTCTCATTTGTACATTAATTTGGATAGAAGAATTCAAACCACCTCAAGCCAAACCAAGCACTGCAACACGTTCTTGGGACATCACTGGAGGTGTAGGAATCATCAAACTACTTCTGGAAGTGCTCCAAGACCAAGAACCATTTCTCACTTTTGAGGTAAACTTTCATTTCTCAAACTCATAGTTAGAGGCATCATTTCTTGTCATTCAAGTTACCATAATACTTGTCATAATGTAGGGATTGAAACCCCTAACCAAACTGCCATTGACTGTTGCTCATAACTATTTAACTCCATTTTTAGTTTTTTAGGGTTTTTTTATTTATTTTTGCTTAAAATCGAGAGCTACACTTAATATAAATAAAATCTAACTACATATTTGAATTCCTCATGAAATTATAATTGAAATTGTTTATTGGAATGTGTGATTTGGTTTAAAAAAATGAGGAAGTTTTGATTTCAAGAAGTTGGCCATGGAGGAATTCGCGAGGAAGAAGAAGATGTTTGCGCGCTTTTCAAAAATTTAAATCCAAATTTAATATATATTTTAATTGAGCGAAATAAGTGACAAGCTAACAGGCTTGGCCCCTTGGTAAAGGTGTGTCTTATGAAGCCTGGGTGCGCAGGTTCAATCCTCACCCCTTTTATTTTGGTTAAATTTATTTTCTTTTCTCTTATTTCTTCTCCTTCTTCTCTCATTTTCTTTCTACTTTCATTTTCTTTTATTCGTTTTCCATTTAATTACCTAGATGTTAGGTATAACTTGTACATTCTTAAGGATTATATTTTGACCTAATTTTTGATATCCACCTTTGTTTCCAATACTTGTTGTTTGATACCATTGGTTAAAATACCTCTTGATCTTAAATGTTGATACAATTCATCTTACTTTGTCTTGTTTATGAGCATGACTTGTTTGATCTATGATGTTCTTCCTTTGATTAAACTTTGATAACAATGATGTTTGCCATGTTCATATTGATTTCATTTTATGATCGAACCATGTTTATGCACATCTTTCATTATATTCACTCCTTTCCTATTTACATGTTAATGATCTTATCATACCTTTAATCTCATATGTTCACCATGTATATACTTGTGAATCCATTATACAAATTCCAAGGGAGGGACTGATTTTTGACATCATTGTCATTTGCATATGCATCTTTACATCTTCTTGTACATATTTAACATGTTTTTATCCTTAACTTGCTATTCCTTATGAAATTTCCCCTAGGATGTTACAACTTAGAAAACTTCAATTAGGGTTTTTCCTTTCTCAAACTCAAAACCACTTTCAATAAAAACCTTGACTTTAGGTCATTGATCTTTTTCAAACCTTTTCTTAACAAATACTTCAAGACATCTTAAGCACATTCAAAACTCATTCAAAAAGACTAAAAGACACAAACTTCAAAACAAATCTTTTTCCACTTGGCTTTTTAATTTAAAACTTTTCCAAAATAGATTAGAAATTAGTCATCCCTAGTTGAGATATAAATCTCCTACCCCATGACATTGTTGAGAAAGATGTTGATTCTTTTCCACTTGAGAGAGGTATGTGGCATACTTGTTGATTCAATATCCAAGTTGGGTCCTTTCTTTAAACGTGAAGCAAAAACCATCTTCCACATGTTTGTGGTGGATAAGTTGAGTTTTCTCCTTAAGATGACAACTTGTCTCTTCTTCATTAAAATCCACCATAACAAACCTTTTCAATTTTTACCCTGAACTACGAGGTTTTGATTCTTTATTGGTACGTAGGCACAAGACTTTGTGTCTTGCCAAACACAAAAACAATAAAAGACATTTCTCTTCTCATCTCACCAATCAATCCCAATTAGCAAACAAATTTAACACAATTCAACAATAGGTTCCTATAGTATACCATAGATACTTGGGATGCTAATACCTTCCCTTAGTATAACCAACCCCCAAACTTTAGATCTCTTTATTGCTTTGTATTGCATTGCATATTTATGGGTTATTCTTTCTTTACCCCTTCCCTTGGATAAATTAAAGATCTGTGGTGATATCTTAAGTTTTGTAAAGCCTAGATAACATAATAGTTATGATCTCTGATTCTCACTACGACACTTGAAATATGGATCCTCTCAACACATAAAAGGAAAGAAGGCATATGTTCCAAGTTCTGGAACTTAAGCCCAATGTCTTTGTAGGATCTGATGGAGGCAAAGAGAGTAAGATCACTGTCTCATAATATATTGGTATTAAATTTCTTCATCTTTATTTCTAATATTGTATTTTATGCTTAAATACTAACAAGTTTGATTCTAACTCAAAATGTATCATTTTAAGATATTCTGATTCGCTCAAAAGGCTACAAAGCATGTAACACTGAACTAACATTATTGAGGAATCAATTCATGTTCAGTTTAATAATAAGCTTAACTCTGAAAAGTCAAAGCTAGTTTTTAATCTACAGATCTAAAGATTAGCTAGCCTGACTCTAAAGACATAACTTCTTATGTACTCAATAAGAAAGCAACTCATTAGAACCTTTAAGGAAGTTTAAATAAAGACTATTTCATTTTGAAGTTTTGATTTATGTGAATAGACATAACTAATCCTTCATAAGCAGAGCTCCTCAAATCTAAGAAGCACCAATAGTGTTTTCTGGAATTGAATAAAGTAAGTATTTCATTTAATGTTATTTTCCATTATTATAGAGATAAGGGTCAAATTAGTCTTGTTTTTCAAGTTAGGAACATTCAAGTTCCCAATGGTAAAATGACATGGATTCCTAAATGTAACTTAACTAAACCTAAAGGACCCACTAGTTAGGAAACTAAATTACTTATTTGATTTGTAACAGGAAAGTCTTGTCTCCGCAAAAAAATTATGGTTTCTAGATAGAGGATGTTAAAGACACATGACTGGAGATGCTTCCACGTTCATCTAGTTCGATGAGAAGGAAAGCGGCTAGGTCATGCATGAAGACAATACGAAAGGTAAAATTCTTGGTGAAGGTATTATGGAAAATCCCTCCATAATTACCATTGAAAATGTGTTGTTATTGAAATGGCTTAAACACAACTTGCTAAGTATTAGCCAATTATGTGATAAAGGGTATTCAGTTATTTTTTATACTCTTAGTTGTGTAATTAAGCATAAGACATGTAAGTTCCTTGTATTTAAGGGTTCTAGGATGGAAAATGTCTATATGCTTGATCTAGATGTCATGTCAATGCATCAGACTAAGTGTTTAGTAGCTAAGAATGAAGATTCTTGGTTATGGCATAGACGCTTAAGCCATGTGCATTTTGAATTGCTAAATAAAATAGCATAAAAAAAATATAGTAGTTGGTCTTCCTAAAATAAATTTTTTAAAATACAAAATGTGTGATGCTTGCCAAATGGGAAAGAAAACAAGAGTGTTGTTAAAATGAAAGAATGTTATTTCATATTTTTTTTAGTTTTCGATTGCAAATGCTTTATTTCGAATAACGGAAAAGACAACCTTGGTAAATTAGATGCAAAATCTAATGAAGGTATATTCTTAGGGTACTCATTTTTGGGTAAAGCTTATTGGGTTTACAATCATAGAAATGCTTCTGTAGAAGAGTAAATTCATGTTGCTTTTGATGAGTCATCACTCTAAAAGTTGGGGAAGGGTATTTTTTCTATTGTAAAGAGGATCCTGATCCAAAAATAAATGATAAGGACATTATAGAAGATAAATAGGAAAGTTTATATGAGGAAGAAAAACAAGAAACCTTAAACCATCTTCCTTGAGATTGGATAACTGTAAAGAATCATCCATTAGATCAAATCCTGGGAGACATCAAAAGGGGAGTAAGTACTAGGTCACATGTTAACAATTTTTGTAAGTAACCCACTTTCATTTCTCAGATTGAACCTAAATCAATATGCGACGCCTTACTTGTTGAGGGAAGGTTACATGCTATTCAAGAATAACTAGTCCAATTTAAACGAAGTGACGTTTAGGACCTTGTTCCACATCTGGTTGATAATATCGTCATAGGCACAAGATAGGTATTTAGGAACAAGATGGATGAAAAAGGTGTAATTACTAGAAATAAAGCTAAGTTAGTCGCAAAAGGATATAATCAGGATGAAGAGATAGACTATGAGAAGACTTATGCTTCTGTAACTCGTCTTGAAGTTATTAGACATCTTTTGGCACTCACTTACTGCTTGGACTTTAAGTTTTACCAAATGGGAATTAAATATGCTTTTCTAAATGGCCATATAAACGAAGAGGTGTATGTCCCACAACCTTCAAGCTTTAAGGATCACGTTAATCCTAATCATGTTTTAACTTTAATTTGAAAAGATCCCTCTATGGTCTCAAATAAGCTCCTAGAGCTTGGAATGAGCAATTGAGTAGAATTTTGATCAAACAAGGATTCAATCATGGGTAAGTCGACACCACTTTGTTTATAAGACATAAGGAAAAGCATATTATCTTAGTTCAAATATATGTAGATGATATCATTTTTGGGTCTACTAATAAATCTCTTAGTCGAGAATTTGCTAGTTTGATGCAGGGGGAGTTTGAGATTCACTTATGGGAGAGTTAACATACTTCTTAGAATTTAAAATCAAGCAAGGCGAAGAAGTCACTTTCATAAGTCAAACGAATTATTGTCTAGATCTTCTCAAGAAGTTTGAGATGAAAGATTCAAAGACTATCTCAACACCAATATCTTCAAATGTACTTATTGATAAAGATGAAAGAGGAGTGGATTATGACGTAACTAGGTATAGAGGTATAATTGGATCCTTACTCTATATAACCACAAGTAGGTAAGATATCATGTTTAGTGTGTGAATGTGTGCTAGATACCAAGCATCACCTAAGGATTCCAACTTTAAGATCGTTAAACATATTTTGAGGTATCTTAACGGAACCTCAAATCACGGTATTTAGTATCCTAAAGGAAGTGTTTGTAGATTAGTAGGCTACTCTTATTCCGATTCCGCGGGGTGCAAGTTTGTTAGAAAGTGTACTAGTGATACAAGTCACTTATTTGGAAGTTTTTTAGTTTCTTAACATAATAAGAAGCAGCATAGCGTTGCTTTTTCCACCTCCGAGTCTGAATATGTAGCTGTCACTAGTTGATGTGCACAAGTCTTATAACTAAAGCAATAATTATTGGACTTTCATGTAACACTTGGATGCATTCCAATTAAGTGCAATATAATTAGTGATATAAGTCTTACTAAGAATCCGATACTACATTCATAGACCAAACACATTGATATCCAACACCATTTCCTAAGAGACCGTGTGGAAAAAGGAGATGTTATTTTTGAGTACATTGACACTAAAAGTCAGCTTGCTGACATTTTTACAAAACCGCTGTCATCGAAATCCTTCCACATGATTTGTAGGGATTTGAGAGTCCTAGAATTTTCATGCCTTAAATAGAATGAGGACTTTTTTTAGTTTCATTTTCTATATATATATATTTTGATTGCACTAACACTATTTTGTACAAAATCGTAAATTTTACCAAGCTACAATAATATGTCTCTATAACCCTTGTATTATTCTATATATTGGTGCTAGAGTTATGCATTGGTTTGCTTATTTCCTCCAAATATTACTCATTCATATCTAGATTATGTCTTTGATTGTTCTTATTTGCATTTAAATCTTTAATTACATGTTGATAATTATGTGTATTTGAACTTCTGATTACTTGTTCATGCATTGTTTATGATTGTTAATACATACCTTGTCATAAAAGTTTAATCGCTTAATTGTTAGTTATTGAATGTTGGTGTTGCATGTCTATTTGCATTTTGTTTCTTATGACATGTCTATCTTTGTTTGATATGAGATCATTGTTGTTGTATATGTTTCTTAGTTGTCTAGCTCTTATGTTCATTTGAATTATCTGTTAATGGTTGCTTTCTTCGTGTTAGACACATTTCGAACTATCTCTTTTTGATGTTGTCAAAGGGGAAGAAGTTTTAATGAGTCTAGAATTGTTTTAGGAATTTTTATGCTATGATTAGCTTGTGTGCAATATTTCAGGGGGAGCATACACCTTATACTCAAAGGTCAACTCAATTTCAAGTTAAAGATTTCCATGCATAAAAAAGGGAGATTGTAGTTACATGTCCCTACTTCACTCCGAGGGAGCATCTATATCCAATTATTTTATTTCTTGCCTTATTGCTTTCATATTTGATTTGTTGAGTTTCCTTCATGATTGGACTTCTCGGTATCAAGTTTGAAAAGATTTGTTTTTAGCATGCATAAAAAATTTGGCTAGATTTGATCTTCATCATGATGTTCTTTGATCAATTGCATGTTGTCATACCCTAAATTTGTCCTACCCTTTTTGTAATTATTTTCGCTTGTTTCCGTGCCATTTAGACACGTGTCATCTCGCAATTGGTCGTTTTTTTTTCTTTTCTTCAAAAATTTATCTTTTGACCAATCAAAGTGTGACACGTGGCCTAAAGGGCATTTTGGTCTTTTGCTTCCATGTTCTCTTTTCCTTTTTTTGCAATTTTCTCCCCTTTTATTCTTTTTATTTATTTTATTTTATCACCTATTTATTTCTTTTAGATATAGGTTTATTTATGAAAATAGCTTTTATTAAATACTTCCTTTTTATTATTAGATTTAGCATTAAATTTATTTTTATTTAATTAGAGTGGGATATCTCTTTTCTTTTAAAATAGAGTTCATTATATTTTTAAATTAATTTTCTTTTATGTATAGTTGTTAAGGTTTTTTTAAGTTGATAGTGGTAATTATTTTCCTTTTTAGATTATTATTTAGGCTTTTAAAAAAAAATGTGTTAGTTATTATTTATTTTGTTTTTTATTTATTATTATTTTTCTCGTTATTTATTTATTTATTATTTTATTTTATTTTCGTTTTTTGTTTATTATTTATTATTTTTCGTTTTTTATTTATAATTAATAAGCATCTTTTTCTTCTTTTTATTATGGTTTATATTAATTAGGTTTTAATTTTATTAGTTAATGTTACTGATGTTATTTATTTAAGTGTTTTATTATTAATGCTTTTTGACAACTTTCTTTTCTGGTCCATTAGACAGCTTTGCAGGCCCATTATTAGGTCAGATTCGGTGGCCACTTGTCAGGCTATAAAGTCTGATAAGTGTCTGCATTTATGGCAAACACATTCCCCAAAACCAGAAAACCCTACAGCCGCCACCTAGCCCTGAGGCCTGCCCTCCAGCCGCCACCTAACCCTAATAGTAACCCTAACCCTAACAGTAGCCCTAACCCTAAATTCATGCAAACACCAACTGTGCTCGCCGGACAAATCACCACGATCGAACCCCACCGGAATTACTCGCCGTCAAACTCATGTGTTCACCGGAAAAATCATCATAATCCATCTCCTTGAACCTTCATCATTTTCATCAATACTTTTCCAGAATTCATCATAAACTCATCCAGATCTTCATCTTCACGAACCATTTTCCAGAATTTCATATGAATACTTCAGTGTTCATCATAGACATTCATATCTTCGAACGTATTTCCAGAATTTTATGTGATTCTTCATCACCTTCATCATTTTTTTCCAGATTTTTTTCTTCCAGCTTCATTAACCCTCATTCGTATTCCAGAAACTCGTAAACCTTCATACGATATCCTCCAAACCTTCAAACCTGTTTACCAGATTTACAACAATATTCAACAACTTTTCCAGAACTTCTTCAAGTTCTTACCAAACTCATACAATCTTCATACTCATTCTCCAGAGATTCGTACAAACCTTCATCCATATTCATCCACACCTTCAAGAAATTTTCCAGATCTTCATTTTTCCAACTCTTCATCAATGTTACCCAGATTTCGAACCAACTCCTTCACCTCATACGATCTAGATCTAAACTCAGAATGTCACCCCAAATCTTCACATCTTCACACGCGAAACCAGATCTGAAGTTTCGTTTTCATCAACAATCCAGCATGAACGAATCATCATCTTCATCCCAACAACCTTCAAACATTCATCCTCACCCACATCTATCCCGATTTCAGTAAACCCCAAGAATTTCATCACCTTCGTCCGTTTTCTCCAGATCTATCTAAACCCTCATCATCAAACTTCACCACTAAACCACAGATCTGAAACTTCCTCGGATCAAATCGAGATCTAAAACATCTTCATACTTCAACAAAGAACTCAAACATCCCCAGATTCTCGTCCGCCATTACAACTTTCTTCTGCCAAATTTTGAACGTTTCAACTCATCAACTACCGTTTCACTATTTTCGTTAACCATTATCTTCAACAAATCAATGGATCTTCAATCTCCTCCAACAACAATCAACATCTGGCTCCACTATAACATGCAAATCTTCCGTCTCCTTCGAACTTTCTCCAACCACCAACTCAAAACCGCAGCGTTCACCAACTCGAATCTTCTTCCGAATCCAGATCTGACGAATGTCGTTTCAGATCCAGATGCCGTCCATTTTCAACACGTTCATCGAACCTTCATACGAACTTTAAACGTGTTCATCCAACAAGCAGCTTCTCTCCAGAAATTCGTAACGGCGATGTTTGAAGGAGATGGAACTGAAAAGAGAGGAGTTAAAGTTTGAATTTGAGATACACCAAAATGGAGTTTGGAGGGGAGTTTGAGAAGGAGTTGAAGGTTGATGGTCTGCAAACGGCGGAGTTTCTGGATGGTCAGAGTAAATTCCAGAGGCGGAGGGAGTAAGTGTGCGACGCACTAGGGTTTGCTGGAGGAAGGAGGTTCTCGTGGACACCGTGGATTGGGTTAGTGGGCCCTTTTTCGGCCCATTTCTTTAGTTCAGACTACACCCTTTTTTGATTGCGCCTCCCCTTCGCTGTGTTGTTGTTTTTGGGCTTTGGCCCAGTTGGTTTCTGTTTGCACCCTGTTATTAATGGTGTACCCCCCGTTTTTTTTTTTTTTTATATAAGTTATTACAACTCAATTTCAAAACTTTCTTAAAAAAAAGAGGGAATATTTATTTAAATCTATTTTTTTAAAACTCATTGCAAAGCTATTTTTATTATTATTTTTTACTTTATATAAGCTATTTTCTTCTCAAAATAAATAGTATTAGTGTTACTCAATTTAATTTTTATTACTAAATTATTTTCTAAATCAAATCGTGAGAAATTAAGTTCTTGAAGTCTAGCACTTCTTGAATTTTTGGATAGTCATTATTAAGGTGTACACCTTAAATAGTGTATTATTCGACCTCTCATTTTCAAAATTATATTTTTCTAACAAAGAAATGTCATGAGAATTTAGCATTCTTTGTGATATTTCCTTTGTTCATCCAAACTTTTTTCAGAATGAAAAAGGCGTTGTCGAGATCTAGCATTTCGATGATACCCCAATTAATTGGTTGTGAGGCCTACGTCTCATTTATCAAATAATTGTCATTTCTCTCATTTTTAAATCCAATCTCACGTCCTCACATCTCGTACCTTAAACTATTTTCATACCTCATTTCATTTCAAATATTTTTCAAACATTTTCTCGATCAAACTTCGAAAGAAGGAGGTTCTTGGAGTCTAGCATTCCTCGAATTTTCGAGTGAATAGCTCTCGAGGCACGCCCTTTGGGTTGTTATTCACTCAATCTTTCGACTTTTTCAAACTCAATCATTCTCAATATTCTCCTGAGTCGATTGCTCGTCCGTATTCGCAACCCATTTCACTCATAATTCCTCGTGGTCTCGATATTAGGAGCACCCTCAGGGACTAATATCGTTTCTCACAACCTTAACCCTTGACACGTCGTCAAGCCGGTTCCATCTTCAATCAAATCTTCGACACGTCGTCGAACCAGTTCAAAACAATTCCCTTTTGGCCTCGCATGCCATTCTTCGATTCGATCCTTTCACAAACACATTTTTAAACTTACGAAAGAGGGATATTCTTAGAATCTAGCATTCTTTGAATATTCGAACGAGTAGCTCTTGGGCGCGCCCCCGAGTTGTTATTAGTTCATTCTTTCATTTTCAAAATATCCAACTCTTATCTTCAACACATTCAACCCAATTTCCGAAAGAACTGAGTTCCTGGGATCTCGCATTCCTTGAATTTTTGAGTGACAAGCTCTTGAGGCACGCCCTTAGGTTGTTTGTCAGTCACTCTTTCGTCTCTCAACTCAACGTCAAACCAATTCAAACCTCATTTTTTCGTGGTCGTCTCCACGAACTACGGACGCTCTGATTCTTTATTCATTCTTGAATATAAGATACGTAGGCACAAGATTGCGATGATCTTGGCGAGCACACTCCTATCCATCTTCCGTTTCCCCCCATCCTTTCCCGTAGTCGAACTACGACGCTCTGATTTCTCATTCTCGTCCGAATGAGCATACGTAGGCACAAGGGCCCCAATCCTTGGCGAGCACCCTTTTCTCTAACTACCCATCTCTCCTTCGCGTCTTTAACCTTTTAACCTACCAATTCTACCTTTAACGAACGAGAAGAAAACAAGTAAACCTAAACAACACTCCCCGCAATTACCTTAAGAGGTTCCCGTCGAGTACGACGGACGTGAGGGGTGCTAATACCTTCCCCTCACGTAACCGACTCCCGAACCCGGAACTTGGTTGCGACAGCCCTGTTCCTATCCTTTCGTTTCAAGAGGTTTTCTCGATATTTTCCTCTCCCGTTTGTTCGGGAAAAATAAAGTTCGGTGGCGACTCTGTCGAACCGCATTTCCGCGCCTTTCGCGCGAGGGTCGTATTTTCGAATGTGATTTTTCGAGGTGCGACAGGTGGCGACTCTGCTGGGGACATCATTGCTCCATGCAAAGAGAGAGTCAAGCCTATCTTTTGGTTTGTGAGGAGTGTTTGTTTTTTATTTGTTTTCTTTTTGTTTTTGTTCTCTTATAGATTTTATTTGTGCTTTGTCGCCTGTTGGTTACTGGGATGACATCATGAGTAAAGCTCTACACCCGAGCTTTGGTAAAAGCAGAGAGAACACATAGTTTAGAATTGGTAGTCGAGTAGTGTTAGTCTCCGAGGACTTGCTCCTTGTGGGCCTAGCATGAAAGCTCCTCTAGAGGAGACCTATTCGTAGATCTTGTTGTAACACAGCTAGCCTGTTGCACGACTTGATTAATGAAGGGTCCGTGATTCTGGGAACCTTTTGTTAGCACCAGTTCCGATATTGGTGGTCGTGTAATGTTAGTCTCCAAGGACTCGCTCCTTGTGTGCCTAGCACGAGGACCCCGCTCAGGAGAGACCTTATCGTCATTATCGTCGTAATGCAGCCAGCCTGTTGCGTGACGCTGATACGACTAGTGTCCGTGATCCTGGGAACGAAACATAGAAACCATCCCGTGAGTGGGATTATGGGTAGAATGTTTAGACCTTCCCGTATAGGTTGTACCTGTCACTTTTCTTTGAGCAGGAATTATGGTTACTTATCTGTTACAGTTACCAGCTTCAGGAGTTGTTTGATTGTGATCTTGGGATCCTGGATCTTGTATCTTGCATTGCATCCTGCATATCATTTGCATTGCATTTCATATGTTGTGCATTTTGCATTTCCGGTCCTTCAACGGAATCTTATATCTCCGTTCCTTCTTCTCCAGTAAATCAAGCTGATTCCTCGACACCAGTACGCAACTAGAGCCAATACCAGACGAGTAATGGAGCAGATTCAACAAGAGCAAGTCGCCTTCAGGGAAGAGTTGGATTCCATGAAAGGAAAGATCGACCAGATCCTCGAAGCCATCCTCACAGCCAGGAGAGAAGAAGAACAACGTGAAGCCGCCGCTGTCGTCAATGGACAAGGGTCTACTGCCATCCCTTTGGTCCCAATTCCGAATTCTCAGGGAATGCCGTTGAACTTCAACAACGCAGTCGAAGGAAACACTTCTCAGCCAATCCCAGCGCCTGGAGTTACCGTTGGAGTTATCCCGCACGCCCAGCCTGCTGCTGTGCAAATCCCGGTTCCTCATGTCGAAGATACTCTGATGGATCAGTATGACGATGTTCAGAACTATCATGCTGCTATCCCCATTGCCAGTCCTGTTGCTGCTCAGGATTCAGAAGCCATGAAGATGTGCCGAGATCTAGCCGAGAAACTCCGCGCCATGGAGGGGCATAACTCAAATTCTTTCAGTGCTCTGGAATTATGCTTGGTGCCTGATGTTGTCATCCCTCCTAAGTTCAAAGTTCCCGAATTCTCGAAGTACAAAGGTCTCAGCTGCCCAAACATTCATCTGAAGATGTACTGTCGCAAGATGGCTGCCTATGCTAGAGACGAGAAGCTCATGATCCATTGCTTCCAGGACAGCTTGTCTGGGGCATCACTCGAATGGTATATGCAGCTGGAGCGTAATAGTATGCGCACTTGGGCCGAGCTAGCTAATGCATTTGTCAAGCAGTACAAGTACAATACCGACCTTGCTCCTAACCGTACTCAGCTTCAGAGTATGACTCAGAAGGATAACGAATCCTTCAAGGAGTACGCGCAACGACGGAGAGAGCTAGCCGCAAGGGTGCATCCGCCTCTTGTTGACCGTGAACTGATTGACATCTTCATGGGCACTTTGCAGGGCCAGTATTATGAAAAGCTGATCGGTAGTGTCTCCGCTGGATTTTCTGACTTGGTGATCGTCGGTGAGAGAATTGAGGAAGGGCTGAAGAGTGGGAAGATCCCAGGAGGTTCTAACAGCCAGGCTAGTGCCAAGAGGCCTTTTAATGGATACAAGAAGAAGGAGGGCGAAACAAATGCCATCTTTGTGCAGAAAGGGCAAGCTTCTCAACAAGCTCCTCCTATGCCTTATCAAGTCCCCTACTATCAGTATCCATATGTTGCTACTGCGCAATATGCTCCAATGCCTTATCAGCCAGCTGTTCATGCAGCACAAGCTCAGATGCCACGGCAACAAGCTCCTCAGCAACAAGCCTACAACCAACAAGGATATCAGTATCCTCCTCAGCAACAGCAGATGCAAGCTACTCAGCAACGACAAGGTGCTCGCCCACAGCGTCCGCAGAGAACATGGAGGCCAGATAGAGTCTTTGATCGTCTACCAATGCCATATGCCAAAATCTTTGCTCAGTTGATGGAGAAGAAAGTTGTTGTTCCAAGAGATTTAGCTCCTCCAACTGTCTTTCCTGCCGATTACGATGCAAATGCTCATTGTGAGTTTCATAAGGGCGCTCCAGGTCACACCATTGAGGACTGCAGGGCTTTCAAGCACATAATTCAAGACATGATCGATAGGGATGCTATCAACTTCAATGGGAAGTCTCCAAACATCATCAACAATCCAATGCCACCAGTCAACTAACGCCAACGTCAGATTGATCCCAGTCAAGTTCATTCCCCGAAGAAGGCAACCATGTTGCCATTTCATTATTCGCAGCTTCTTATGTTTTGTCTTTGTTTATTTAAGTATTGTATGCTCTGAACAATTGCCATTCGTATTTGGTTTTCATTAATGTATCGTTTATGCATGTTTTGATTTAGTTATGTCGTATTCACTCATTTTTCACTTATCACCGACACGTTTATTCACTCCACTCTACTCACTGTTGTTTAGCATGATTTGAGGGAGGATGATGAAAACGAGATACCCATAATTGCAAATCGTATGCTTTCAGAACGAATCTCTTCAATGATGTACAGGCATTGCTTCAATTCCCCAAACACTGGAGATATAAAAAGTTAATCCCTAGTAAACCACTTCGAGCCTAGAAGTAGCAGTTTCCTTCGGATATTCAAACCCTTACACTCAACCTGGGGCAGGGTAGAGTTCAGTTAATCCAATCCCGTATTCGAATCAATATCTAAAAGACGGTTGTCCATCAAAAACCCATGCCATGGCAGTCACAACAAAAATAAAAAAGCATCAAAAGCCTGCTAAGTCAGACACCTTAGAGGGGACTTAGGCAAAATCAAGGCAATCCCGATGGATCTGACAAACGAAGTCAATCCATGCAAAAGTTAGGGATCAAAAACAAAGCAAAAGAGGACCCCGAAACCCTCAACAAAAAATAAAATAAGATTCAGTGGCCACCCAAGTCAAAAGGGACACTGGCATCCATCAAAAAACCAAAATAAGGTGACTGCCGCGTCGAGCAAACCTTGAACCATCAAGTTTATACCGTCAAGACAAGTGTAGGATTAACTGGGCTTAGGACTGGAGATCATTACGAAGAAGGGGTGGGTACAAATCATATTTTGAGCCTAATAACCTTTTGTTTCATAACCGTGAACCAGACCACATTACAGCCCTCGAAAGTCCTAATTGAGGCGAGGCTTATTCTGAAAGCATATCATCGCAAGGTTGCGTAACCTGACTCCTCATGTGATTTCTAATCATCAGTATTGGTGTCACTTCTCTTGATATATTTTTCGCACCAATCAAATTAGCACAACATCTGGGCTAGTGGTCCATTTGTCTCACTATCACGACACTTCAATAAAATGATACTTTTTTTCAAAATCTTGCATCAAACTTTGCATTAATATTACCATTTATGAATGTACAATTTTAACTGCAAAACAGTGCTAGGTATCCAAAGATATTTCAGCAAAGGGCAATCAAGGAAGAACTTGACTTTCAGTGGCGCACACGAAGCAATATTATCTCAAGGCCTACAGGCTGGGGGCAAACCACTCAGTAGCTCGAACAGGGGCAAGTCATCCGAGTTCAACTTCCATATACCAGAACTGGTTAAGCTGGGGCAGGCCACTACCCTGTTCAAACTGGGGCAAAACCAGGTCGTCCTGACCATCAAGCAGAGTTGCAACCTTCTCTGAAGCAAATTCACAGTCATCCAAATATCCCAGACTCGGGGCATCAAGGACATCTTCTACTTCAATCATGGCGTCTTCAACAAGCTGCGTGTCGAGGAAGTCAATCCCTCCCACCACCCGAAGTCCAATCTGCATTGGCAACTACCAAAAGTCCACCACGCTGACGTCTCCACCTGCATTTCCAATCACCTGTCTGCAATCATGCGCATCATACGCATTGCATTCGCTACCATAAGCATCTTGCATCATATGCATACCCAATCATACCATACTTCCCCAAGCTCTTGCATCTCCGCTCGTCAGCATTTGCATTTGCACGTCCACTCATATGGAATATCATCCAGCACTCATATATGCAAGTCAAGGTCCAGGATCAATCCCGAGGATTTCCAAGACCATTGATAGCCCAGTCAGGGGCATCTTCTGCAAGATGGTGGGTTTACCCCACGACTTTCAAGAACTTCGAAGCAATCATCAGCTCAGCCGTGGGCAATTTTCTACAATTGTGGGTCTCTCCCATCAAAATTCGAAGTCATTCAAAGCAAGATTCAGCCCAGTCAGGAGCATCTTTTCCAAGACCATGGGCGTCTCCCGTGACGAATTTCAACCTCATGGTTGATCAAATATGCAAATCAACATTCAGCCCAGCCAGGGGCGTACCATTCAAGACCGTGGACGTTCTCCACGAAGTTGTTCAACCCTTTTGTTGGGCAAATTCAAGAAGTTTAATGCAAGGACCAGCCCGAGCAGGGGCATCTTCGGCAAAACCGTGAGCGTCCCTCATGAAGTTGTTCAACCTTTTGTTGAGCAAGACAAGACATCAAGACAAACTCAGCCCAGTCATGGGCATCCTCTTCAGAATTCATGGGCGTAACCATGAAATCATTTCAGCAAATTATGATTTCCAAGCAAAGACGGTGGGCGTACCCCGTCGACTCATTTCAATTTTCCTCTTTGGGGTTTCCCTAGTGAGTTGTACCCAGCAAGCGTGACCGTTGTCAATTGCTTTACTATCATCCTTTTGGTGATAGTCGAACTTCGTCAGTTCACCTTAGCCCGCATCCTTTTGGTGTTGATAAACTTCAGATTTGTGTGGTCCTATCATCCTTTTGGTGATAGCGACCTGTGTGTTGTGTTTTGCTCTACCATCCTTTTGGTGGTGGGTCTGACATTTCGTCGATGTCAGATTGTGTGATCATTTATTTATGTTTTCGCTCTACCATCCTTTTGGTGGTAGGTCTGGTACTTCGTTGGTATCAGGTTGTGCGATGTTTTATTCGTGTTTTCGCTCTATCATCCTTTTGGTGGTAGGTCTGATACTTCGTCGGTATCAGATTGTGCGATGTTTTGTTTTTGTTTTCGCTCTACCATCCTTTTAGTGGTAGGTCTGGTACTTCGTCGGTATCAGGTTGCGCGATGTTTTCTTTTATGTTTTCGCTCTACCATCCTTTTGGTGGTAGGTCTAGTACTTCGTTGGTATCAGGTTGTGCGATGTTTTATTCGTGTTTTCGCTCTATCATCCTTTTGGTGGTAGGTCTGATACTTCGTCGGTATCAGATTGTGCGATGTTGTGTTTTTGTTTTCGCTCTACCATCCTTTTGGTGGTAGGTCTGGTACTTCGTCGGTATCAGGTTGCGCGATGTTTTCTTTTGTGTTTTCGCTCTACCATCCTTTTGGTGGTAGGTCTGGTACTTCGTTGGTATCAGGTTGTGCGATGTTTTATTCGTGTTTTCGCTCTACCATCCTTTTGGTGGTAGGTCTGATACTTCGTCGGTATCAGATTGTGCGATGTTTGGTTTTTGTTTTCGCTCTACCATCCTTTTGGTGGTAGGTCTGGTACTTCGTCGGTATCAGGTTGCGCGATGTTTTCTTTTGTGTTTTCGCTCTACCATCCTTTTGGTGGTAGGTCTGGTACTTCGTTGGTATCAGGTTGTGCGATGTTTTATTCGTGTTTTCGCTCTACCATCCTTTTGGTGGTAGGTCTGATACTTCGTCGGTATCAGATTGTGCGATGTTTGGTTTTTGTTTTCGCTCTACCATCCTTTTGGTGGTAGGTCTGGTACTTCGTCGGTATCAGGTTGCGCGATGTTTTCTTTTGTGTTTTCGCTCTACCATCCTTTTGGTGGTAGGTCTGGTACTTCGTTGGTATCAGGTTGTGCGATGTTTTATTCGTGTTTTCGCTCTACCATCCTTTTTGTGGTAGGTCTGATACTTCGTCGGTATCAGATTGTGCGATGTTTGGTTTTTGTTTTCGCTCTACCATCCTTTTGGTGGTAGGTCTGGTACTTCGTCGGTATCAGATTGCGCGATGTTTTCTTTTATGTTTTCGCTCTACCATCCTTTTGGTGGTAGGTCTGGTACTTCGTCGGTATCAGATTGTGCGATGTTTCTTTTATGTTTTCGCTCTACCATCCTTTTGGTGGTAGGTATGATACTTCGTCGGTATCAGATGGCGCGATGTTTTATTTGTGTTTTTGCTCTATCATCCTTTTGGTGGTAGGTCTGGTACTTCGTCGGTATCAGATTGCGCGTTGCTTTCTTTTATGTTTTCGCTCTACCATCCTTTTGGTGGTAGGTATGATACTTCGTCGGTATCAGATGGCGCGATGTTTTATTTTTGTTTCGCTCCGTCATCCTTTTGGTGGGGGGTCTATCATGGTCATTAATGATAGATTGTGCGAATTTTGCTTGTTTCGCTCCGTCATCCTTTTGGTGAGGGTCTATCATGGTCATTAATGATAGATTGTGCGAATTTTGCTTGTTTCGCTCCGTCATCCTTTTGGTGAGGGTCTATCATGGTCATTAATGATAGATTGTGCGAATTTTATTTGTTTCGCTCCGTCATCCTTTTGGTGAGGGTCTATCATGGTCATTAATGATAGATTGTGCGAATTTTATTTGTTTCGCTCCGTCATCCTTTTGTGGGGGGTCTATCATGGTCATTAATGATAGATTGTGCGAATTTTATTTGTTTCGCTCCGTCATCCTTTTGGTGGGGGGTCTATCATGGTCATTAATGATAGATTGTGCGAATTTTGCTTGTTTCGCTCCGTCATCCTTTTGGTGAGGGTCTATCATGGTCATTAATGATAGATTGTGCGATGCGTTTATTTGTGTTTCGCTCCGTCATCTTTTGGTGGGGGGGTCTGTCATAGTCATTAATGTCAGATTGCGCGATTGTGTTGCTCTACCATCCTGTTAATGGTAGTAGCCATGTGTGTTTCATACCATCATCCTTTTGGTGATGACGACCTTTTTGCCAGTCATCTACAGCTTACTCAGAGGTTTACATCATCCAGTATTTTCAATTCTCAATCACCTCTCTTTCTTTCGGACAAATTCAGGGTCTTTTTATATCTAATGGACTTCTACCTCAGGAATGTGAACACCAATGCAGTTCATCTTCCTAGGTTTAAGCCCTTTAGATAGGGGCATCTGTCATACCCTAAATTTGTCCTACCCTTTTTGTAATTATTTTCGCTTGTTTCCGTGCCATTTAGACACGTGTCATCTCGCAATTGGTCGTTTTTTTTTCTTTTCTTCAAAAATTTATCTTTTGACCAATCAAAGTGTGACACGTGGCCTAAAGGGCATTTTGGTCTTTTGCTTCCATGTTCTCTTTTCCTTTTTTTGCAATTTTCTCCCCTTTTATTCTTTTTATTTATTTTATTTTATCACCTATTTATTTCTTTTAGATATAGGTTTATTTATGAAAATAGCTTTTATTAAATACTTCCTTTTTATTATTAGATTTAACATTAAATTTATTTTTATTTAATTAGAGTGGGATATCTCTTTTCTTTTAAAATAGAGTTCATTATATTTTTAAATTAATTTTCTTTTATGTATAGTTGTTAAGGTTTTTTTAAGTTGATAGTGGTAATTATTTTCCTTTTTAGATTATTATTTAGGCTTTTAAAAAAAAAATGTGTTAGTTATTATTTATTTTGTTTTTTATTTATTATTATTTTTCTCGTTATTTATTTATTTATTATTTTATTTTATTTTCGTTTTTTGTTTATTATTTATTATTTTTCGTTTTTTATTTATAATTAATAAGCATCTTTTTCTTCTTTTTATTATGGTTTATATTAATTAGGTTTTAATTTTATTAGTTAATGTTACTGATGTTATTTATTTAAGTGTTTTATTATTAATGCTTTTTGACAACTTTCTTTTCTGGTCCATTAGACAGCTTTGCAGGCCCATTATTAGGTCAGATTCGGTGGCCACTTGTCAGGCTATAAAGTCTGATAAGTGTCTGCATTTATGGCAAACACATTCCCCAAAACCAGAAAACCCTACAGCCGCCACCTAGCCCTGAGGCCTGCCCTCCAGCCGCCACCTAACCCTAATAGTAACCCTAACCCTAACAGTAGCCCTAACCCTAAATTCATGCAAACACCAACTGTGCTCGCCGGACAAATCACCACGATCGAACCCCACCGGAATTACTCGCCGTCAAACTCATGTGTTCACCGGAAAAATCATCATAATCCATCTCCTTGAACCTTCATCATTTTCATCAATACTTTTCCAGAATTCATCATAAACTCATCCAGATCTTCATCTTCACGAACCATTTTCCAGAATTTCATATGAATACTTCAGTGTTCATCATAGACATTCATATCTTCGAACGTATTTCCAGAATTTTATGTGATTCTTCATCACCTTCATCATTTTTTTCCAGATTTTTTTCTTCCAGCTTCATTAACCCTCATTCGTATTCCAGAAACTCGTAAACCTTCATACGATATCCTCCAAACCTTCAAACCTGTTTACCAGATTTACAACAATATTCAACAACTTTTCCAGAACTTCTTCAAGTTCTTCCCAAACTCATACAATCTTCATACTCATTCTCCAGAGATTCGTACAAACCTTCATCCATATTCATCCACACCTTCAAGAAATTTTCCAGATCTTCATTTTTCCAACTCTTCATCAATGTTACCCAGATTTCGAACCAACTCCTTCACCTCATACGATCTAGATCTAAACTCAGAATGTCACCCCAAATCTTCACATCTTCACACGCGAAACCAGATCTGAAGTTTCGTTTTCATCAACAATCCAGCATGAACGAATCATCATCTTCATCCCAACAACCTTCAAACATTCATCCTCACCCACATCTATCCCGATTTCAGTAAACCCCAAGAATTTCATCACCTTCGTCCGTTTTCTCCAGATCTATCTAAACCCTCATCATCAAACTTCACCACTAAACCACAGATCTGAAACTTCCTCGGATCAAATCGAGATCTAAAACATCTTCATACTTCAACAAAGAACTCAAACATCCCCAGATTCTCGTCCGCCATTACAACTTTCTTCTGCCAAATTTTGAACGTTTCAACTCATCAACTACCGTTTCACTATTTTCGTTAACCATTATCTTCAACAAATCAATGGATCTTCAATCTCCTCCAACAACAATCAACATCTGGCTCCACTATAACATGCAAATCTTCCGTCTCCTTCGAACTTTCTCCAACCACCAACTCAAAACCGCAGCGTTCACCAACTCGAATCTTCTTCCGAATCCAGATCTGACGAATGTCGTTTCAGATCCAGATGCCGTCCATTTTCAACACGTTCATCGAACCTTCATACGACCTTTAAACGTGTTCATCCAACAAGCAGCTTCTCTCCAGAAATTCGTAACGGCGATGTTTGAAGGAGATGGAACTGAAAAGAGAGGAGTTAAAGTTTGAATTTGAGATACACCAAAATGGAGTTTGGAGGGGAGTTTGAGAAGGAGTTGAAGGTTGATGGTCTGCAAACGGCGGAGTTTCTGGATGGTCAGAGTAAGTTCCAGAGGCGGAGGGAGTAAGTGTGCGGCGCACTAGGGTTTGCTGGAGGAAGGAGGTTCTCGTGGACACCGTGGATTGGGTTAGTGGGCCCTTTTTCGGCCCATTTCTTTAGTTCAGACTACACCCTTTTTTGATTGCGCCTCCCCTTCGCTGTGTTGTTGTTTTTGGGCTTTGGCCCAGTTGGTTTCTGTTTGCACCCTGTTATTAATGGTGTACCCCCCGTTTTTTTTTTTTTTATATAAGTTATTACAACTCAATTTCAAAACTTTCTTAAAAAAAAGAGGGAATATTTATTTAAATCTATTTTTTTAAAACTCATTGCAAAGCTATTTTTATTATTATTTTTTACTTTATATAAGCTATTTTCTTCTCAAAATAAATAGTATTAGTGTTACTCAATTTAATTTTTATTACTAAATTATTTTCTAAATCAAATCGTGAGAAATTAAGTTCTTGAAGTCTAGCACTTCTTGAATTTTTGGATAGTCATTATTAAGGTGTACACCTTAAATAGTGTATTATTCGACCTCTCATTTTCAAAATTATATTTTTCTAACAAAGAAATGTCATGAGAATTTAGCATTCTTTGTGATATTTCCTTTGTTCATCCAAACTTTTTTCAGAATGAAAAAGGCGTTGTCGAGATCTAGCATTTCGATGATACCCCAATTAATTGGTTGTGAGGCCTACGTCTCATTTATCAAATAATTGTCATTTCTCTCATTTTTAAATCCAATCTCACGTCCTCACATCTCGTACCTTAAACTATTTTCATACCTCATTTCATTTCAAATATTTTTCAAACATTTTCTCGATCAAACTTCGAAAGAAGGAGGTTCTTGGAGTCTAGCATTCCTCGAATTTTCGAGTGAATAGCTCTCGAGGCACGCCCTTTGGGTTGTTATTCACTCAATCTTTCGACTTTTTCAAACTCAATCATTCTCAATATTCTCCTGAGTCAATTGCTCGTCCGTATTCGCAACCCATTTCACTCATAATTCCTCGTGGTCTCGATATTAGGAGCACCCTCAGGGACTAATATCGTTTCTCACAACCTTAACCCTTGACACGTCGTCAAGCCGATTCCATCTTCAATCAAATCTTCGACACGTCGTCGAACCAGTTCAAAACAATTCCCTTTTGGCCTCGCATGCCATTCTTCGATTCGATCCTTTCACAAACACATTTTTAAACTTACGAAAGAGGGATATTCTTAGAATCTAGCATTCTTTGAATATTCGAACGAGTAGCTCTTGGGCGCGCCCCCGAGTTGTTATTAGTTCATTCTTTCATTTTCAAAATATCCAACTCTTATCTTCAACACATTCAACCCAATTTCCGAAAGAACTGAGTTCCTGGGATCTCGCATTCCTTGAATTTTTGAGTGACAAGCTCTTGAGGCACGCCCTTAGGTTGTTTGTCAGTCACTCTTTCGTCTCTCAACTCAACGTCAAACCAATTCAAACCTCATTTTTTCGTGGTCGTCTCCACGAACTACGGACGCTCTGATTCTTTATTCATTCTTGAATATAAGATACGTAGGCACAAGATTGCGATGATCTTGGCGAGCACACTCCTATCCATCTTCCGTTTCCCCCCATCCTTTCCCGTAGTCGAACTACGACGCTCTGATTTCTCATTCTCGTCCGAATGAGCATACGTAGGCACAAGGGCCCCAATCCTTGGCGAGCACCCTTTTCTCTAACTACTCATCTCTCCTTCGCGTCTTTAACCTTTTAACCTACCAATTCTACCTTTAACGAACGAGAAGAAAACAAGTAAACCTAAACAACACTCCCCGCAATTACCTTAAGAGGTTCCCGTCGAGTACGACGGACGTGAGGGGTGCTAATACCTTCCCCTCACGTAACCGACTCCCGAACCCGGAACTTGGTTGCGACAGCCCTGTTCCTATCCTTTCGTTTCAAGAGGTTTTCTCGATATTTTCCTCTCCCGTTTGTTCGGGAAAAATAAAGTTCGGTGGCGACTCTGTCGAACCGCATTTCCGCGCCTTTCGCGCGAGGGTCGTATTTTCGAATGTGATTTTTCGAGGTGCGACACATGTGCAAGTGGAATAGATTTTTTTATGTTTTTGGTTTAAGTTTTATTCAAAGTAAAATCTCACAGTGCCTTTAAGATTTTAAAAATTGAGGTTTTACATGTTTGATTCAAATCATTTATTTTACACTGAATTTTTTATTCTGATCAAATTGGACAGAAGTAAAACCTAGTCATTTGATTCGAATCAAAATTTTCACTTAATCCAAATCATTTTCTTGGTGACCATTTATGTTTGATTTGATTCAAATTATACTTTGTACATGATTCAAATAATTCACTTTTTCAATAAATTCTCTGTCATGGATGTGGTATTTGATTTAAGTCAATATTTTCACATGATTTGAATCACATGGCTCTTGATTCAAATATCCCTTTCCTTGATTCGAATGAATTGGAAGTTTTTAAAATTATGGTTTTCTTTTTATTCCACTACACTTGCTCATTTGATTCAAATTATAGATTGTCCTTGATACGAATCTAACTGAATTTTTTAACCATTTTGTATGTTCAATCTCAAATACATTTAAAAGCTTTTTGTCATCATTTCTCATCATAACATTTATCACTCTGATCATAACTTTCAATGTGATTTAGTAAAAATTCAATTTTCTCTGTTTTGAGTTTTCAAAGTCTTGTAAAATTCTTGCATCTTCAACTTCAATTAAGTTCAGATCTTGATAACTAGAGTTCTGTAATTGATTGATGGAGGCGCGTCCTTGAAACTAATCGTTCTTGGATATATCGTTGAGTTTTCAGGTTGTTAGCAAGATTCAGGTGTTTGTCAGTGGTGGTGACAAATTCCATTGAAAAGAAGTAGGTTATTCTCTCCAGAATTTCCTTAGTAGTGACTGTGTGGGAGGCTACGAATAAGGAAGAGTTCTTCTCAGATCTTTCGACAATTTCACCGCTCAAAGAATTGGTAGGATCAAGGGGTTGATTTCTACATATGAATACTTAAAGTAGAATTAGTGTTATTGTAAGATTCAAGAAACATAATTCGAGAAAAGATTACGTGGAAGAGTTTGGCAAATGTGTTGTATACAAGTGAAGATCCAAATAGGGGATTTATTTCGTTAGCTATATTATGGATTGGTGATTGTATGAACTCTTGAAAATATTTGTCAAATAAAAAAGGAACTATGTAGGTTCCAATGGAAAACCATTGAAGAGTGCACGTAGACAAAGCGAGGACGAACATCGAAGCACTATAAATCTCAGTGTCATCTCTCTCTCTCTCTCTCTCTCTCTCTCTCTCTCTCTCTCTCTCTCTCTCTCTCTCTCTCTCTCTCTCTCTCTCTCTCTCTCTCTCCCCCCCTCTCTCTCTCTTGCTTTTAATTTCATAGTGATTGCATGCTTAGGTTTTTCAATTTCGTCGTATTATATCGTTTGTTCATTCATAGCGATTTATTATATAAGCATAAGTTTTGTTGGATTTGGATAACTGGTTTAGCTAGTTCTGTGATTAATAATCGGAAAACAAATTCATCTATTGAATCAATTGTGTAAACACTTCTCGTGCATTACGCAATTGAATCAATTTATACCAAGCATTTCATTATTATTCATCTTTGATATTTGTTAATCGATTCGTGTTGACTTGATCAATATTCAAATTGTATAATTTTTATTTTTGCATCAAACCTTCCGCTCGCAACTCATTTTCTACTTCCATATTCGCACTCAACAATGGAGCCTGAAATGAGAGTGTTAGCGACTGCTAGTGAAGAAGCAAGTTGGTTGAGATGCATCCTAGAAGACGAGACTAATGCCTATAGAGAAATTATTTGCTTATGATGGTAACCAACCTAATAGATTAGAGATCCCAAGAAATATGTTCAATGGGTTATTACAGGTTGTGAGTAATACGAGGTGATCATGCTAGTATAAATAAGAGAAATATGAATCCTGAAGCGATAATAGGATGAGATGATAGAAACTCTAAATGAGATATATACTATGTATGAAAGAATACCTAGCTACATCAGTACTATTGATATGCTCATATGTGAGATTGTCAAACTTAGGTCAGTTCCTTTAAAATTTTAAGACAAAATTCCTAGGGCCTTCACTAAATTGGGATAAAAGTGTATAACCATTAAAGCGCGTACTTTTATAATACACTTTAAGAAAAGGTTGTGTGCGAGTTTGGTCTGAGATAGAGTACAAGACAATTGTGTCACTCTTTTTGAATTGCAATCTTACTTGCTACATAAAGGTTCAAGCTATTGACACATCTGTGTATACACAATCTTAGACACCTCTGTTTTTAAATTCAAATGGGGGGTTGTTGTAACATGTCAATATTCTAATATGGATATGAATTTGAAACAAAATTCATAAGTTCCACATTGTTAGAAAAAATAAGTGTGTTTGTGTGGTGTTAGTTGAAAAATCTCTTTTAATCCCACGTTGTTTAGATTAGATACATTAACTAACTTATTTCATTTCAAAAAACATCAAAAATTTCTTTAGTTTTTCTTTCGTCACTCTTTATACTCTACGTTTTTCAAATTGTTGAAGCGCCAACTTCTCCCCATTTCTTTTTACTCGTTAAATTTTTCGAGTATTTTCTTGAATTCTCTTTAGAGAATTATTTGAATTTCTCATTGTTTGAGTTGAGAAATTATCAAGTATTATTTTTTTTATTCTCTTTGAAGAATTATTGAAATTTCTTTATGTTTGAAAAATCATTTTGAGTGGTCTAATGAGGGTGCGTTTGGTAAATAATTGAAGTTTTTTGAAATATTTATAAAATATATTTAATTTACTTTATAAAAAATATAAAAGAGTTAAATGAATTTAGAGTGAGAGGTTATAGGTGGTTATCTTTTATTCCTATGGAAATGTAAGATTCTTTTACATGAGAATAAAAAATATCAAAAGTCATGAGTAAATCATATTCTTATGAATAAAAGATACCTGAGTATAATTTGATAAAACTTAAAACAAACGTGAGAATATGATTTCCATCCTCACATTCCTAAGATAAATTTTAAATCCATGAAACAAACACACTCTGAGAATTATTGAATTTTCTATGAAAAATTATTTGAAAGAAATTATTACGACTAATCTTTATACCTGATACTAATATTTATATCATATTCGAATGATCTCTATGTCATAAGATTGTGCAATTTTAGACCGATTATCTACCAAAAATAGTATAAAACTTGATTGTTTTATTATGAAGGCATAGTGTTTTAGTGATTGTTTTGCACAATCTTAAATAGAATTGTGAAACGTCTTAAATAAGAATCACCCACAATTTAAATAAGATATTTATTATGAGACAGAGGTAATAGTATTTATATCATATTCGAATAGTCTCTGCGCCATAAGAAAATGTATTTCTAAATCGATTATCTACCGCAAGTAATATAAAATTGATTATTTTATCATGGATGAATCGTGTTTGAGTGATTATCTCACACAATTTTAATCAAGTCTGCGAAAAGTCTTAAATAAAACGATTTAGTCCACGACTCGATCATATAATTTCTTCGATGCAATTTTTCAAAAATCGTGAAACACTAAGCTATAGTTGACTAATCTATGAATTGCCGTGTAGCATAATTAGTACTTTGTCCAAAATGATTAGGTGATAGTGACCAATGTTGTGTGCAGGCCGAGTCATTTAACTTTACTGCAAACATTGAATGCCAATAGGTGAGATAATTCTCTACAACGCTACAACTCTTCTCATTCATCATGTTATTTCCATATTGAATACTACTAAGCAAGTTTTTTGTCAAACACACAAGTTGCTTTCATAACTTTGATTATATAAACCCCTCTTTGAGCACTTAGCACCAGAGATACAATAACTTCTAGCAAAAGCAATTTCAACATAGCTATCATGATTTTCATTTATTTAGCATTTTTTCTACTTTCTCTTGCTTTTCTATGGCTATGGAGAACCAAGAAAAATACAAATAAACTACCACCAGGTCCAAAAGGTTTACCAATTTTGGGTAGCCTTCTCAAATTAGGACCAAACCCTCATCGTGATCTTCATCAACTATCCCAAAAATATGGACCCATCATGCACTTAAAGTTAGGCTTAGTACCAACCATAGTTGTTTCTTCACCTCAAGCAGCTGAGCTTTTCCTCAAAACTCATGATCTTGTTTTTGCTAGTAGACCACCAACTGAGGCATCGAAACACATCTCTTGGGAACAAAGGAATCTGAGTTTTGGTGAATATGGTTCTTATTGGCGCAACATGAGAAAAATGTGCACTTTAGAATTGTTGAGCCATACAAAAATCAACTCTTTTAGACCCATGAGGGAACAAGAACTTGACCTGTTGATAAAGTTTCTAAGAGAAAAATCCAACGATGGAACAAAAGTTGATTTAAGTGCTAAGATTTCTTCACTCTCCGCTGATATGAGTTGTAGAATGGTGTTTGGGAAAAAGTATGCGGATAAAGATTTGGATGAGAAAGGGTTTAAGGCTGTGATACAAGAGGGAATGCATTTAGCAGCTACTCCTAACATTGCTGATTATATTCCTTATGTTGGATTACTTGATTTACAAGGACTATCTAAACGTATGAAGGCAATTGGAAAAATCTTTGATGACTTTTTTGAGAAAATAATTGATGAACATATTCAATTTGGCAATAAAGATGATAAGACTAAGGATTTTGTAGATGTCATGTTGGAATTTCTTGGCACTCAAGAATCTGAATATCGTATTGAACGACCCAATATCAAAGCCGTTATGCTGGTAATGTTGTTATGAATGTTTTTTTTCCCGAAGATTTCTTTGAATTTATTTAATGATTAACATAATACAAGTTCATTTGTGTAGGATATGTTGGCGGGTTCAATGGATACGTCTGCTACAGCAACTGAGTGGGCGATTTCGGAACTACTAAAGAATCCAAGAGTGATGAAAAAATTGCAAAAAGAGTTAGAAACTGTGGTGGGTTTGAAGAGAAAAGTGAATGAATCAGATTTAAATAAGTTGGAGTATTTAGACATGGTTATAAAAGAAAGCCTTAGAGTTCATCCAGTGGCACCTCTTTTAATACCGCACCAATCTATAGAAGATTGCGAGGTTGAAGACTTTTTCATACCTAAAAAATCAAGGATCATTGTGAATGCATGGTCAATTATGCGAGACCCGAATGCTTGGAAAGATCCGGAGAAGTTTTGGCCCGAGAGATTTGAAGGAAGTGATGTAGATCTTCGAGGGCAAGATTTTCAACTCATACCATTTGGTTCTGGTCGAAGAGGATGTCCGGGATTGCAACTAGGTTTAACTGTGGTTCGTTTGGTGGTAGCGCAACTTGTGCATTGCTTTGATTGGGAATTGCTTAACAAGATGTTACCAAGTGATTTGGACATGGCAGAGGAGTTTGGCCTTACAATGCCAAGAGCCAATCATCTAATTGCCATTCCTGTTTATCGTCTTTCTAGTGATGGTGATTAGGCTAAAATTCATATTTGTGTTTGAATAAGATTTGCAATTTATATATACTACTACTATTCGATTCATTCAACGGATTAATTCGATTCGATGATCAGTTCTAACAATAAGTAGTTTCAGGATCATCCGATCGCAGTTGTGGAAATCGAATCATAGTCTATTATTTTTACAGTTCGAAATTATACTTATATTAGTAAATAGATTTCTTTTCTCCAATATATTTTTTATCGTTTGAAATTTTTTTTATGTATTATTTTCTTTTTGTTTCTTTTGATTAGTTGAGAAATTATATTTTTTTATGGTCACAATATATTTTTGTTAGATGTTAAAGTATATCTTTGGTATTAGTGTGGCTCCTGGTAATTACATGAATCTTATCGTCAAATAGATTTATTAGAATCTTATCATATCCTCAAAGCCTAGAGACAAGTCTAAAGATTTTATTTTGTTGAGAAATGTGGAAAGAGAACAAAATTTGTTGCTTTTTTATTGATAAAAAAGGGCACGTATAAAGTTTCTTTTGCTGAGAGCGACAAGAAATGGTTAGTTTTTTATTGGTTCAAAGAATAAGTCTCTTGGATTGTAATTATGTTGGGCCAATTACCATGCAATAAGGTAAGGGCTATTAGTTTATGAACACATTGAAAATTTGAATTTACCTGTTTTATAATTTAGAAATGCAGACGCATTTAAAATACACACAATGCTTCATAACTGAGTTATTTATCTAATATTTACAAAAACTAATATGAAAATGCAACTGCGAAATCATTTCGAAAAAATTACGAAGATGAATCTCTGAATTAACTTCTGAAAACACTTTGTGTTTCACAAGTAATTCATCCATCCCAAATTTATCGAAAAATGGTTTAGAAATACATCTCTATAATTCTTTATAGACGATTCCGTATATGTATCTTCGAAATAACCCTTAAAAGCATTTGGGAGTTTTTGCCTTGGCAGCAAGTGTCTCAAATTGATATTTGTTTGGTCATTTACACTAAGGATATATTAACACCATGCTAATTATAGTAAATGTATTTCAAGGATGTCATATATAAATTCAAATAATAATACAGATCCAAACATTAATCAATTAATCGAAAACGTCACCGCATGTTTACCATTGTTTTTAGTAAATCAAATTATAAATTTCCGTTCACTTAAGGGATTAAATACAAAAAAATTCTTTGAACGATTTGACCAAAAGATTTGAAAAATCATATTTGTGCTTGGGTATTTGATATTTGAGTGTAAAGAAATTGGTTAGAAATCCTAATAAGAACAATACATAATTGTTCTAAAAACTAAAGTAAAATGAAGAAGAACAATAAAAGCAATTAAATAAAGTGCTATGATTAAAGAATTTAAAAGAGATGCGCATATCATATATGTTCTCTTCAAACTCTTTTCTCCGTGTGACTTAGATACTTGAATTCTATAGAGATTATTGATAAAAAAAATTGTGAACCTTTATTACATGAATTAAGTCTTCTTATATACTACATTTTCATAACTGTCTACTCTTCAACATTTGACATGTATACCATTATGTGGCCTTTTATTCTCTTTTTTGCTTCCACATGTTGGTCTTTGAAACTGCCTATAAACTACTATTATCGAGGAGTTTCTCTGTCGAACCCTGTAGTGGTGTCAAAATGACCCTAGATAACCTAGTCTTTGATCTCAAAAAACATACTAAATCCTAAAACATCTGACAAACAAGTCGAACTCGCCATTTTACATCACATTTTCGTGTCAAAATGTTAACCCACTGCAAACCTTTTCGAGATTCTAGACATGTATGAAGAGAGAGTGATCCTAATCATATGGATTTGTTCCTGAGATTCTTCCAAATCAGACTTTATGGTTTTAGTGCAGTGTTGAAAATTATAGGCTAATAGATGCCCCCTAAAAGTGCCACTTTCGATCATGTCTGTAATATGGAAGAAATCTGGCATTTTTAGTAGTCTTTGACACTATTTATGGATGATTGCTTACATCATCGTCATCATGCACACTTTCACCAAACCATCACGTTAAGAACATGCGTGTGAAATACCATTATGATTCCAATTTCCTAGGCCATTGTGGGCCACAAGAATTAACCATTTTTAAAACAAATCTTAATTAATATTTATTCTGAAAATCAAATATTAGTGAGTTTTAAATCAAAGGGGGAAACTGAAAAGTTTCACTTCACAAGCTATATATAAACCCTCATTCATTTCTTTCTTCTTTTTCACCAAGTTATTCTTCTCTGAACCCTAAGAGTCCTTTCATTTTTCTGCAATCCTAACTTCAACAATCTTCTTCTCAAGTTCTAACAACAATCACTTCCTCTGGTACGGAGAAACATCTTCCCATCCCATTAGCTTTTGATCTTCAGGAACCTATCTTCATTAGCAATCGTAATTACGTTCTTAGACCTCCAATGGAGAAGGAAAAAGCTATCATCTGAGCTTCCCATATATTAATCCCTTTTTCAATTTTAGGAAAAATTCATGCATTCTTGGATCCATTTCCCAGATTCTCTATTAAACTTTATAAGCTTAAGAAAATTTTTCATCATCTTTGCAAACCTCGTGCATTTGAAAACACGATCTATGAATTAGGTTTTATGAGTTCACCCTTATGTGTGTTTCGTTCTTCTCCAACCATCAACAATGAAGCTTATATCAATTGGTTGAATAAAGTAAAAAAGAAGAAATACAAATATGAAAAAACCAAGGTATTTAGAACTTGGTTCAGTTGTCTAGAACTGGTCCTAAATACAACTCCAATATACTCATTTTAGCCATTTACTATTGGGAGGGTTCAACCAACACCTTTCAACCCCTCTATAGAATGATAACGTCCAATCTCTTCGATGTGGCTACTATCACTAGTCTTCGACCAATTGGGGATACTTTCAAACCCACTATCAAACACCCAATCAAACCTAATTTTTCTTTCACTTTTCCAGGCTTCAGTAATTATATCAAAGACTAACATGAGAATGCAAGAGAGATTTCTGTCTATGAACATATTTCTTTCCTCACCCTCTAGCTATCCCATTTCATTTTTTTTGCTTTAGTTCTCTATAGATCACCAAGAAGTTCATAACTTTGGCAACTTAGATCCATGAGGGGAGAAACATTAGTCTCAACAAACTAATCTCAGGTTCCCTTTATAAATCCCTAAGGATTACTGCCTCCAAACTGAAATCTATAAACCATACCGACAATAAACTTTTGGTTTCTTTCCCTATGTGGCTTCTATAACTTTGGCTTAATGCCACATTCGAACCTTCGCAAAAGGTTACCATCCCATATGACTTAACACAACAAATTAAAGATAGATGGGTTGAAAGTACTTGGATCGTTCTGCTTACTCCAGAAGATACTAACCTTTCGATCAAAGAAGCCTTAAAGAACCATTTCTTTATGTATGAAAATGTGCTATATTTGTCTCTTCCATGGCCTCATTTGTCAGTCAAAGTCATGTGCCAGATTAGTTGAAGAGAGAATTTCCAACTCTTTCTCCTGAACCACATTCTGAAGCCCTCCATATTTTGGAAGCTTTCCTCACACCCACTCTCATATCGACCAGAATTTCAACAGGGAATGTTGGCCAGGGACTCGTCACTTATCAACCAAACTTGGTGGCCAGGGACTCACCACTTATCAACCAAACAACAAGAGTCCTTTATAAATTAATTTTTCATGAGTTTTGCTAGAATGAACTCAATCCGCTCCTCACCAACCTCAAAAGTTAAAATTCCCTTCTTAACATTAATAATGGCCCTATCCGTGACTAAGAAGGGTTTTCTTAGCAGTATCATGATTTGAGAATCTTCTTCGATTTCCATGATAACAAAATCAACGAGAATATATAATTCACCTATCCTTACAGGAACATCCTCTAACACACCAACGAGATACTTAACTGACCTGTCTGCAAGTTGTGGTGAGATATTAGTCGATTTCATTTCCCTCATGCCTAATTTTTTACAGACCGATAGGGGCATCAAGCTAACGCTAGCCCCTAAATCGCATAGATCTCTCTCAAAGTTCATGGTTCCAATTTGGAAAGGGATAGAAAAACTTCCTGGATCCTTTGACTTTTTAGGAAGCATGTTTCTAATCACAACACTGCTTTCAACAGTCATAGTCGCCGTCTCATGATCCTCAAACTTTCTCTTGTTAGAGAGGATCTATTTTAGAAACTTGGCATAAGTGGTCATTTCGGACAACACCTTGGTAAAGGGTACATTGATGTGGATCTTTTTAAGAAGTTCCATAAAACTTTTGATTTGGGCATCTACCTTAGCCTTCACAAATCTTTGCGGAAAGGGGATGAGTGGTTTTTAAGGAGCAAAGACTATATAAGGTGCCTTCTTCTCAACATTTTCAACACCCACCTTTTTAGGAGGTGTAGGTTCACTAACCTCTATTTCCTTATTACCATTACTGGAAATACCCTCAACCTCCTTTGCTTTCTCATTTTCTCTCTCTTTCACCTTCTCTTTGGAGGCTACCAAAGGTCTACCACTTCTTGTTATCACAAAATTCATCTGCCCCTTAGGACTTTGCTTGGGTTACCCCAGAAATGACCCTTGTGGAATGGAAAATGAAGTTTGTTGTTGCGCAACCTGAGAGATTTGGGTTTCCAACATTTTGTTATGGGAGGTGATATTTTCCACTTTGGTAACTAGTTGGCCAAGGACTTCATTGATGTGGAGATTTTGATTTTTAAATTCTTCATTTAGTCGAATCTGTGTCGCCATAAAGTTCTCCACCATCAACTCTAGGTTAGATTTCTCTTGAGTGGTTAGGGTTTCCAAAATCTGTTGAGGTTGGTTGTTTTTGTAAGAAACATTTGTATGGTTTTGCCACTCGATATTGTAGGTATTAGAGTAGGGATTATTCCTCTGATTATTCACAAAATTGGCATTTTCTTGGGTAGACCCTCCGACAAGGATCATTTGACAATCATTAGTTGTATGCTCATTCATGCTGCAATTCTCACAATTGAGAGTAGCAGGAGTAACAAAAGCAAAAGGGTTAAATAGAATGGAAGTTGGAGGGGCGATGCTTAAATTTTTAATCTTTTGAAAGAGGGCATCAAATTTAGAATTCATGTGATCAAATTGACTCGCTTCATAGATCCCTCCAGTTTTAGAGGTGGTTTTAGCGGTGACTTGTCGCACGCTTCCTCAAGAATGATGATTATTGGGCATTTCCTCTATAAGATTATAGGCCACGTCTTGGGGGATGTTCATGAGGGCTCCGCCAGAAGCCACATCAAAGGTTATCCTTATGGAGTAAAGGAGACCGCTATAAAAGGTGTGGATTATCATCCATTTTTTGAGCCCATGAAAGGGTAAAGCCATAACAAGTTCTTATAACGCTCACATGCGTCAAACAACGATTCCCCCTCTTCTTGCCTAAAATTATTTATTTCGTTCCTAATTTGGATTGTCTTACTCAGTGGAAAATACTGTTTTAGAAAAGAGGATTTTAATTGAGCCTAGGAAGTTATCTAATTGGCAGGCAAGGATTGAAGCAAAGTCCACACTCGATCTCTCAGAGTGAAGGAAAATATTCTTAGGCGAATAACATTCTGGTCGATGTTGTTTGGCTTTATAGTACCACGGTTATCAACAAAAATTGATAGGTGTAAGTTTGGGTTCTCCGAAGGTAACCTTGAAAATTGTTCTTGTTGGATCATACCTATCAATGAAGGTTTAAATTTGAAATTATTTTCCCCAATAGACGGGTGCATAACACTGCAGTGCGGTTCCTCTTTTGTAGGAATCACATAATCTTTCAAAGGTAAAGTATCAACAAGAGGGGCAGTCATCACAAGATGTCTTTGAGTTTGGCGCCTTTCTAGCAAAAAGCACTCGATCTCGTCAACGGGTTCGACTAAAGTATTAGCAAAATGCGTTCTTCGCATACAAAGGTAGCGGTAAAAATTAAGTGCAAAAATAAAACTCTAGTCTCTACGATGATCAAATAGAACTTCAATATTAACAATATTGGTCCCTGGCAACGACGCCAAAAACTTTACACGCCACAAGTGCACAGCTAATATCAGAGCCGTAAAAAATTATTGAACCACATAGACCAAATGTTAAGTACCGGTTTCAATCCTATCGGTGTAAAGCCGATAATAATGGATTTTGAAAACAACTTAAACAGAAAAGCAATTATAGCAGAACAACTTAAAAAACGGGTAAAAATATATAAAGCAAGCAGGACATAGGGTTATGACTCCTATTCTAGACTTCTCCACATGACCTAAGCATTTATATTACGGGAATTCCAACTCAGTTTATAGAAAAATAGTTAAAATAGCAACACATGCTCTCGCCATCGTATTTCCCTACCTCTAACAAACAGGACGTTCGTCAGCTCTCGCTTGCGCAAAAAATTTCGTTAGTGGTATTTAATTTTGTACGGCTATTAAAATGGGGCCTTTCTCAATTCAATCTAATCACTCTCGTGACTGCAGATTTAACTGTTTAAAAATATGCTTTCCGGTATTGCCTATACCCTATCGACACAAGTCAAATACCTAAGGGCAATACTCCTACTTCTGTAGCAATTTTTGAAAAACGTTCAGACTTTTAAAATAAAGATTATGGAATTCCTGCAATTATCCTAAGTCATAAGAATAATCAGACGATAGGGTTTATAGCGCTTAGTCCCTAGTAGACTACTCACTCATATTCAGGAACAATTCAATCAAAACAATAATCGCAAATAAAGACATGATCAGTAGAAAAATGATTAAAGTAGTAATTGAGAACTTGATTAATGAAAAAAAATTCTTTTATTGAAAGTAAATCCATCTTCTCCAATGGATACTTGTACAAAATTGCAGAATGAAAAGCGTGAAAACAAAAAGAAAAGTAGAAAACTGGATAAAAACTCAAGACTACCTATGATTTTTTTTATATTAAATTATAAACATGGTGAGAATCTTCTAATTTTCAATGCAAATTACACACAATAAAGATCAGATCCATGCCATTAAGAAGCCTTGAAGTGGAAGGAATCAATCCAAATAGGAAACAACTCGGGAAAACTCGTCCTCCTGTTATGGGCCGTAACAGCTCTTACGGGCCCCCATAACAAGCCTTTGATTCTTGTATGGGGCGTAATATTTTTAGAGCTTGGAGTGCATCTCTTGTTACGGGCCGTAATAGCTATTACATGCACCCGTAACAGGCCTCTGGTTTTTGTACTAGAATTTTCCAATTCTTGCTTTTTACCTTGTTTTGCCCACTCTTCGCCACTTTTTCACTTGGAATGCATATCATGACCTGAAAACAAGGTAAACACCATACCAGAGCATAAAACATAGAAAAACTAAGGGAAAGCAAACAAAAGCGATGTCAAATGATATAAAAAGTACAAATAAAAGCAACATAAAAACCACTTATCAGTGGAAGACAAATAAAGTCCATACCAAAGTCAATACCATAGATTGACAGAGGAAAAATCAAGAATATTAAAGAAGTAGTCACCGACCTATTAGCCGAAGGATACGGTTTTCCACAATTCATTCTCACTCAGACTTTTATAATGAGCAAACAAATCTCTGTTGTCCTCATCATAAGTCCTGCATTTGTTTGCATTTCTGAAAACCGAAGAATCTATTGATAACCAATGCCCTACTTGATCTCAGGAAGCAACTCATTATCGAACTTAATGCAATGTAGAAGCCTCTGCAGGTGCACCATTATAACATGGATAGAATTTCACAAGTTCCTCGAACCTGGAAGCATACTTATAAACAGTATAATTCTCTTATTTCAGCTCCATAAACTCGATCTCTTTCTTCCCACGCACATCCTCTGGAAAGTACTGCTCCAGAAATTCTCTTATGAATACAGCCCAAGTGAATAAAAAACATTAAAAAAAACTAGTCAAAATAATGTGTTAGATTATCAAGCTCCAAGTTCCCTGGATACCACTTGGAATTATTTCCTGATAAATTCACGCTCTTTAAAAATACTGAAATTCTGGTAGCAGATCTCAGATGTCCTGAGAGATGTCGAGACACTTGATCTCTACTTCAAACACAATGACAATAAGGAATATAGTACAAATAGAAGAAAAAACAACACACATAATTGTTAACCCAGATCGGTGAACAACAATACCTATGTTTAGGGGGCTACCAAGCCAGGAATGAAATCTACTAAATAGTATTAATTTTAAGCTAAACTCCACCGTTTATAACTTATCAGTTAATCACTACCCGTGCTTAATTTCTACCTAAGACTCTTCCTAGGTATGAGAACCTTTTCAATTCCCTTTCAATCACAACAGTGACTGAAATTACAACTCAATATAAATTGTCCAACTCTAGTATCAACACGACACAAGAGAGGCCCACAAAATACAAACCCTAAACTCACTCGGAAGTAATGTATTTTTTCCACACTTTTCCTAGGTTAAATCCATCATATTTATAACCATAAACAAGACTAGATTTAGGCTTTAAAAACGCAACAATTATG
Source organism: Lathyrus sativus (assembly GCA_963859935.3). NCBI lineage: Eukaryota > Viridiplantae > Streptophyta > Magnoliopsida > Fabales > Fabaceae > Lathyrus > Lathyrus sativus. The sequence goes on along the minus strand of OZ012741.1, from coordinate 658,609,463 downwards.
TTCCACAGAATCTGCAACTAATTTTCCTCTAGAATAGTTTCTTCAATCATAAGTTTCCTAAAGTGTATCTACACTTAGGAACAACATCTTCAAATTACAATCAGAATCTTTGATTCCTCAATCTTGGATGCCACCTAGGAAAAACAAATAATCCCATAATAATATGAAATCTGGAATAACATAATTAAAATTGAAAAGTAACAGACAAAGATGTTAAATCATCATGATAGGACATCTCGTCCAACATCTTGATCTTCAGTTAGTTCTTCATGTTAGGACATCTTGTCCAACATCTTGTTAACAAGTTAGTTTTACCAAAATTGATGCCACCCTCAAAGGCTTGGACTCATCAATCATCCCATTTGGTAGATTTTGGCTAAAACTAACTAAAAGAAACTTGTAGACAGGAAACCACGGTCCAGGGAAAAGAAACTAAACATCAGAACGTCAACGGCGGAAAAAGGCATCTTGCCTCCCCCTCAATCAGTTCCTTCTTTTCCAAGCAACAAAATAACATACTCCCCTTTAATGGTTAGTAGCGTCAGAGGTCATTGGTTAGTAGACAGTGGTTAGTGAAGTTAGTATTACTCTCCCTTTTAGCCATAATATGACAAAGGCATTTAAACTAACTAAATAACCAAGCAATAACATAAAGTATTATAGTATAAAACAAGCACATAAAGTGCCAAAAAAATAATCCTGGGCATTAAGCCCTTACATAACCATAAAAAATAAGACAACATTCAGAAGTCATCTTCAGTTTCCTCGTTATCCTCTTCCTCTTCTTCTTCCTCTCCACAAGGTCATCATCAGCCTCAACTTCAGTATCTTTAGCATCAGCTTCTTCAGCTCCATCCTTATCAGCATCATTAGTCCCACCAGTAGTTTCAATGCCATTGTCATGCTCAGCTGTCAAGGCCTGTATTAGCTGTTCAAGTTTAGACTTCCTAGTTGTGCTAGACTTGATGATAGCATCCAGGCCCTTCAAAGTCTCTTTTAGCTGGGAAGCAGTATCCTCCTTTGAAGTTGCAGGAACAAATGTTAAAGTAGATGTCGAAATAATATCTGGGACATGACTCCCAGTAAATAACTTATAGTGCAATGTCAAAGGAGATTCCGTTTTCATTGCATAATTTGTTGCACTAGGATACCAGGATGCTGATCCAGAATTATACCACAAATGAGGGAGGGAAAGCATATAGGCAGCTTAGTTGCAGTTGATGAAGCTTGCTTCAGAACTTGATCAAAGATATAGGCACCAAAATTAAACTTCCTTCCTTTACCCATAATATAAATGAACTTTCTTAGCCCAGTAAAGATGTTTGAAGTGTGGTTAGTAGGAACCCATTTGATAGTACCAATTCGATGCAGAATTACATACTTCACATTGAGCTTTCCAGCTGACAGCTTCCCCTTGCTTGGCCACTGTTTTAAAGTTTTGCAAGTGATCTCCTGACACACCTGATCATCAGTCTCTTCAACCTCAGGTTGAGGGTCTTCTGATCTTCTCAGGAATTTGTTGATCACAGTGGAGGAAAGTGTCACAACATTTACTCTGACATATACTTTCCTGAAATCTTCGTTGTTAGCATCGTTACAGCGTTCAGGAATGTTAACCATGAACTCCTTCACAAGATTCTCGAAGCAAGGACTAAATTTAGTGACTTTCTTCATTAAGCCAACATCTTCAATCAGCTTCAACACCTCTTTGCACTCAAGGGTATTTTTCCCTAGTTCTCTTCCCAAGGTAACTCTCCTTTGATACACATATTTCCATCTTCCCACATTTTCAGTAGCATGCAATGAAACATTGTTCAAAAGAGCTTTTAGTAGAGCATCAACCTTCTTTTTAGAAGCTGGTTTATTTACATGCATGATGTCTTGGGCATCTCTTTCAACATCATAGTCTGACTCAGTGTCAGAATCGACCTTTCTCTTTTTTGACACAATAACAACCTTACTCCAAGGTTTATATGGTCCAACTACAGATTTTTTAAGTATCTTGAGTGGTGTGTCCTCAACAACCACACCCTTACCTTTTCTGCACTTCAGTCTCTTGGCCATACTAGGATGGAGACTATTTTCAATGATTTCATCATCAGAAGGCAAATCATCAATATTGATAGCCTGATCAGTAGCCTTTCCAGCAGTAGTCTCAGATGCTTGACCCTTTGACTGAGATTATTCTTCAGAGGAAGATGTTCCATCATTTGCCTCAACATCTCTTACCATAGAACCAGAAAGGGTGTGTAGATTCCCTTTTGATTTTTCATGATCATTCCTTTCATTCATACCCACTTCAATATTCTCCTCAGTAACTACCTTTGGTTCAGTATTTGGTGCATATGTAAGGGGAAGAATCTGAGCCAGAGGTCTAGTAATACCAGCAATGTTCAGATGACTCCCTATATTTAAGGTTCTAGAAATCATTTGAATGTTTCTCTTATCAGTATTAAATCTTTATTTCTCACTCCTAGGGTTAGGAAGAACATCAGAGGTCTTTGAAGAATTACCTGTAGGGAGATCCTTAAATATTTTCACAGGGAATTTTTTAGGCTTGCATGGCACCATAGCCAGTGGAGCAACATCAATCGCATATGCATCAGACAGTTTCCCAAACTTAGCCCTAGCTGTTGAAGATGGAACATTATCCTTATTTGTTACCCCCTTATAATATTATTGTTGAGACATCTTGGCACACTAGAAAGTTGAAGAAGAATAAACTGGATTAGGGTTTTCTCCGAGCACGAAGGTGAAACAGTTTGTAATGAAAGGCACACTATGAAGGATACATGCGAGGGAGCGATTTAGGTCACTTTGAAATGATTGATTTTGAAATCCTCTCTTTATTTTTTGGAACCATACATACACTTGAGTAGTATTCTCACAAATTAATTTCTCAAAACCCTCAATCATGCAAAACCCTAGTTTTCCCCTTAACTCCTCAATCTGATTTTTGGAATCATTAGTGAGACTCAAGTTATCATAGTAAGATGTCACAACATCTTGTGTGACATTATGCTCAGTCAGCATCTGTGTCAATCCTATGATATGAGAGAAACTATCTCCGATTGTTGTTCCTTCAGTTTCTGTGATTGAGTCATTAGTAATAGCATAAGCGCACCCTTTCCTTCAAAATCATCAACCATAGAAACCCTATGAAGAAGATCATGAATCCTTGAGAGAGTCTGATGTTGTAACTTCTTGTGTAAAATCTTGGTTAACTTCCCACTCTGCCATTCATCAATGTTCAGATCTTAGGCAGGTTTCTGATACTTCTCATGTGACATTGATGAGCACTATGTATGTAAAGAAGTCCATACATAATAATTATTTTTTGATCTGGCACCCCTCATGATAACTTTATCTTAGTTGGCCTTTAGAACTTGGCCACAAAGTTGACTAATACTAATCAAATTAGCAGTCAGTCCCTTAACAAGCAACACATTATCAAGTCTAGGTTTCCTAGCATGACCCACTTTTCCAACCCCTTTAATTTTTCCTTTGGACCCATCTCCAAAGGTGACATAGTTAGAGGCATGAGATTCTATATTCACCAAAAAGTTCTTGAGACCAGTCATGTATCTTGAACAACCACTATCAAAGTACCACTTCTATTCAATAGAGCCTCTTAGAAAAGAATGAGCTATTAGGGCCACATACTCATTCTTGGGGCTCTACTTCTTTCCTGCTTTACCAACTTGCATGTTTTTGGATTGAGAGCCAGACTTGGGATAGCCATGTAACTTGTAGAATTAAGGTTTAATATGACCATACTTACCACAATGATGACATTTCCATTCTTGCTTCTTTTTTCTTGAAGTATCTTTTTGATATATGCGCAGATGTTGAAACATCCCTTTAAACATCTTCTGATTATGTCTCTTCTTGGGCTGAGCAGAACTAGATTTTGGCTCATTTCTTTTGCTCATCACACCTTGTTCATTATAACCAAGTCCTCTGATATCTCCAGCATTCCTCCCAAATTGAAGGATCTCATCTAGCACATCAGAACTACTGTTGAACATTCTAACAATTTTGGTTATATTGTCAAGTTTGGAGTTGAGCAAAACAACTTCCTCCTTTAGATCAGAGATGATGTCAAGGTGCTTCAATCTTTCAGCCTCAAGACGCATAATAACACCATGTTGATCCTCTTATAGCTGAAAAACTTCTGCATTTCTGGTGTACAGCTCCCTGTAGAAGTTGACAAGATCATCATTATATGAGAGTTCTCCAATATTTGATTCTACATCAGAGTTAAATACCCCTGTAAGAGCAGAAACATGTTTAGGTGATTCTCATTCACTTGCAGAATCATCTTCAGACCATGATGTAGACAAACCTTTCTTTTCTTTCTCGAGAAAGGTAGAACATTCAAATTTAATATGTCCAAAACCCTCACATTCATAGCACTTGACTCATTTCTCTTAGCCAGCTTTCTCTTCATTTTTGGACTTTCTTCCAAAATCCTTCCTTTTGGTGTTGTCAGATGACCGAGTTTTGACATTTGCTCTTGACTCCCCTTCCATCCTCTTTAGTAATTGATTGTACTATTTTTTAAGAAGCACAACAACCTTAGACAATTCTTCCTTGGATTTGTCTTGCCTTCATCTTGATTAGTCACCAAGGCTAAGCTTTTCTTTTCCTCAGTTTTATCATTCAAGTCCATTTAAAAAGTTTGTAGAGATCCCATGAGTTCATCTACCTTCAGTGTATTTATATCTTGGGCTTCTTCGATGGTTGTCACCTTCATGTCAAACTTCTTGGAAAGAGATCTTAGGATTTTATGGACCAGCTTAGCTTTTGGAATCTTTTCTCCAAGATCACTTGAAGTGCTGGTAATATCAATAATGTTCATATGAAAGTTTTAAATACTTTCATCATCCTTCATCCTCAAGTTCTAAAACTTAGTGGTGAGAAGTTGAAGTCTTGAAGAGTTTACCTTAGAAGTTCCTTCATGTGTAGTCTTTAAAGTCTCCCAAGCATCCTTGGCAACAATACAATTTTTGATCAACTTGAAGATGTTCTTGTCAACATCATTGAATAAGGCATTTAAGGCTTTGGAGTTACCTTGAGCAAGCTTTTCGTCTTCATTATCCCAGTCTTCCTCAAATTTCAACTCATCAGTGATCTTCCAATCCTTATCTTTGGCCTTTGGTGGGTCCCACCCTTTGACCACAGACTTCTAAGCTTTACCATCCATAGACTTGATGAATTCCACCATGCGCGCTTTCCAATATTCATAATTCGAACCATCAAGAATGTGTGGTTTATTTAATATTCCTCCTTCTTTATCCATTGAACCAGAAAGTATCGTCCCCGAATCTCACCCAAATGCAGAGCAGGATGCTTGCTCTGATGTCAATTTAAATTCTAGTAGCAGATCTCAGATGTCCTGAGAGATGTCGAGACACTTGATCTTTTCTTCAAACACAATGACAATAAGAAACATAATACAAATAGTAGAAAGTAAACAACACACAGAATTGTTAACCTAGTTCGGTGAACAAAAACACCTACGCCTGGGAGCTACCAAGCCAGGAAAGAAATTCACTAGATAGTATTAATTCTAAGCTAAACTTCACTATTTACAACTTATCATTTAATCACTACCCGTGCTTAATTTGCACCTAAGACTCTTCCTAGGTATGAGACCCTTCTTAATTCCCTTTCAATCACAGTAGTGACTGAAATTACAACTCAATATAAATTGTCCAACTCTGGTATCAACAGACGTAAGAGAGGCTCACAAAATACAAACCATAAACTCACTAGGCAACAATGTATTTTTTCTCTACACTTTTCCTAGGTTAAATCCATCCTATTTATAACCATAAACAAGACTAGATTTGGGCTTCAAAAATGCAGCAGTTTTGTTCCACAGAATCTGCAACTAATTCTCCTATAGAATAGTTTCTTAAATCCTAAGTTTCCTAAAGTGTCTCTATCGCAACTGCAAAAAGGGGGCCGGTGGAAACAAATAGAAGAGTTGCCACCGAACGTTATTTATCCCAAAGAGAGGGAAAGGAAACAATCAAATAAAACTTAAAAGAAAAGGAAAAAACAAGGTCATCGCAACCAAATCTTAGGTTTGGGAGCCGGTTACGCAAGGGGAAGGTATCAGCACCCCTCACGTCTGTTGTACTCAACGAGATCCACGCTTGTTGTTTAACCAAAGGGGTGAGTTATCTAAAACCTACTGTTAAACAGGAAAGGGAAAAAAGGAAAAAGGAGACTCTATAGGACATCTTCTCCCTATGCCTACGTATTCCCTCGTGCAATGGAAAAGTAAGAGTCGACATAGTTCAAAAAATTACGGGTGGAGGGGATGTTGCTCTCCAAGACATCACCGTCTTGTGCCTACGTATCCTCATTTGGTATGAGAAATCAGAGCAAACGTAGTTCGGGAAACTAGACCACTGGTTGGTTAAGCGTTTTTTATGAGTGATGTTAAGTTTCCATTCTAGCAGTTAGGGTCGATGCTTGTTTGCAATAGAACGAAAAAAACAACATACTCTTTTCTGAAAATGATTTAAGAACAATCCCGAAGGATAAAAATGTTTGAATTTGGTTTAATAGTTTTAATGAAGTGAATTGAAATGGTTTGAGATTCACGTTGCACTAAAGACTATGACATAGGAGCGAATGCGTGACATATCGCCCAAAGGGCATACACTAAACACTATAGACAAGTGAGGAGAAACCCCTTACTCATCATTTCCCATATACTTAAGGCTCGTGGCACACAACATTCATCATTCTTTATTAAGTGTCTTAAAGTTATTTGAGATGACAAGAGAAGACACAAAAGAACACTAAAGGGAAACTGAAAACCCTAATATTATCATAAAAAATGGTCCTAAGGTTAGGATGAAAAGGAATTCTACCTAATGTTATCATACAAATGATGGACTTAAAGTTGAGGTCAAAAAGGGACTATCCTAATTGTTATCATGCAAAGGATTGAAAGCTTAATGTCTTTCCTACTCCCATTTTAAACAGAGGGACTAGGAATCCTAAGGGATCATGTGAGGAAGCACAAGTAAACACCATACTAATCAATCACAACATTCATCATTCTTTATTAAGTGTCTTAAAGTTATTTGAGATGACAAGAGAAGACACAAAAGAACACTAAAGGGAAACTGAAAACCCTAATATTATCATAAAAAATGGTCCTACGGTTAGGATGAAAAGGAATTCTACCTAATGTTATCATACAAATGATGGACTTAAAGTTGAGGTCAAAAAGGGACTATCCTAATTGTTATCATGCAAAGGATTGAAAGCTTAATGTCTTTCCTACTCCCATTTTAAACAGAGGGACTAGGAATCCTAAGGGATCATGTGAGGAAGCACAAGTAAACACCATACTAATCAATCACAAATTAAAACAAAACCCAAAGCTTAAATAAGTCTCAAGACAAATGAAAGAGAAGAAAGAAGAATGAGATGAAGGAGAAAAAGCAACAACAAGCATGTTATCAAAGAAGTTCAACTCAAAAGGAAAAGCAAGCATATAAGCAAGCATTAATCTCAATCATACATAAAGCACACATCAACATCATGTTAAAATGAAACAAGAATTCAAACATTTCAAACCACACTCAAAAGTTAGAGGCTAAAGCAAAGTGGCAAGACAAAGTACTCAAACACAAATGAATGACTTAAACATCTTACAAGAAACATATTCAATCACAAGGCAAAGTGAAATGAAGTTAAATGGGATGATAAACAAGATAGGGAATTAGGAACATCACATCATATCAAATTTATATGAATTATTAAAGAAGAAGCATAAAGATTCAAGTCATGTACCACACTCATAAACAAATCAAATGTTACACAAAACAAACATGCAAGACATAACCTTAAGGGAAAAGACATGAGATTAGGGCATGAAACCAAATTTGGGAAGCAACATCAAAATGAGTATCAAGTCAAAGATTCACTCATGAACACACAAAAGAACATTAAGGTTTGAATTCAAGACATGCATCAAGAACAAGTTCATACATCAAAATCATTCTCAAAGAAAAAAAGAATATTCAACAAGAAAACAAATGATCAAGTTTCAATACATCAAATTCAGAAACAAACTCAAATGATATGCCTCATGCTTGAATTCAAATCGACAATCAAATTCGAGAAGAGACAAACTCAAATTGAAGCACAAAAGTCAAGTAAACACCTCTTAAGTTAACCCATGAAGAAAATAAATGATCATGTGAAGCATATGAGATAAAGTGGTCATATAATGAACCTTCATACATGAAAATTATAACCTCAAACATGTCAACTAAAGCATATAAAAATCATCAAACATCCATTGAATCATCCAAGAAACAAACTCCAAAGACTAGGTCAAGTCATCCACAAAACACGGTCAAAGTAACAACAACTTGATGCACCATCAAAAAATAGAAATAATAGTAAATAAAATCCAAATAAATGTTCAAACTCATTTCACATGTGTTATGAATCATATGGAAAAACATCAAAGCAAGAGTGGCAATAGAGCATCATCAAATGCATCAAACAAGGAAAAGCAAGCAACTAATCGGGCAAGAATCGAGGGTCAAATAAAACTAAATGAAAATCAAGCAAAAGGTGATCATCAAAGCATCTAACCAGAACTAAAGCATAGCTCAATAATGTGTCTAAGTGTGTGCAAAATATTGAGTCAAAAGTCAATTGGAAATGGTAAGAATTGAAGTCGTGTTTCAAACTAGGTCAAACAAAACACACTACACCATTAATTCAAAATAAAATATTAAAATAAAATGAAAATGAAAATTTAAAAAATTGAAAAATGAGTTAAGACATTAAAGTGTCTAAAAAGTATTTTTTGGTATTTTTTAAAAACATTTAACAATTAGAAATAAAATCAAAGTTGGAAAAGAAATAAAAGAATTAAAATGAAAAAAAGCAAACAAAGAGGGGTGTGAATTAGAAAACAGAATAACAAAGGAAACAGTTCAAATGTGAATTGGGCTGAAAAAATGGGGGGGGGGGGGGGGGGGGGGTTCAGGAAGCAAAAGGGCCAGGCCCGTGATCAACTCAATAATAAAAAACAAAACACAAGGTGCTACACACCGTTTCACTAATGCTCGTTGGCATGAGATACACATCACGCGCACCTGGACGACTCGCATGAGACACACAAGTAGTAAGCCTGAGTCAACATGGCCACATCATCTCAAATGACCAGACGCCAGAGCCTTAGCTCCGGTCGTCTTCTCTGGTGACCCTCACTAGAGCTGACTGAAAATCAAACCAAAACTCAATGAATCTGATACTAATCTTTAGGATTATTTATGCTGAACACGAATATCACTTCCAAAATCATTAATATCAACTCTAACATGGTGAAAACAAGCCACGAAGGAAAAACATACATTCTAAAACTTCAAAAAGCAAGAACAACAAGCATACAATAATAATCTGCATCCACCAAGAAGTTCAAACATATGATCAACAAAGCAAATGGACGTGCATCATGAGAGAAAAAGGAAAAAGAACAAATACCCCAAAAACACAATCCCGGAGCTCTTGAGTTTGTTTTGAGCTTCAACCACACTTCCCCTTGTAACTCCTCAAGCCTTATAGGTCGTGATAGAAACAGGAATGGAGAGAAAATTCCCTTGGAGAGTAGGATTCGAAGAAAGAAAAAAATTTGAGAGCGAGAGTTCTTTTTGCTCAGATTCTGTTTCAAATGATGTATGCACCTTTCATTAGGGTTTATAGCTTATATATGAGGGTTTTGGAAGGTGAAAAACAAGAGTAATTGTGGTTAATGGCTTGTGGTAACAAATTTGCCAAAATTTGAAAGTTGGAGGTGGCATGTGAAAAATGGTACGAGCTACCTCCTTATGAGGTTTGTTGTGGCTACATCCTTTGTCATTTTGTGGGTGCAAAAGTCAGAATGGGAGTGGAAACATCCCTGCTATGTAAGTTTTTGCAAACTTTCCTTGTTTTGGCAAAAGTGTAGCAAATGGCACAATATGTTAATATGCAATGCTTAGTCACTTTGGGCAAAGTTTGATGACACCAAAAGATTGTGTTATGCGTGTGAATTTGAGGCTAGGTCATGTTGCTACCTTGGCTCATGTCTGTGCACAAAATAGAAAGACATAATGCATGAGAAAAATCTCCTCATGGCTATCTTTAAACCACCATAACTCCATGAATATTTCCCCAATTGGTGATTTATTTAGCTCAATGAAAAGTAGGGAGACTAAGGAAAAAATTTTATGCTGTAAAGAAGATGAAACAAACCTTGGATCATTGAGAAAAAGGTAGTGGAAGTTGGGTGCACAAAACTGTCCCAAGTAACTTAGAAATTTTCTAAGTTATTGAACTTTGGCAACTTTGGAACCTTGACTTTGAAGCTACATATCTTGCTGATTTTTGATCCAATGGAGATGACCTAGTAATGGATAGAAATCTTGAAGAATGACCTTCAACTTTCTTGTTGTGGGAAAATTCATTTGAGGTCAAAAACTTAGTGAAAAATGCCTTAGAATTTTGGTCCAAAAATCTGCCTAGCAACTTGCCAACTTGACATCTTTGAAACCCCAACTTGGGAGCATCATAACTTAAGCTCTACACATCCAATGGAGATGAACTAGTACTCAAAAGAAAGCTTGGATGATGCTATAAAAATCTTATATTGTAGGAAAATTCAATTGAAGCTTGTATCACCATGAAACGTGGGCTTGAAAGTAGGTACTTCAAATTGATTTTCTATACTTAGAAAAATTCTAAGTGTTGAAATGTCAAAATCTCCATTTTCCAACTTTAGCTCATCATATCTCCCAAACCATGAATCTTTTGGACATGCTTCCTTCTGCAAACATGTAGTTCATGATATCCTCTTTAATTTGATAGTAAGTTTGCCTTCATTGGATCAAAAATGAAAAAGTTATGGATCTTGCAAAATGGCTAGAATTACGGTATTATACACTTAGAAAAATTTCCACCAAAACCCTAATTTAGTCAAACTCTTGATTTTATGTTTCTCCTTGATTCTTCTTGTTCCAAACACATGAAATCACTTGAAAAAATCTATCATGCTCTTGATTGACCTTGAGATCCAAGGTTTTGACCTAATTGAATCATAGTTGACTTTTGTTGACCAGATGAAACCCTAGGACCATTTCCACTGGCTGAGGCTCTTGTGATGACACATAATCCATGTAGAGGAACCTCAAGATGTGTGTTGAGCTTTAGAATCATGTCTTGCCCAAAGAACTAGCCATAAATCTCCTTTGAACCAAAATCCCAATCATTTATCCATGAGATAGGAGGAGGAGAATCAATGCTTGTGTTCTTAATTCAAGTGGTTAAGTGACATGCCTTGATGATGGTGGAGACATAGTGAATTGAGATTGCCACAAAGTAGAGTATTAACCCTTGATTGAGCTTTGTAGATGAAGCTCTTTTCTTGATTGTTGAATAAGATACCTTGATCTCCTGTCTAAGATCAATGTTATGTATAAATGCTAATGCAAAATGGTATGAAACATAAGCCAAGATATAAGAAAAAAGATGGGCAAATTTTGGGGTGCCACGGTCTCCACAACATCTTCAAATTATAATCAGAATCTCTGATTCCTCAATCTTGGACGCCACCTAGGAAAAACAAATAATCCCATAATAATTCGAAATCTGGAATAACATAATTAAAACTGAAAAGTAATAGACAAAGATGTCGAATCATCATGATAGGACATCTCGTCCAGCATCTTGATCTTCAGTTAGTTCTTCATGTTATGACATCTTGTCCAACATCTTGTTGACAAGTTAGTTTTACCAAAATTGATGCCAAATGCAAGGGCTTAGGCTCATCAAATAGGGTGATTAACCCCTTTCCATAAAGGTGTTGTCTTCCTTGGTAGTGTGGAGCTCCTAAAATTTATCCTAGAACTTTGTTGATTACCAAAGAGGGGTTTAGGTCCATAAAGTCCAATCCTTCATTGAAGGTACTTCTTTTGATGGCCTTATTGAATGAGTCATTTGATCTATTTTTCTAGATGCTAGCCATCCTCATTGGCGACCCTTCATCTTTTAATACTTGCACCATTTGTTGGAATTAGGCCCCATAATTTCAGACCTGGGAGTTTGTAGAGGCGGAATATTGTGAGTGTCATGCCATATATGTTCCTAGCAAGTGTTCATTGGCGTGAAGTTCTTAACAGGTCTTCCACTACATTTGAAAGTCAACCTATCTCTTACAAGCAAGGTATAATGAATCTTGTGTTGTTGTTGCAATGCGTTAGGAACACCAAAATCCCACTCCTTTGCATCCCTCACATTTTTCTATGCATTAATCTTCTCGCCCTTGATATAGAATTCGGCCTGCACCACAATTTTTTGTCATGCAAGTTGTCGACATCTGGGCGAGGGACTCGTTGAAATGCTCGATCCTCATACTATTCTAGAAGGCCCCTATGAACATTCCTCAGCGACTCAGAGGATCACTGGAGGACTTAAAGAGGTTTGCAGTTGATACCTTCATGTGCTTTCTCGCTGAAAGTTGGTGGATTAATTTTTTCAATAGATCCTGATGACTAGTAACTGAGAGGCATTATAAGCACATGTACCACCTAATTGTGGAATCCTTGAAGGTGATAGAAAGTATCTTACATTTTAAGAAATCGTTGGCGCCGATGATAGCCATCTAGGTGTTGATCGACGCGACATATTCTTGAGGGTCACTCTTTTTGTCAAAAATTGTAAATGAGGAGGGTTTGAAATTTTCTGGCACTGGCCCCTAATTTCGTAAATAAATAAAAAAGGTCGGGGTCAAGGACTTTCATTTTCTTAGATAGCTCAACCTCCTGCTGCCGATGCTAAAGGTTGACAACATGGTTAGTGAATGGTTTGAATTAATATATTTTAATTTATCTATTAACATAAATGATTATGAAAATATTTTTGAATTTATAGAAATAATTTATGATATATCAATAAGTAGTTTTTAGTTTTTTTTATAATATTTCTATTATAGCTAATAAAAATAACTTGTAGATTACACACAATCAATTTTACTTTATTTTTATATATTTTTATACAAACAACTTGTACATAATCACATATAACATAAATGTATGTTATAAGCACTTTAATTACATGTTTATCAAAAGTAGATATGTAATCTAATCGCTATCACTACAAAGACGGTAAGAAGGGATAACAATTAGATGATTGGATCTAGGCATTGTAAGGCCAAACTCCTCTCTCATGTCCAAGTCACTTGATAACATATGATTTGGCAATTTCCAATCAAAGCAATGCACAAGTTGTGCCACCACTAAACGAATCACAGTTAGACCTAACTGCAATCCAGGGCAGCCCCTCCTACCAGAACCAAATGGTATGAGATGAAAATCACGCCCTCTAACATCTATATTGCTTCCTTCAAATCTCTCTGGCCAAAACTTTTCTGGATCAGTCCAAGCCTTTGGATCTCTCATAATTGACCATGCATTCACAATGATTCTTGATTTTTTAGGTATGAAAAAGTCTCCAACCATGCAATCTTCTATAGATTGGTGTGGTATTAAAAGGGGTGCCACTGGATGGAGCCTAAGGCTTTCTTTTATAACCATGTCCAAATACTCTAACTTGTCCAAATCTGATTCTTCCACTTTCCTCTTCGTACCAACTATAGTTTCTAACTCATTTTGCACTTTTTCCATCACTCTTGAATTTTTTAATAACTCGGAAATTACCCATTCAATTGCTGTTGCAGAAGTATCATTGAACCTGCTAACATATCCTTTGAGAATCAACATGTAAAAGGTTAACAATATGACACAGTTAAAAAAAACCACAACAAAACTATGAGAATAAATATTCTTACCAGCATAATGGCTTTGATATTGGACCGTTCGATACGGTATTCAGATTCTCCAATACCAACAAAACCCAACATGACATCTACAAAATCTTTATTCTTATCATCTTTATTGTCAAAATGAATATGTTCATCAATTATTTTCTCAAAAAAATCATCAAAGATTTTTCCAATTGCCTTCGTCCGTTTCGCGAGCCCTTGTAAATCAAGTTTTCCTATGTAAGGAATATAATCAGCAATATTAGGAGTAGCTGTTAAATGCATTCCCTCTTGTATCACAGCCTTAAACCCTTTCTCATCCAAATCTTTATCCGCATACTTTTTCCCAAACACCATTCTACAACTCATATCAGCGGAGAGTGAAGAAATCTTAGCACTTAAATCAACTTTTGTTCCATCGTTGGATTTTTCTCTTAGAAACCTAATCAATAGGTCAAGCTCGTGCTCCCTCATGGGTCTAAAAGAGTTGATTTTTGCATGGCTCAACAATTCAGACATGCACATTTTTCTCATGTTTCTCCAATAAGAACCATATTCACCAAAACTCATGTTTCTCTGTCCCCAAAAGATGTGTTTTATTGCCTCGGTTGGTGGCCTACTAGCATATAAATGATCATAGGTTTTGAGGAAAAGCTCAGCTGCTTGAGGTGAAGAAACAACTATGGTTGGTACTAAACCTAAACGCAAGTGCATGATGGGTCCATATTTTTGAGATAATTGGTGAAGATCAATATGAGGATTTGGTCCTAATTTGAGAAGGCTACCCAAAATTGGTAAACCTTTTGGACCTGGTGGTAGTTTATTTGTATTTTTCTTGGTTCTCCATAGCCATAGAAAAGCAAGAGAAAGTAGAAAAATAGAAAAATAAATGAAAAGCATGATAGCTATTTTGAACAAGTGGAAATTGCTTTTGCAAAGAGTTATATTTCTCTGGTGCTGAGTATAAAAGAGTTATATAATCTAAGTAATGAAAGCAACTTTTGCATTGTCAAAACACATGCTTTGAATTTAAATATAATATGATTTTTTTTTTTTTATGATAATGTTTAGTTGACTTTGTGGAAGTGAAAATAGAAATGAAAATAATCACTAAGAGGGTGGTAGAGAATTGATCTCTCGTGATTGGCAATTAGAGACAATATTTTCTGTGGACACAACACCGACAACAAAGACACTTTGGACAAATAGCTATTGTAACGGAATTGTATACTTTCACAAAATTTCTCATTCTCTTTCACATTATTATCTTTTATATATATGTCCTAATTATTTTCACTATCTTGACCACCATTTCTTTTTCATTCTTCCATCTTCTTTTATTTTTTTTTAAAAAAGAAATATAAATAAGAGGGTATGAGATTTAAATTTTGTCCAACTCATTCTTATAAAATCGAATTGGATATTATTCTATGTATATATATATATTGATATTTTTTAGTCTCTATTTATAACTAACATGAAATTAGAGTTTTTTTTTTCAATACATCCTCAGATTGATCACTATTAGATTTGGTGTGTAGATATGAACAGCGAATTAAATCTCAAGCATCTAAATTGATACTTCTTGAGAAGTTCCTTGATGCAAGTGGATTATATTTCTTTCATAATCTTCTTATGGAATCCTCAAACCATCCTACTAATAATTGTGTTATATATATATATATATATATATATATATATATATATATATATATATATATATATATATATATATATATATATATATATATATATATATATATATATCGTTTACCGTAATAACACAAGTACTGCAAGTTAATTTTTCAATGTTTATCTTTTTGTCATTCTTGTTAGATTTTGTGTTGGAGAGTCTGCTGTAAAACATGAACAAGAAAAAGATGATGAAGACGGTACGATGAAAGTTGCACAAAATAATTTCAAAGTGTGTGTTTACACTGAGCTTTAGGTTCGATTCGCCCACACAAATTTATGCAAATTAGATGCAAAAGAGTTAACCGGCGAATCGCACATTCACATTAAGCACATCGATTAATGATATTTTACTGAATAAAGTTTCCTCATTTATTCTCTTGCACTAAAAAATAAAGAAATGACTTGGATATAATTTTTGGCACTTGAAACAAGTATTTTTTTATGTATATTTTATACCTAACAAGTATCTCTATTTATAGAAAAATTTGTACCAATTGGTGAGAAGAAACAATGTTTCATATTTGATTCCAACATGATCATTCGCGAACTATTGTATATCAATAACAAATCTTTTCATGAAAAGTTGTGTTATTCTGATGGTTGCACCTTTTGACAACGCACTCAATCATTATAGGATCTCTAGTTCTATTCTAAACAGTTGTAATTTTTGGCCATTTATTTTATTAATTTAACCATTATTATTTATCAATTTAATATTTTGGAAATTTCTCCAACAATTCTAAACTAGGTCATGCAAATTAAATAGATATTTAATTTGTATTTAATCTTTGTAATATACAACTCATAAATAAATTTCTATTGAAATTTTTTGTAAATTCTTGATGTCTAGGAAAAGCTCACGGGCTTTATATTGTCTAAAATTGTGTATTCATGCCAGATGACAATCATTATTATGTAATTTTTACGAGAAAATTTGGATGAAATCTGAAGATTAACGAGCAAAAGACATCACTACTATAAATAATACATGTCATGATAACCTTTCACTTCATCCAACCAAAAAAAGCGGTATAATGGCAAGGTGCGTCATGTTTATTTGTTCTTAAGTAAATACAACATATTTCTTCGGTTTCTAAATATAACCGAGGGGAAAAATAATTTAGGACATGCTTCAAATCACAATAAATGCAGTTTCTATTTTTATTTCTTTAAAAGTGGTGTCTTTCTTTTTATTTCATTTTTTATTTTTAAATTAATGATATATTCCTTCACTTTTTTAATAACTGAGGGATTAGATAATCATATTTTGCTATAAAAACTCGCGTTAATCAGATTTTACCCTAAACTAACTTATATGTAGCCACTCCAAACTTGTACGCACTATTCTTTGGGATGGATGGCAAGAGAGGAAATTCTTCAATGTTCTTCTATCTTGAACAAAACATTTTTTCTGCTCTTGCAATTCATCCCAACATAATGGTGTTGATGTTATTGTTGCATTTTTGGAATAAGCTACATATGTTGTCACTCAAATAAAACACTTCATAATTTATTGTTTTCCTCGATTGACAATATTAAGAAATTGTAAGCAATTGTAGTGCAAAAACTGATTAATGGTAAAAAAAAATTGAAAAGAAAACTAGACATGTTACTTTTAATTTTTTATCATTCACCATTTTTTGCAAGTAGTACATTACCTCGATATTTTTGTAAAATCCAAGGGAACATCCTTATTTTAACAACGCTCAAGATATTACCAACACTATATATCTTGTTCTCTTTCTTGTGAAAACATTTTCCATAAAAACATTTGCTGAAGATAATGAAATCTTTGAACAAAAATTTGGGATGGATTGTTAATGGAGAAAGAAATTCCCATTGTTGGAACACATAACTTATCAATAATTTGATGCATGCAAACTATTGAACTTGAAAAGAATGTGTACAAAGGGTATACAACAAAATTTGGATAACAACAAAGATTTTTTGTTCTCCAAGAATCAGATTTATCAAAATCTGGATTTGTTGTAAACAATGTTTTTTTTTAAAAAAATTAAGCTTATTCCCCTCGATTTTTGACAAGAATCGATAGGTTTGTGGCGCTTAAAAAGACACACATTTTATCTCGGTTTTGAGTCATAACCAAGGGAAAATTTAAGCGTGTTTATTGTGTTTCTTCATCGTCCTTAAACAAATCTTTGTCGTCCATTTAATGAGTATCATCGCTCGAGACATTGTCATTAGTGATACTCATGAAACCTAAAAGACATTATAAAAACATTATGAATATTAAAAATTGATAATGAAAATTTTGACATGAAAATTTTGAAACTTAAAGAAGCTTGAAATTTTTTTATAATGGATTGTAAGACTAAAAAATTATTTAATTTCAAGGTTTATATTCTTAAATAATCATATAATTAAATATTTGTTTTATTTATCTAACCTTTTTTGTTTTATATCAAAAACAAATGAATGGAAAAGGCATAGAGAATATATTGCATCCAATATTTGATCTCCCCCAAGATATACACCATTTGTTCTTCACCAATAGCGATAACGATGAATTAGATGCAAAATTTGTTATATATTTTTACTTTAGTATTTTGTGTAAACTATATAATATTTTGTGTAAATAATTTAGTTTGTAAACAACTTTATTAATATTATGTGCAAACAATGTAATGAGTATTTTAATAAAAAAAGAATGGTGTGATGGTACAAATTGCTAACACATAGGAATTGCTATTTAAAGGCCTTTGTGCTAACTTTTTTAGGGTTTGGAGAGTTATTCTTCCATAGATTTTGATGATGAAGACTTATATCTAGAGCTATTCTTCAATATGTTTCAACTAGGGATCATTGAAACATAGTGGAACTTTTTTCTAGAGCAACCTTTGTGAGAGACACACCACATACTCACCCAAAATCTTAAGGTGATAGGTGTATGAGTTCTCTCACTTATAAATGCTCAAGTCACCATATTTCTATCCAATGTGGGACTATTATCCACCCTACTCACACTTGTTAATACTTAACATTGTTAAATTACAATCCTTGTGGAGATGATTTTTGATCTGCATTATCCATAAACCATAGCATAAAGATGAATCATTTGCTTAACCAAAGTAATAATTTTAAAACATTTCTAAATCAACAGTTACTCATTCATAGGAATCATGGCTTCATTGAGTATCTCAAAATGGTTAGTGTTTAACTCAAAATCAGACAATGCATAAACTATAGCAGCATTTTTCATTTCATCTTAACAGTATCACTAGATATATTATCAGTTATGGATCATTAAGTTCTTTCTTTTGCTTGTAACATGGTTGCGCTTATAAAAAATATTGGTTTTTCTTTGGATTTGAGAGCCTAAAGATAAGAGAGTATAAATTATTTCTTTCCAAAGTCTCTTTCATTACGTCCACTTTTTACAACCATTTTCTTGTGGTACTTTTTCTTGTGTATGCTAGACTTTTAATTTTTGAATTGTTTATGTCAAAGCATTTTCTTTTTCTTTCATTACACCAATAATACTAGAATTTTCTTTTTCAAAAAGTTTCCTTTTTCCTTTCATTTTCCCCCAAACTTTTAATTTTGATATACCATTGCTTTTACGTGCTCTCCTATCTTTGTGATAAGGTAGTGAACATTAATTTTCTTTTTTAAAATCGGCTAAAGGATGACATTTGAAAAGTATAAAAAAATTCATTTTAAGGCCCAAAAGGGTTTGACAAGGGATTCACACCCTCACAAGATATGATTTTTAGGTAAAGTAGTTTTTCACTCAATAACAAATATTGCCTTGATCGTATCCATGACATTCCAACATATCAAGTAATAGCAAGGCAAGTGTAAAGTCTACATAGTTAGCATGCATGTTTAATCTAATTATTTATGTAAAACATGAGGTTTCACGCATCTCACTTGGGTAGACTTGTGATTCCTCATTTATTTTAACATGTTTTCAATAAATAGTAGAAAAATAAAACTTTGAATAAAGTAAATGTTGTTTATAGTGGATTGGTCCTTTGGATTGGCTACATTTAGCACCAAAAAAAACTTGGAGAAGTATCCAAGTATTCAAGATTGATATATCTTGCTAAATTTGTATGGAACTACAAAAGGGACACATGTTGGGTGCGATGCTGCACCATGTTCGTACGGCATCTAGGCCTTGTGCAACAGGAACCAGACTGCTACATTTTGGAATATGTTTTGTAGAAGATTTTCTAAATATTTTATTATTATTATTTTAAAAATATGATTAGGTGATTTATTTGACAACTGGATGAAGATGAACTAGGATTTAAATAAAGATTTAAGTTTTAATTTAAATTAAAATAAATCATGTCTTATTGGAGATATTCATGGAACAAATCAAATATCCAACATATTCTACATTAATTTTGGATGAAATCAGAGATATTATCCAAGGAGAAAATCCCAAAACTATTTGCTATATAAGGAGCTCAAACCTACATTGGAAAACAAACACTCCCATTGAAGATCTTAAAGTGGTAGGTTTTGTGTCATGTATTCCATGTTAATGCCCTAATAGGATTAATGTAGAATCTCTATGTACACCTCTATGTTTCACTAACTTGGTATAGAAGGTTTATCTAGTTGAGTTGTAATATTCAAAATTGTTATGTACACCTCTATGTTTTAGTAACTTGGAATAGAAGGTTTGTCTAGTTGAGTTGTAATATTCAATATTCTTTCATTTTGTTGTGATTGAAGTTGATCACTAGTGTTTAATGGTTGTTTTCCCCTGTCACTGGTTTTTTTGGGAGAGAAGAAAGTGAGTAGATTCTCATGTTTAAGGGGAGACTATAAATAGAAAGTCCTCGGGTAATGTTAGGAAGAGGCATTGGACATCATAAGGTTTGTTGTTGCTTATAAGTCTATTTGTACTAAATTACTAATAAGTGATTTTCCTTTCTTGGGTTGTGGACATAGCCCCCAGACGTTGGTGTTGTTTCACCAAACTGGATAAATAATTGATTGTGTTGTTTATTGATTGTCTGCTCCATCATCTAGTAATTGTTATTATATTGGTTTGGTGTATCTTATTGAGCCCATTGTCAGAGCATTGTGTTCGACATATGTCCCATGAGGAACAAAATTTCAGTAAAGAATTCAAAATCAATTTATATTTCACAGATAGTCATACATTAATCATGAATGAGAATAAAACCTTTTCATGCCATTTTTTTATTGACCTTTTTTTTATCAACCTATTGTTTAAGATTCCATGCATTATGGTTGTCCATACCATCATTTGAACTATCTGCAGACAAACTTCTTTTTATAGTACTATGAAAAAATTAGAAATTGACACTTAATCACGAAAACAATTTAAATTTAACCGGTATAGGGTAGTAACTTTGATCATATATACATTCCACCCCCTGCAGAAAACATTTTCATGCGCTCAGGTAAGAAAGTAATTAGTGAAATGCATAGGCCTTTACCTAGCCCCAAGCTTCCCACCTAGCCAACCTTGTGCAGCAAAGTGCGCTAGATGCAATTTGTGGCTTGACTAGAGAGTCCTATACTACAACACATGTACCTATTTTTTTCTTATCCATCTTTCTTGTCATGTGCATATCAAAATTCATGGTAGACGGGAAATAATTATAAAAATATTCAAAATAGGTTGAAGGCTTAGGTATGTTCATATACTTAATACAAAATGACCAACACACTCAAATTCATTATGCACAGACGTTGTTAATAATCCTACTACATAAATAACATAAACATCAATTTTTGTTCAGCAAGTAACGATTAAACTGATAAAACTATAAAAACTTCACAATGATGGTATAGATGTATCATCGACCTAATCACTACCCTCACTAACCGTCTATTCATCACCCTATTCTTGATCACCTTCCTCTTCTTTAACATCTTCCTCTTAGGCCTTCTCACCTGCTGCTTTACTTCTGCTTGGATTATGACTTCCTCACTCATAATAGAATAGCCTATTAGTAGACCATTGCATGTAGTTGATGAGTTCATCTTCAGTAGGTACTGGCTCAAATAGAGCTTGTGGTTCTTGCATTCGCAATTTCCACCCGTTCAATGAATTATTGATAAATAACATGAATTCGTAGTATGCCTCAGTAACATTCCAGCCATATGAAAAACAAGCTCCCATAGCAGGATCCATGGTAAATAAGATGAAGGAAATTATTTGCAAATGTTCAAGAAAGACTCAAAACCTTTTTGAAAATGAAAGAACAAGTGGTTTGTGAGTTTTCAAATCATTAACGAAAGAATGTGTTTTCTAACACTGTGAAAGGTTTGAGAGTAAAAATGATTTATAAGTGCTGGAGATGAAGCACAAAAAATGTGAAAAATCATGTTTGATTCAATTCAATAACATTTGGTGATTTGAGTCAAGTGGAAAAGTAATGTGGAACAAGATCTGCACTTAAAGAGAAACCTATTTTGTCATAATTTGAGTCAAGCACAAGGCTTGATTCGACTCAAACAAGTTGTGATTCGAGTCATGTGTAAGTCATGATTCGACTCAAACAAGACAGTGGCTAACAGGGAATCTATAATTCAAATCTAATGGAAGTTGTGATTGTCACAAGATTCCATGATTCAAATCATGTTTAATCTATGATTCCATTCACATACTTGCAAAAAAATCGTGTTTTCCCTCCATTTTGATGCAATTTGACTCATAGAGTTGTGTGATTCAAACTACACACCCAAAATCTAAAATTTTGAAGTTTTAAAAGATATTTTGAGATTGTACTTGTGACATGACTTAAACTAATCTCATTTGGGGCTCATGTTTCAATAACTCAACTAATTGACTTAAAACATAATGTTCAAACTCAAACATAAACAGTTTGAATTATGCATGCTAGAATACGGATCTTAAACTCGATTATTTAAAATGTGCAATTGAATATGAGACTTAAATATAAAATAAACTCAAAGTAAAGTTTATGATACAAGAAACAAAACTATATAGAGGTCTCCCCTTTAATGTATCAGAGACATGCAACTTCAGTTTATGTTCATAACGTGGTTTATGTTTGTATTACGCACTTAGTATCGTAATATATAACTGTTATGTTTATTATACCATTGCATGTATGGTTACTATGCATGTATGCTATGTTTGATATATGTTGTTAATTTTTGTATTGTCCTACCCTAGTATTGCACAAAATACACCAAAAGTACCATACTTTCAAAAAAATCGTTATTGTTACAAAGCAATCGCCCATTGAAAGGACGAAAGCTTGTAAATAATTTGGGAACCGCCTATTGAAAGGGCGACAATGTATAACTTAAAAGAGGAACCACCCATTGATTGAGCGGCAGTGTTAAAAATGCATTTTTTTAAAATTACAATTGAATTAATTATTTATCTTTATTTATTTATATTAATAATTGAATTATAAATGAATTAATTAGTTATATTAATAATTTTTATTAATGTTAATTGATTAATAATTATTTATATTTAATTATGTGGTTAAATAATTAAAATAAAAATGATTGTTATAATTAAAGTTATATTTAATTGATAAATGAAATAACAATAAAAAACAAATAAATAATAATTGAAAGGAATATTTATTTATTTATGTAAAAAAAAAAGCACATTAAACCCCTATCTATCCTTGATTTTGACCGGGTCGATGAAAGCGTTGGTTGGTCCCACATGTAGAAGCTTGTAAAATTTGGGTAGACCTTCTACAATTTTCATTAACATTTGTTGGTTGAGTTTAAGGTCTCACGTCATTCCTATGATCCATTAATTCAGTGACCATTTCATCATTCAATAAGTGCATCGTCGTTGCACTGTCAAAGGGCATTGAGTTATGCATGTAGGGGATGTAAGGTTGTTGGTCTTGGGAATAATTTAGGGTGAAGGTTTTTGAGTGGTAAAAAGGGATTTATGGTCGGGGTGTTTGGTAGTTGTGTTCTTGTGGGGTAGGTTGTGAGAATGAGTATTGGTTATAGTTGGTGCTGGATTGTGTTTGTTGTTGGGTGTATGATTGTTAAAGGGGTAAATTTTGGGTTTTGTTATTGGGTGTTGTAAGAGGCTAGGTTAAATGATGGGTATGGTTGATGGTAGTGTTGGCTTGAAGTATAAGGTTGTTGTGTGTTACATGTAGGTTGTTGGGTGTAACGTGTTGGTTGTTGGGTGTTACATGTTGGTTGTTGGATGTAAGTGTTGGTTGATGGTCTTGTGTTTTGGAAGTTTGAAGATGTGGGTTGGTTACGAGGGTTAAATAGGTATTTATTTTATAATAGATACAAATTGGACACAAATTTATACTAGTCCATGTATTCCCTACTGGGTTTACATTCGGTTTGTATGATAAGTCCTTGTAAGGCAGTGTTGCACAATTTTTCCATTATTGACGCTCTTGTCTATAATGATCTTTCCATTTTTTTAATTTCCATTGGTCTGACGTTTGAATTGTGTGGTACTCCTCCATACACCTAGGTGGACCCGGAATTTCTTGTTGAAAATTAGAGTTTATCCCTACCTGAATGATGCATTTCAACATAAGTGAAATAGATTAAAAGCGTTATAGAACTCCACATGTCACTTTCAGTTGGATGCTCATCTTTAAGTCCAAGATAGGGCCTTTATAAAAACTGTAGCATAGTAGTAAAAAGGATTAGTTAAAAAATTTATAAATAAACTTTAAATATTAGTAGTATAAGTTTTGAAGATAATACATCATCCGCCTCACAATGATCAAAGAGCGTCTGATATCCAAGAGCACAATGGTGAGGGGTATTTTCCTAATTCATCCCATATGTGGACCACCTAAAAAAGAAATAGTTATTAAAAAATACCTAGAAAAAACATATCTAAATTTTTTTTATACATGCTTGGTCGCATATAGAAACTAGAATGGATTGGGATTTATTAGTGATACTCTTGGCATTTTGGACCAACCCCAAGCTTGAAGTAAGACTCCACAACCAGCAAAATTATGCATATTTTTTTAGTGCATCTACACAAATTTCTATGTAGATGCGATAAAATAGTAACGCCCAAACTATATCTACCTATTTTATTTATGTATGCTAATAATGGTAAAAAGTGAAGATGTATAGTGTTACCATTAGTATTAGGAAATAATAAGCCTGCAATAAAATATGCATTCTAGTTTTCCAAAGTTTTACTTTCTTGGGGGAATTCTCATATAATCTCAGAGCCTTGTAATAGTCTCTTAGCCATTTAATTTTAATGATTTTCCCTTTTTCTATCATTGTCCTACAAAGGCACCCCCAATAGTTCTAGAACTGTCTCATATGCCACATTTGTGCGGCCAACTATTGCTAATCCATTCACACGCACACCTAACAACATATTTACATCCTCCTTAGTGATTGTGCATTCACCAGTTGGAAGATGAAATGTGTGGGTTTTCGTCTCCATCTTTCACATAAGGCGAGAAGAAATTTTCTATCAATGCCATATGAAGTTATGTTGATAACGTGGCCAAAGCCCGCTTGTATCAAATATGGACGGATCATCTCATCGACCTCGACGTATGAATGTGAGCGTGGTCTGAAATTTCATTCATTCTAAAACGAAAATAGAATGAAAGGCATATTAAAAACAATATTAGAAACAAACACATATTAGAAGCAATATTAGAAACAAAGATATATACATTAAAAACAAAGACAGATTAAAAGCAATATTAGAAACCAAGACATATACATTAGAAACAAAGACATATTAGAAGCAATATTAGAAACAAAGACATATACATTAGAAACAAAGACATATTAGAAGCAAACACTTGCATATGCAACAATTATTGTTGGTGTTTCTCGATAGTTTTCTCTATACATTAACAGAGACATATTTTGTAGTAGAAATATTAGTATATGGTAAGAGTAGTAGAATAATTGTGTGTTTATATTGTAGTAGAAGAATGAATTTATAGAAAAAATTATGAAGTCGTAGAGATAAATGTTGGTAGAGAAATTTAATATGAAATGAATGGTGTTGGTATGTAGACATGCATGCTTGAACGTGGGAATCTCTGCATGCATGCAAAAGATTTGTGTCCAGTTCTTCAATGGGCGACAGAGTTGAAGTTGATTGACACTCGGCCAATGAAAGGGCGACAAGGTTGCTTTTTTGTCTGCCATCTGATCCTGTAATGGGCGACAACATTATTTTTTTTACTGCTAATTGGTCCTGCAATAGGCGGTAGCATATTATGCATTATGCAACATGCATGTTGACCGGACATACATTGGGCGACAAAGTTGAATTTGTCTGCCAACCAGTTATGCAATGAGCGACACTGTGCAATTGACTTTTTGACCATTTGACCAATTTACCAGCATGTACAATAGTGTGCAAAAAGATTAAAAAAACTACCCTTTTGTAAATATCATTTGCTCAAATTATTTTACACCAACTCAAAACATTTTTATAACAACGAACCTCGTCGAGTCAATGAATTCAATCTTTAAATGAACCCGTAATCTACCCATTACAACATTAGTAAGTGCAACATACTATAGACTGGGATCACTATTTGCTAAAAGGGGTGCACAGTGGACTGTAGTGTTGAAATAAGGGTAAACATTTACAGATAATTGTGTTATGGTGATGAAAGAAGAAACAACAAAAATCAACATGCATCAGGTAATAATTTTTTACTATAACCAAAACACTTTCAGTGTGAAGGAGACAATGGACCATAGTGAGGGGAAGCCTATGAGACATTATAAGGTTAACCTAATAAATGGTTGATGTGACTGCAGAAAGTTTTAAGCATACCGTGTTCTCTATTCACATGTTATCGATGCATGTTTTATGGTGCGCCAAGATGCTTATGCTCTTTTGTCCAACATTTACAAGGTCGCAGACCTATTTTGGGTTTACAGCACAAGCTTTCCAGTGCTATCATACGATGAATGTTGGTCCATTTATGAAGGAGATCAAATTTTCCATAATCCAAGAATGCAGAGGAACAAGAAAGGACACATATTAGAATAAAAATGGACATGGCTGATAAGTTGGAGATAAAATGTTGCATGTGTTGTCTTTCTAGTCACAACCGAACTAGGTGTCCTAATGTTGGAACTAGTAATAATTAACTTTTTATTTTGTTATCAAGTATCATTTTCAAATTGAGATCAAGCTTCTCAATTATTTGAACCATAACTAATTAAGTAAAAAATATAAATAACAAGAATCCAGATAACACAAAATGAACAACAACAAGTCTAAAAACATAACACATACAATAAACATGAAAACAAATAAAAATACATAACCACAACATTTCTAACTGATTACAAAAATGAAACTGATATCATTTGATCTAAACATTATTTTCCTACCATCCTTATCATTTCTAACTTGCACCCACCCTCTGTAGTTGCGTGAAACTACAATAAAATAAATCATCGTTGGAGGTTTGTCTCTTGATAAATTACTTTCCCTTTGCGGCAACGAATCATGTTAGCACTATTACAAGAAAGATGTGAAAAAAATGGATCACACCACACCTCTATTTATATCAGATTCGCCATGTGGATCCGCCAAAACAATTGGCGGACCAATTATAGATAAATCGATCTGCCCATTACAGTGACAGAGTTGTACTTAAATAATAAAATATTAAAAGCATCTGCCCATTCCAGTGACGAAGTTGTAGTTAAATAATAAAATAATCAAAGGATATGCTCATTGCAATGACGAAGCTGTACTTAAATAATATAATAATCAAAGGATCCGCTTATTGTAGAGACGAAGTTGTATTTAAATAATAAAATAATCAAAGCATATGCCTATTGCAGTAACAGATCTATACTTTTTTAATAAAATAATCAAAGTACCCGCCTATTGTAGTGAGAGAGCTGTACTTTTTTAATAAAATGATTATATACATATAAATCAATTTAAATTATTTAAAATTAATTTATAATAATTAAAATATAATTAACTTATATTCATTACAAATTAAAATATAAAATATTATTTAATTAAAATAATTATGTACATAAAAATAATTTAAATTATTTTATTATAACTTCAAAACTAATTAATATATATATATATATATATATATATATATATATATATATATATATATATATATATATATATATATATATATATATATATATATATATATATATTCATTATTAATTTTTATATTTATTTTAAATATATTAATTAAAATAAGTTCATTATTAATATCAATTATATTAATTATTAATATTCACTATTAATATTAAATTATAAAAAATAAAAATAAAAACGTTATATGGTGTCGCCCATTCAATGAGCGATTGTTATTCTATTTTGAGAGGGACTGTCCATTCATTTGGCAGCTCTATAAACAATTTTTTTTGTTTGGAATCATGGTAGTTTTGTATATATGGTTGAAACACATGGCATAATGGATATTTGTTTCTAAAAACATGGCAACATGGTAAAAAAATTGTATGTTGTTATATATATAATTTAGCCATATTTTCTTTCTTTTTGATAATGTAGAAATGGGGAGAAAAAGGTTAGTTGTGTTTTTTGTGTTTCAATTGAATTGGAGGACAAGAAGTTAAATATTACAAGATTTAACAATTAAGGGGGAGACATGCAATTTAAGGGGAGACTTTTCAATTCTTATCAAAAACACAAGTACAAATTGTTTGTCATAATAAAAAAGGAGGAGATTGTTAAGAAGAAATCTTCTATCTAGTTTGGTTTTGAAGAGGGCAAGAATTATCAAATAAGAAAAATGATTAAAAGTGTATTGTATATCAATTATGAAGTTAATCAAGAAGGTTGAGCATTGTAAATCAAGTGAATATTTGAAAAAATTAACCATAACTAAGGTACTCATTACGATTCATGTTATACTACTTTAAAATTCTCAAGAATTTCATCTCACACTTCATCTAAAACCTTCTTACATCATTATGCATAAAAATACATGAAGTCTTTCCATTCAAAAATTCATTTTTAGTGTTAGAATCAAAATAGTATTCGAATACAACCTCGTGGTATTTGAATACAATTGACAATTTTTTTTAAAAATGGAATGTTGCAGTGTGGTATTAAAATACAATGTTGTGGTGTTCAAATATAAGTTGGACTAGTATGTTTTTTTCACAAAGTACGGTGTATGTAAAACATTACAAGGGTTCATGGATCCACTTTAAATTCATACATCTTTAGAAAGAGTTCCTAAGGATGTATATAAGGGTTTATACACCAGAAAACAATGTTTACCTCATTTCAAAAATCATTTTCAAGTTTTAGAACTTTTTATTAATTTCATCATCTTCTTAACTAAGAATGAAACATGCTTAGTATCTCCCTAATATACCCTTTCTTTGTTTCAAAATTTGCACTTACCATTGCCCATAATGGTAATTGACTAAATCAATAAATCTGGACCAATGACATTTCTCATTTTGTACACTTGGCAGCATTTTTTCAAATGGACTTCCTATTACATGGGTATCATGCATTACCCGATTTATTTCATCTTTAATAAAGTTGAACCAACATACACTTTCTTTCATCTCACTTCTCTTGTCATTCATATCCATTGTTCCTCCTCGCATTAACCCTTCAAACCTAAATCCACCGCCAGATGAGTTGTTCCAGGAGCAACTTCTAACAACAATTGTAAGATAACTTTTTCATCTTCATCTTTAACTTTAATATCATACTATTTTGTGTTCATTTTCTTCATATAGGTTTGGAAAATCTCAGCTTGTAATGCTAAAGTTCATGTTTTTATCATGCTTTTGTTTCGAAGTTGTGTTGATAGTTGGAAAAGAAAATGAAACTGAAAAACATTTCTTGGATTACTTTTGATTTTTGTGTTTCATCTTCAAGTTCAAGTCCATTACAGTTAGTTACTTTTTGGTGTTCATTTTCTTCAGTTTGTTTTGGAAAATCTTATTTTGCCTTACTAAAGTTCGCGTATTTATGTCACGCTGAAGTTTAGAACTTTGGTTCATCAATGGAAGAGAAAGTTAAACTGAAAAAGTATCAGACCAATTTTTATTTTGTAGCTTGTATTTCGGTCATATCCATAGCTTTTGTTGCATTTTTTTTATAACTATATGTTTTTATGATCTACTTGGTGATAAGTGTGACTTTATTTAGTTCATTGTAAGATTTTTAGTTATGCTATTTTCATTTCAGTTCTGTGAAGAATCATGTCCAGACCACCCATTTTAATCAGTGACTTGTGTTGGTGCAAAGATAGAATAAATGATGAAATAGGAAATATTACTAATAAGAGAATGACGGCTACAAAACATGACATTTGGTTACAATGATTGTCACCCTATTTATAAGCTAAAACTAGGGTTACTAGAATAGGATAAATACTAAAATACCCTCTAACAAACTTAGGGGCTAAGAAAATAGTACAACTAAATAAATATGAATTATTAATAATATTCTAATACCATCCCTTAATTCATATTCCATCAAAACTTGTGACACCAATTCCATCCCTTAATCTGAGAAATTGATCAGTTTTGATAGCTTTCGTCAGAACATCTGCCAACTGCTTCTGAGTGCTGCAGTGTACAACTTCTAACACTCCACTCTGAACTTGATGTCTCAGAAAATGATACTTGGTCTCAATATGCTTGCTTCTCCCATGCAACACTGGGTTTCTAGCAAGATTGATTGCAGACTTATTGTCAATCATCAACTTCAGAGGTTTGTCTACTTTAATCTTCAGATCCTGCAACAGATTCAGAATCCACACAGCTTGGCATGCAGTAACAGCACATGCAATGTATTCAGCTTCACAGGTTGACAACGCCACAACAGGTTGCTTCTTGGAACACCAAGAAATGGGACCTCCCAGAAATTTGAACAAGTACCCAGATGTACTTCTTCTGTCAACTCTGTCTCCACACCAATCAGAGTCTGAATAACTCAGAAGTTCTGACTCATTATTTCCTCCAGAGGGAAATAACACTCCATACTTCAGAGTTCCTTTGATATACCTCAGAATCCTGACAGCAGCTTGGTAATGGGACCACTTAGGTTTACTCATGAACCTACTAACCATCCCAACTGAGTAGCAAATATCAGGTCTGGTATTGCACAGATACCTCAGAGAACCAACCAACTGTTTGAAGGTTGTAGCATCCACATCCTTTCCTTCAGAGTCTGAATCCAGTTTCTGATTTGTATCAGAAGGTGTGACAGCCATCTTACAATTCTTTAGATCAAATCTCTTCAGAAGTTCTAATTCATACTTGAGCTGATGCAAAATGATACCTTTCTCAGAATATCTGAACTCCATCCCTAGAAAGTATGTCATTTTGCCTAGATCAGTCATTTCAAATTCGTTCATCAGAACTTTCTTGAACTTGGCTATCTCCTGTTCAGAACTTCCAGTCAATAGTATATCATCAACATATAAACATACCAGAGTCATATTGCCTTCAGAAGTATGCTGAACATAGACACCGTACTCCATCTCACATTTCTGAAAGCCTTGCTTCTTGAAAAATGAATCAATCTTCTGATTCCAAGCTCTGGGCGCTTGTTTCAGTCCATATAGAGCTTTGTATAATCTGTACACCATCCCTTCCTGATTCTTTTTCACAAATCCAGGAGGTTGTGACACGTAAACTTCTTCTTCTAATGGACCGTTCAGAAATGTAGATTTTACATCTAAATGCATCAGAGGCCAATTCCTGTTAGCAGCTATTGCAATCACCATTCTGATTGTTTCATGTCTTGCTACAGGTGCAAACACTTCAGAGTAATCCAGCCCAGGTTTTTGTAGAAATCCTCTGGCTACCAACCTTGCTTTATATTTGCCAATTGAGCCATCTGGCTTTAACTTCTGCTTGAAAACCCATCTGACGCTGATGGCTTTCTTGTCTTTTGGAAGTTCTGTCAGCTTCCAAGTCCTGTTTCTCTCTATAGCATCAAGTTCTTCTTTCATAGCCTTCAGCCAGAGCTTCTGCTTAAGAGCCTCCTCTGTACTTATAGGTTCAGAGTCTACTAACATGGCACACTGAATAACTTCTCCTTCAGAGTCTACTTCAGTGTCTTGCAGCATGTCAAATTCTGCAAATCTTCTGGGAACGCTTCTGATTCTTTGTGGTCTATGAACTTGTTCAGAGTCTTGAGCTTCAGAGTTTCCAGCTTCAGATGGTTGACCTCCAGAGCTTTGACCATCTTCAGAGTCTGGCATATTTCCAGAGTCTGAATTGCCACCAAGATCTGGATTGCCATCAGAGTCTGAATCATCAGAGTCTGGGTCATCTGGGTCACCTTCATCTTCTGAGTCTTCTTCAGAGTTTGAATCAGTATCAGAGTCAGAGTCAATATCAGAGTTTACTTCAACTTCAGAAATTCTTAACTCTGGCCTTTCTTCAGAGGTTCTAACATCAGAATCAGATTGAGACTTATCCCAATTCCAAACTTCTGATTCCTTCACAATCACATCTCTGCTGAATTCAATTCTATTGGTTTCTGGACAATAGAGCTTGTATGCACCTGTACTGTGGTACCCTATCAGAATCATCACTTTGCTTCTATCATCCAGCTTCTGTCTTCTGGCTTCTGGAACATGTTTATAGCAAACAGAACCAAATACCTTCAGATGACTAACACTTTGCTTGTCTCCAGTCCACTTCTGCATAGGAACTATTTCCTTCAACTTCTTCGTAGGACATCTGTTGAGTACATACGTTGCAGTGGCAACAGCTTCTCCCCAGAGCTTCTGAGGAAGCTTCTTCTCCTTTAACATGCTTCTCACCATATCAAGCAAAGTACGGTTTCTTCTTTCAGCAAGACCATTGTGTTGAGGGGTATAAGGAGCAGTAACCTCATGCTCAATTCCATTCTCCTCACAGAACTTCTGGAACTCTTTGGAGTTATACTCACCTCCACCATCAGTTCTAAGAATCTTCAACTTCTGACCACTCTGATTCTCAGCCTTCATTCTGAACTTCTTGAATTCATCAAACACCTCGTGTTTGAACTTAATAAGGGATACCCATGTCATTCTTGTGAATTCATCAACAAACAACACAAAGTATTTATTCCCTCCAATTGATGCTACTGGAAATGGACCACACACATCAGAGTGTACAACTCCCAAGGCATGTTTTGCTCTTGGAGCAACTTCTGATGCAAATGGCAATCTTGGTTGTTTTCCTTCCATGCAAACTTTGCATGACTTTTCAGGCTTCTTAATTGCAGGAATTCCATGTACCAATTTCTTTGAATTCAGATGTTGTAAGCTTCTGAAATTCAAATGACCAAATCTTCTGTGCCACAGCTCACTCTCCTTCTCAGTACTTGTTGCACTAAGACACTCTGAGTCTGCAGTTCTGACATTCACCTTAAATGTTCTATTCCTTCCCTGTTCTGACTCCATAATCAACTTCTGATTACAGTCATACAGCTTCAGAAGATTGTCCTTCATGGTAACTGAGAAACCTTTCTCAATTAATTGTCCCACACTCATCAGATTGCTTCTGATGCCAGGTACATACCACACATTCTGAATCAATGCTATTTTTCCATTGTTCAGAGTCACTCTGACATTTCCCATACCTTCTGCATTAAGATATTTGTCATCAGCACATCTGATCTTTGTTCTCTTTTCAGAGTCAAAGTCAACCAGCCATTTCTTGTTTCCAGTAAGATGATTTGAACAGCCAGTGTCCATATACCACCAGTCTGTCAGATCATCAGATTCAGAGGCCATCAATAGCACAGATTCGTCATCAGAACTTCTGGCTATATTTGCTTCTTCTGATTTCTTCTCCTTGTTTGACCAACAATCTCTAGCAAAGTGACCAAACTTCTTACAACAGTAACATTGTATTTTTCTTTTGTCATACTTCTCTTTTCCCCTCTGAGCATTCTTTTGTCTATCAGAGGTTGAGCTTTCTGACTTCTGACCACCATCAGATCTTCTCTTGACTTCTGACTGCTTCTGATACCTCCTATCAGAAGTTGCTTTCAGAGCTTGCTGCTCTACTTCCCTTTCAGAAGTTCTCTCAGTCAAACGCAACTCTTGCGCTTCTAAACTGCTCTGCAGCTCTTCAATTCTCATTGTGCTCAGATCTTTGGAATGTTCTATTGCTACCACAATGTAATCAAATTGAGGAGTAAGGGATCTCAATACTTTCTCCATGATTGTTTCTTCAGAAAGAGTTTCTCCACATGCCTTCATCTCATTAGTGATCAGAATCACTCTGGAGATGTATTCAGAAACTTTCTCATTATTCTTCATGTTGAGATTCTCATATTGCTTTCTCAAGGACTGAAGCTTCACCTTCTTCACTGATGCGTCACCACCATAACATCTCACCAGAGTGTCCCATGCAGCCTTTGCTGTTGTAGAGTCTGCAATCTTCTCAAACACGTTTACATCCACACATTGATGAATGAAGAACAATGCTTTCTGATCCTTCTTCCTTACTTCCTTCTGCGCGTTTTTCTGTTCATCAGTTGCATCTGCTGCTACTGGAACATAACCATCAGTGACAAGATCCAGAACATCTTGAGCACCAAACAGTACACGCATTTGGATCATCCAACGATTCCAGTTTTTACCATCAAATACTGGAAGTTTGGTGTTCATGTTGCCGTTTCCGTTCATCTTCTACTTTGCACAATACACTCAGAGTTTTCTCACACAGTGTTTCCCAACCCACAGAATTAAAAAAAAAATTCTGATCAGATTTTGTTCAAGATTCAACAAGAATCTGAGAAACAAAATCAAACACACAAGACCTCACGTTCACTCGTGTTTCCCGTGTTTCCCAATGAATCTGAACCGGAGCTCTGATACCAATTGTTGGTGCAAAGATAGAATAAATGATGAAATAGGAAATATTACTAATAAGAGAATGACGGCTACAAAACATGACATTTGGTTACAATGATTGTCACCCTATTTATAAGCTAAAACTAGGGTTACTAGAATAGGATAAATACTAAAATACCCTCTAACAAACTTAGGGGCTAAGAAAATAGTACAACTAAATAAATATGAATTATTAATAATATTCTAATAACTTGAAGCCTGAAAATAAAGTCTGTAACCTGGCTATTCATGTGGTCGATGTATGGTACGTTAAGGAATGTAACGGACAGAAACATCTTGAAGCTATTATACAAGATTCAAAGTTGATTTATTTGCCTTGACTTTGTTGTATAACACATTTGTCGACTTGATATTTTGTGTATTCATTGCCTTACCATGTTTTTAATAAAATAGGGTGACCAGATACATGTTGTAACCCGGTCCTGCAAATTTGAAATGTGGAACAAGGCCATACAGGAAGACGATACCTATTGGGTTTATAATGGAGAACCTTTGATCAATGACATACTCTTGAAAGTTTGTGACAACAACTACAAGCTTTTTTGGAATCGTGCCACCACTGTCACGGCCACAGATATCCCAGAGATTCCACAATACACATTCAAATTTAAGTCCTTTCAAGATTTTTTAAATGGAGATTTTGTAGTTGATCGCTTATACGGTAACTTATGTTTTTCTTTGCCCATAATGTTATATTATTATCAAACACCATATTAACTTTCTATCCATCATTAAGCATATGTGATTTGTCTTGTTCAGCAATTTGTTAGGACTCAACTTCCAGGAGCCAGGAAAAAGGTTTGTGTAAACCTAAATGTGTCGGATGAATGGTTTAATACACTACATTTACACTTTATGTCCATCTTTTGCTTTAACATCTCATAACATATTAATTATTGTTTATTTTATCTTAATAGTGGAGCTGAAATTGATCTTACTCTATGAGAGTCATATGCGACACAATTTATATCATACAGTGATGACAATGGATAGCTGGTCCTCATACTCACTCATGCTTGGTGTCGGCAAAGTTCATGTATTTACTATTATTATTTTTGCTAATGTAGCTTCATAATTGTTAGTTTTTTATTTTCTATGACATTTTTTCTTTCAATAACATGCATCCTCTTGACGGAAACCCATCTCCTAAAGCCTCTCAGAGTAGATCACTCAATTCATGCTCACAAGAGACATTTGATGACAAGTCTTTTTCCTTTACAAAGGATGTCAGGAGTATAAGAAAGATGCTTAGTCTTCACGATGTAACTTTTTTTCCTTGCATATATATTTCCTACATGTTATAATTTCTCAATCTATGTGTTTATTAGCATGATCCCTGCTTTTCTTCTCATTATGTAAGCATTTTTTAATGCCCTTTTTTGTTTTACGTAGGAATCCTTCTGCAATATGGTTGGCACAACCAAGAGGTTCAAGCCCAATCTTTTTGGTTGGTACTATGAACTTTATCCAAAATGGAACAAGACTAACCAATGCATTTGTGCCGATAACAAGTTAACTCCAATCACTAAGTAACCACGTTTTATTACATATATGATGTGAATTTCATATTTTTCCATATATTATGTTCTTTGTATTCATCTCAACGCCTATTCTCTAACACATTCTATGTTTCGTATTTTTAGGTACAAGATTGAAATTGAGGTTGAACATGACAATGTGACTGCTAATTTTGTATTCTGGGACAAGGAATGTATACATAATTGTTGGTATGTCTGCTAATGCTTTAAGACAACCAATGAAGAAGGTTTGTATATAATATGCAACTCTTTGTGATTATGTCAATTTCCGTTCTTAAATAACTTCAATTCTATTTTCAATCTCCAACTAATGTTTACTCGTCTTACTCGGGGTAAATGAACAAATTTGTCTCATCCATCTTTTTCCAGTTGATTACTATGTTTCAAACAGTGTTGGATGACTCTTCATTACTAACAATTTTGTTACATATGTCATTAATTAGTATCATGTCTTTTTATAACACATTCAATAACAACTTCCATTCTTTGATAACATTAATTGATTATTCAGAACTCTGAATATATTACTTAATTATTATAAAAAATACTTACTAAATTCATATTTATACCAAGCTATATAATATTATGATTCGCCTTACAATAATAATCTTATATTTAGTGGACAATCATTCACTATACAGGCATTAATTTCTGATTGTTTTTCCTAACCACTTATCATTGATCCTCATAGACCAACAATGATCATCCCTTGATTTACCCTGCACACCTTGACAATCTGCTGGAAAAGTCGTTTGCTTTTCGTGTCAAATTTCAGCCATTCTACAAACAGGCCTCAGTTGTCAAACTTACTCAGGATAAAAACGTCATGCAACAGATTGAAGGTGTCGTGATTCCTACTAAGGTATGTTTTATCATAGCTAGACAAATCACGTATTCTAAATGTTAAATGCATTAATGACCTAACACCAAAACACATAGATTGCCTAATAAACTGCTTTTTTATGGTTTTAGGCTACTGCAATGACCCCCCACAAGGATGTTGATTGCAAGGGGAAATCAACTATCACAGATGAAGACCTCAACCATAACAATACACTTACTCAAACATCCAATCCCATAGTAAGTTTTCATCCATTCTATTTACCAACCTAAAAAACACCTTATCGTGTTAATTAGTTTAATTTTTACTATTTCAGAGTAATGTGTCTGCTGCCCAGAACTAAATTCCAATACCAAGCTATAACAATACACCTTCTAAAAGATTTTTGGAAGATGTTCTAACACAGGAGCCAGAACTCTCAGATATGTTAGCACCAAAACAATCTGCCATGAAGGGCGCAAGAGCCAAAAGTGTACGACAGAACAAGACTAAATGAAAGCCTGTTGCCTGGAGTTTTAACTATTGACTAATATTATGATTTGTCATTTTAACTTCTACTTTTTGTATGTTCTGTCTAATTAAAGTTTGGACCTGTCTTTTGAACACTCTAGCAGTGGAGAATTGAAAACCTATTATGCAAACTATGTGTTCTTATGTTTTGTAATAATTTTTCCAATATATGGGATAAATTTGTCATTGTTATGACGGTATTAATGTTATATCACTTATGAATAGGTACCATCATCATGTGTTTCTCCATTTTCTTTCTTGAATTTAAATGAAAAAAATGAATATTACATACAACTTCAGTCACTGTTTTTTACACATTATGTATATTCAATTGACTTATATATTCAATTGAATGACAAAGGAATGATATATTTATTGCTCTTACACATGTGTTTCATTGTGTTTTTTGCACATCTTATATAGTGTGGGTTCTATTTTCATGTGTGTCATTTTTACACATCTTGTATGACTCTTACACATCCAGTATATTCAATCAACTTATATATTCAAATTAATGATATATTTATTGCTATGATTTTTACATTTTTTATAATATTTTATGATAGAACAAAGACACAACATATTACATTAAGTAAATAAAATTAAAAAATTAAAAATACAAGTTCACAAAACTACAGAACCTGCATATGTATTAGCTGGCAAGAAGGAAAAAAACAAGAGGAATTCATGTTGCCCGATCCATCTCAACTAATAAAAAATAATTTTAAAATATGTTTGCTTCCTATTTAATGCTGCTATCATTATTATACTTGCGTGTTCAAGAAACCATGGTGCTGTCAATGAAAAGCATCATCACATTAATGCAGCAGACAACCTATGTAGGGTTTTATATTAATATCCATTGAAAACTTACTTTATTATAAATGTAATAAAATGCAAAGACATTTGGATTTGACTTGTGCTATTTTATTTATGCTTCATCTTCCTAATTACGCGTGCAACATCATCATCAATTGTACCTTATGAATATTATATTTTTCTCTGCACTTAAGTCCAACTTGCTTATGGAACTGACTGCAACTTCAGCAATGTGTGCCGGTACGATGTTAGCATGTTTAGAGTATCCTACCCTTAAACCCCGCCAGATACAAAAAAAAATTACTTTTTTCACATTTTTCCTTTTGTGAAGTGTTGTTTTCGGATTTGAAAAAATAGCGTTTGGCACAAGGAAATTATCGGGACGAGTCGCGTACTAGGTCGCTTTCTTTAAGACGTTTCGCCGTACTGCCAAATTATGCAAAGCAGTCGAATTTACGACGACGCCTCCAGGATAAAACAGCCCGTTCTTAAAACTTACGATTATCAGTTGCACACTGATAAATCGCTCTAGAAATACACCTTTCAAAGTATCTGGTTAAAATAACCAGTCAAGAAAATAGAGTTTTTGAGATGAAGAGAAATGAGAAAGAGAAGAGGGAAATCAAAATTCGTGTG
Organism: Lathyrus sativus; assembly: GCA_963859935.3. Classification (NCBI taxonomy): domain Eukaryota; kingdom Viridiplantae; phylum Streptophyta; class Magnoliopsida; order Fabales; family Fabaceae; genus Lathyrus; species Lathyrus sativus. The sequence goes on along the minus strand of OZ012741.1, from coordinate 658,570,748 downwards.
AATTTGTGAAATCCGATGTACCCACTTCTGAATTTCTACCCTGTATTTATAGGCAGCAAACTGCACCTGAGTGGGGAGAAATTCGTGGGGAGTGGAGAAAATGGTGGGAGACTGAGAAATTCGTGGGGAGTGGAGAAAATGGTGGGAGACTGAGAAATTCGTGGAGGACTGACTGACCAATTATTTTCTTAATTAATTAATATTTATTATTAATTAATTTTCCACCGAATTATATTAATTAATTAATGATAATTAAATTATATAAATTCGGGTCCAAAAAATAATTCATCTAAACACGACTAATATTTCCATTCCCTTCAATGTGGGACTAAAATGAATCTTTTCAAATTCACTTCTATATTAGTTCTCACTTGTGTTCATTTATTGCTCATTAATTGTCAACAAATGTTTCCAATTCCCACTATAATTAATTAAAGTTCCACCATTAATTAATTAAAGTTCCAACATTCCCCCACTTGAATTTAAAAGAGATTTTAGAAGTACGTCAGACGTTTCTCAGGTTGAGCATAAGCAAAGGTGTCTACGACTTGAACCTTAGCGTAGCGAGTAGGATTCTGATTCAACAAGAGTGACACCATTGTCTTGAACTCTATCTCGGACATCAGACCCGCACACAACCTTTCCGTAAGGTGTATTCTTGTAGCCCGTGCTTTAGTGGCCCTGCACGTGTATCCCGGTTTAGTGAATGCTCTAGGAATTCTGCCTCGAAATTCCATAGGAACCGGCCTAGTTCCACAGTCACATAGGTGAATCTATCAAGAGTACTCCTGTAGCCTAGGTACTCCCTCATACAGAGTATAGATCTCATTAAGAGTTTCTATTATCTCATCCTCTCATTACTTCAGGATTCATGCTTTACTTGCATGATCATTTTCATATTACTCATAACTTGTTATTACCCATTGAACCTAAGTCTTGGGATCTCCAGTCATTTAGGTCGGGTTACCATCATGAGTAACAAATTACTTTATAGGCATTAGTCCCATCTTTTTGGAAGTATTATGGACTTTCTCTCTAGCTAATCCTTTCGTCAAAGGATCTGCTAAGTTCTCATCAGTGCGTACATGATCCACTCTCACAGCTCCTTTAGAGATACAGTCTCTAACAGTGCTATGTTTTCTTCTAATTTGACGTCTTTTACCATTATAATAACGGTTCTCAACTTTTGCAATAGCCGCGGTACTATCGCAGTGGATCAACACAGCTGGTATAGGTTTTTCCCATAAAGGAATCTCAGCTAGCAAGCATCTTAACCAACTTGCTTCTTCACTAGCTGTAGCTAATGCTATCATCTCAGACTCCATTGTGGACTGTGCCAGAATGGTCTGTTTCTTTGATTTCCAAGATACAGCTCCTCCGGCTATACTAAATATATAACCACTAGTAGCTTTGGAATCATCCGATAAGGTGTTCCAATCTGCATCACTATACCCTTCTAGTACAGCAGGAAATTTCTGATAGTGTAGGCCGAGGTCCATAGTCCTTTTAAGGTACCTCATTACCCGCTCAATAGCTTGCCAATGTTCATTACTCGGCCTACTTGTAAATCTGCACAACAGTCCTACGACATATGCAATGTCGGGTCTAGTACAATCAGTGGCATACCTAAGACTGCCAATGATGCTCGCATATTCTGCTTGTTTGACACTCTCTCCAGTGTTCTTAAATAGTTTCACACTTGGATCATACGGAGTGCATGCAGGTTTACAATCAAAGTATTTATATTTCTTTAAGATCTTCTCCACATAGTGAGATTGATCCAAAGAAATTCCTTGTTCGGATCTCGTGATCTTGATACCCAGGATCACGCTTGCTTCTCCGAGGTCTTTCATATCAAAGTTATTGCATAACAATGATTTCATATCATTAATGGCCTGAATGTTTGATCCAAATATAAGTAGATCGTCTACATATAGACATATGATAGTACAAATGCGATTCTCAGATTTGTAATAGACGCACTTGTCACTTTCATTCACTTTGTACCCATTAATTATCATTAAGTTATCAAACTTTTCATGCCATTGTTTAGGGGCTTGTTTTAGTCCATACAGAGACTTATCTAACTTACAGACCTTGCTTTCTTGTCCTTGGATTACAAATCCTTCTGGTTGTTCCATATAGATTTCTTCTTCTAAGTCACCGTTTAAAAAAGCTGTTTTAACATCCATTTGGTGTACTATTAAGTTATAAATGGCTGCTATTGAAATGAGTACCCTAATGGATGTAATTCTAGTGACTGGTGAAAAGGTGTCGAAGAAATCTATATTTTCTCTTTGTCTAAAACCCTTGGCTACAAGGCGTGCCTTGTATTTCTCAATCGTTCCATCAGGTTTTAGTTTCTTTTTCAAAACCCATTTACAACCAATTGGTTTGCAACCCGGAGGTAAGTTTACTAAGCGCCAGGTCTTGTTAGATTCTAGAGAATCTATCTCATCATTAATGGCTTCTTGCCATAAGTCTGCATCCATAGATGACAGTGCTTCTTGAAGATTTATTGGATCTTCTTCTACATTATAGGCCGCATAATCGGGCCCATAGTCTTTAGCAACTCTTGCTCTTTTACTTCTTCGAAGCTCTGTTTCTACATTGTCGCTGCTTTCAGTGCTTTTTATCACAGGAATGTGACTCGATTGTGTGCCCCCACTATTTCTCGATTTGAAGGGAAATTTGTCTTCAAAGAATTCAACATCGTTTGATTCTATGATTACTCTGGCATTTAGGTCATAAAACCTGTATGCCTTACTGTTTGCTGCATACCCAATGAATACGCATTCATAGGCTCTACTAGCGAGTTTAACTCGTTTCGGATCCGGAATTCTGACATAAGCCAGGCAGCCCCAAGTTCTCAAATAAGACAAATTTGGTTGTCTTTTCTTTAATATCTCATAAGGTGAGATCTTACTTTTCGACTTGGGAACTTTATTCAGGACATAGCAAACAGTCAATAATATTTCCCCCCACCAGTGAGGTGCAGCACCAGAATTTAACATGATTGCAACTACAAGTTCAGTAAGAGTCCTATTCTTTCTTTCTGCTTTACCATTCATTTCAGGAGAGTATGGAGCAGTCGTTTCATGTATAATACCATGTTCAGCAAAAAAATCATTAAACAAGCTAGAGTCATATTCGGTTCCCCTATCACTGCGAAGTCTCTTAATCTTCTTGTTAAATTGATTCTCAATTTCATTTACATACACCTTAAACATGTCAAGCGCTTCACTTTTATTCTTCATTAGATATACATAAGTATAATCAGAGCAATCGTCAATAAAAGTGATAAAATAACGTTTATTATTTCTAGTTAAACTTCCATCTAATTCACATATATCAGAGTGTATAAGATCTAGGGGATCAGATTCTTTTATTATTGATTTATGTGAAGTCTTTGTTATTTTAGCTTGACTGTAAAATTCACATTTATTGGAATCATTAATATTTAGTTTAGGGATTAGGCCTATGTTGCTTGCATTAGAAATGATTCGTTTATTAACGTGACAAAGTCTACCATGCCAAGTATTAAAATCACACAAAAAGTAAACAAAAGGAGAAGTTTTATTCAAATCAACATTCAACTTAAACTTGCCATCAGTGGCGTACCCTTTTTCCACAAAAATACCATTCTTAGTGATGGTGTACAAATCTGCCCCTAAAGTTTGACTGAATCCAGCCTTATTCAGAAGAAAGCCAGAAACAAGATTCTTCCTAATTTCAGGAACATACATGACGTCCTTCAAGATCAAAGTCTTTCCTGAAGTGAACTTCAGTTCAACAACTCCAATTCCAGCAACATTAGTGGTGTGAGCATCTCCCAACAACACTTTCTTATCTTCAATATTCATGTATGTCTTGAACATAGCACGATCATAGCAGACATGACGAGTGGCGCCAGTGTCTATCCACCAACCGTCACTTCCACCAACCATGTTGATTTCAGTGATCATGGCAATTAGTTGCTCATCAGTCAGGTTAACCTGTGTATTTGAGCCAGCTACAGGTTTAGGCCTGCTCCTACATTTCTTTGCCATATGGCCCGGTTTCCCACAATTGTAGCAAGAGAAAACCGGAGCCATTTCTTTGAGGTGGTGGCTGTTGCCTAGCAAACGGAGCCGATGGGGCTCTAGAGGGATTCCCATTCTTAGTTCGGTTCATAGCACAGCGGTTCTGATTCTTTAAAGGTTTGCCCGTAGGCTTCAGAACCGCACCAAACTTCTTTTTGTTGTCGTAAACAACTAAGACTTCTTCTTTCTGATCTTGTTTCCGAGCCTCCTCTTCAATTCGGAGGCGAGTAATCAGACTCTCGATTGAAAATTCTTTTGTTTTGTGACGAATTATATTTTTGAAATATTTCCAACCAGGGGGCAGTTTGTCAATAATTACAGCAATTTGAAATTGTTCATTAAGGGGCATACCTTCTGTAATAATCTCATGAGCAATCTTCTGAATTTCGTGGCTTTGACTTTCCACCGACTTCTCATCCACCATCTTGTAGTTCAAGTAGCGACTGACAGCAGATTTCTTCGCACCTGCTTCTTCAGTATCATATTTCCTTTTCAGAGCCTCCCATACCTGTTTAGCAGTTCTGTAGCTACTGTAGTAGTCGTACAGATCATCAGCAAGGCTGTTCAGAATGTGATTTTTGCACAGATAATCATTCTCGTGCCATAAGGCGATTTCTTTTCGGAGCTGCAGATCATCTGCTGCAGCCTTAGCTTTTGCAGCATCTGAGTCAGACATTTTGGAAGTCCCGTCTGAATCTGCAAGTGAGTTACCGTTAGGTAGTTCAGATGATGCAGAAGGGACAACCGGGATTTCCTCAGTCAGAACGTGGGCAACCTTTACCAAAGCGGCCGCAGTAGTACCGATAATTTCCTCAGTTGCCATGGCAGTTATGAAACCGTCTTAAAATTGTTGTTTTCGGATTTGAAAAAATAGCGTTTGGCACAAGGAAATTATCGGGACGAGTCGCGTACTAGGTCGCTTTCTTTAAGACGTTTCGCCGTACTGCCAAATTATGCAAAGCAGTCGAATTTACGACGACGCCTCCAGGATAAAACAGCCCGTTCTTAAAACTTACGATTATCAGTTGCACACTGATAAATCGCTCTAGAAATACACCTTTCAAAGTATCTGGTTAAAATAACCAGTCAAGAAAATAGAGTTTTTGAGATGAAGAGAAATGAGAAAGAGAAGAGGGAAATCAAAATTCGTGTGAATTTGTGAAATCCGATGTACCCACTTCTGAATTTCTACCCTGTATTTATAGGCAGCAAACTGCACCTGAGTGGGGAGAAATTCGTGGGGAGTGGAGAAAATGGTGGGAGACTGAGAAATTCGTGGGGAGTGGAGAAAATGGTGGGAGACTGAGAAATTCGTGGAGGACTGACTGACCAATTATTTTCTTAATTAATTAATATTTATTATTAATTAATTTTCCACCGAATTATATTAATTAATTAATGATAATTAAATTATATAAATTCGGGTCCAAAAAATAATTCATCTAAACACGACTAATATTTCCATTCCCTTCAATGTGGGACTAAAATGAATCTTTTCAAATTCACTTCTATATTAGTTCTCACTTGTGTTCATTTATTGCTCATTAATTGTCAACAAATGTTTCCAATTCCCACTATAATTAATTAAAGTTCCACCATTAATTAATTAAAGTTCCAACATTTACATTCAAACACAACTATAAGTTGATAACAATTTAGTTCCGTTTGGTGTGTTAGGCACGTAGTTAGATTTGGATTAAATATAACTTAGTTTTCTTATATATTATATATTCCTAACTTATATATTAAATTCAAATATTTTTAATAATACTATTTGATTGGAGTTATTGGATTTACTGGAAGTTATTGGAAATACTATTTTTACTATATCATTGGAGTTATTGGAAATACTATTTTTAACGTAAAATATAGAAATACTATTTTTAATATCATATTTGATGCATTACCTTTGACTTTTTACATTTTGCAATTTTTGAAGTCATTGGAGTAATAGTGGTGACAAGAAGGAGCCATATAACTTACTTCAACTTCAAATTGAACTCACAACCTGTAAGTTTAAATCTCTATTAATCAATAATAAATATCCTATGATTATTTGAACTTTTGCTTTATTGACATATCATTATTTGCAATCCTTACTTCCTGCAACATTTATTAAGCATCACCAAATAGAGCAGAGGTCGTCCAAATAAGGGGCTTCGTTTACCCAAAAGAGCGCACAACCTTATGCGCCACAATCAAATGAATGTGATCGCATCTCAACCTACAATGTAAAACCAACATACAATTCCTCCTGTGTAAGCATATATATTTCTGTCTCCTTTTAAGCATAAATGTTGTAATCATTAGGAATCACACTTACTTTTTGAATTGTCGTGAGAAGCATGACTGCCAATCGTAATTCCCTGACGATAGACACTGGATCAAGGGAAGATATTGTTTTTTGCAGCAATGTTGCTACCCAAAACACTCTAACACGGACTGAACAAGTCAAATGGGGCAGAGGCCGTCCAAAAAAGGAACTTATGCACAACCTGTTGCGCAACGACACCTCAACCTTCAATGACCCGACATACAATACCTCCTGTGTAAGTATATATATTTCTTTCCCTTTTTATGCACATATGTTGTAATCATTAAATATCATACAAAGTTTTTGGATTAATTATACAATTCAGCTCTGGCTATGGTACTTTCCCGATGGTAGACATAGGATCAAGTACACAAACATCATCAGAACAAGCCACCTCCCCAGTTTTTAAGCCTACTGTTAACATGGATTTTGAAAGTGACAATGATGATGACTCCGACTACAATTTGTCCTTAAGTATGTATCCTTTTCTAAATTTTCGTAATGTTTCTCGGTTTCAAATTTTCAGATTATGGCGTTATTGGCATTTGTTGCATGTAACCCCTCGAAGCGAACATTGCTCAGACTATTCATTGCTAATTCATAATATGGTTTTTCTTATACGAAAGGTCCTGATTCAGATGATGACTCCAACTTGGAAAATGATGAAATTTTTGTACCATTTTCAACTGCCAACCAACCTGATTTACTTAACCAAGTTATACCTTATATAATACATTTCTGTCATTTAAATTATCCACTTGAAAATTATTATTTCTTATTCTATTGCTAATTTGGACCAGAATATTTTGATTTGGGTGATGCGATGATTGAGTGTCGACATGGTAAGGCCTTAATGTGGTACCAAGAGAGAATGGATAAACATAAACATTCAGCAAATCCTAAGTACACCTTATGCTGTGGGAATGACAAAGTGGAACTTCCTTACTTAAAACAGCCTCCACAAATATTATCATGTTTGCTATTTGATAAAGATGCAAATGATAGTAAAAATTTCCAGGCAAACTTATGTACTTACTGTGAACAGAAGCACTACTTTTATATATATATATATATATATATATATATATATATATATATATATATATATATATATATATATATATATATATATATATATATATATATATATATATATATATATATATATATATATATATATATATATATATATATATATATATATATATATATATATATATATATATATATATATATATATATATATATATATATATATATATATATATATATATATATATATATATATATATATATATATATATATATATATATATATATATATATATATATATATATATATATATATATATATATATATATATATATACTGTTAAAATGAAAATACAATACTGGTCTTTATATAATCCCGTTACTGCTATTCTAAGAAAACAAGTAGATGCTATTAATAGCCCACTATCTCTTGGCCTTCCAACTACAATAGAGAGTTTGTCTTTCCACTAACTTATTAATAGAAATCCACTAAATATAACATTAAAGTTTATTCAACAAAACTCCCCTGTAAACTTAAATGTTCCTTCCATCTATCATGCCTATCAATTTCTTGCCTGTGTCGAAAATTTCTTTCGATAATGGTTTTGTGAAAATATCTGCTGCTTGATCCTTGCTTGTTACATGCCTCAATTCGACACTTCCTTCCTTCACATGTTCTCGAATAAAGTGGAAGCGAACGTCGATGTGTTTGCTTCTTTCATGGTTTACAAGATTCTTTGCTAACTCAATTGCTGATTTGTTGTTCACTTGTATGACTGTTGTACCTACCTGTTTTAGCTCCATTTTTCTCAACAATCTTCTAAGCCATATCGCATGACAAACACACAAAGATGCTGCCACATATTCAGCTTCACATGTCGAGAGCGTTACTATCGGCTGCTTCTTAGAAAGCCAAGTAAATGCGGTATTTCCCATGAAGAACACATATCCTGAAGTGCTTTTCCGATCGTCTATATCTCCGCACCAATCACTGTCGGAGTAACCAACCAACTTGTAATCTTCTGTTCTTGAATAAAACATTCCAAATGACAATGTTCCTTGGATGTACCTTAGGATTCGTTTCAATGCCTTCCAATGTGAATATACTGGCTCCTCCATGAATCGACTTACAATGTCGACACTTAATGAAATGTCCGGCCTTGTACATGTGAGATAGCGAAGACTACCTACCAAGCTTCGATATTTGTTTGCTTCGACACTTTCTCCTCCATCAAATTTCGACAGCTTTGCACCTGGCTCCATTGGTGTCGAAACTGGATTACAATCTTTCATTTTGAATCTTTTTAGGATTTCCTTTGCATATGTCTCCTGTGATATGAAGATTCCCGCTTCTTCTTGTCGAACCTCAAGACCAAGAAAGAATCTCATCAGACCTAAGTCTGTCATCTCGAATTCACGTGTCATTGTGCCCTTGAATTCTTCTATCATTTGACCATTGTTACCCAAGAAAATTAGATCATCGACATAGAGAGCAACAAGTAACATATTACTTCCATTCTTCTTTACATACAGAGCATGTTCGTAGGGACATTGTTTGAAACCATTCTCTTTGAAGTATGTGTCGATGCGTGTATTCTATGCTCGCGGTGCTTGCTTCAACCCATAAAGCGCCTTCTTCAATTTTAGCACTTTTTCTTCTTTTCCGACTTTCATGTATCCGGGTGGTTGTTCGATGTAAACTTCTTCTTCGAGCACACCATTTAAAAATGCTTACTTGACATCCATTTGAAATATTGGCCATTTGAATTGAGCAGCTTGAGAAATGAGCAATCGAATTGTCTCCATTCTTGCAACGGGTGCAAATACTTCGTCATAGTCAATTCCTGCTTTCTGTTTGTATCCCTTCGCAACAAGTCGCGCCTTATACCGTTCTATTTCGCCTTGAGCATTCATCTTTTTCTTGAATACCCACCTCACACCAATGGGTTGACTTCCTTTTGGTAATTCTGCTAGTTCCCATGTGTTGTTACGTTCAATGGCCTTAATCTCTTCGTTCATGGCAGTTTTCCATTTTTCGTCTCGTAACGCCTCTTCGAGGTTAATGTTTTCAGTATCTGCCAAAAGACATACAAGGTATACCTCTTCTGTTGTTTCATACAAATCTTGTAGACTTCGCATTCTGGGTTGTAAAGGTTCATCTTCATTGTCAGACTCTTCAAGTTCTGTTGGAATGCTTGTTGGTATGGCAACAAATGATTCTTCAACTTCGACATTAACTTTTGTCGAATTGTTCCAGTCCCACTTGCTCGCTTCATTTATTCGAACGTCTCTACTCACTATCACCTTCTTGCTTATGGGATCGAATAACTTGTACCCTTTTGTCTTCTCATCGTACCCAATGAATATGTACTTCTGACTTTTGTCTTCAAGCTTCGTTCTTCGTTGATCTGGTACGTGTGCATACGCCACACTACCAAATACTTTGAGATGAGAAACTGTTGGCTTCTGTCCGCTCCATACTTCTTGTGGTGTTTGATCTTCTAACTTCGAATGTGGACATCGATTCTGAACATAAATAGCACATTGTACAGCTTCTGCTCAGAATTCCTTCGACATGTTCTTGCTTTTAAGCATTGATCGAATCATGTCGAGAACTGTTCGATTCTTCCTTTCATCCACACCGTTTTGTTGAGGTGAATATGGTGCAGTTAGAAATCTCCTTATGCCCTGCTCTTCACAATACTTCATAAAAGCTGTTGAAATATACTCACCACCTCTGTCAGATCGAACAGCTTTGATGTGTCTGTCAGTTGCCTTCTCCACCATTAATTTGAACTTTTTGAACACCTCGAATGCTTCAGATTTTTCTTTCAAGAAATAAACCCAGGTTTTTCGTGAGAAGTCGTCGATAAAGGAAATGAAGTACCTTTTGCCACTGAAAGATTCCGGAGTGATTGGCCCACATATGTCGGTATGAATCAGTTCGAGAATATGTCTAGCTTGATATTCTGCCTTCTTTTGAAATGAGGTTCTTGTTTGTTTGCTAAGCACACATTCTTCACAAAACTTTCCTTCATAGTCCATGTCTGGTAGCCCGTGCACCATGTTCTTTTTCGCCAACCTTTTCAAACCAGCATGATGTAGATGACCAAAGCGTAGATGCCACAGCGACGCTTTGTCTTCGACATTGACCTGCAAACATTTTTCTCGAACGCTTCTCAAATTTAGTTTGTACATTCGATTTCTCCCCATCTTGACTTGAGCAATCAGATGCCCTAGCTTGTCCTTAAAATGCAGTATCCGATCTTTTATAAGTATCGAATAACCTTTTTCTGTAAGTTGCCCCAAGCTCAAGATGTTGGTCTTGAGATCTGGTACATAATAAACATCCTCGATTGATCCAATCAAGCCATCCTTCTGCAAGTAACAGATTTTACCCTTGCCTTCGACTTTCACTTTCGATGCATCTCCGAAGGACACATGACCATCTTCAATCTTTTGCATTTCTTTAAACAGATGTTTGTAACCACACATATGATTACTTGCCCCTGAGTTGAGATACCACATGGTGTCATTATTGGTGTTGATTTCATTTTGAGCCATCAAGAGAAAACCTTCATTTGCTTCAGCTTCCAAGACTAGATTGGTTGTTTCTTCTACCTTCTTTTCGACTTGACAATCCTTTGCAAGATGTCCCACTTTACCACAGTTATAGCATTTGTAGGAGTTGCAATCCTTCGCGTAATGACCATACTTCCCACACTTGTAGCATTCGAAGTTGGAGTAGTTCGACCGACCACCTCTTTGACCACGTCCTCTGCCACGCCAATTTTACTGGCTTGATTGTCCTCTATCAAAGTTGCTGCCTCGACCACCTCGACCATGACCTCCACGGCCACGTCCTCTTCCTCGAAAGTTTTGAGAAAATAGTACCTTTTCGTCTTTAATTGACTCCTTGGTTTGATGTGCATCCTCGACTGCTTCTTCCTTCTTTTTCATTTTACGTTGTTCGTGTGCTTCGAGAGAACCAGTGAGCTCTTCGACTGAGAGCGTCGAAAGGTCCTTCGACTCTTCTATTGCACACACAATATTCTCAAATTTATCTGTTAAAGATCTCAGTATCTTTTCGACAACTCGTGCATCAGTCACCGTTTCGCCATTTCTAGTGAGTTGATTCACGACTGTTTGTACACGCGTGATGTAGTCAGATATAGTTTCTGACTCCTTCATATGCATCCTCTCCAATTCACCACGAAGAGTTGGAGTCGAACTTGCTTCACTCGATCTGCTCCTTCGAACGCCTTTTTTAACGTGTCCCATGCTTCTTTCGACGTAGCTGAACCGACAATTTTCTCAAAGCCTGAGCCGTCAACTGCTCGGAACAGCATGTATAGTGCCGTCTTATCCTTTGACCGCGTCTCTTTCAACGCCTTATTTTGAGCTGCCGTATATCCCGCAGTATTTGTTGGTTCTTCAAACCCATCTCTGGTCACCTCCCATGCCTCTAGAGCTCCAAGAAGAGCTTTCATTTGGACACTCCAGTTATCATAATTTGACTTCGTTAGTCGCGGCAGCGGCATTTGACTCATCACGTTTGCCATTTGCTCTGATGCCAATTTGTGAACAGAAGCACTACTTTTATATATGTGTACTGTTAAAATGAAAATACAATACTGGTCTTTATATAGTCCCATTACTGCTATTCTAAGAAAACAAGTAGATGCTATTAATAGCCCACTATCTCTTGGCCTTCCAACTACAATAGAGACTTTGTCTTTCCACTAACTTATTAATAGAAATCCACTAAATATAACATTAAAGTTTATTCAACACTTACAACATGATGTTTGCATTCATTCACCTGGTGCAAAGTTGGATAACAAATTCAATAACGGACGAGGTCCACAAACAATACGCATTCAAGGACAATATTGCCATTATATTGGAAGTTTATTGCCACCCGAAGGACATCCACCTAAATCTGCACAATTGTACATCTATGACATAGAAAATGAAATCAGTAATAGAATGGAAGGCCTACGGTAGATATCTATACTTACTCTCACTATCTTAGATTTCTTCATGTGCTACATATGCGTGCTAGCAGTTATATGGAAGCCCAACAACATGTTTAAATACCTAAGAGTACATATCTTCATTGACTTAATAAATGACATCTCATCTATTATACATACAACCTTTTATTGTTGCACAAAAAATCAACTCTCTCATTTTAATTGGCTCTCTAGGGACAAAACAACATTGATCCCCTGATACTTAAAACACTATGTGATATGTTGTACAAGCATAATACACATGCAAAGAGTTTCCTTATGGCAAGACAAAGACTAAATCAAGGCATTGTCCATAATTTGAAACTCCAATTGATTGCTAATAGAACTACAAATAGAAGATTGTACAACCAACCTACTGTTTCAAAGGTGATTGCATTAATTGTTGGTGACATTGACACAGCTGAAGAAAGAGACATAATTATGCAAAATCAAGGAGGAAAACTACAACGTATAGACGGGTTTCATGCAAGATATATGGCTTTCCAATATCCATTGATATTTCCATATGGAGAAGATAATGTTTCTCACCGAGATCTTGACATCTTTGATGATAATTTGAGGAATAGGCTTACTATTCAAGAATGGCTTGCATTTCAAATTCAAAAAAGATGTCAGGAGGGTAAGACACTATTATCATCTAGAAGGTTGTTTTAATAATTTTTGGTTGATGGTTACACAATGCTTGAAAGAGAAATGTTAAAATGGCTTAGAAACAATCAATCAAGGCTAGGGCTGTCAAAGTATAACAATCTAAATCAAGATTGAACCCAAGTCAAACACCTGGTTCAAGCACAGGAAAAAGAGTTATTTTACCATCATCTTATGTTGGAAGTCGGAGATTTATGGATCAGTTGTATTATGATATAGGATGGAAATTTATAGTAAAGTGGGATTTCCAAACCTATTTATTACATTCACTTGCAACCCTAATTGTCCTGAAATCCAACGATCCTTGTATCCCCTTAACTTGAAGATAAACCTGACATCATTGCTAGGGTATTCAAAATGAAGTTTGATAACCTCTTATCAGACGTTACAAAAAAAGGTGTCCTTGGGAAAATTCTTGCTTGTAAGTTGATTGATCGTAATATAATTTTCATAACTTTTATGTATTTTTTATGCCTTAAGATTTCATTTCCAATATAATTGTTTTATTTCATTTCAGACATGTACGTAATAGAATTTCAAAAGACAGGTTTGCCACATGCCCACATTCTTATATTCTTGCATCCATAAAATAAATATCCAGCGCCTGATGATATTGATAAAATTATATCTGTTGAGGTACCGGATCCTTTAAAACATCCAAGATTGTATAATTTGGTGAAAAGCCACATGGTACATGGACCTTGTGGTTTGGAAAACCCAAAATGCCCATGCATGAAAGATGGAAAGTTTTCAAAGTATTAACTAAAGAAGTTTCAATATATAACCATAGTTGATCAAGATGGTTATCCGGTTTATAGAAGAAGAGAAAATGGCAATACAACCGAAAAGAATGGCATAAATCTTAACAACGGTCATATAAAGCCACACAACCCAAGTTTATTAATGAAATATGAAGCACACATTAATATGGAGTGGTGCAACCAAAGTAATTCAATCAAGTATCTCTTCAAGTACATCAATAAGGGTTGTGATAGAACTTCAGCTGTTATTGTTCCAAAGAATACTACTCGTGATGGAGATGTTGGTGAAATCAAACAATATCTTGATTGCAAATACGTTTTCCCAAGCGAATCATGTTGGAGAATTATTTTCTTATTCTATCCATGGCAAGAAACTGGTTGTAGAGAAATTATTTTTTCACTTGGAAGGAGAGAACTTAGTTTACTACAAAGATTTTGAACAAATTGGAAATGTCCTTCTTAAGGCAAGTGTAACTGAGTCAATGTTTACTTCGAGGTTTGTGGCAAATAGAGAATATGCAGAAGCCAAGTTATTGACATATGGACAATTTGTGTCAAAATTTGTTTACGTCAAGAAAACAAGAAGCTGGAAACCTAGGAAACGAGGTTACACAATTGGTCGCTTAATTTGGGTGCCTCCAACAACTGGTGAATTGAGTTACATGAGAATGTTGTTAATTGTGAAAAAAGGTCCAACAAGTTATGATGATCTCAAAACTGTTGAGGGCTTCAAACGTTCCAGTTTAGGAGAAGCATGATTTGCAATGAGGTTTCTACAAGATGACAATGAGTTCATTGAGGTTATAAAGTAGGCTTATAATTGAGATTCTGATGTATTCCTGCGAAAGCTTTTTGTTACTATGTTATTATCAGCTTCAATGAATCGTCCAGAACATGTTTGGCATAACACTTGGAAATACTTATATGATGGAATTATGTATGATTAGAGAAGATTGTCAATAAATCCAAGTACTATTAAATATCCCTAATTATTATGGTTGACCTAAATTCTTTTGAATATATCCCTATTTTTATTTAAATTAAATTAATTTTTTAACCATTTATTATAGAATTATCACTGACTGATCAAGAAATACAACAATTAACTTTGATAGAAAATGAGAAGCAACTACAAAAAACAGGAGGAGCTTAAATGAGTTTAAACCAATGTCATATTCCAATGATTACGTGTTGAATTTCCTTGAAAATAGATTGATATATAATGAAAGACAATACGATATTTCTGTTCAAAATTTTAAATACCAATATTTGTTTTAATCTTTAACAGGTATTTTAAAATCTTCTTTCAGTCTTATTTTATTTTATTTCATTTTATTTAGAGCTTATATCCAGTATTTAGCCGACATTAATTGAATGTTATGCAACATATTAACATTGGTAATGAATAATACTCTAACGTTATAGTCTTAAAATATACTCCAACTTAAATTGGAAATAAATAATATAATTTCAACAAGTATCAAAACTAATGGATGCGACCATGTGTGGTTGAAAAATACTTAAGACACACAATAAGCCTCCAGTTTGTTTTCACGGTATACCATTATAAATCATATCTAACCATTGATATTTATCTAACCCAATGAACAAATAATTTTTCCACTGTTTGAATACTATGATATCCCTAAATCGAACCAAATCTTTGTGAATGTACATGTATATTTGGTCAGTACATGTGTCACACCCTCATTTTCACCTTTAGTCTTTCATGCCCTTTGTTCGTCATATCATATATCATTTTATTGAATATCGAGCATATAGGTTCACAAGGTAAGGATTGGGTCGGTTCATTTGTTTTCCCTTTCAAATAAGAGAAATTACCTATCATGGGCTACATGGAAGAAAAGGTCAATCATCTAAGGTTTGATTCAATTTGGAAAGTCTACTCATGTAGATTTCTTCAAGGAGAAGTTGCTTTAAAAATATTAAGATATTCAAGATCAATATTTCTAATATACATGAAGTGCAATGCCTAATTCAAGGTTTCTTCCTCCAACTTTGTTTCAAATTCTTGATCAAAGGGAAGTTCAAATTTGCAAAGCATGAGTCAAGATCACAAGTGCATAATTCAAGACTTCATTCATTCCAAATAATGGTATAAGGGAAATCCATCAATCAAAGTTCAAGATTCATGAATTCAAGACTAGAATATTACAAAGAGAAATTTCATGAAATTTGCAAGAATGCCATTTGTTACAAAAATTTCCAACTCTAAGTAATGTTTAGAAATTAATCTATTTCTAATCTTGATTCAAGTCTCTAATCAAATTCATGCAATGATACCATTCATGCCCCCAACAAGTTTACATGTTCCACATTATGCCCACAAACATCCAAGGAAAATAATTAGGAGTAAACTCAACATTGGAACATGTCAAGATCAAGACTGTGTTTGCTTAGCCATTGGTAATTTTAATGTGATCCAAAACAGCCTCATGCAAGAAGTGACAATTTGCATTATATCACAAAACCATTACATGTCACAACACCAAGGAAATGAACCCACAATGATGCATCTACATATTAAATATCAGAATTTTCAAAATGTTGTCAAAAGATAGTAGCATTGACTACAAGAGCAGTCCAAACACAAGCCAACAAATGGGTACAAGGTTTGAGGGCAATGTAGAGTCCTACAGGAAAAAAAAGACAGCATAGGCAAGTAGTGCAACAAAAATGCAGCATAGTAACATAATGGAAATGGAAAGAAAGAGAGTGACATGAGGAAAGTGGCAAGAAACATTTCTCCATGAAAAAAATCTGATGTTTTGAAAGAAGGGAAAACCCTAATATGCTGAGATAAAAGAGGAGAGGGGGCTGCAAACAAAGGGATTCAATATTCACTACACATTGACATAGAGAGAGATAGAGAGCAAGAAACATTGAAAAAAACCAGAAAAAAGAGAGTAAGAAAAAACAGAAAAAAGGATTGAAAAGAAAACCTTGAGAGAACAAAAGAGTGTTAGAAAACCAGAAGGAGGAGGACATCCAACAAAGCCATTGGTGGTGAAGGAATCTAGTAGCTCTTGGGTATCCTTCCTTTAAAACTCTCACCTCTTTACATTTTTTGCATGTTTTATTTTCATGTGTTTTTGCTTGTGTTGTATGCTATAATAAGATCTTGATATGACCAAGAAATGTTGTAAGAAAACAAAGAAAAGAGAAAGAACATAGTGTAGTTGACATAATAAGATGAGTTGAAAAATACTCATCTTTACAGTTATGTTCGTTGGCAAGTTCGCCTAGCAAACTTTGCTATGTTTTCCCTTTGTTTCCATAAAAAAAGGGCTTATTCTGGGCAAAACAGCATGAAGTTCGCCTAGCGAACTTTTGATGTTTTCTTGCTGTCATGTTCGCTGGCACCTTCGCCTAGCGAACTTTTCCCCCTTTCGCCCCTGTTTTCGTTCGCTGGGTGGTTCGTCTACCAAACTTCTTTTAGTTTTTTCTGGGCAGCTTCGCTGCAAGGTTCGCCTAGCGAACTTTGCCTCTGTTTGCGTTCGCTGGGAAGTCCGCCTAGCGAACTTCTTGCTGTTTCTAGGCAGCTTCGCTATAGCTTTCGCCTAGCAAACTTCCCTTGTTTTTTCTAGTTTTCTCCCAAAAAAAAATTTCAAGGAGTTTGCACGCGAACTCCTTGATGGCATTTTATGTTTTTTTTTCTTCATGTTTTGTGTTGTTTATGCCGACTAATCCAATGTGGTTGAACGGTCATTGTATGTGGACATTATTATGGTTATGTTTGACTTTTGGTTCCCAAACTATTTTCAAAAATAAACTCTCGATTTCATCAAGCCATTTTCACCCTTGTAAGTCGACCGCCTTGTGCGTTCGCCATCGACCTTGTTCGCATCACTTCAAATATTTTCACAAACAATAAAATCTTTGACCCAACATTAAGTGGTATTTTTCTCATAAAAAATCCAAAACACAATAAAGATATCATTGGAGTCATACACCATAAACTTTAAAGTGGTGGAGAAGGAACGAGAATGGAACCCTCCTACACTCGTTTCGAATGTTTTGAATACAAGGTGCTCGACTTGGTTATTCGAAACATTCATCTCTATCCAAATTCTTTAGTGTGATCCTAATCAAAAATAATCTCTTCTCAAAAAACTAAAAATAACATCAACTCATCAAACTTCTTTTAGCCTTGGGCATCAATCCGAAAACCCTTTTTCAAGGTATAAAATCAACCAACAAACAACCATTTCACAAGCCTCGAACTACGGAGCTCTGATTCTTCACTTCTTTTAAGTGAGGATACGTAGGCACAAGGGCCACAACCCTTGGCGAGCACTCGAATAAAAAAACCAACCCCTCTTTTCTTTTAAGCAAGTAAACTTTTAATAAAAATACACATTCAAGCAAAACAACCTAGAAGGTTCCCATCGAGTACGATGGATGTGAGGGGGTACTAACACCTTCCCCTTAAATAACCGACTCCCGAACCCTAAGATTTGGTTGCAATGACCATGCTTTTTCCCTAAAAGTTTTACCGCTATTTCCATTTCCCTCCTTAAGATAAATAAAATCCGATGGAACTCTGTATCATTTTTCGCGTAGCACAACATACTCTTTCATAATCAAATATATTTTTATGTCCATCATATCAATTATACTAATGATATACAACTATCAGCAAATATATTAATATAACATACAAACCACACACATCTTGTACATATAACACTAACAGTATATATAATTTAATCATGGAAATCACACGGTCCATTGACTAACCTGGGTAAAACATCACATTACAATTTAAACAACATGCACTGCAATTACTATATTACATTTAACAATTAGAGATTCTAACATTTTAACAAAAATTGTCTCTAAAACACTCCCACTACCCTTAAGAGGCCTACAACATATTTTTTCCTTAGACAAACGTGACACCATACTTCAACAAACAAAATACACAATCACAAACAAAATGACACCATATTTCTTCCTTTAAGATATTGACAACATACTTCTTCGTTGCCCCAACATCACACCACCTATGTAACCTACCATCAAAAAACACAAACAACAGTTCTAACTTTCAACGTTGCCTCATTATTTTGACATACAACCTATTTGGAGGATTCATAAGAGTGAAAAAGACTGTGTCACCTCTCTTAAGTCTTCTTGATCGTGCAAAATTGTACCAAGCTCTACCAATGTATTTCTCAAAAACATTACGCTTTGAACTGAGAATATCACAATCATATTTTGTCCCAACGACCAGATCAACCATCTTAATGTATGTCTGGTTCCATAATAGACATTCTTTAGAACTCTTCCTTGGAAAATGTTGCAAAATTTTTAAACAAATCATTTAATAAGAACTTCTTTGCATGCAGAACTTTTCCTTGGAAAGTGCTATAAGTTACATTTAATCAAAACAGATTTACAAAAAACTTTGCAAAAATCAGTTACAACTTTTTCATAGTCACATGCATCAAGACAAACTCACTAGAAGTTTTTCTTCGCAAGTTTTCTAGACTTGATTTTCACTTTCCATGTATAGTTTCCAGTGTTGGTGCAAAGATAGAATAAATGATGAAAATAGGGAAATATTCTATTAAAGAGAATGACGGCAGAAGAAACATGATTAAGAGTTACAATGATTGTCACCCTATTTATAGGCTAAAACTAGGGTTACTAGAATAAGATAAAATACTGAAATGCCCTCTAACAAACTTATGGGCTTAAGAAAATAATATAATAAAATATGAATTATTACTAATACCATCCCTTAATTCATATTCCATCAAAACTTGTAACACCAATTCCATCCCTTAATCTGAGAAATTGATCAGTCTTGATAGCTTTCGTCAGAACATCTGCCAACTGCTTCTGAGTGCTGCAGTGTACAACTTCTAACACTCCACTCTGAACTTGATGTCTCAGAAAATGATACTTGGTCTCAATATGCTTGCTTCTCCCATGCAGCACTGGGTTTCTAGCAAGGTTGATTGCAGACTTGTTGTCAATCATCAACTTCAGAGGTTTGTCTACCTTAATCTTCAGATCCTGCAACAGATTCAGAATCCACACAGCTTGGCATGCAGTAACAGCACCTGCAATGTATTCAGCTTCACAGGTTGACAACGCCACAACAGGTTGCTTCTTGGAACACCAAGAAATGGGACCTCCCAGAAATTTGAACAAGTACCCAGATGTACTTCTTCTGTCAACTCTGTCTCCACACCAATCCGAGTCTGAATAACTCAGAAGTTCTGACTCATTATTTCCTCCAGAGGGAAATAACACTCCATACTTCAGAGTTCCTTTGATATACCTCAGAATCCTGACAGCAGCTTGGTAATGGGACCACTTAGGTTTACTCATGAACCTACTAACCATCCCAACTGAGTAGCAAATATCAGGTCTGGTATTGCACAGATACCTCAGAGAACCAACCAACTGTTTGAAGGTTGTAGCATCCACATCCTTTCCTTCAGAGTCTGAATCCAGTTTCTGATTTGTATCAGAAGGTGTGACAGCCATCTTACAATTCTTCAGATCAAATCTCTTCAGAAGTTCTAATTCATACTTGAGCTGATGCAAAATGATACCTTTCTCAGAATATCTGAACTCCATCCCTAGAAAGTATGTCATTTTGCCTAGATCAGTCATTTCAAATTCATTCATTAGAACCTTCTTGAACTTGGCTATCTCCTGTTCAGAACTTCCAGTCAATAGTATATCATCAACATATAAACATACCAGAGTCATATTGCCTTCAGAAGTATGCTGAACATAGACACCGTACTCCATCTCACATTTCTGAAAGCCTTGCTTCTTGAAAAATGAATCAATCTTCTGATTCCAAGCTCTGGGCGCTTGTTTCAATCCATATAGAGCTTTGTATAATCTGTACACCATCCCTTCCTGATTCTTTTTCACAAATCCAGGGGGTTGTGACACATAAACTTCTTCTTCTAATGGACCATTCAGAAATGCAGATTTTACATCTAAATGCATCAGAGGTCAATTCCTGTTAGCAGCTATTGCAATCACCATTCTGATTGTTTCATGTCTTGCTACAGGTGCAAACACTTCAGAATAATCCAGCCCAGGTTTCTGTAGAAATCCTCTGGCTACCAACCTTGCTTTATGTTTTCCAATTGAACCATCTGGCTTTAACTTCTGCTTGAAAACCCATCTGACGCTGATGGCTTTCTTGTCTTTTGGAAGTTCTGTCAGCTTCCAAGTCTTGTTTCTCTCTATAGCATCAAGTTCTTCTTTCATGGCCTTCAGCCAGAGCTTCTGCTTAAGAGACTCCTCTGTACTTATAGGTTCAGAGTCTACTAACATGTCACACTGAATAACTTCTCCTTCAGAGTCTACTTCAGTGTCTTGCAGCATGTCAAATTCTGCAAATCTTCTGGGAACGCTTCTGATTCTTTGTGGTCTCTGAACTTGTTCAGAGTCTTGAACTTCAGAGTTTCCAGCTTCAGATGGTTGACTTCCAGAGCTTTGACCATCATCAGAGTCTGGCATATCTCCAGAGTCTAAATTGCCACCAAGATCTGGATTGCCATCAGAGTCTGAATCATCAGAGTCTGGGTCATCTGGGTCACCTTCATCTTCTGAGTCTTCTTCAGAGTTTGAATCAGTATCAGAGTCAGAGTCAATATCAGGGTTTACTTCAACTTCAGAAATTCTTAACTCTGGCCTTTCTTCAGAGGTTATAACATCAGAATCAGATTGAGACTTATCCCAATTCTAAACTTCTGATTCCTTCACAATCACATCTCTGTTGAATTCAATTTTATTGGTTTCTGGACAATAGAGCTTGTATGCACCTGTACTGTGGTACCCTATCAGAATCATCACTTTACTTCTATCATCCAGCTTCTGTCTTCTGGCTTCTGGAACATGTTTATAGCAAACAGAACCAAATACCTTCAGATGACTAACACTTTGCTTGTCTCCAGTCCACTTCTGCATAGGAACTATTTCCTTCAACTTCTTCGTAGGACATCTGTTGAGTACATACGTTGCAGTGGCAACAGCTTCTCCCCAGAGCTTCTGAGGAAGCTTCTTCTCCTTTAGCATGCTTCTCACCATATCAAGCAAAGTACGGTTTCTTCTTTCAGCAAGACCATTGTGTTGAGGGGTATAAGGAACAGTAACCTCATGCTCAATTCCATTCTCCTCACAGAACTTCTGGAACTCTTTGGAGTTATACTCACCTCCACCATCAGTTCTAAGAATCTTCAACTTCTGACCACTCTGATTCTCAGCCTTCATTCTGAACTTCTTGAATTCATCAAACACCTCGTGTTTGGACTTAATAAGGGATACCCATGTCATTCTTGTGAATTCATCAACAAACAACACAAAGTATTTATTCCCTCCAATTGATGCTACTGGAAATGGACCACACACATCAGAGTGTACAACTCCCAAGGCATGTTTTGCTCTTGGAGCAACTTCTGATGCAAATGGCAATCTTGGTTGTTTTCCTTCCATGCAAACTTTGCATGACTTTTCAGGCTTCTTAATTGCAGGAATTCCATGTACCAATTTCTTTGAATTCAGATGTTGTAAGCTTCTGAAATTCAAATGACCAAATCTTCTGTGCCACAGCTCACTCTCCTTCTCAGTACTTGTTGCACTAAGACACTCTGAGTCTGCAGTTCTGACATTCACCTTGAATGTTCTATTCCTTCCCTGTTCTGACTCCATAATCAACTTCTGATTACAGTCATACAGCTTCAGAAGATTGTCCTTCATGGTAACTGAGAAACCTTTCTCAATTAATTGTCCCACACTCATCAGATTGCTTCTGATGCCAGGTACATACCACACATTCTGAATCAATGCTATTTTTCCATTGTTCAGAGTCACTCTGACATTTCCCATACCTTATGCATTAAGATATTTGTCATCAGCACATCTGATCTTTGTTCTCTTTTCAGAGTCAAAGTCAACCAGCCATTTCTTGTTTCCAGTAAGATGATTTGAACAGCCAGTGTCCATATACCACCAGTCTGTCAGATCATCAGATTCAGAGGCCATCAATAGCACAGATTCGTCATCAGAACTTCTGGCTATATTTGCTTCTTCTGATTTCTTCTCCTTGTTTGACCAACAATCTCTAGCAAAGTGACCAAACTTCTTACAACAGTAACATTGGATCTTCTTCTTGTCATACTTCTCTTTTCCCTTCTGAGCATTCTTTTGTCTATCAGAGGTTGAGGTTTCTGACTTCTGACCACCATCAGATCTTCTCTTGGCTTCTGACTGCTTCTGATACCTCCTATCAGAAATTGCTTTCAGAGCCTGCTGCTCTACTTCCCTTTCAGAAGTTCTCTCAGTCAAACGCAACTCTTGCGCTTCTAAACTGCTCTGCAGCTCTTCAATTCTCATTGTGCTCAGATCTTTGGAATGTTCTATTGCTACCACAATGTAATCAAATTGAGAGGTAAGGGATCTCAATACCTTCTCCATGATTGTTTCTTCAGAAAGAGTTTCTCCACACGCCTTCATCTCATTAGTGATCAGAATCACTCTGGAGATGTATTCAAAAACTTTCTCATTATTCTTCATGTTGAGATTCTCATATTGCTTTCTCAAGGACTGAAGCTTCACCTTCTTCACTGATGCGTCACCACCATAACATCTCACCAAAGTGTCCCATGCAGCCTTTGCTGTTGTAGAGTCTGCAATCTTCTCAAACACGTTTACATCCACACATTGATGAATGAAGAACAATGCTTTCTGATCCTTCTTCCTTACTTCCTTCTGCGCGTTTTTCTGTTCATCGGTTGCATCTGCTGCTACTGGAACATAACCATCAGTGACAAGATCTAGAACATCTTGAGCACCAAATAGTACACGCATTTGGATCATCCAACGATTCCAGTTTTTACCATCAAATACTGGAAGTTTGGTGTTCATGTTGCCGTTTCCGTTCATCTTCTACTTTGCACAATACACTCAGATTTCTCACACAGTGTTTCCCAACCCACAGAATAAAATTCTGATCAGATTTTGTTCAAGATTCAACACGAATCTAAGAATCAAAATCAAACACACAAGACCTCACGTTCACTCGTGTTTCCCGTGTTTCCCAATGAATCTGAACCGGAGCTCTAGATACCAATTGTTGGTGCAAAGATAGAATAAATGATGAAAATAGGGAAATATTCTATTAAAGAGAATGACGGCAGAAGAAACAGGATTAAGAGTTACAATGATTGTCACTCTATTTATAGGCTAAAACTAGGGTTACTAGAATAAGATAAAATACTGAAATGCCCTCTAACAAACTTATGGGCTTAAGAAAATAATATAATAAAATATGAATTATTACTAATATCCAGCACTATTCTACCCATCATCACTTTCATAACTATTGTACACATAATCCCTTTCATAACTATACGAATCCGATTTTGACCAATTGAAAATGAAAAACAAGGAACAAGTGTGAATTAACGGCTGCAACTTTTGAAAATAATATGAAAACAAGGATATGCATACCTACTATCAGTAGAAACTAGAATGGAAGAGAGTTCCATTTGTGTGTTTGTGTAGATAATATCAGGAGGAGTACTTCCTTTTATAGACCTCAAATAGGGTTGATGGTTGTAGAACTTAACTAATGAGACTGTGTCTCTTTTACTCAACAGTGTAGAAAGCATTGAAAATAAATGCTATCAGTAGAAACCTGTAGAAATAGTTAATAAAGGCCACACTAAATCTTTTACTCAATATTGTTGTTTTTTGATAAAGTTTGAATATATTAAGCAAGTCATGTTTAATGAGACATTTATTTTCAATATTACTAAAACTATTTAGTAGTTAAGCAATTAATAGAATGGTTGAAATGAAACTTCTTATTATTGTTTCTCAATTACATTATATAATCAAAAAATTTGGGTGTGCCACAATATATTATATTATACATTAACTATGAAACCAAATATGTATACAATTTAATATATTATAAACATTTTAATTATTATACATTTATTCCAGTTTAATATTTATACCTCATTTTATAAATTTTATTATACAGTTTAAAAAATTCTTTAATAATTATGTCATTCACATTTATCATGTATTGTATTTTTTTCCCTAACTCAAACTTTTTTTTCATGTAGATGAACAACTCCAAATTTTTTATGAAATTATGCATGTTGTGATAGAACAAAAAGGAGGTGTATTTTTCCTATATGGTTATGGTGAAACTGACAAAACTTTCACGTAAAACACCATTTCAGCAGCTGTTGCACCCTAAAATTTGCCTAACCTTATTCATTTGGTTTATGTTTCAATTGCATTAGCATTTGCATATAGGGTCATGTACATAGTCTAATCATCTGCATAACATAGCATAGCAAGTCATCCAACAAGGGACCAAGTACTATTCTCATCTCTATGATCCTATCAAGAGGTTATTATTCAAATTCAATCTCATTCAAGTCATCTGAAAGAATTTGAAAGCTGGGAAGTCAATGGATCAAGCAGTGCATCTAGCTCCTATCTGAGGGTATCTGAAGATCATCAAAGAAGTTGTGAGCTGTGAATTGAGCTGATCATGGAGAATATCTAGACATCATAGAAGACTTAGAAAGTCATTTGGAGAAGGAAACAAGTCATTGATGTGATCACAAGAATTGCAATTGAAGACAGTCAACTAGGGTTTCATCTGGGTCAACCCTAGGTCAACTCTAGGTCAATTGTTTGATTGAAAGGTATTAAGGGCTATTGGAGAGATGTGGGGTTCATCATTTGACATGTAGAGAAGGATATGGTGATATGCTAAGAAGAAATCAAGAGAAATCAAGGAGAAGAGGAGTTTCTAAATTAGGGTTTCTGTGTAAAATCCCCTAATTTAGGTCAAACTTCCAAGCAGGATAAGTCAAAATGAAAGCTTCAAATGGATCCTTGGCCAACATGAAACTTGTATAGGATCTCAAGACCTTTAATTTGAGTGGTGGAAGACATTAAGGATATTTATAGAACTCAAGTTATGGTCCTTGCAAGTTACAGGTCATCTGAGGTATCTGAAATTTTGTCTGTGAAAGTTGCTTGTCTTCCAAGCTATTTTTACCCCTCAAGGAGATTTCAAATGAATTTCTGGTCAACATAAGAGTTGTTCCTAATTGTCTTAGCTTTATATAATGGTATGGTATGCCTTCATATGATTTGTGGAACTCTACTTATGGTCTTGGCAAGCAAAGGGTATTTTGGTCATCTGAGAATTACAAGTCATTTCAAGCCTATGCCCAAAACTCATACAAGGAAGCTTCAAATGAAAAAATTCACAACATCAAACTTGCTCCAAATGACATTTTGAGTCTATAAAAGTGACCATGAAATATTGGAAAAGCTCATAGCTCAAGGTTTCAAAATTGGTGAATTTAATGAATGAAAAATGAACTAAAATTGAGATTTTTCACAACTTGGCCAAATGAGGTGAAATTATAGGTCATTTTGATTGGAAAAAATGTTTTAAGAACATTGGCAAAAGTAGAATTTTGAGTTTGGTTCAAGATTTAGAAGTTATGCATGGTTACTTACAAAGGAAGTTACATAATCCAAATCCAAGGGAAAGTGTGCATGGGAAGTTTCTCCAAGCTTCTAGGGCTTTCTATTCTCATCTATATATTGCATTGAGTAACTCCATGCCATGGTTGGTGAATCACTTTGTTCAAAACACAAGTTATACACAATTCTTCCAATTTGCAAAAGCTTTTCAAACTCCATCAAATCTCTCTCAATTTCCACATTTCTTGATTGGATCATCATCACCATCATTCATAGATCATATTTTCATCAGAATTTGGTGGAATTGGAGAAGAACTCGTGTTGTTCAAGCTAATCATCCAAGAAGCAAGAATTTTGCAATTACAAGATCCAAGAGGTTTGAGCCAGAATTTTTGCATACAGAACAAGGAACTGAGTGTGTTGATCAAGTTCCAATCACTGCAAGCATCAGATCCAAGAAGTCTACACCTGTTTTCATCATTTTGCACCAGGTTAGTTTCCTCTTCGAATTGCATGATTTAGTTAGGATCATAGGGAATTGTTAGCATAGAACTGTTAGGATAGGTTAGGGGATGGATTTCACAAAGTTTGGAGAAGTTTCATGAAGGTTGATCATGGTGTACCAAAACTGTTAGAGCTTGTAACATCAAGGATATGGCACTATAATCTGAGGTTTGTAGCTTAATTTGTTTAGCATGAAATGTAGATTAGGCTAGGGTAAAGATTGGCAAGGATTGGAAGATTTGATCACAGGTGAAAATGGTGGAATCAGTGCTTTGCACCTATCGGGTTCGTTTCTTGGTAGAGTTTTAGAGGAAGATTTTGTTATGGTTGTGTAGAGGGGAAGAAGGGGATCAACTTTGCTCTTTGCAGATTTTGTTTTCATGGAGAATTGAGGGCGTGGGATAAGGTGGAAGATCTGGTTTGCAAGCTCGTGCATGGAGCTTTCATGGCAGAAACCCTAGCCATTTGGAGAAGAAACATGGTGTCCGTTGGATGGGGTCTTTCTCATTGACTGAAGATCTAATCGTGTGGCTGTGGTTTGAAGCTGAAAACGGAGGGAAATTCAAAGGGGTGCTACGCACCGTTTCATTAAAACGCAATCTGATGGGCTTTGTAATTGCCTGCTATTCCCACCCCCAAGCATCAGGCCCAATTCGTTTCAACTGAAAAACTTACTTTATGCACCGTTCAGGGTTTTTTTAATTTTTGTTAAGTTTTCTGACTTGCTGGGCCCAGACGCGCTTGCTATGCGCGCCCCCCAGTCTGGGCCCATCCTTGCTTTTTAACTGAATTAACCTGCTTTCTGCACCCCATTTCCAATTAACTCATTTAATTTCTTTCAAAAATGTTAATTCTTTCAAAATTCATAAAAAATAGAAAAATGCATGATTTTAATTGGTTCTTTTTGCATATTGTTCATAATTTTGTTAAGAAAAATATCACATGAAAAAATTAATATTTCATTTTAGTTTTGTATTTTTAGCATATTTTTCTTTTAAATAGCATTTTAAGTAGTTTAATTTGATGCATGATTTTGTTAATTTTGGTTTGATTAGATGCTTTAACATTTTTAATCCATTCTTTTTAGGTTGATTAGCTTAGACCTTTATCTTGTATATACAATTTAATTCACAATTTTAGAATTTAATCTTAGGTGATTTGTTTAGGTGTGAATAACATGATCAAAACTAGGGTTTAGGAGATAACATAAGAGAATTAGATCATTTCCCTTAGGAGTTAGAGATTGAATCTTTGGGGTATGGGACTATAGGGATTATGGGTAAATATTAGATCCCTTAGAAAATATTAGGATTCCCCTACTGCTATTAGTATATTGTCTGTATTTGCTTGACTGTGTGGTGTGCCCTCTCTAGGGTTATTGCATTTTGTCTGTGTGGGGTATTGGGTTTGCTTGGGGATTGGGAGAGCTGAATACTTGTGATGGTGAAGCCATTGGAGATCCAGAGATTGAAGTCTAACTTCCAGAGTTGATGAGGAGTATCCCTTGCTAGCAGCTGTTGAAGGCTATAGGGTTTAGGAGCTAGGCAGAGCTCTAGAGTAGTAAACTTGATTCTCAAACATGGAGGGTCTTGATTACCTCCATTCCTCTCTGTGATGCAGAGTCTCTCTAAGACCCTCACCCCCTTCCTTTGGAAGGCTTGGTGATAGTGTCTAAGAGATAGAACTCTTGAGAGAAATATTCTATATGTTGTTAGCAGTCTGTTTGCCACCTTTGGTGGTCAACTAATTGCTTAACACCCAGTTCACTCTTGTGATTGATTCCTCAGCTTGGAGATTGAGACTTGAAGAAAAGCCATTGCAGATGGAAGACTGAAGACAGAGACCTTGCCTGAAGGCTGTGGAGATGGAGATGGAGGCTGAGGCTTGCCTGAAGCTTGTAGCTGTTTGGAGATGACTTGAAGTCAGATGTTGATGCAGAGCTGCTGTGGCTGTTTATTTTTAGCTGTTTAATTCTTGATGTATTGATTGGTTTTCCCTGACTGTATTGTTTGCTGTTTAACCTGTGAGGTTGAGAGTGAATTCTGTTCACTTTTGCCTATTGTTTTCTAGGTTCGAGGTTGAGTGGGACTCCCTTGCCTCGCTTGTATTGTTGCATCCATGCATTTTACTGCTTTTGTATATATATGCTATTGTTTCTGTTTCCGTCTATTCCCTTAGGATCTCTGTTTCTCTCTGTGCAAGAGAGGAGCATGATAGACATTAGGTCTTAACCCATGCATGATAACATTAGGTTAGTCTGATTCCCTTTTCAACCGTAGGTTAGAGTTCTGTCTCTTCTTTCTCAAAACAAACAGAAAAAATACAATAAGATTTCAAACACAATAAAAGACACTTCTTCCGTAAAAGAATGTGAACCCATCAAAACGTCATTTTTGTCCGCTTGGACCAGTAATCAGAAAAACCCTTTTTCAGAAGGAATAAAAGCAATCAAGACAAGCCTGTGTCGTACGTGGCCCGAACTACGTTTGCTCTGATCTTTCATGATGTATGAAAGTACGTAGGCATAGGATGCGATATCCTAGCGAGCAACCTCCCCCTCCTTTCCCGTAGGTAGGCGAACTACGTTGACTCTGATTTCTCGTTCCAGACGGGAATACGTAGGCATAAAGTGCGATACTTTGCCGAGTCATTTTATTTTCTTTTTAACCCTAACCTGTAGTTTAGATAGAATAACAATCCATACCCGAAAACAAGCGTGGATCCCGTCGAGTACGACGGACGTGAGGGGTGTTAATACCTTCCCCTTGCGTAACCGACTCTCGAATCCAGGTTTTGGTTGCGATGACCATACCTTTCTCGTCTTTGCGGTAGGTTTACTCTGAGCGTTTCCTTTCCCTCCTGTGGGATAAATAACGCACGGTGGCGACTCTTCTGTTCAGCCGGCGCCGATTTTCGCAGTAGCGACAGCTGGCGACTCTGCTGGGGATCCAACGTCCCCTGGCTGCTAAGGGCTGCGATAGTCCTTATGCATTTGGGATCCAACGTCCCTTAAGAGAGTCAATCCTAGCGCTTGTTTTCCCGTCGAGGATTTTGTATGGATTTATATTTCTGACCTTTATTTTCAGCATTATATATTATTGATTATTATTGCTGTATTGGGGTGTGATGGGTGATTCTATGATTGAGAGATAAGTCGGACCTGGGCTTGAGTGCACCTAGAATTAGAGTAGAAAGTATTGGGCGCGTGCCGGCTTTGCTTGCATTAGTGTCTCATGAAATCTACACTCGGACGAGGTTCTTCTGGTTGGCTTCTTTTTCTACCCTTTGGGTCGAAGGGGTTGTTGGTCAGCTGAATTGTCGACTCCGGGAACCGATCATTTGGAAGATTGGCTAAGTGAGGCCTCTTCAGGATTTGATGATGCCACTCCTTCTGGGAATCGTATCATCAACACTGAAAGTCTGTGACACCGACGACCGCATAGGACGCCATACCTTTGTCAGTTACTAGGACACCCACCTGTGAGAGGGTTTGGGGTTATGCAGGTAACTAGACCTTCAGACTACCGGTTATTTCTTGATCTGAGATCCTGGGTATTTATGGAGAGTTCTGAGGTCTGTCAGAGACCAGTTGGAGAGTTCTGAGGTCTGTCAGAGACCAGTTGGAGAGTTCTGAGGTCTGTCAGAGACCAGTTGGAGAGTTCTGAGGTCTGTCAGAGACCAGTTGGAGATATGATATGAGGTCTGTCAGAGACCAGTCAGAGTTATGTTGGGGGTCTATCAGAGACCAGTGTTGGAGCTTTGTTTTAGGTCTGTCAGAGACCAGGGTTTGAGAATTCTGGAGAGTCTATCTGAGACTTCCTGATATGGTTCAGGCTATTCAGCTACGACATTTGGTCCCTGTTGCATGTTACTTGCATTGCATTGTTTGCATACTCATTATCATTGCATTCCATTAACGTGTGTCTGTGCTGCAGGTGCATTTGCATATCCCCCGGTTCTAGTGTCTGGACTTCTGAGTATTGATTATGGCTGGTTTGAGGAAGACAGTTGCGTATAAGCTACCGACACCTGATATTACTCCCTTACTTGGCCTGATGTCTCTTGCTGATGAGGAGGTTAGGAGGAGTTTCAGAATGAGCCATGGAAGATTGCTGAGATTAGTCTGCAAGCCAACTGCTGATGAGATGAATGGGTTGTACACCTTGATGCAATTC
The DNA here is from genome assembly GCA_963859935.3 of Lathyrus sativus. Classification (NCBI taxonomy): domain Eukaryota; kingdom Viridiplantae; phylum Streptophyta; class Magnoliopsida; order Fabales; family Fabaceae; genus Lathyrus; species Lathyrus sativus. Next base: position 658,539,674 of record OZ012741.1, on the reverse strand, counting down.
TATGACCCCGCATTGAGATGTTTCACGTTTGCTGACTTTATTTTGGGGCCTACCATTGTAGAGTATGTGGAGTTTACTGAGCTACCAGTACAGAACAAGGTTCCCTTTATTCACTCTGCTGCTGAGCCCAAGTTGGAGGACTTAGCTAAGGCCTTGCACATGAATGCTGCTGAATTGTTAGTGACTTCTTAGCTTGGGGTTCCAGGTTTCTCTCTTGATTTTCTGGTTGGCAAAGCTCAAGAGTACGCCAAGAACGGATGTTGGGTGGTCTTTAACGCTATCTTGGCTTTATGTATCTACGGAATAGTGTTGTTTCCCAACTTACCCAACTTTGTGGACTTGGATGCTTTCCATCTGTTTGCTGCTGGCAACCCGGTGCCTACTTTGATTGGAGACTTCTATCACTCATTGCACTATAAAAATGAAAACAGAAGGGGAAAGGTTGTTTACTGCTGTGCGCCACTGTTGAACATGTGGTTTAAGAGCCATCTTCCCCTGAAGGGATCTTTTGTGGATAGTGTAACTACAACTAGCTGGCCAGAGCGCCTGATGAGGTTATCTTCTGAAGACATTGAGTGGTTTGACCGAGACTTGCTGGGGTCTGAGCTTATTTTCAGTTGTTCTGGGTATCCTAATGTTCCTTTAATAGGAAGAAAAAGGTGTATCAATTACAACCCTTCGTTGTTCGTTCGCCAGTTTGGATACGCGCTGAAGAACCCACCAAAGGAGGAAGAAGTACAGGAATCTCTGTACTTCACCGGTGATTTGAAGGGAGAGTTACTAGCTAAGCTTCAGCACGCCTGGACGCGTATTAACAGAAAAGGGAAGCCACTGTTAGGGAAGAATGATTGTCAGGCTTATGCACCCTACCAGGTCTGGATCCAAGAGAGAGCAAGCCAGTTGCGGATGCCATTTCCAGCTGCACCAGTGCCTGTTCATATTCCGGCGGAAGAGCCAACCACTGTTACTAGGGAGGCCTACGAGCAAGTGGTGAAAGAAAAAGAAGCCTTGATGAAGATCAATGAAGGGTTAGAGCAAGAGCTAGCTCAGATGCGCAGTGAGAAAAACAAGGTCGTGCATGCTTTCCAACAGCAGATCGAGCTAGTAAACAGACTAGGGGCTGAGTTGACTAAGGAGAAAAAGAAGCGCGAACGTCTGGGGCAAGAGTTCAGAAGCTCCCATGACATGCTGGAATCCAAAAAAAAAGCACTCGACGCAGCACACCGAGAAATCTCTTCTTGCAATAAGACTTGGAATGCTACGCTCACCAACAACAAAAAGAGGGAAGATAAGTTGAAGCAACAAATTTCCGACCTCGAGGAGCAGTTGAAGGCTAGCATCAAGAAGTATGAAGAAGAAGTGATGACCCGGTATAGTCTCCAGAATGCATTGAACAAGGCCATCGAGGGCAGGAACGAAGTTGTGTCTCAGAAGCGGAAACTAGAGGATCGCTTCGGAGAAGGGGCATGGGAAGAAACCGCTGGTGACGTGCGACGTGTGCTCAAATGAAGAAATCAACTTGTTGAAGGGATGCTTACCCGACCAGGTCATCCAGAGACCAAGAAGTTAATAGAAGAGTACCGGGCTTATGGGAGTACTTGATCATTTCATGTATTAACTTGTATGCTTTATTTGCATAGTGCTGACCATCACCAGGATTGTTGGTTGAGGTCATGCCTTCTTATTGTACCCAGTGATATTGTATTCTTGGCTTATTGGATTTTCTCTGCAATATATGAGGTTTTCTTTGATTCGGCTCCGATCTTCGTATTACTAGCACTGTCACAGCACTGGCACCTTCGCACTAGAATCGGGGAATAACATTCCCTAATGCACAGACGCATTGCATTGCATTCATATTCATATTGCATTACAGGTGGTTACTGAATGGTATCTTATTCCTTGCTCTGTACCAGGTATTTTCAGGATTGAAGATCAGCGCCCGCACCGATACTCCACTCGCACCAACTGCCGAAGAATCATGGATCAAATGCAGAATGAGATGCAAGATATGCGCGAGAAGCTAGCGCTCTTTATGCAGACAATGGAGACTATTGCAAAAGGTCAGGAGAATTTGCAAGCTATGGTGCAGCCTCTGTTGGCAAGGAATGCTGGACATGGGAATGAGGATCATCAGTCTGTGCGAGTCGACACTGTTCATGGGGATGGTACTCCCACACCAGTGGCTCCACCTGTAGTCAACATACCTGCTGTTAATGTCAACAATGGTACTGCTGCTGGGATCGGTAACGTTGGAATTGGGAACGAGACTGCTGTCCATAACGTTGGGCTTGGTGATGTCAACTTGGGTGATACTATGGGAGGCAACGGCTTCGGTAACGCTGGATTCGGGTTCAATGACCAGGGAATCGATAATGCTGGGAAATATGGTTTCAATACTCAAGGCTTTGGGCAGGACGGATATGGTATGACTAATCAGGGTTACGGAGGGTTCAGAAGCGGAAATGGCGCTGGGCTAATGGCTTTTGGACCTGCTGGAATTGCTCCGGGATACGGCAACAGAGGGCGAGGCCCGGTGATGAATCAGATCAGAGCTGGCCGTAACAATGGATGTGATGGGTATGGAGCTGGGAATGGTAACTGGCAAGAGGATCAGCAGGAGGACGCTTTCTCCGGCGGAGGTTTCGAAGGGCCGATGGATGACTCCCAGAGGATCAGAATGCTAGAAGAGCAGATGAGGGGGGTCGTAAATCAAAGTGATGTCGGCTTGGACATGTGAACAATGGGTCTGGTACCGGGCTTGAGGGTGCCAATCAAATTCAAAGCTCCTACATTTGATAAGTATAAAGGGGACACCTGTCCGAAAGTGCACGTGCGGTCTTATTACCGAAGAATGTCTGCGTATTCAACTGATGAGAGGATGCTAATGCATTTCTTTCAAGATAGCTTGTCAGGTCCTTCCCTAGAGTGGTATATGGGATTGGAACCAACGCATATAAAGACATGGAAGCAGCTGGCAGAGGCATTTGTAGCTCACTATAAGTATAACAGCGACTTGGCACCCAACCGGGTCCAATTGCAAGGGTTATCTCAGAAGAAGGGCGAGAGCTTTAAAGAGTATGCGCAAAGATGGCGCGACATGGCTGCCAGGGTCCGTCCTCCTTTAGAAGACAAGGAAATGAATGACATGTTCATTGGAACATTCACCGGCATGTTTTATGACAAGTTGTTTCACACATCTTTGGCCAGTTTCTCAGACTTAATTCTGATGGGAGAAAAGATTGAAAGCAACATTAAGCAGGGAAGATTCCAAGCTGAGGAATCTACTGCATCTGGCAGTAACCGAAAGGCTTTTGGTGGGCGCCGTCAGGGCGATGCAACGCAGTGTTTGGGGGCCAAGGCCGAGGCCGGGGCAGGGGTCGAAACCAGTATCATCAGCCGCAACAGGTGGCGAGTGTTACTATTCCGTTTCAACAACAACCGTTTCAACAACAACCGTTTCAGCAACAACCAATGCAACAACAGCAACAGCAACAGCAGCCGCAGCAGGGGGCACAGACTGCCCAGCGCAGATTCCAGGGGGGTAAACCAAGGAGAGTGTTTGAGAAGCCTCCTTCAACGTACGCAGATTTGTTACAGACGTTGTTAGGGTTGAATTTGGTAGAGAAGAGAACTCTGGCACCAATAACAGGCACTCCTCCGTATGGTTATGATGCAAGCAGGCACTGTGAATTCCACTCAGGGGCTCCGGGCCACGATGTAGAGGGTTGCCATGCTTTTAAGCATGTTGTGCAGGATTTATTGGATAGCAAGGCTATCAATTTTGGAACGGCGGGTCCGAATATAGTGCAGAAGCCCATGCCCAATCATGGGGCAAACGCCATTTTAACTGAGGAAGGGTTGAATCTGATTATGAATGTCGATGATTTAAAGACGCCGTTGGGCGAGATAAAGAACCGACTAATGCAAGGGGGTGTCTATCCAGGGTGCGACGAGTATTGCTTAGAGTGCTGGTCCCTAGCTGGGGGGTGTGATGACTTAAAGAAAGGTATTCAGGCTTTAATAGATGGCGACACATTACAGTTTGACCGAGCAGCAATTGAAGAACCTGCAGGGGCAGTAGCAGACAATCAGAGTGATGTAGCCACTGTAACGATTCCTCGAAAGACAATCACTATAACAGCACCGGTCCAGCGACCGCCAATCACCATAACTAAAGCCGGACCAATCCCGTACGAGAGCACAAAGGCAGTCCCTTGGTCATATGGTTTGGAAGTGTATTGTGACGGAATAAAGATTGATGTTAATAAGCAGCCAGCCGAGGCTGTAGATAATGTTGTCGGTACCGGAGGTATGACAAGGAGTGGAAGAATCTTCATATCGCCTGAGGTAGAGGCTGAAAGACTGGCAAAGGGAAAGGGAAAGATGATTGAGAATGTCCCGGTGCAAGCAAGCGGCAAAGAAGCGGCATCAAAAGATGTGGAAGAGTTCATGCGCTTGATCCGTAAAAGCGATTATAAGATTGTGGAGCATCTGCAACAGACGTCGTCCAAAATATCTATACTATCGTTGCTATTATGTTCTGAAGCTCACAGAAATGCACTGTTGAAAGTCCTGGATACTTCCTTTGTACCCCAAGATGTTTCCATGAACCAGCTGGAGGGAGTGTTGGCACATGTGAATGCAGGCCACAACTTGGGCTTTACCGACTTTGACTTGACCCCGAAGGGGAGGGAGCATAATATGGCGCTGCACGTATCTGTTGAGTGTAGAGGATCAGTCATGTCTCATGTACTGGTAGACACCGAATCGTATTTAAATGTGCTGCCCAAGAAAGCGATGATGAAGCTAGATGTCAGAGGAATCCTGTGCACGCCCAGCGACCTGGTAGTCAGGGCATTTGATGGGACGCGAAGAACAGTTTTTGGATCGATAACATTGCCTCTACAGGTAGGGCCAGAGGTTTTCGCGACTGAATTTTATATCATGGATATCCAGCCTGCATATAGCTGCCTTTTCGGGAGACCCTGGATCCATGGGGCTGGGGCAGTCACGTCTACCCTGCATCAAAAGTTGAAATATATGGTAGGAGACAGCGTGGATACAGTCTGCAGAGAAGAAGACATCCTGGTCAACCACCTGTCGTCATTTAAACATGTGGAGGTCGATGGAGAGATTCACGAAACGCCCTGTCAGGCATTTGAAGGGTTGCGCATCAAGGACAAAGGTCCCGGGCCGAGCAAAGTGTCAGAGGTAGCCGTCTCGTCATATAAAGAAGCTCAAGCTCTAGTAGAGGCAGGAGAGACAAAGGGCTGGGGCAAAGTGCTGGATATTCCTGTGAAGATGGACCGGTTTGGGCTGGGGTATCAACCGTCGTCATCAACACCTGCTGTGGGGGCACCCCGTTTCAGAGGACCAATAACCATCTCTGCCGGTGGAGTATGTCATGAGACCATCAACGCTGCTTCGGAGTCTGACGAAGGAGACAGCGATTGCGATATGGACGCTTGGATTCAGCCGAGCGTGCCAGGACAGGGATTGTGCAACTGGTCTATTCAGGAGATTGTTCCTGTGACTCTTAAACAGTAATGCTTTGTTTTATTAATTGTTGAACAATCTGGTGTCTTGCCCTGGGCATCATGATTTGCTTAGGGCTGTGCTGTTATGAACATTGCGTCTTTATCATTAAATAAAAGGCGTTTTTTCATGTGCAAATATTGCGATCTCTGTTTTTCATGTTTTATATTTTTCAATAAAATGGCAACGTGGTTATTCGCTTTATACGCATTTTGAAGCATTTAACCATTCCTTTTGCAGGATAACATTTTCAGATGACATCCTTGAACCACCTATGACTCGTCCCGACTTTGAACACCCGGTATTTCAGGCTGAAGAGGAGATTGTTGAAGATGGTGACGTTCCTGAAGAATTGTCCTGGTTGGCGAAGCAAGAGGAAAGAGTCATTCTGCCTCACGAAGAGGTCATCGAGATTATTAACTTGGGGTCGGAAGGGGTTGAAAAGAACATTCGTATAGGAGTCGCGCTGCAGAGCGACATCAAGCGAAGACTGGTTGAAATGCTCAGAGAGTATAGTGATGTGTTCGCTTGGTCGTATGAAGATATGCCAGGGCTCGATACAGATATGGTTATGCACCGTCTGCCGTTGAAAGAAGAATGCCCGCCGGTCAAGCAAAAGCTTCGCAGAACTAGACCCGATATGGCAGTGAAGATCAAAGAAGAGGTTCAAAAACAGTGGGATGCTGGTTTCCTAGCTGTGACAAAATATCCCTCATGGGTCGCTAACATCGTACCAGTGCCAAAGAAAGACGGTAAAGTGAGAATGTGCGTCGATTACCGTGACTTGAATAAAGTGAGCCCAAAAGACGATTTTCCACTTCCTCATATCGACGTGCTAGTTGATAATACCGCTCAATACTCCATATTCTCCTTCATGGATGGCTTCTCGGGCTATAATCAGATTAAGATGGCGCCAGAGGACATGGAGAAGACTACTTTCATTACGCCTTGGGGAACATTTTGTTACAAAGTGATGCCCTTCGGATTGAAGAATGCTGGGGCAACGTATCAGCGTGCAATGACGACTCTTTTTCATGATATGATGCATAAGGAGATCGAAGTTTATGTTGACGATATGATTGCCAAATCCCAGACGGAGGAGGAGCATCTGGTGAATCTGCTGAAGTTATTCAAAAGGCTTAGGAAGTTCAGGCTGAGACTGAACCCTAACAAGTGCACCTTCGGGGTGAGATCGGGTAAACTGCTGGGGTTTATCGTAAGCGAAAAAGGAATAGAGGTTGATCCTGCTAAAATAAAAGCAATACAAGAGATGCCGACGCCTAAAACAGAGAAAGAGGTGCGCGGGTTTTTAGGGAGGTTGAACTACATCGCTCGGTTCATATCTCACCTAACTGCTACGTGTGAACCATTATTCAAGCTGTTGAAGAAAGATCAAGCTGTAACGTGGAACGAAAATTGTCAAAAGGCGTTCGATAAAATAAAGCAGTATTTGCAGGAGCCTCCTATCTTGATACCTCCAGTGGCAGGGAGACCCTTGATTATGTATTTGACAGTTCTTGAGGGAAGTATGGGTTGTGTTCTCGATCAGCACGACGAGACAGGAAGAAAAGAGCATGCGATCTATTACTTGAGTAAGAAATTTACTGAATGTGAATCTCGATATTCAATGCTTGAAAAAACTTGTTGCGCGCTAGCCTGGGCCGCCAAGCGTTTGAGGCAGTACATGCTGAATCATACAACCATGCTCATCTCGAAGATGGATCCTATCAAATATGTATTCGAGAAGCAGGCGCTATCAGGGAGAATTGCCCGTTGGGAGATGGTCTTGACTGAATATGACATCCAGTATGTCTCGCAGAAGGCTATAAAGGGGAGTGTACTGTCTGAGTACTTGGCGGAGCAGCCTATTGAAGATTACCAATCAATGAGGTTTGATTTTCCTGACGAGGATATCATGTACCTAAAGATGAAAGATTGCGAAGAGCCGTTGCCGGACGAAGGACCAGAGCTGGGTTCCAAATGGAAGTTGATCTTTGACGGAGCTGTAAACGCTTACGGTAGCGGAATAGGGGCAATCATCACTACTCCACACGGGTCGCACATCCCGTTTACTGCCCGATTGACCTTTGCAGTTACCAATAATGAAGCCGAATACGAAGCTTGTATTATGGGGCTTGAAGAAGCCATTGATTTGCGAATCAAAAATCTGGAGGTATACGGAGACTCAGCTCTGGTGGTGAATCAAATCAAAACAGAATGGGAGACACGTCAGCCCAATTTGATACATTATATGAATTATGCGAGGAGATTGTTGCCTTTCTTTGACAAGGTTGAATTGCATCATGTACCGCGAGCGGAGAATCAGATGGCTGACGCCCTGGCCACTTTGTCTTCCATGTACAAAGTCAACTTCTGGAACGAGGCTCCCAGCATTGTTATCTCTCGACTTGACACACCAGCCTTCGTGTTTGCTATTGATGAAGCATCTGACGATAAACCGTGGTATTTTGATATCCTTAATTTCCTGAAGAACAGAGAGTATCCGGCTGGGGCATCCAGTCAAGATCAGAAAACTCTCAGGAGATTGGCGGGTAATTTCTATTTGAATCCAGACGGTGTCTTATACAGAAGAAACCATGATTTGGTGTTGCTGCGTTGCGTAGATGAAAAAGAGGCAAAGCTGCTCATGGAGGAAATACATGAGGGTACCTTTGGTACGCATGCTGGTGGGCATGCTATGACAAGAAAGCTGTTGCGGGCAGGTTATTTTTGGCTGACTATGGAAACTGATTGTTTCAAGTTTGCGAGGAAGTGCCACAAATGCCAGATATATGCTGATAAGATCCATGTGCCTCCGAGTCCTCTGAATGTGATGTCATCGCCATGGCCATTCTCGATGTGGGGAATCGATATGATTGGAAAGATCGAGCCGACAGCTTCTAACGGGCACCGGTTCATTCTAGTAGCAATCGATTATTCACCAAGTGGGTGGAAGCGGCGTCTTACGCAAATGTAACGAAGCAGGTGGTAGCCAGGTTCATCAAGAGAGATATCATTTGCAGATACGGGATCCCCGAGAGGATAATCACTGACAACGGTTCAAACCTGAACAACAAAATGATGAAGGAGCTCTGTCAGAATTTCAAGATCGAACATCACAACTCCTCCCCTTACCGACCCAAGATGAATGGCGTTGTTGAAGCGGCCAATAAGAATATAAAGAAGATTGTTCAAAAGATGGTGGTGACGTATAAGGATTGGCATGAGATGCTACCTTTTGCTTTGCACGGTTATCGTACGACGGTACGCACATCAACCGGGGCAACCCCATTCTCGTTAGTATACGGAATGGAAGCAGTACTACCACTGGAAGTCGAGATTCCTTCTTTGAGAGTATTGCGAGATGTCCAACTAGACGAGGCAGAATGGGTGAAAGACAGGTTGAACCAATTGAGTTTAATGGATGAGAAGAGGCTAGCTTCTCTAGCATACGGTCGTTTGTACCAGAGCCGAATGAAGAAAGCATATGATAAGAAGATACATCCGCGGAGCTTTCAGACGGGCGACCTTGTGCTAAAAAGGATTCTCCCGCCACAGGCAGATCACAGGGGCAAGTGGACCCCTAACTACGAAGGGCCATACGTTGTCAGAAAAGTCTTTTCAGGAGGAGCGTTATTGTTGTCCACCATGGACGGTGAAGACTTTACGTCACCTGTGAATTCGGACGCAGTTAAAAGATACTTTGCTTAAAATTGACCCGCTGGACAGAAAAAAGAGAGTCCAGGCAAAAATGGGGCATCCTGGCGAACCAAAAAACAGAATGAAAGGTTCGGGCAAAAGTTAGGGATAAAATTGAAAAATGTACACCCGCGAAGTTGAAAACCTACACTGGGCGGCTTCGGCAAAAAAGGGTATCCCGGTGAACTGAAAACCCGTAAAGGGCGGTTCACGCAAAAGTTAGGGATCTGAAAAGCAAATGACTGCGGTCCGAATTTGATACTGCATTGAGCATTGGTGCGGGAGAATATACTCGAGGGGTCGATTATCAGATACAATCGCTTCGGAAGTTTGGATACCGGGAAAGCATTAGAGTCGGGCGAGTCATAGGAGGATCAGTTCGTGATGTTCGTCTACATCCCGTTGCCGACATGTGTACAAATTTAATTTGTCCCCATATTTATGCTTCTTGTGCGTACTTGTATATTTGTTGTGCGTAGCTTCCTCTTTTCAGGAGTTACATCCCGTGTACAAAACTCCGCCCATTCAGGGGCCCAATCAATAAAATATGTTATTCAGTATTTAATGCTGGTTCTTTACTGTTTGGTGCATGATAAAACGCCTAGGTTTGATGAAACTAGCATGTGTATAACGTCACTGGCCCTTGCCAATAATTGCTAAAACTTTGAATTAACTGAAAATGATGTCACTAACGCTAACCTAAATAGATTTGGTTGCATAGACTTGTCTTGTCTTGTTTGTGCAGTTGCAGGGTTCATAGCCGTATGAAGAGGACGATCAAAAGATTGCAGTAACGAAAGACTCGACCCCCACGCAGGTCGCGTTCCCAAGATAGCAATGTTCCTCACTGAAGAAGGATCAAATTCTCCAGCTAGTCGTAGCTTGTGCCAAAGGGCATTCTCCAACAAAGTCGTTTATCCTTAGCAGAGTTTGGCGATTCCAAAATTGTAGGCTGTATTCAGGCAGTGTGGTGTCCCCCAGAAGGATTTCCTCTATCTCAAGCAGGGTGGTTTAGCCGCAGAAGATTAATATTTGTGAGCTGTATTCAGGCAGTTTACCCTTCCCCGCAGGGTCATTTACTCTCCCCCAGCGGAGCCAGTTGATTTTCCCAAGAGAATCGTCCCATCCCCAGTGGAGTTCTCTTTTCAGTAAGTATTGTCATTCCTCCCAGTGGAACTCGAAGGATAAGACTCTCCCCGGCAGAGTTGGTTGTGTGTCCTGGCATTTATTTTGTCGGAACACCGTGTGATATTCGTTCACTCTCCAGCAGAAGTTCAATCATACCAGGCGCATCTGCTATTCTCCAGCGGAGTTATATTCCCCAGCAGGGTGTCACTTCAATGAGGTGCTTGGTTTAAGTTCCCAATTTCCCAGCTGAGTCAACTTCACTCTTCCAGCATTTATTTTGCTGGAATAATTCTGTAGCACCTGGCTATCCCCAGCGGAATCGGCATTGTATTCAGCATTTATTTTGCTGAGGCGGTTCCTGTATCCCAGCAGTTCGAGTCTGCATTTGCATCGGCATGTAGGGTCATACTTGCATCTACCAAATAAAAACGCGTAGCATTTTCATGTCGAATGGAGCATTGCGTCGTTGTCAAACATATGCATTTTGAAACATGAACCAGAGTGGCTAACCGTTTGTTTCAAGTGTTGCTCTCTTGCAGGTGGAAGGAGTTCTTGCTCAAATGAATTACCAAACGTTCGAGGTCTCGACGTGAGACATTCAATGAAGTGTCAGCTTTGGCAATATTCCCCACAGAGCTATTTGATTAAGGTCTCTTTGTCTCCGAGCAGAGTTATTTGTGTAAATTTCTCTTGTTTTCCCCACCAGAGTTGCCATGATGAATATCTCCTTGTCCCCAAGCAGAGTTATTCGCCATCAAAGAGTTTCAGGAATCGGAATATCAGAGGCTGCCGCCGGTTATCAGAACAGGCGTCTGGTAGTTTGGTTTCCAAATATCCCCAGTATAGTCCGCTTCAAAGTCGCTGTCACGTCAGTGCTAAGAAGTTTGTGGGTCGGGACCAGTGGAGAAATGAGTCTTGACGTGGACAATTTTATTGACAGGTTTTCTTCATGGATTGATGAGGTGTGCTAGTCCTAACGTGGACAGGTTCGATTTCTCAGGATTGATTGAATGTGAAGTCCTGACGTGGACAGAGTGATTTCCTCCAATTGACGATATGTGTTAGTCCTAACGTGGACCTATTTGATTTCTCGGTATTGATTGAATGTGAAGTCCTGACGTGGACAAAGTTGGTTACTCTTCGTGTTGGTGTCCTGACGGGGACCATTTATTTCCAGCAGTTATCATCCTTCGTAATGGTGTAATGTGCGTCCTGACGTGGACAAGTTTATAGTTCTTCATGACGACAAGATACGAGAGTCCTAACGTGGACAAATTTATCCTTCTTCGTGTTGTCGGCAAAGTGAGTGTCCTGACGCGGACAAGTTTTATTTCCCCAGCAAGTCGAAGACGCGCGAGTCCTGACATGGACAAGTTTTTCTTCAGCAGGTCAAGAGGTGAGTCCTGACGTGGACAAATCAAGACGAAAAGCGTTTCCTTACGTGGAAAGAGAAATTTATTCCTTACGTGGAAAGAAGTTGATTCCTTACGTGGAAAGATAGAAGTTTATTCCTTACGTGGAAAGAAGTTGATTCCTTACGTGGAAAGATAGAAGTTTATTCTTTACGTGGAAAGAAATTGATTCCTTACGTGGAAAGATAGAAGTTTATTCCTTACGTGGAAAGAAGTTGATTCCTTACGTGGAAAGATAGAAGTTTATTCCTTACGTGGAAAGAAGTTGATTCCTTACGTGGAAAGATAGAAGTTTATTCCTTACATGGAAAGAAGTTGATTCCTTACGTGGAAAGAAATTATTCCTTACGTGGAAAGAAGTTGATTCCTGACGTGGAAAAGCAGTATATTCCTTACGTGGACAGATTCAGAAAAGAAGTTGTTTCCTTACGTGGAAAAAAGATTGAGTCCTTACGTGGACAAATCAAGATTGTATTCCTTACGTGGAAAGATTGATTCCTTACGTGGAAAGATTGCATTCCTTACGTGGAAAGATTGAAGTCCTTACATGGACAGATCAAGATAAGATTGTGATTCCTTACGTGGGAAGATTGGGGTCCTTACGTGGACAGATCAAGATGAGTTGTATTCCTTACGTGGAAAGTTGGTTTCCTTACGTGGAAAGATCGATTCCTTACGTGGAAAGAAGAAGTTATTCCTAACGTGGAAAAGTGATATTTTCCTTACGCGGAAAGCTGTTATTCATAAGATGGAAAAAGTTATTCCTAACGTGGAAGGGTGAGTCATAACGTGGATGATGTATTCATAACCTAGAAAGTTTAGTCCTGACGTGGACAGATCCAGACGAAGTCTTAGTCCTAACGTGGACGGTGTTATTCCTAACGTGGAAGAGTTTATTCCTAACGTGGACGATTTATTTCTGATGAAAGGCAGACGAGCCATCCCCAGTGAAGTTGCCGAGATTTTTCCGGGTTGACGGCAGATGGAGTCCTGACGTGGACAAGTTTTAGTTGAGATTTCTTCGTATTGACAAAACAGGAGTCCTAACATGGACAAGTTTTTCGATGATAGAAGCTTTTTCAGGCTGATGAAAATGATCCCCAGCACGAGATCAGTGGGTTGCTGTAAACAGTTAGATTCAGTTGATGAATGTCGTTCCCCAAGCAGTGGTGCAGTTTATTTCTACGGTTGGCAAATTTCCGGATTCTTAATATTCAACCGTCTCGTACCTCGAATGTTTGAAGGCCGTTCTATCTTCACCCAATCGGGTCCAAGTCGCTTGAATAGGGGCAGCTGTTGCACCCTAAAATTTGCCTAACCTTATTCATTTGGTTTATGTTTCAATTGCATTAGCATTTGCATATAGGGTCATGTACATAGTCTAATCATCTGCATAACATAGCATAGCAAGTCATCCAACAAGGGACCAAGTACTATTCTCATCTCTATGATCCTATCAAGAGGTTATTATTCAAATTCAATCTCATTCAAGTCATCTGAAAGAATTTGAAAGCTGGGAAGTCAATGGATCAAGCAGTGCATCTAGCTCCTATCTGAGGGTATCTGAAGATCATCAAAGAAGTTGTGAGCTGTGAATTGAGCTGAGCATGGAGAATATCTAGACATCATAGAAGACTTAGAAAGTCATTTGGAGAAGGAAACAAGTCATTGATGTGATCACAAGAATTGCAATTGAAGACAGTCAACTAGGGTTTCATCTGGGTCAACCCTAGGTCAACTCTAGGTCAATTGTTTGATTGAAAGGTATTAAGGGCTATTGGAGAGATGTGGGGTTCATAATTTGACATGTAGAGAAGGATATGGTGATATGATAAGAAGAAATCAAGAGAAATCAAGGAGAAGAGGAGTTTCTAAATTAGGGTTTCTGTGTAAAATCCCCTAATTTAGGTCAAACTTCCAAGCAGGATAAGTCAAAATGAAAGCTTCAAATGGATCCTTGGCCAACATGAAACTTGTAGAGGATCTCAAGACCTTTAATTTTAGTGGTGGAAGACATAAAGGAGATTTATAGAACTCAAGTTATGGTCCTTGCAAGTTACAGGTCATCTGAGGTATCTGAAATTTTGTCTGTGAAAGTTGCTTGTCTTCCAAGCTATTTTTACCCCTCAAGGAGATTTCAAATGAATTTCTGGTCAACATAAGAGTTGTTCCTCATTGTCTTAGATTTCTATAATGGTATGGTATGACTTCATATGATTTGTGGAACTCTACTTATGGTCTTGGAAAGTAAAGGGTATTTTGGTCATCTGAGAATTACAGGTCATTTCAAGCCTATGCCCAAAACGCATACAAGGAAGCTTCAAATGAAAACATTCACAACATCAAACTTGCTCCAAATGACATTTTGAGTCTAGAAAAGTGACCATGAAAGATTGGAAAAGCTCATAGCTCAAGGTTTCAAAATTGGTGAATTTAATGAATGAAAAATGACCTAAAATTGAGATTTTTCACAACTTGGCCAAATGAGGTGAAATTATAGGTCATTTTGATTGGAAAAAATGTTTTAAGAACATTGGCAAAAGTAGAATTTTGAGTTTGGTTCAAGATTTAGAAGTTATGCATGGTTACTTACAAAGGAAGTTACATAATCCAAATCCAAGGGAAAGTGTGCATGGGAAGTTTCTCCAAGCTTCTAGGGCTTTCTATTCTCATCTATATATTGCATTGAGTAACTTCATGCCATGGTTGGTGAATCACTTTGTTCAAAACACAAGTTATACACAATTCTTCCAATTTGCAAAAGCTTTTCAAACTCCATCAAATCTCTCTCAATTTCCACATTTCTTGATTGGATCATCATCACCATCATTCATAGATCATATTTTCATCAGAATTTGGTGGAATTGGAGAAGAACTCGTGCTGTTCAAGCTAATCATCCAAGAAGCAAGAATTTTGCAATTACAAGATCCAAGAGGTTTGAGCCAGAATTTTTGCATACAGAACAAGGAACTGAGTGTGTTGATCAAGTTCCAATCACTGCAAGCATCAGATCCAAGAAGTCTACACCTGTTTTCATCATTTTGCACCAGGTTAGTTTCCTCTTCGAATTGCATGATTTAGTTAGGATCATAGGGAATTGTTAGCATAGAACTGTTAGGATAGGTTAGGGGATGAATTTCACAAAGTTTGGAGAAGTTTCATGAAGGTTGATCATGGTGTACCAAAACTGTTAGAGCTTGTAACATCAAGGATATGGCACTATAATCTGAGGTTTGTAGCTTAATTTGTTCAACATGAAATGTAGATTAGGCTAGGGTAAAGATTGGCAAGGATTGGAAGATTTGATCACATGTGAAAATGGTGGAATCAGTGCTTTGCACCTATCGGGTTCGTTTCTTGGTAGAGTTTTAGAGGAAGATTTTGTTATGGTTGTGTAGAGGGGAAGAAGGGGATCAACTTTGCTCTTTGCAGATTTTGTTTTCATGGAGAATTGAGGGCGTGGGATAAGGTGGAAGATCTGGTTTGCAAGCTCGTGCATGGAGCTTTCATGGCAGAAACCCTAGCCATTTGGAGAAGAAACATGGTGTCCGTTGGATGGGGTCTTTCTCATTGACTGAAGATCTAATCGTGTGGCTGTGGTTTGAAGCTGAAAACAGAGGGAAATTCAAAGGGGTGCTACGCACCGTTTCATTAAAACGCAATCTGATGGGCTTTGTAATTGCCTGCTATTCCCACCCCCAAGCATCAGGCCCAATTCGTTTCAACTGAAAAACTTACTTTATGCACCGTTCAGGGTTTTTTTAATTTTTGTTAAGTTTTCTGACTTGCTGGGCCCAGACGCGCTTGCTATGCGCGCCCCCCAGTCTGGGCCCATCCTTGCTTTTTAACTGAATTAACCTGCTTTCTGCACCCCATTTCCAATTAACTCATTTAATTTCTTTCAAAAATGTTAATTCTTTCAAAATTCATAAAAAATAGAAAAATGCATGATTTTAATTGGTTCTTTTTGCATATTGTTCATAATTTTGTTAAGAAAAATATCACATGAAAAAATTAATATTTCATTTTAGTTTTGTATTTTTAGCATATTTTTCTTTTAAATAGCATTTTAAGTAGTTTAATTTGATGCATGATTTTGTTAATTTTGGTTTGATTAGATGCTTTAACATTTTTAATCCATTCTTTTTAGGTTGATTAGCTTAGACCTTTATCTTGTATATACAATTTAATTCACAATTTTAGAATTTAATCTTAGGTGACTTGTTTAGGTGTGAATAACATGATCAAAACTAGGGTTTAGGAGATAACATAAGAGAATTAGATCATTTCCCTTAGGAGTTAGAGATTGAATCTTTGGGGTATGGGACTATAGGGATTATGGGTAGATATTAGATCCCTTAGAAAATATTAGGATTCCCCTACTGCTATTAGTATATTGTCTGTATTTGCTTGACTGTGTGGTGTGCCCTCTCTAGGGTTATTGCATTTTGTCTGTGTGGGGTATTGGGTTTGCTTGGGGATTGGGAGAGCTGAAGACTTGTGATGATGAAGCCATTGGAGATCCAGAGATTGAAGTCCAACTTCCAGAGTTGATGAGGAGTATCCCTTGCTAGCAGCTGTTGAAGGCTATAGGGTTTAGGAGCTAGGCAGAGCTCTAGAGTAGTAAACTTGATTCTCAAACATGGAGGGTATTGATTACCTCCATTCCTCTCTGTGATGCAAAGTCTCTCTAAGACCCTCACCCCCTTCCTTTGGAAGGCTTGGTGATAGTGTCTAAGAGATAGAACTCTTGAGAGAAATATTCTATGTGTTGTTAGCAGTCTGTTTGCCACCTTTGGTGGTCAACTAATTGCTTAACACCCAGTTCACTCTTGTGATTGATTCCTCATCTTGGAGATTGAGACTTGAAGAAAAGCCATTGCAGATGGAAGACTGAAGACAGAGACCTTGCCTGAAGGCTGTGGAGATGGAGATGGAGGCTGAGGCTTGCCTGAAGCTTGTAGCTGTTTGGAGATGACTTGAAGTCAGATGTTGATGCAGAGCTGTTGTGGCTGTTTATTTTTAGCTGTTTAATTCTTGATGTATTGATTGGTTTTCCCTGACTGTATTGTTTGCTGTTTAACCTGTGAGGTTGAGAGTGAATTCTGTTCACTTTTGCCTATTGTTTTCTAGGTTCGAGGTTGAGTGGGACTCCCTTGCCTCGCTTGTATTGTTGCATCCATGCATTTTACTGCTTTTGTATATATATGTTATTGTTTCTGTTTCCGTCTATTCCCTTAGGATCTCTGTTTCTCTCTGTGCAAGAGAGGAGCATGATAGACATTAGGTCTTAACCCATGCATGATAACATTAGGTTAGTCTGATTCCCTTTTCAACCGTAGGTTAGAGTTCTGTCTCTTCTTTCTCAAAACAAACAGAAAAAATACAATAAGATTTCAAACACAATAAAAGACACTTCTTCCGTAAAAGAATGTGAACCCATCAAAACGTCATTTTTGTCCGCTTGGACCAGTAATCAGAAAAACCCTTTTTCAGAAGGAATAAAAACAATCAAGACAAGCCTGTGTCGTACGTGGCCCGAACTACGTTTGCTCTGATCTTTCATGCTGTATGAAAATACGTAGGCATAGGATGTGATATCCTAGCGAGCAACCTCCCCCTCCTTTCCCGTAGGTAGGCGAACTACGTTGACTCTGATTTCTCGTTCCAGACGGGAATACGTAGGAATAAAGTGCGATACTTTGCCGAGTCATTTTATTTTCTTTTTAACCCTAACCTGTAGTTTAGATAGAATAACAATCCATACCCGAAAACAAGCGTGGATCCCGTCGAGTACGACGGACGTGAGGGGTGCTAATACCTTCCCCTTGCGTAACCGACTCCCGAATCCAGGTTTTGGTTGCGATGACCATACCTTTCCCGTCTTTGCGGTAGGTTTACTCTGAGCGTTTCCTTTCCCTCCTGTGGGATAAATAACGCACGGTGGCGACTCTTTTGTTCAGCCGGCGCCGATTTTCGCAGTAGCGACAGCAGCTTTACGTTCAAAATGTGATGTTGTAACATTGAAAAAAAAATCTGACCTTGCTAAACTATTACAAGTCACAAAGTTGATAATATAGGATGAGGCTCCAATGGCAAAAAAATTTGGTTTTGAAGCAGATATCATGGGTAATGGAAAAGACCCATGTAAAAAGATTTTTAGAGGAAAAAGTAGTTGTCTTTGGTGGTGATTTTAGGCAAATTCTACCTATTATACCTAGAGGAACTAGGTATAACATAGTGCATTCAACAATTAATGCCTCATATATTTGGGAACATTGTAAGGTCCTAACACTTACAAAAAACATGTGTTTGCAAGTTGGGTCTATTTCAGACAATTCCTCAGAGATTGAGAAATTCTCCAAATGGATTTTACAAGTCAGAGATGGAAAAATTTGTGAATCAAACGATGGTTATGCTAAAATTACTATTCCACCTGAGTTACTTCTAACCAATTATGTGGATCTAATTGATTAGATTGTTACAAGTACTTATCCAAATCTCTTGGAAAATTACACAGATTTTAATTTCCTCCATAGTCGAGCTATTTTAGCTTCAACTATTGAGATAATGGACGAAATAAATTATTACATTACAAATCTCATACCAGGTAGTATTCTTTATATTATACTTATACTTTCTTTCACATCGCTTCTGATAATGTTATACTCGCTTGCCATTTATTCTTTTGTTTAGGTGATGCGAAAAAGTTTTTGAGTAGTGATTCTATTGACAAATCAAAATTTAATGACAATGATACTTTTGAGCATTTGACACCAGAATTCTTAAGTTGTTTGAAAACTTCAGGCTTGCCAAACCATTCAATGAAGTTAAATATTGGAACAATTGTCATGTTGATAAGAAATTTGGATCAAACTGGAGGACTTTGCAATGGCACAAGATTAACAATAACAAGGCTAGAAAATCATGTCATTGAAACAAAGATTATTTCAGGTACACATGTTGGTAACACTATTTACATCCCCTGAATATCTTCGTCTCCTTCACAATCTTCGTGGCCATTCAAACTTATTCGAAGGCAGTTCCCGATCAATGTCTCAGTTGCAATGACAATAAACAAATCTCACGAACAATCATTAGACTGTGTTGGTCTATATTTGCGAAAATGTTTCAGTCACATACAATATGTTGCTATGTCAAGAGTCAAAAGTAAAGTTGGCTTGAAAATCTTAATTCACGACAAAGACAAGAATTCATTAAATGAAACAACAAATATGGTCTTCAAAGAATTTTTCACAACGTGGTCTAAGTATTCTCTGTCCTATTGTTGATCATTGCATTGTTTTTAGATATAATACTATCATGCAAAAAATAAAACATTTTCAGCATTTAATTCCATTATATGCCAAGGATGCTTTTTTAACCAAAAAATAAAAAGGTATTATTACAATGAACACATCCATTTAAAGAATTTGTATGGTGGACCACCTAACTTGAAAGTTAAAATATTCATCTGCGTATGCAATTAAATTGGAATTATGGGTGTTTTTGTTGCAGGAGTTGCATTTTGAAGTTAGAAATATCTGGACTATATTGTTCTTCTTCCAACTGTTTAGTTGAACTCAGCTTATTTTTAGCAGACATATTGGCCTTCTATTCTGCCTGTGGTGCTGCTGTTACTATTGTGCTTGCTACTTATTTTTCTGTGGCCTTAGTAATTTCTTGGGATCAGCTTGCAGCCATTATACTATAGTTCCATACGAAGAAAACTGCAGTCAACATTCATTAGATAGTTGGAATTATCGTTAGTTCAATTAGGTGTTGGTTCATATGTATTTAAAAATGGATTTCTTTTTTAATTCACATTATAAAAAGCCTCCTTTTGTATGGAGGTTTATAATACAACGTGGAAAATTTTCATCTTGCTTGTATTTTTAAATTTCATTATAAAGCTTCTATTAAAAATAGATTTCTTTTTTATTCACATTATAAAGCGTGCTGCTTGTACTTTTAAATTTCATCTCTTATGCCCTCATTTTAATTCATTCATTCTTCCATCTTAAAAAAGGAAAAATGATATTGTTCACTTTCCTTAAATATTGAATCAATTGTATAGTATATTTATTAACACTAAATGAGTTAACTTTTATAATTCAGAAAATAATCACTATAATGTATAATACATAATTATATTTTTCAACAAAGTGTGAATTATCACGTTTTTTTTAATTCTGTTATATCATTTTCTTCCAACTTTATTGTGCATATTTCTTAGTACACTCTCCTATACTACTTGGGAATTATGATCCCACTTATTTTATATAAAAAACTACTTCTTCCATTACACGCCTTTCCTATGTAACAATGAAAATAAATATAAAATTGTTTTTGAAACTATTTAGTAAACGATTTTTTAACCATTATGCGTTACTGCAAAAGTTGAAAACTACCTCTTCATTAATTAGACAGAAAACATCCATAAGCGTTGCCATAGTATACATTACATTAATTGATGTTCTTGAACACAATGGGACCAAAAGCAAATACCATTACAATTGAACAAAAGAAGTTTCTAAACTTGAACAACCACATCAAAATATCAACGTCCCAAATATCAACAAAATATCATCATCCAACATCCAAAAACTTCTTGGGTACACCTAACTTAAACCAAAATATCAAAATCTACCATTCTATAACCTGAACCGACTTTTAACGGTTTAAGATTTTCACAACATGTCTGTCTCCTAGAGGATCGCGAAGTATGAGTGTCAGCCTGTCACCTCTTTTGAGGTGTCTGTTCTTAGCAAGTTGTCGCAACTGCGAAAAACACCCGGCGAAAAATAGAAGAGTCGCCACTGTTCGTTATTTATCCCAAAAGAGAGGGAAAGGAAACGAGCAAAGAAAACCTACGAAACAAGATAAGATTGGTCATCGCAACCAAACCTCGGGTTCGGGAGTCGGTTACGCAATGGGAAGGTATGAGCACCCCTCGCGTCCGTCGTACTCGACGGGATCCACGCTTGTTGTCTATCTAATGGTGTGTTTATCTATCTAAGCTACAGGCTCACAGGACAAAAGGAAAATAAAAGAGATTCGGCAGAGCACCGCCGCTCTGTGCCTACGTACTCCCTCGTGCAATGGGAAAGTCATAGTCAACGTAGTTCGGCTAACTACGGGTGAAAGGTGGGGGAAGGTTGCTCGCCAAGACATCGTCGTCTTGTGCCTACATATTCTCATCTAGTACGATAAATCAGAGCAAACGTGGTTCGGGCAGACACGAAACCACAGGTTGATTAAGTGTTTTAATCGAGTAGGGTTAAACCTTTGTTCTAGCAGTTAGGGACGATGCCTGTTTGCGGTAGAACCAAAGCTTAACAACACTCTTTTTATGAAAAAGATTTGAAATTAATCCCGAAGGAAAAAGGTTTTGACGTTTTGTTTGTGTTTTTTAGTAAAGTGAATTGATTCGGTTTATTATTCACGTTGCACTAAAGACTATGACATGGGAACGAATGCATCGCGTATCGCCCCCAAACGAGACGTACACTAAACACTCTAGACAAGCGAGAGGAGACCCCTCACTCATCATTCCTCATGTGCTTAAGGCTCGTAGCGTACAACATTCATCGTATTTATTAGATGAATTAGCATGTTTTGAGATGAGAAGAGAGACGCACAGAAGGTCTAAGGGAAACTTGGTCCTAATGTTGTCATGCAAAGTGGACCTAAAGTTTTGATTAAAGAGGAGAAAATTTATCCTAGTGTTAGCATGCTTTGATTGAACACCTAATGTCTCTCCTACTCCCATCCTAAACGGAAGGACTAGGAACCCTAGGGGGATCATGGCAAAAGACCAAGAAAGCACAAGATAAATTCAATCACAAGTGAGAGATGCAAACATGGAAAATAAACATGTAAAGAGGGAGGAAAATAGTGTGGGGCAGCAGCCGCCACAAGCGCGTCTCGACCTCTTGAAAGTAAGCAAAGAATGCAATGCAAAAGAGAAATGCAAGAAGGCAAGCAAATACGGAAATGCAAGCACAAAAGAGAGTGGATGAGATGAAATGGGAGAAGCGGACTCCTACGACCATCAGCCATCAATCATCGGAGAAAAGTGGGAGGAAAAGAAGTGTGGGGCTGTAGCCGCCACAAGCGCATCTCAACCACTCGATTCTCACACTCAAGCAAAACAAAAGAAAAACACACATCACTTCGAACAACATATACGAGAGTATACATCCAAGTGGAAAGCAAGCACGCATGTCGATGAAATCACGATTGAACAATCATGAACAACGACACATATCCAAAACATCTCACTCCTAATGCATCACATTGATCCATGATGATTCGAAGTGAAACGATACTGAAACAAGCATGAAAAACAACAAAAACAGGCCTGCTGGAACAGTGTTAATCGATTAACACCATGGGTTAATCAATTAACCACTGAAAAACGCTTGAAAAATTGAATGTTTGATCTGGTTAATCGATTAACACCAGAGGTTAATCGATTAACACTACTCCAACAACAGAAAACAGCAACAGAAAAGCACTTTTCAGCAACTTATCACTTAAGCAAACATCCACGTGATCTCATAAACAGTTGTGCACGAAATTAAACCAGAAAACAGTGATGTAATCCAGATGTAAACACATCTAAACAGCACCATCCCAATTCACATAGATCAAGAATCAACCAAATCAATCAAAAATGAAGATCAACACGATTATGCAAAATAAGCTCAAAAATGCAATAGAACTAGAATTCCAACCTTCGAAACGGAGAATTGCTTCGGTTAATGTTGATTCACTTTGAACGTGTAGATCTAAGCAAGAAATCCGGAATACTTCAAGATCCAAGCTAATCCTCGTAGTAGAAGTGATGATCCACAAAAATTAAGCAAAATTACTCCAAATAAGCTCTTCCAAAACCACTTCACAATTCAGATCCAAGTTTGCACGAAAATTGAATGAAGAAATTTCTTCAATGAGGATGATGGATGAAGGTTTTAGCTCAAGAATTCATTGATTCCAATGGAGAATCAAAGAATTAAATGGATGAAGAGCTTTGGTGAAATTTTTAGGAAATGGAAAAGTTGAGAGAAACTTGAGAGAATTGAAATGAATTCTGAAAATGAGAATGAAATTATGAAGATTAGATGAGTGAGGTTTGGAGTAAATCAATTAAATACCCCTGAGGTTTGGATCCAAATGAGAGGTTTGGAATGTGGTTTGTGAAATTTGGTTTGGAATGAGGAATGGGAATTTGGAGGGAAAATGAAATTAATCAAAATTCAAGCTGGTTCTAGATCCTTCCCAAGTGTAAAATTGAACTTCCAAGTGATCAAAATTGGACCCCAAAGTGACCCCCTTTGAAAATTCACGTGCAGAGGCAAAATTTGCATTGGTTAATCGATTAACAATTTGGATTAATCGATTAACACTGTCAAAAATTCCAATTTGAACTGATTTTGACTTGGTTAATCAATTAACACATTTTGTTAATCAATTAAAACTTTCAAAATTTTGAATTTGAACTGATTTTGACTTGGTTAATCGATTAACACCTTCAAAATTTTGAATTTGGCGCCTTTTGGAGGGAAATCTGCACATTTGTCCGTTTTCATCTCTTCTGAGCTCTGTTCAGCTTCTGAAACTCGCTCTTGAATATCATAACCATGAAAATGCTTGAGATAGCCTAAATTATGCTTTCTAAGCTAAAAATACCCTGCAAAATAAAATAAAATCAGTCGCCCGACCGCTGGGCAAAATAAAGGCCAGAGCCTCGGATGCTTGTGGTTCGGTTGCTTGCACTAAAAATAAACCTGAGCCACAGGAATGCCCTGATCCCATGCCTCCAGAACACATGCAATGATATACGAAAAATGTAAAATGCAGAGAAACAAAAGCCAGTTAAGGTTAAAACGAAAGGACAAATTTTGGGGTGCTACACAAACTCATACCAACCATGCCCGATATACCTTTCTACACAATACTTTCTTTCAAAATGGTGAAGTTCACATTCATACCTTTTTCGACTATCAACATCAACCAACAAAACGCCTTTGGCCAGATTTAAAAGACTCCCTAACACTCTAAGGGATTTGCTATACATTTACAAAATTCCATATCAATATATAGCAAATTGCAAACATTTATTCACTTATAACAATAAACAGGAACATATGAACTTAGAAAAACATTTTTTCCAGTTGTCTTCTTGGATTGGATCTTCCTTTTCCAAACAAAGTACTTTGGGCGCCTTCCCATACCTTAATCACTTGTCTCTTCATCAGAACTACATAAACAACATAATCGTTACATTTTTATCGACCAGACATCAAAGGCCAAAATATTAACACTAACATACCATTTAATTTTTTTAACTACTAGAACTATTATAACTCTAAACATCATATAATATGCTGAAATACCTTTCACTGTCAGAAGAAATTAAAATGTGGGACGATCCAGGACCAGACAAAGCTTTGTTTCTTAACATCCCATCCTCCCTTCGATGATTCATAATCCTCAGATACATGCATCTTTCCCTTCTGACCCATGGCTTCCCCGACGAGTGCGTGTTCACCTAAAACAACGCCTTTCCCCTTAACATCTTTGACTTTTACAGTTTTAATTTGGCACCATCACCAACATATGACCCTACATTTTTATCTTCATTTTTTCCAGCATCAACAACATATGACCCTCCAGGTGTTTCTATCTTAGCCTTTTTCTTAGTCACAGTTTCCATACGATTAGCTTCCTCAGCTTCAAGGTACGCCATGTCGAGATTCATACGTCTGCAAGCAGTTTGTACCTCCAAACTATCAATCGATCTGCACAAAAATATCGCAAAACATAATACAGTCATTAAGTATTGAGAGGACATGATATCATATACATGCAAATAACATAGATGCATAGAATCGTAGTAACCTTCAAAAAAGGGTAAAGGGATTGTTGCTTGATACTTTTGGGTTTCCTACAGCGGCTCTGGTTCTGGATGTTTGGCTTATCAATCTAGATTTTTTTTAAATCTTCAAAGGACATGACCTTTTTCTTGCCCTTCTTCCATTCACAGGATTCTTCATATTCAAGATAGTCCATCTGAAGCTGAAGTTATTTTCGCTTTTCCTCCCTCTCCTCTTTGTGGGCACAGGAACTACAATAACAAAATAATTAACTTGTAAGTCATTCTGTAAATCAAGATGAGAAATCTCTAAAACTCTAACTCGTGGAAGATTGAAATTAAACAGCAATGCATATGTAAATCTAAACACTAACAACTTAAAATAGATATGTTGATCAACAAAAACAATGCAGCATGCAAATTGTTTTCTAAATAAACATAAGAATACTTGATGATAGGCATCGCTGAAATCACTATCACACGATAACTCACGTTTCTATATATCATATGAGCGATATCACAAAACAAACAAGAGGAAATCATAAAAGTATTTACCTTATGAAGACCTGAATTTTTCGTTCTTGAACATTGTTTTCATGTAGAGCTTCGGTGCTTTCCATGTGAGAGAATCATCGCTTTTGCTTGAGTGTTCTTTGGGATACAAACAGTTTGAAACCCTAGCTCTTTTTGATATGCCAGATTTAAGGCATTCAATTTCACTTTATTTGGGGCACATATGTATACCTTTGCAACAAATACTACCTTTTATGATACATCTTCTTAGAAATTATGATACATCTTCTATAAAGTCCATCTCATCATGTATATCACATCCATTCTTTAAAAATTGTTTTTTTATATAAATTTTATTAATCAATACAAATATATTATCAATAATTTTTTTGCCCTTTGTTTTTTTAAAATGGTAAAGAAATGTTGATAATGTTGATAATAATTATTTTATAAACGGTAAAAAATATATAATTGTTTATACAAAAAAGTTATAAAAACAATAGAACTGTATTTTTAATAAGGAAAAATTCTACAATTTATACACATATATTTATAATTGCAATAAAAAAATTATGTGACAACATTTTTGGTAAACGCTGATTTATACCCAAACAACACTTAATGATTAAATGGTTATTACCTTATGAACAATTTGTGTCTATTCTCTGATCATTCTATCTGAAATACCCTAACTATTATTCTATTTCACATTTATAAATTAATGTATAAATGCTTTTAGTCGTGCGGATGCACGGGTCTTCAACTAGTATATTTCAAAAAGTTTCATCAAAAATTCTGAGCACTTAAAGTATCTAAGTTTGGACTCTAATATAGAGAAATAGAAGAACAAATTATTCAACTTGGAATCAAGCCAACAACAATATTATTCAAATTGATTTCAAAGTGTGTGGTAACCTGTTTGTTGTGATAAGTTGTTGTAAAAATGAAGTAGGTTTCCTTCTTTTTGTTTATGCATTAGAAGGTTGTTATGAAGTCTTGCTTAAGACTTGTACAAGTATATAAGCATGGTGGAAAATATTCTAAGGAGTAGAGGGACTAGATGTACCATTGTTTGATTAGGGGAACTAGTTCTTGTGTGATCTTTTTCTTTATGTGTTTAAAATTGTGCATTTTATATTAATCTTAAAGTATAACTCAACCAATTATTTTTGGTAAAATTATATATTTAGAAAAAATTTATAAAATCAAGAAAAAACCAGAAATACTAATTCACTCCCCCTCTTAGATTTCCCTCTCATAGTTACATGTTGTGCCATTAGACGCTTGCAAGTCTAACTCTTCATACAACCACAAGTTTTCCTATTTAAGGCTCATTTTCCCAACCAACTCTGAATACATTATGTAATAGAAGATGCTACCATCGATAAGTATCAAGGACATGTCAAAATGGCTTACCGTAGCAGTTATGACTAGAAGGAATATATCATTTGGGGTCCCCCAATTTTGGAACCCGAACATTGGTCTATTTAGAGTCTTGGCTAAGGTGCTTCCGTCTTTCTTATGGATTGCAATCAATTATGCGATCTCCATGTTCACCGTTCCTTTGGATGGGATGTTCTCCCAGGGTACACCTCTAATAATGGTCGCAATATGTTGGCATTTCGCCTTACTTGTTCTTTTGTTCTCATGCTAGTCACATCAATGTTGTTATTTTGCAAATCTTATCTATTTCTCTTACTGCCTTTGATATGCTCGAATAAGCGGGCCATCTTTATCAAACCATTGATGGAATCCTTTAGTTGGATTCATTCAATGGTATTATGGTCGTGACTCTTGTGAAAACAACAATATTTCGTCTTATGAGTTCTAGAAGATTCTTTAACAAGGAAGGGATTTTCAATACCGGCCTTCTGGAATTATGTGTTAGCACACTTTTAATATATATTTTCTCGAGAAGTGTTCAAAGGGGTTCACTTGTCATTTCGGACACGGGTTCCACAGTCGGATTTCTTCCTTCTTTTGTTGGAATCTTTCCTAAAAGATCAGTCAAAACCTGTGTCGGCCACTGCCTGGTTTTCAACTCAGGCGATAAGTTTTTCTTCAAGGTTAATGAAAGGATGCATTCTATTCAATATCTTTTTCACATTATCGGCCTCCATACGCCCTAATTTCTCCCTAAAGGAGTTGCCCTATCATAGATCGTTTTCAAAGATCCATCACTTGAGTCCCTCATCAGTTCCTTCTACTTCCACAGCTACTTGCGTGAAACAGTCGATATACTACCACAAGCTCTCTTTTTTACCCTGTATTATCTAGCTGAGGACATCTATTGTCATCAATTACCTCTTCTGAGCTATGAAATGAAAGGTGAAGCTCTCGCACAGATCGGTCCACAATTTAATGCTCCGATTCGAAAAAGATTTAAACTGGAGTCTGTCTGATCTTGTTAGTGTTAATGCAAATAGTTTGCACTTAGCTCTTTTATTAGCATGGAAGTAGTTCAACCGGCCGTTAATGTGTTATACATGCTTGTCAGGATCTTCCTTCCCGTCATACTCCTTAAATTTGGAGGTATGTCCAATGATTTTGATATCTTATTGTCTAGGATACATGCACATAGAGGATGCTTATGCGGGTTCTTCACAAATGGTTTTTCTACCTGTTCCATAGATGAAATATGACATCCTCAGCGTCCTCTAAGACTATGAGAAGGAGTTTGATTCCTTTTTCTTTCGTGTTGATTTGGAGATCTCAGAACCGTCTCCCACCGTAATGCGGCAAATCGGGGATGCTTATTCAACTTTTTTTAGAGATGGCCTCATGCATTGTGTTTCATTTTGGATTTGCATGGTGTAGACTTTACTCCAGACAAAGAAATCTTTCTTCTATCGACAAGTTTTACTGTCAAAAGATGTTATATGTACTATTCAAAAACCCGTTCGTCCCTTGTACTCCTAAATTAGCTTATAATAACTAGAAACCATATAGTGTTTCTGGTCTCATTATCGCAGGTGGTGCCACAGGTATGAATGAACGTTCTCCTTGTTGGAATTATGGAACAAATCATGTGATCTATGGAGGTTGGAGGAGATCTGGATATAATGAAGTGTTTACATCTACCTGATTTACAACGCCTTTAAGATGAGGTGGTGGATCTCTTGCGGCTTGAGCAACAGCAGAAGCAGGTGCTTTGAGCAAAGTGTAGAGAGAGAGACTTTAGATCCAACCATTGTCGAAAGATATGGAGATTAAAGAGTAAGAAATCTTGAAATCAGAGTTGATCTTTCACCGGAGTAGATTGAGAATAACAAATATGTGGTACAATCTCAAGAACTTTGATCCGCTAGGTTGAAAAAGATATAATATTTATTTATATTATTATTTTAAAACAATTTTATTAAATATACTTTTCAATACAAATAGACAAAAGCATTTCGAATTTTCAATATCATGTGTTATAGAAGTCAGCAGACCATAACTATGATATATCTCATATCATAATCATGGCTTATATATTATTCATTCCAAAGAGACAAAAGCATTTCGAATTTTCAATATCATGTGTTATACAAGTCAGCAGACCATAACTATGATATTATCTCATATCATTGTCATGTGACATCAATTGTAGTGGCATATTATTATATTTAACAGTATTTCGTTTTTAGCAAGGAGTTTTTATATTTTAAATAAAAAATAATTTTTTAACAATTATTTTTATTATTTAAATTCCAAATAGACAAATGCATTTTGAATTTTCAATAACCTATCCTATAGAAGTCAATATGATGTATTATAGAAGTCCGCAAACAATAACTATGATCTCACCGTCATGTTGCAACAATTATGACGATATATATAATCATTGGTTTTTGTTTTTCTAAGTCTATTGTGAATATTTTTATAGTCACTAATAGGAAACTTTGACTCTTCAAATCACCCTCAATTTTTTAGAAAGTCTTGACATATATTTATTTCGAAAAGTGATCCTAATTTTTCTTTTTATTTTGACAATTTAAACTGAATTAACGTACACATAATTTATTATTATTATTATTATTATTATTCTTTTCTTTTTTTTTTATTTCGTTAATATTTCTCTAATTTATTAACATATACATAATTTATAATTATTATTCTAATTTTTTATTTTTTTACTAATTTTCATTATCATGAAGTCAGTAGGTAGACTCGTAAGACCGTTTTTGGATGAGTCCAAATATAATTTCTGAAGAAAAAAAAATATTGAAATAATATTCAATGAATATTTTTAATTATAATTTACGTTATGACAAAATTCACTAAGATTAAATGATCAAATATATTTTACTTGTCTTCCTCTAGTATTTTGTATTTGTATTTGTTTTGATTTTTTCCATCAAATCATCCATTAATGAATTCTTCTTTAAGTGTGAGGATCATTTATATATTACACGTATTAAAAATACGATTATACGAGTAAAATACTAAAACTAGTATTTTTTTTTTCTTTCAGCCTATATTAAACAAAAACGTCTAATTGTTTTTGTCAATAATACATTTTAGATGATTTGTAAGATTTTTCTCTAATATGAGATCCCTTATAATAATTGGCAAACAATGGCATCGTGAATTCCTTTATTCTTTTCTAGAAATGATTCATTTTTTGTCCTCTCCATCATCGACAACAAATTGTGTCTAACCATAAAAATAAAAATTAATTAAAAAAAATAATATAAAAAATATTTAGTTGTTTATCAACTATTCATTTATTTTTGTATCACAAAATTTTGTTTTATTATTCTTTAGAATTTCCTTCCAATTATCAAACATTGTGGAAAGATCTTAAAAGAATCTAACAATTCTACTAAAAAATTTGCTAATACACTAGCAACTGATCTTGTTAGTAGATGATATGAATTCCGTCTAATTATTATCTTTGTTTCCTTGAGAGTTTTTCCAATCAAGTTTTGCACATAAAAACGTGTGTTTAAAAAATATGACCAGCCACATCAATCACATAAGAATGTAAACAAAAAAATGTCATAATTCAACCATGTAAAACATTTAAATTCTTGTATGAATTTAGAAAACTCCCCTAGGTCTTCCAATTGATTTCTTCTTTCAGACACCAATTGTTTACTCTTTAATTCTTTGAAGATTTCTTCATGATACTAACTCTTAAATTGATTTTTATCATAAGGTACTCAAGCAGATTCTTCTCTGAATTATATCTTTTGTCCACTAACGGATTTCTTTGGAGTCATCTACACAGAATCAAATGACCAACATATATTTTTTTATTTCAATTAGTTCAATGATAATCTATGCAGACTTTCAATATTGTGCACACTGTTCTGGTCTCTTATTCTCGTTGGACGAGGCTCATTGCTCTTCTAGTACAACACTTTCATTTCAAACCATAATTGTTGCTGGTTTTTGAACAAAATAGTGCTACACAATTACATGTGTGCTCTGTTTTTATGTTACCTTATGATTTATCAGCATGCATTGAGGATTTCATCATTAATGACATAAAAGGTATGATCATCTACTACTACATATGTTTAAAGATATCACTAAGTAGAAGAATGAATAGTTCACATACCTTGCTTAGAATTTTGAATTAAAGATGAAGATGAAGACTATATGAACTTGTTGTGTTACTTTCTTTGATAATAAAAATGCAAGTTCTCTTTGAAAATATGAAGAAACAATGTGACTATTCTTTGGACTCTAGATTTTTGACCATGCAAACACTGCAGGTCTGTTGGGAATTGTGTTTTGTTAGAATTAGTACCCCTATGGTACTATTTAAGATTCTTTCTCTCACTACGCAAACACGTATGTCTGTTCATTTGAATGGTCTATTTAATCTCTGGGCATGCTAGTCACAGAATGGTCTGCTCATCTGTTATTTAGCACGCATGTCCTTTGGTTGCTTTGGCTTTGGTTTCTAAGAAAACCTCTTATGGGAAAATGTTTTAAACTAAAAACTAAAGAAGAAGAAAATTAAAATGTGGTTGGGTTTCATCCCAACAAGCGCTCGTTTAAAGTCAATATTTTGACAATAATTAGTGTCATGTTACACTTATTACCTTGTAATTTATCTCACAATGTTTGATTATGACCTTGACTTCTCCTTAGTCCATATCCATGAGCATCCTTATAGTTTTCATTAAAGGTCTTCTTAAAATGAGAGGTATTTTCGGGTCTTCCTTGACATCTAATATCACAAAGTCTACAGGAAATGTGTGGTTGTTAACTTGTATCAGCACATCATTGACTGCTCCCACTGGTTTTTTGCATGTTTTGTCTGCCTTTTGCAAGTCTCTTACATACAGCTTTACCTGTAGATACCTAATTCTATCTATCATCGATAATGGTATAATATTGACGCTTGCACCTAAATCAATAAATGCATTGATAATTTCTATATTACCTATAGAGATAGGTAATACTACTACTCCAAGGTCAACTTCTTTTCTACGTAGGTCCTTCAATTCATCCAGGCTGTCACCATCCTTCACTTTTTCTTCCTCTAAATTTTTTGTTCCGTCATGTTTGGATTTAACAACAATTTTATCATCCCTCACAATAGAATTGTAGTTTTCTTTCGAATAATTTTTGGTATTTTCACTAAATGTGTTTCTTGTGAGATCGAAGAACTGTTTGGTTGATTGGCCCACCTGTACTTCAAAGTTTTTAATGGAGGCTTTGATATTTTTGTGGTTGGCCATGGGCACATGCACAAATTGATTAGGTGTATCCTCCAACTTTACTACTTTATCGTATATTGGAGGTGCTTGTCAGTAATGTTGAAAATACAGTTTATTGTTTAGTGGGAAGTTTTTGTTTTGATAATGCCCAGGTTGGATGATCTTGGCTACAAAATTCAGAGAATGAAATATGAATTTGTTGAGGTATTTTATGCATTTCTTTCAAGTGTTGCGACATCTTTAAAATTTGTTTAGTTAGTTCACCCACCATTTGGGTTAACAACTTTTTTTAGCAACAATGGCATCATTGATATTCAGCTCTATGACACCATTCTTCTTTTGAGCGACGTTCATGTTGTGTTGTCTTTGATGATCACTGAGTGTCATACGCTCAATGATTGTAGTTGCATCTGAATATGTGTATTTGCATGAGTTTGTCAAGATTGCGGTGACATCTTCTTAGCAGGAAGTTGTACCTTTCCCATGCTTCATAGAAAGTTTATGGTACACCTTGGGAAAACACTGCGGTGACAGTTTTTGCTTCCATTTATTTGTTATGGGGATCAAATAGGTTTAGTAATTTTTCCTCCAACAAGTTCTAATTTGTCATCGTAGACGTATGTTGATCTACATACCACTCATTTGATTTTCCAATCAGTGAGCATGGAAATAACCATAGGAATACCACCTCTTCCTCATCGTATGATGCTCATAGCGTAACAACGATCTTGTAGAATTTTGTGAGGTGTGTATACGGGTCTTCATGATCTAAACTTGCTAAAGGGTTAGCATACAAAATTTGTAACAATCCCGTTTTCATTTCACTTTGTCGGAAAACCCTTTAGGTTCTAGCCCAATTAGCTAGACATTTGGTACTATATTGACATAGTGTGACAACATTGTTGTTTCCACACTTGTTGTTTACATCAGCCATTGTCTT
Source organism: Lathyrus sativus (assembly GCA_963859935.3). Taxonomy (NCBI): domain Eukaryota; kingdom Viridiplantae; phylum Streptophyta; class Magnoliopsida; order Fabales; family Fabaceae; genus Lathyrus; species Lathyrus sativus. The sequence continues at coordinate 658,506,904 of OZ012741.1, read as the reverse complement.
TTGTAGTTTGACATAAGACTCTTCTAGATCTTGCCTCTTTCATTTTTTTTTCTTGTTTTCACTATGTTTATTGTGTGTGGTTCATTCGATTTTGGGATTGAATAAGAGTTGTTCAGCAAAAAGCTTACCTCGCATAAACTAGAAAAATTAGATCTACTTTTAAAGTTAAGTAGGTTAGTGATTATGAATAAAATATATAAAAAAATGTACAATTAAACATAAATATGTAAGTGCTTAGAATAACAATTATTGCTTTTATCTTTCAAACTTAGCACCAATCATCGGCAACCACACTATTTTGTTGTGTTAGTAATAAAAGTAAATTTTACAATTATCGTATCCACAGAGACAAGTGGTTTTAAACATAGGGTCGTAGTGATTTTTCATCTTAAGCATGATAAAGGTTTTGTGTTTGTTATAATGTAGAAAAAGTAACTGACGCGAAAATAAATAACATAAATTAAAGTTAGAGTGTTTGGTATTAACAGTGAGAATGCTTGTTTGGGGTAGATTGTTGAGATAGTAATTTCTTGTGTCGAAGCAAGCAGTGCTCGACAGAAACAAGGATGTGTCGAAACTTGTAGTTTGTGTCAAGTAGTGTTAGATGTCGAAGTGTCGAAGCAGGTTATTTGACACAGGATTTCGACTTAGAACAAAATAGAAATTTTGGGCTTCTGTGTTTTGGGCTTTGGCTTAGGGTGCAAGGTAACCTAAACTATAAATAGAGGGAGTAACCCTTATTCTTGTAATAACTTGAATTCACATAATTTTTCAGTTGCAAAGTGAATAGTTTTTTCACAGTTTGTGGGCAGAGAGTTACTCTTCAGAAAGCACCATCTTCTTCTATATTTTGTCAAACCATAATTTTATTTCTTCTACATTTTTTCTTTCTTTTCAAAGTTATTGTGTATCGATGATAATATTATTCATCAAGATTGATAGAAATCCTCCATTGGTTGTGGTGGATTTCCAACATCTGGTATCAGAGCACTGACTGAGCGATTCGTGGGAAGAAAATCACAATGGCAATGAATCATCCAAACGAGCATTTTCCGACGAATCTTCTGATTTTCAAGAATAATAATAATGAGAATTGGTGCAAGCAGATGAAAGTTGTCTTATGTTATCAAGATCTTTGGGATCTTGTGAAGGAAGGAGTAACACCACTTGCAGAAAACGCATCGGGTCAAGAAAGGGTCACATACAAAGAAATTGAAGAAGAAAATTATAAAGCTCTCTTTATAATTCATCAATGCGTTGATCCAGATGATTTTGAAAAGGTTAGTGATGTAGAATCAGGGAAAGGAGCATGGGAAATTCTGGAGAAATCGTTTGGAGGCGCACAGAAGGTGAAAGAGGTGAGGTTACAAACCCACAAAAGAACATATGAATTGCTTCATATGGAAGAAAATGAAAACATAACAAATTTTTTCACTAGAGTTATAAAACTGGTGAATCAAATCAAGGTATGTGAAGAAGTGTTGACATCAAGATCAGTTGTTGCAAAGATCTTGAGTTCATTGGCTCCGAAGTTCGACCATGTGGTAGTAGCCATAGAAGAGTCGAAAGATTTGTCAACATTGACAAAGGAAAAGCTTTAAGGGATGCTTGAATCTTATGAGCAAAGGATGGCTGAAAGAGCTGCAGGAAAGTCGAAGAGTGATATGGCTTTATAGGCGTAATCAGCAAAAGAAAAAAAAGGCAAAGGAAGTGGGAATGGAAATAAAGGTAGAGGAGGCTACAACAATTTGACTGGTCGAAATCAGCAAGAAAGAGGGTGTTCGAATCAGAGAAAGTCCTTATATCAAAGCAACCAAAGAGATGGTGATGCAAGTAGAGGAAGAGGTGGTGGTCGAAAACTTGACAAAAGTTACATTCAGTATTACAATTGTCAGAAGTATGGTCATTATTCTAGTGATTATCCTGAAAAGTAGAAGAATCAAGAAATTGATGCAAAGCTGGCTAAACATGAAGAATAAGAGATGTTGATGATGGTCACAACAAGATATGGAGAAAGATTGCAGGACCAATGGTACTTGGACTCAGGATGCTCATCATACATGACTGGTAGGAAGGATTAGTTTGTAAACATAAAACCCTCAATGAAGAACATGGTAAAATTTGCAAATGATAATACTCTAGTAGCTGAAAGTATTGGTGATGTTCTTATTATGAGGAAAGATCGCAAAAGGCCAGTAATTTCCAATGTGTTATACATACCAGGCATGAAAAGCAATTTGCTCAGCATAGGTTAGTTGGTTGAAAAGAACTATAAGGTGTCAATTGAAGACAAGATGATGAGAGTTCTCGACTCAAATGGAAGGTTGATCTTGAAGGCTCAAATGTCTCAAAATAGAACCTTCGAGATTGAGCTTAATGTGATGCAGCATAAATGCCTTGCAACTGCAACTAGAAGAGGTAAACAGATATGGAACTATAGACTTGGCCATCTCAACTTTAAAGACATCAAAGATCTGAAAAAAGAAATATGGTTTCAGGATTATCAAAAATCAACATTCTAAATGAAGTGTGTGAAGATTATGTGCAGGAAAAGCAAAACAAGAATAGCTTCAGCAAGAATACAAGAAGCAAGTCGAAGGAAATTCTTGAAGTCATATACTCTGATGTATGTGGTCCTATCCAGGTGGATTCAATTGGAGGTAACAAATACTTTGTCACTTTCATAGATTATTTCAGTCAAAAATTATGGAATTACCTGACCAAGAAGAAAAGTGAAGTGATTGACGTATTTTCTAAAACTAAATTTATGGTCGAAAGACAAAGTGGTTGAAAGATAAAGATTCGGAGGACTGATGGTGGTGGAGTGTATGTGTCGAAAGAAGAGATTAAGCATGAGGTGATGCCACCCTACACTCTACAGCAAAATGGAAATACATAAAGGAAAAATAAAACCATCATGAATATGGTGAGAAGTATGTTGAAAGGTAACCATCTACCCAGAGAATTATGGGAAGAAGTTGTGTCAACTTCAAAGTACATCTTAAATAAATGTCTGACGAAAAGGCTATAAGAAATTACACTAGAAGAGTGTTGGTCTAGTGTCAAGCCTAGCCTAAGTCATTTGAAGGAGTTTGGACCTATATATAGCGGGGAAATTTGTAAGTGTAAGTTATTGATTAATTTAACTCAAAATGCAAGAGTCACCACAACACTTTTATTTTATCCAAAAAAGGAAAGGAAAAAGAGCGAAAAAAACCAAAGAGTTCGAAAATAAGAACAAATAAATAGAGATCTGGGTAAGTGGGTTGGTTATGAAATTGGAAGGTGTTAGCACCCAAAACGTCTATAGTAATTTATAGGAGCCCTTTGAAATATCTACACTTTTTGGTTTGAAAATGGGTTTGTTTGAAATGAGATTGGGGAGGTGAGAAGAGAATTATTTTTTAAGATTTTTGTGTTTGGAGTGACTTATCGCCTCATGCCTACGCACCCACAAAGTTTAATATAGGATCAAAACCTCGTAGTTCGTGGTATAAATAACAAAATTTTATTAGTTTTGATTGGTTTTTAAATGTAAAAACAAGTCGTCATTTTAAGGAGAAAACTATGACTAGTCGCCCACAAGTATAAGACAACATTCGCATCACCTAAAAATGGAGGATTTTGCTTGGATTAAAATCAACAAGTCTATCACTCAACATCTAAGTGGAAAATGTCAACATCTTAAATACTATAGGGAATAGGAGAATTATATCTCAACTATGAAAACAACTCATGTCTAAACTTTACGAAAAGTTTTAAAATGAAAAGTGCACAAATGCGCAAAAGGTTTGAATGAGGTGAAGTGTATTTTATATATTTTTTTGAAATTGGTCAAAGTATGGTTAACATTGATTGACATTTGTTAAAGAAAACAAAGTTTGAAAATCACTTGAAGAAGGTCAAGGTTTTATTGTGAAAGCGGTTTAAAGTTTGAAAACAAGAAGGTTTTTGAAAAAGGGAGAAGATTTTGAAAATTGAAGAAGGTGAGGAGATGAAGTGACTACCCTAGAAAGAAAAATAAAAGCTAGAGATAAGAAGGATCTAACCAAATTGTAGCACACTCCGTAGCAAGCCAAATAATAATTTCATCCATATTGAAGCATAAGCAAATGAGCAAGTCAAATAAAGGCAAAGATCCATAATACTCCAAGCATAAGGAAAGAGACTTAATTCTAAGTCCAAGAGTCCAAGAATAGTCCAAGAGATCCAAGGTCTAAGAATAGTCCAAGAGAATAACCAGAAAGTTAAGAGCACCAAGTTTTTAAAGGTTTAATCCTTTATTAGTGTTTTAAGCAAAATATGGTCCAAATGAAAAAAAGAAAAAGAGCGGAAGTATAAACATGTGTCCAACGGACAAAGAAAAAAATAACGGAAGTATAAACAATAATATGATATAAGATGATAAAAATGGAGCATAAAAATAAAAGAGAGATAGGGAGCAAGAAGGAAACATAAACAAAATTAGTACAATAATATTGTTAGTGAGTTAGGAATTAGTTGTTAGAACAAATTATCAACGATGGTTAACTCATGCACTTAGGCCAAGGTTAATGAAGACTCATTAGAGGATTGATAAAATCAAAGCCTCCTAACAAGTTTCATAGGTAATGGACCTAAGACAAATAATAAACCATACTTGGACTTTCAAACATAAGTTTGAGCCACAAATGATCACTTTCCAATTCCGAGACAATTTAGCGCTATGTTAAACAATCATAATGGGTTTATATAGAAACCACGACTATCTGAGGCCGATCAATAAAAATGTTAGTGCTAATGCGTGCTAGAGAAGTGATATGTAGATCACTCTCTAAAAACAATACCACAAGAAAAGAAAATAGGTAACGATCTCATACTCATCAAGAACTTGAAATAAGTTCAAATGATATCGAAGATTTTCATCGATCAAAAGAAAAAAGAGAAGAGGAGAGGGAGTACCAAATTGAATTACAATTCTAAGGTTATTTCATCTTTAAGTTCATCCACTCATCTTGGTGGATGAAGGCACTAAACATATCATTAACTCAAAGCACATAAAAATTGAACAATTCACTTTAAAGATAAATTTGAATTAGTGAATGTTTATCCAACTTCATCTACACCCTAAGTCTAATGAATTTAAAGAGGAAAAACTCCTTCAAAAGTGTATTCCAAGGCAATAACCAAAACAGTCCTAAAATAAAGCCAAAAAGGCAAAAAAGACATTGGATAATCGATTACCCTAAGCTGGTAATCGATTACCACTGTTAAAACAGTAGCAAAGTAGTTTGAAAATGTGCAAAAACTTGATCAATCATTTTTTCAAACACCTCGTGATCAAGGATGCAATTGAGCACAAAAATTCAAGTAAAATAATAACAACCAACACCAATAGAACATAATTTGCAAGATCCAAAGATCAAGCAACAAGAATCAACAATAGATCATATTATGAAGGATGTATCAAGAGCAACAACGGTGGATTAAGAAATTACCACTCCAAATCTGGAAATTCTTCAAATTAACTCCACAATCCACACTTTAAAACCTTGATCTACTGAAATAGATGATGAAAAAGTGAATGGATGAAGGTTTAGCTCAAAGATCAGTAAGTTCTAATGCTTAACTTACTAACTTTCAAAGGAAGAAAAGGCTTTGGCGAATTTGTTAATTGGAGAAAATTGAGAGTTAAGAAGGAATTTGACAAGGTGAATTTGGCTAACAAAAGCTTGTAAAATGAGAGAAATGAGGCCTCTATTTATATTTATAGAAGTTAGGCTTGGAAATTTTGGTGGATTAGAATTTGGTTTGGAATCAAAATTAGGCTTGGAATTTGAATTTGGAGGGAAATTAATGATCAAGTGGTGATTAGTGAAGGTGTATGATGGGAATTAATTATGATGAGGTAGGAGAATTAAAATGAAGTGATCTAGAATATTATCATGATGAAACATTTGAATTTGGTGCCAAAAATGTTGCAGAATTTGAATTTGGCCAATTTTCACAAAATGCACACAGGGTAATCGATTACCCTAAACTGGTAATCGATTACCACAAGCAAAAATGGTGAAAAATTGCCTTTTTTATGTGATGTCTTGGCTCTAGCTTGATTCTTTTGCTTGTTAAAGAAGGCATGGAAATAAAAACATGAACCTTGGAGTCTCTTGAATAGCAGTCAATTAAATCTTGGGAAACTCTTGATCAGATAATTTTGATTTATTTGCAGATCAACTTTGACTTTGTTCAGATGAAATTCATTCGAGCTGAGGGACTGGTATTTGATATCTTTGCTCCAAATCCTTCTTTAAAAAGTTAGTAAAGGAAAAACAAACATTTTTTTTTCGAATTTTGGATAATGGTTAGTAAGCATAAACATAAACAAATATCAAACAAACAAGAAAACAAGGGTGCCTGGTGATCTCTCAAGAACAAACCTATAGAGGAAGGCAAGAGAACCAAAGATTGTGATTTTATTTGTGAAATGAGATGCAAATGATATGTGGGATCTTAGGGGTAAAAATTAGGGTATCACAGATGCCCCTATTTAAGTTTCTTCTATCCAGAGATATGAAGATTGCATCTTTGTCTCGACCATATAAAAGAGACTTAAGTATAACAAATAAACCCAATTTTTGGCCCTAAGAGGCCACAAAATGATATGATTATGCTAATGATATGTAGATGCAAGACCTCTGTGGAGAAAAAATATGCCACAAAAGACAAACAAATTATTGGGGAGCAAAAAAAAATAGACTCCGCAGGGGCAAACAAAAGAGTAAGACCCTATTCTGATAAAGGAAAGGAAACGACTCAATAGGGGAAGAGATACCGACTGCCGGTTAGTGGGCGATAGTACTCAAACCGAAAAGAAGAGGTAACATGCTTTCTACTAGTTACTTAGTAGAAAATAAGGGCAATAAACACAAAAGAATCATAATCTACCGGTTATTGGATAGAAAACAAAGAGATGTATTACTTATTACCGGTTATTGGATAAAAAGTAATCCACTTGACAAAAGATAATCAACTACCTATTACTGGGTAGGAAAGGAATATTGCCAACTACTAGTTACTGAGTAGCTTAGTGAGAGTAATAATCCTGAAGGAAAAGGTTACCAACTAAAGGTTACTGGATAGGGTAAACAATATATCAACTACCTGTTACTGGGTAGGAAAAGGAATATTACCAAAAGGAAAGATTACCGACTACCGGTTACTGGGTAGAAAATAAAGTTAACTAAACAAAGGAGAGACAAATGTTACCTGCTACCAGTTACTGGGTAGAAAATAAAGGTAACAAGCTCGGGAGGAAGGATTACCTTTTACCGGCTACTAGGTAAAAACAAAGGATAACCAACCAAAAGGGGTGACAAATATTACCTGCTACTTGTCACTGGGTAGGGTAAACAAAAATCAACTACCTGTCACTAGGTAGAAGAAAGAAACAAAGGTTAACTACCTGTCACTAGGTAGGACAAACAAAATTCAACTACCTGTCACTGGGTAGGAGAAGGAAAATAAAGGTTGACTACCTGTCACTGGGTAAGACAAACATAATTCAGCTACATGTCAATGGGTAGAAGAAGGAAATAAAGGTCGGCTACCTGTCACTGGGTAGGACAAACATACTCGACTATCTGTCACTGGATAGAAGAAAGAGGTATATTATCAGCTACTTGTCACTGGGCAGCTCAAACAACACAACAGACTTCTCAAATAAAGAGACAACTATCTATTGGGGATGAAATATTCATTGGGTCGCAACAGGATTCTCATATGAGGAAATATATATTTGTTCAAATAATGAACCAAGTCAAATGATAACAAGCTTCCACTATAAAGATAGGGTTCAACTTTTTCTTTAATCAAGTTTTGAACTTGAAAAAGGATTGTCATACCCCAAATTTGTCCTACCTGTATATCCTTTATCTGTACATCTTTCCATCAACCATTAATCTGAAAATCAAAAAAATAGTATGTTGTTTATGTTCCTGGTCCAAAAACAGGATATCCCAGAGTTAAGATGAATTGATTACCAATGTGAATTTTTGGATTCAGTGATGGTCGATGATCAATTAGGTCTGACCTAATCTTGGTCAGACAAGTTCTGCTGTAAGGTCAAGGCCAGAGTATGCAAGATTCTTGTGGTGTGTACCAAACGTATTAGTTAGGGTTTTGTGCCATTTCAGATTGTCAGGATGTGCAAAGTAAGGTGCTTTAATGACTAAGGGTCATCCATGATTGGTTCGTGCTTCAGTCAAGGTTATCATAGTGAAGTTCGTTAGGATTGATATGTGATTCATAATTTCGGGACATTTTCATTAGGTCCACATTATTTGTTCCAAAGGTTTAATGCAAACATTTTCGTTCATCAGGATTCAAGGACCTGGATATGAAGGTTTCATGGTTGTATCGCTGGAGAATACTAGGGGAAAGATAATTCATATGTCTAAGTCGTTTTTCATATCCGTAATTATTTTTCTATTCGGTTTTCCATTTTCATTTATCTAAACATTTCATATTCATTTTTTAAACCCACCTCTTTCAATCCGTCCAATTTCCTTTTTTTAGATTCAAATCTAAAAGCCAAGTTCAAGTCCATTTATCCATTTCCATATTTTTTCTAAACCACTTTAAATATCCATATTTTTTCTTTCTTTTTATCCATTTCCACGAAATCTATTTTTTTCATCCAATTACCAAATCCATCTTTCTATATCCATTTTTAACTCATTATCCAATTTCATTCCATTTTCACATTTCCATTATCCAAATAACTCAAATATCATTTCCAATATCCACTTACTTCCCATTTTTATCATTTAAAAATCCATATTATAAAATCTTACAAATTTGGTGAAAAAAACATCTCACAAAGGCCCATCCAAAAAAAAAAAGAAGAATCAAATCCATTTTACAAGTCACAATTTTCAAAAAGTAGGAAAATGAATCCACATTTCAATAAGGGCCCATCATAAATTTGTAAAAAGTTGATCCAATAAGGTCTCAAAAGCCCACCATTACAAGTCTTATTATGAAAAATGACAAAAATAAGAAACCACCCATGACCATGCACGATAATTTGATACCAAATGACTTCAAGATTTCTAGACATGTGGTCCCACCAAGGTCTCCAACGCACACCACCGTCTTGGACCAAGTTATGCAAAATAAACATCGGCTAGCACAACGTATACTAGCCTTCAACCAACCAAATCCATATCGCCATCACCTACAAAACACCATCAAAACCGGAAAAAAAACAATAGACCATTTTGTTGTGACGTATGAACTATGCCAACAAAGTCCTACAACTGTAATGATGCACAGACCTGCAAAATGAGACAAATAAATGAAAACTTCCAGCCAAAAACTGATGGCAAGAACCGCACACTTCAACCAAAACAATACGTGAGCTTTTGCGATACACCCACAACTTCCTTAAGGCCACTTACGTACGTCGCATGTGACGAAAAAAGGCGAAACCAATTCCAACATACCTAAAAGAAACTTTCGACAACATCAGATACGGGTGATTTTTCTTTCTTCCACTCCAACAAATCATTCTCAAAACCTTCTCGCCACAAAAAGCCCTCATAACAACAATAACAATTTGGTTCCTCCCGTTCGTTCTCCACCCCAAAATCCTCTTCAATCACAACTGAAATTACCTCAAATCTTCAAATCTTCCTTCAACCTCTTCTCAAAAGACAACCTTAAATCCCCTTCTTCGACCCTTTCTTCAAACAGAAACTCATCCAAATCCTCCGTAATGTCTTCGACCTTTCTTCAAACAGAAACTCATCCAAATCCTCCGTAACATCTTCGACCCTTCTTCAAATCCATTATCCATCACAAACCGCAAACCCACATCCAAATCTTCCAACCCAAAACCATTTTCACTAAACCTAGAAAAATCATGAACCATTTTTCAACAAAGCCAAATTGAACCCAAATTTCAAAAACCAAACCAGAACTTGAGATTAAGAAGACAGAAAGTTGCAAAATAGATTGAGAAGTCAAGCTGTGAAAGATGTGTATTGAGGCGGAAAGAGGAACATGGTGAAAGCTTGAGCTTTTATTCTGAGTCGAATGGACGTTGCTCCGATTCACAAATGTATCGTGTTTGAAGGGAAGGGAAAATGATGTAGCAGCACTGATTCCATATTTCCTTTTTGTTTATATCATGTGGGTTTTTCCTCAAAAGGAATGGGGCTTAGGCCCGCACTAATCCTTCTATGCACAGGAAATTTTACTTCATACCCCTATAATTATACCCATACCCCTACACAAAAAATTTTTGGATCAAAATACGGAAATTTTATTTCATACCCCTATAATTATACCCATACCCCTACACTAAAATTTTTTGGACCAAAATACCCTCGTATAAAAAGTTATAATTTTTTCGTTTGTTTACCGGAAGACTTTTTGGAAGTCTTCCGGTTCACATTTTTTTTGATTTGTTTACCGGAAGACTTTTTGGAAGTCTTCCGGTTCACATTTTTTTTGGTTTGTTTACCGGAAGACTTTTTGAAAGTCTTCCGGTTCACTTTTTTTTGTTTGTTTACCGGAAGACTTTTTGGAAGTCTTCCGGTTCATGTTTTTTTTTCTAATTTTTAATTTTTTTTAATATTCAAATTACAAATATATTTATTCTATTTACTCTATTTATTCTGTAATTTGTTATATTTATTCTATTTATTTATTTAATAATAATTATTTCACTAATTTGATTTTTTATTTATTTACTTAATAATAATTACTCCACTAATTTGGTATTATTTTTTTTAATCAATAAAAATAAAAGTTGTTAACTAATTTATATATTGATTGTGTTCTTTAAAGAAAGAAAATTAACAATTTAATAATATGTTTATATGAAAAATAAAAATAAAAATTATATTTAAATTATAATCCTATCATTTCTTCTATCAAAATTTTTTACCAAAACATTATAATATATAACATTTATAATTATTTAAACAATATTTTATGGGGTAAAATATTAACTTTTAAAAATATATTTTATGGGGTAAAATATACTTTTAAAAATTTTCACCATAAAATATTAACTTTTAAAATTTGTAGGGGTAAAATATTTTATGGGGTAAAATATTAACTTTTAAAATATTAAAAACTAATTAAATCATAAATATTGATCGTGTTTTTTATTTTATATTATAAGTTTTTTTATTTAATTAAGCAACCATAAAGGTAGAGGCGGAGGTTTTAAATATTATTATTTATAATTTAATTAGTTATTAATATTTTAAAAGTTAATAATTATTGTTTAAATAATTATAAATCTTATATATTATAATTTTTTGGTGAAAATTTTTGATAGAAGAAATGATAGGATTATAATTTAAATATGATATTTATTTTTATTTTTCATATAAACATATTATTAAATTTTTAATTTTCTTTCTTTAAAGAAGACAATTAATATATAAATTAGTTAACAACTTTTATTTTTATTGATTAAAAAAAACAATACCAAATTAGTGGAGTAATTATTATTAAGTAAATAAATATAGTAAATTAATAAAAAATCAAATTAGTGGAATAATTATTATTAAATAAATAAATAGAATAAATATAACAAATTACAGAATAAATAGAGTAAATAGAATAAATATATTAATTAACTAAAATAGAATAAATAGAATAAATATATTTGTAATTGGAATATTAAAAAAAATTCAAAATTAAAAAAAAATGTGAACCGGAAGACTTCCAAAAAGTCTTCTGGTAAACAAACCAAAAAAAAATGTGAACCGGAAGACTTTCAAAAAGTCTTCCGGTAAACAAACCAAAAAAAATGTGAACCGGAAGACTTCCAAAAAGTCTTCCGGTAAACAAACGAAAAAATTATAATTTTTTATACGAGAGTATTTTAGTCAAAAAAAATTTAGTGTAGGGGTATGAGTATAATTGTGGGGGTATGGGGTAAAATTTCCCGTTTTTAGAAGGGTGATGGGCCTTGGGCCCATATGATCCCTTCTCATTTTCATACCTCCTCTGATTTTCAAATACCCCCTCCCTTTTTTATTGTTCTGTTAATTTTCTAAGTTTTAATATGAATTTTCATAATTATTTTACTAATAATTTTGTTAATCGCTTTGTTAAACATTTTTACTTATTAATATTAGTTTGTATTTAATCTTAGTAAATGTTTCATTATGTATTTTGATAAAAGGGGGAAACTTTGGGAGTTTTATTGCATTTTAATAATCTTTTCATTTCCAGTTTTATTCGTTTTTATTATTTCCGGTCAATGACGAGACCTCTAAAAATTGTTATTGGTCAAATTATTGATAAATAGCGATTTGTCTGAGACCACCTTCTTTTGCTCTTCTCATTTCATTTTCTTTTCGATTTTATTTCATTTTCTCGATCTATGAAGTCTTTCGATTCGCGAATGTTGGTTTTCGAGGTTGTTAACCTTCATTATTTAAAATCTGTAGAAAATGATCATTTGGATCATTTTTCTATAGTTTGGAATCGTGAGAGGTTTCCCTCGATTAATTATCACGAGTTTGTGATTAAGACGGGATCCCACCCTTCTTTTGTCTGTGTGACACGATTTAATCGAAGAATGATCCTCAATATCATTTCTCTATCTTGTTTTTAGCACGGATATCAATTTACGCGACCTCCTATAGTTCGAGTTTCATCATAAGTCGAGCTACGACGGTTTAGCGTTACATTTCGTCCCAATTCAATTCAGTAACAAACTAACGACTAACTTTACTTTCTGTCAAATATACACTACTTTATTTTCCAGTCAATATTGTCCTGATTTATATTAGCTTGTTCATACACTCGTTGATATTTATCTTGATATATTATTGTGAATATTCTTGTATATATTGTTATATATCATGTATATTATTCATATCTTGTATATATTCATTTCATTTCTTCATCTTATTCACATTCTTTCAAAACACCTAATAACTATCAAAACCATAAAACCCTAAATTGGTGGACTGTTGTTTGTTTGTCCGAGTGACAGATCTTTGGACTTTGTCAGAAACCCTAGCTTGGATTTGTGTTCAACTTTCTCTCAAGGCTTAGTTTAGGACACATTGCATACACACAACTTTCTCTTGGGCTACCTGACAATGAGACCTTTTATTTCGTGCAATCTCGTGTAATTTGCATGTACCCCTCTCCCATTCCAATGTACGTATTTCGTATTTCTTTGACTGCGTTTTATCTTCTAGGAGCACCCCCAGGGACTAGCATAACTGTTTTCAAACTAATTCTCGATTCGTCATCGAGCCATTTTCAAACACCCCTCGGTAAGTCGAGTGCTCGTCCACATTCGCCATCAACCTATCGCACACACTGTGGTCTCGATATTAGGAGCACCCCTAGGGATTAGTATCGTTTCTCACACCTTAACTCTTGACTCGTCATCAAGTCGGTCCCATTTTCAATCAAAATCCTCGACTCGTCGTCGAGCCATTTTCAAACTCACTTCCACCATGTTTTGCATGCAAATACAAGTCAAACCCTTGATCCAATGTCAAGCGAATTTTCTCAAACAACTGTTAAACCAATTCACCACCTTTTCTTTTCAAACTCTTCTCCTTGAATCTAAAAACCTTGGTCTCGTACCAAGTGAATTTTCAAAACTCTTTTCCTAATAAACTTGGATGGTTGTGGAGTGGTTAGGTGTAGGCCTTCTCCTATCCCGAGTGCTTGACATTACCTTTAGGGTTCACTGTCGTAAAACACTTACCATTCAAGATCAAAACATCTTTTTTAATAAAAGAATGAAGTTCTCTTCATATTGAACTAAAGACAGAGGATTGAGTGCAGACTTCTTCCTCTCCGAGTGTCAAGATACTCACTGTAGAGTGTGTGGTCTCGATACTCGTATTTCAATACAAAGACGTAACTGTATTCGCCATACCATTTTCACAATAATTCTTTTGAGATAAAGAATTGGGTACTATCCGAAAGGGGTTACTATCCGAGGATCTATTTCATCTCTAAAAATAAACTTCCACAAATCAAATGTGACATCTTGCCTCGGTGGCGAAAACTATCTCTTTTCAAAAGGATATGTTACGTTCATTCTATCGCAAACAGGTAACGCCTAAGACTCCACAAGCGAGCTACAATACACCTAACTGCTAGAATGCGTATGTTAGCATCGTCAACCAGAACTTCCCAATTAAATGTAGGCCGAACTACGGCTGCTCTGATTTCTCATGCATGTTAAGAATACGTAGGCATAGGATTGCGACGATCCTAGAGAGCAATTTTCTTTCCTTTCCCCCCGATCTTCCCCAAAAAATGACATGCTACGTCCGTTCTACTACAAACAGTTAACGCCTAAGACTCCACAAGTAAGCTGCAATACACCTAACTGCTAGAATGCATATGTTAGCATCGTCTACCAGAACTCACCAGTTAACCGTAGGCCGAACTACGACTGCTCTGATTCCTTACTTCTTTTAAGTAAAGATGCGTAGGCACAAGGGACCCAATCCTTGCCGAGCACACTCTTCCATCTTTTTCCATAGTTCTCCAAAGTACATTGACTCTGACTTTCTCATACCCGTTGAGAATACATAGGCATAGGACCTCGAGGTCCTACCGAGTCTCTTCTTCCCCTTTATCTCTCTTTTCCCTGTTTCTAACGTTTCTCTCTCCCCTTGGAACACCCTTTAAAGCAATATCATTTAGAAGATACCTTCACACATATGACAAACAAATGGTTCCCATCGAGTACGATGGATATGAGGGGTGCTAATACCTTCCCTTCGCATAACCGGCTTCTGAACCCTTTCTCTTAGTTGTAAGACCATCTTATCCATTTCTTTCTTAGGGTTTTATCGATGTTTTCCCTTTCTCTTATGGGATAAATAAAGTTCGATGGCGACTCTTTTGTTCTTCTATTTTCGCCTCTCTATCGTTGCATTTTCGAGTAGCGACAAGGACCAAATACAAACTGTCTCCGCTGAAGGGATTTCCTTATGCTAGGAATTTGAGATGAATAACTATGTCGGGGATCTTCAAAATAGATACGAGCAGGTTAAATCATACAACAATCTTCTCAAATAAAGAGACAGCCATCTGTTAAGGGTTTCACAATAAACTTCTTACTGGGACTCCTTTCAAAAAGATGTCATTTGATGGAAAAGCTGGTCGGATAAGGATCCATCATTTCACAATAAACTTCTCTGTTGAGGATGAACTAGAGAATTGCCATTTATTGTGGAAATACTAATAAATTCCTAAAGATTACACTAGCTTCTCAAATACAGAGGCTTCCACTTGTTACCAGGAGAGATCTACCTTGCTGGGGACATACAAGTTGCTCAAATAAAGAGGCTGCCACATGAAGTCGCACAAGAAATTACCAAGAGAGTGTTATCAAAACACCATTGGGTAAATTCAAATTTTTATCTTCTGATGGGGATTAATAGTTTTATTCCGAGGAAAATAAATCCTCAAAGGAGAGAAATAAATACCTCATCATCATCCAAGATCCACAGCCTGGAGAAAAATCAAAATAACCGCTGCAAGAGACCAAAGTTCAATCTAGGAACAAACTGGAGAGAAACGATCAAATAATACTCGACCTAATGAGGAAATATCTCACCGGGGATCAATTCCATCCTATTGCACCCCAATATTTCACCAACCGTTTCACATTTTGGCTTATGTTTCGTTTCATTTGCATTTGCATTCACATATCGCATACCGTGCATTTTTTTGCAGCCGGATTGATTTAATCGGGATTACAGCCTTTTCTGTCGTGTTCCAGACGATTCAAACCGTTTCGGATACGGAGATCTATCGTGGAATTTGCGCTCTACCCGGTGATTCAGTCTACGCTTTTGGTTTCGGTGGTATCTTGGTATCCGGTTTTATTGTTGTTTATTTTGTCGTATTCTCACATTTTATCGTTCACTGATTTTATTTTATTTTCTAGATTTGTTTCCTATTTTCGGCATAATTTTTAGATACTTTTTGAATTTAATTTCTATTTTCTAGAGGTTTTTAAATAGTTTTTAGATTTATTTTAGATTTTATATTTTTAATAGATTAAATATATTTTTCTTTTTTTTATAATATTTCTAGAATTCTTATTTGTTTTTTTAGAATATATTGAGTTTTATTAATTTTTTAATTTGGGATTTAATTAGAATATTAGTTTTATTTGAATTAGTTAAGTTTAATTTGAGTTAATTGGTGTTAGTTAGCTTTTAAATTTTCGTTTTAATTAATCAAATCCATATCAGCTTTTAATTCTCGTTTTAGTTAGATGTAGTTTTATTAATCTCAGCATTTAATTAATTAATTACAGCTTAGCACTTAATGATGTCAAACTAATCAGTCAATGCAGGTCCATGTGTCAGTTTTCGGCAAGCCTAATTCAAGGCAAGCAAGCCAAGTGTCAGCAATATAAATAGTCTCTCTCTCAACATTAATGGCTGGCACGCGTCCCAAGGACGTCACCTCACCGTCAGCCATGCAAACGCCGAAATCCTCACCGGCAAAATCAATGCGGATCAAATCTCGCCGGAACCTGTCACCGGAAAACTCATGATACTCGCCCAGAAACACATACAGTTCATCATGTTCATATCATTTTCATCAGACCTTCTTATTTTCCCAGAAATAACATGAATGTTCATCCGTGTTCATATCTTATTTTTCCAGATCATCATCCAAACTCATCCATGTTCATCCAAATTTTCAGAAACTCAGCAATCTTCATCAACCATTCCCAGAAACACCATTCGTTCATCATTAAGTTTCCAAATTATTCATCAATCTCCATGAATGTTCATCAATCTTCATGAACATTCATCGCACCTTCAAACATCTACATAGATTTCCTCAACATCAAACACCAACCTTCTTCGATCTGCAGATCTACAACAAAAACTACAACAAAACTCCAAATCACTTCCAGATTCGTAAATCTCCAGATCCGTCTTCGTCCAACAACAACATTCACACTTTTCCAGATCTTCATCTGCCATGGATGAACACTCAAACTTCAGATCTCCATCACCAATTCGTGATCTCCTTCTACCAATCCTCAAAAGAACTTTCATCGTCCATCAACTCCAACAATCAAACATCTCAAATCTCACATGCAACCTCTGATTCACCATTTTCAATCTTCACCGTAAAACACAGCGTCTTCGGGCTTTCTCCCCTTCAATAAAGCTTCACCGCGGATGATGATCAGAGCTACATCGTCGTCATCTACAACAACTCTCCTTCAATAGGAGTTGGATCCATTTGCTTCCGGATTTTGTTAATTTAGTGGTTTGTTTGTTAATCTGGTTTTACAGGAATTGAAACGAAGAGATGTTTGATAGAAAGAAAGAGGGAAGCGTTTGGAGTTTGTCTCGATTGGTGATGGCAAGGTGAGGGGGATGAAGGAGGTAGACAAACGGCGACCATGAACAGTGATCTAGGGTTTCGTTTTGCTGATAGAGTAAAGAAGAAGATGACTCGTGGGCACCTCACCATTGGGTTAGTGGGCCGTAAGACCCAATTCTTCGTTTTCTGGATTTACCCCCCATATCCATTACACGCCCCTCTGTTTTTGTTGTGATTGTGGATTTTGGGCTTAAAGCCCAATTTATTGTCCCCTTGCACTCTCCGTTTTTTGCACGCACCCCCCTCTGTTGGATTTTGTTTCTGTTTGTTTATTATGGATTTGGGCTTAAGGCCCAGTTGCGTTTTTTCACCATGTACCCCTGTTCTGGACTGCTGACCCCCCCCCCCTTGTATTTTTTGAATATTATTTTGTAAATATATTTGTACATAGATTTATGAATATTAATATACACTTTACCATTTTCTTTTAAGAAATTTATATTTAGTATTATATGTATATATTAAATATATAGAATTTTATATTCTATTTTCTTTAATTTCTTTTAATAATTTCTTTTAGGATTTATTTTCTTATTAGAACTTTATCTCAATTTTGGAGTTGATTCTTATTTCCATTTTGTTATTGGATTTTTCTCACCATTTCATTTTTGTAGGTCGATGACGAGACCTCCGTAATGCGTTATTAATCAGATTGTTGATGGATAATGTAGGATCCGAGACCGTTTTTTCTCTCCTCATATTTTCTTCTTCTTCTGGTTTTATTTTGCTTTTCTGTTGTGTTGGCCGTGTGACATGATTTAATCGGAGAATGATTCTCAATATCATTTCTCCATCTTGTCTTTGAAACAGATATCAATACGCTACCTCTTGGGGTTTGACTTCTTTTATAAGTCGAATTATGACGGTTCGGCGTCACATTGGTTCTGGTTCGAAGTATCATTATCAAGGATAAAAGAGTAGGGCTTGGAAATGGAGCTTGCACACAAAAGTCAAGGGTCAATGGAACCACTCCGTTCGGTAACATTGTTTTTATTTCACTTCTTTCATCTCTTTCTTTTCAACCGTCGAGTGTTGTGAGTATTCGTTAGATACGTGGGAAATGGTGATTGAGTGGCCACCTCTCAATTGCCTAGAGTGTTTAGTATATGTCCTTAGGACAATATGTGACACATTCGCTCCTACGTCTAGGACTTAGCGTGTGCGTCCCGTTTCGAACCTTTTCTCTCGCATCCTGGCGATTGAGACGTCCTCTTTTCTCTCGCATCCTGGCGATTGAGCCCTCTTCTCTTGCCCCCGTGCAATCGAGACTGTTTTCCGTAGTTGGCTGAACTACGACTGCTCTGATCTCTCATTCCCGTTGAGAGTACGTAGGCATAGGATTGCGATAATCCTAGCGAGCACTCTTCCCTCTTTTCTGTAGTTGGCTGAACTACAGCTGCTCTAATTTCTCGTACTAGACGAGAATATGTAGGCATAGGATGCGATATCCTAGCGAGCACACTAACAACTAACTTATCTGTTCTCTCGCTGCCGTGCGATCGAGACTTTCCCGCTGACGACTAATCTTCCCTTTCTCTTGCCCTAGCGCAATTGAGACCAGACCGTAGTTCTAGTTCCCGTAGGTTCCCATACCTCTAAACCCGACATACTACGTCCGTTCTACCGTAAACAGGTAACTCCTAAGTCTCCAATGGTTGAGCAGCATACACCTAACTGCTAGAATGCGTACGCTAGTATCGTTAACCTTTTCTCTCACCCCCGTGTGATCGAGAACGCCCTTTCGTCCTGTAGTTAGCCTGAACTACGTTTTGCTCTGATTTCTCATGTCAGATGAGAATACGTAGGTACAAGACGCGACGTCTTGGTGAGCAAACCTCCCCCGTAGTTTCCCGAACTACATTGACTCTGACTTTCCCATTGCACGAGGGAATACGTAGGCATAAAGCGGTGATGCTCTATCGAGTCAGTTCTTTCCGTTTAGCTTTAGCAGCCGTAGATAGATTTTTTTTCACCCATAGACTAGACAACCCAAGCATGGATCCTGTCGAGTATGAAGGACGTGAGGGGTGCTCATATCTTCCCCTTGCGTAACCGATTCCCGAATCCAGACATGGTTGCGATGACCTTGTCTTTCCCTTTCTCTTTAGGTTTTTGCGATCGTTTCCTTTCCCTCTCTTTGGGATAAATAACGAAAGTGGCGACTCTTCTATTTTTTTCCGCCGGTTATTTTTCGCAGTAGTGCCAGCTGGCGACTCTGCTGGGGACAGGAATATCCCCTATGCGAGTCCATCCTAGCGTTGTCTGTTTGGTTTGTGGGTGTTTATTTTTGTGTGGTATTTTGTATATTATTGTATTTACATTATCGCACTATATTATTATTTGTTGTTGTTGTGCTGTTGGGTGGTTGTTCCTCTGAGAGATAAGTCAAAACCCAGACTTGAGTACATATCTAACATTAGTAGTGGAGACTAGTGGGGGGCCTATTTGCTTAGCAGATACAGTTCCCTATGAAATTCACACTCATACGAGATTTTCTTTGATGATTTTCCTTCAAATCCTTAGGATCGGTTGGGATTTTGGATTTAAGAATTATCGACTCTGGGAACCGATCATCTGTGAGTCAGCTAAGTGAGGCCTCTTCAGGAGATGATGATGCCAAACCAGAAATGGTGAACGTATCATCATTTATTGAAAGTCTGTGACGCTGACGAACGCATAGGATGTCGTACCTTGTCAGTTTAAGTTCATACCCATGAGTGGGAGGGTTATTGCAGGAAACTTGACTTCCAGCCAACCCGTTATTTTGGTTTTCTCTTCAGAGCGAATTTACTCAGTCAGCAGTGCAGCAGTATTCAGAGCTTTGTGGGGGCTGTGATCTCATGTTTGCTATATCTTGCATTGCATATGCATAAACATCTTTGCATCATTTTGCATATCATTTCTCCAGCTAGCCAGAGCTCTTATCCAGCCTTTGTTTTGCTTCAGAAGGTGATTCTCCGGTGACCGTTCTGAGTAAGTGTTGATTGTGGGAAGACGACTAAGGGGTTGAAGCAGAATTAAGCAGTGTCAAGCAGTGTAGTCAGTTGAAAGTTGTCGGTAGATATGTCAGGGAATGGTTTTCAGATTGTTGATACCTTGTCAGGTTTTACTGTGATGTCCAATCCTCTGTATGGTTCTCTACCCGATGAAGATTTTCCGCAAGTAATCAACATAACTGTAGCTCAATTTTTGCAACCTTCTGTTGAGAACCAAGATCAGCATGAACAGTCTGTTGTCCGAAGTGAACGTTCTTCTTCTTTTGATACCTCAGATTATCAGGATGTTGTTTCCTCCGTGTTGATCCCCCGAAGAGAAGTTTCGGTAGTGAAGACTGAAGACCCAAGAGCTCTTGAGTACGCTAAGAGGTTGCATGCATTGGATGAAAGATTCAAGGCCTTGGAAGTTAAAGATGTTGTTGGTCTCAATGCTTCAGACATGTGTCCGGTTTCTGGCCTAGTGTTACCTCCGAATTTCAAAGCACCGAGGTTTGAAAAGTACAAAGGAGATAGTTGCCCGAAGCAACATTTGGTGATGTTCTGCATAAGAATGACTTCGTTTGTGCACAACGACAAGTTAATGATTCACTGTTTTCAGGACAGTCTGATTGGGGCATCTCTGAGTTGGTATATGCAGTTGGAGAGTAATCAGATCCGATCATGGGTGGATTTAGCCAAGGCTTTCATGAAGCAGTATGACTATAATCTTGACATGGCTCCCAGTCGCATGCAGTTGCAAGAATTGTCTCAAGAGAACAATGAACCTTTCAGGAAGTATGTTCAGAGATGGAGAGAACTTGCTTCCAGAGTGCAACCACCGCTGCTAGATCGAGAGTTAACCGACATGTTCATAAACTCCTTGCAGAGCCCGTACTTCGAAAGAATGCTTGGGATTGCACCAAATTTCTCTGAGCTGGTAAGAGCAGAAGAACATATTGATTATGGCGTAAAAACTGGAAGAATTCTGAATGTTTCAAGCGGTCAGGCTAGTGAAACTGAATCTCTATGTAGCTTTCAAACTGGAAGATTTCAGAATGTTTCAAGCAGTCAGGCTAGTAAAACTGAATCTCTGTGTAGCTTTCAAGCTGAAGACGAAACTGTGATCAATGCAGTCATGACAGATGTTGGGTATTCTCAAGATGAATCGGTGAAATCTTTTGGTTCTTCATCTTCTCAGCAGTCAGTATCTTCTATGTCTCGTTATTCTGGACAGACAACTGTGCCCAGGACACCATATCAGAAACTTTGGGTCACTCCTCATGCCAATCACTGATCCCGTGGCCGAGATTATCAGAATCAGCGTCAAAATCAGAACAGGCCTCGTAACAATTTGGAACGAAGGAATGCTCATTTTCATCCAGTTCCTGTGTCGTATAGCCAATTGTTGTCACATCTGATTCAGAATTCTTTGGTGGAACCCAAAGCTCTTAAGCCAGTGCCAGAACCTTACCCTCCAGGGTACGATCCCCATGCTCAGTGTGGATATCATGGCGGATCTATAGGGCATTCAACCGAAGATTGCAAAGCTTTTCAGGAAAAAGTGCAGCAGTTGATTGACGAAGGATGCATTTCCTTTCCAGAAGGAGTTTTGGTGGTTCATGTCAACCTCTCGGCTGTCTGAGCTTGCAGATTCCGAGTTTTATTTCCAGACGCCAGTGGTCCAGACAGGCAGACGTCCTCAGCATTGGCAGTCCTCGGACTTTTTATCATTTGCATTTGTAGTTTCTTTTCTGTTAGTTACTACTTGCTGTTAAACATTGTGTTTTGAATGGTAATATTAATGAAGTGATTTGCATTTTTATGAATTAATCATGTCGCTTTTGCTCATTTTTTGCACAGCACAGACACTTGCACTTTTATCCACTCCACTTTATCACTATTGATTAGCAAGGAGGGAGGATGACGAAAACTGAATACCCATAACTGATGGTCGTATGCTTTCGGATAAAACCATGTTGATGATGTACATGCATTGTTTCAAATCCCCTAAACACTGGAGATATAAGGAGTTAGTCCCTAGTTAGCCACTTTGAGCCAAGAAGTAGGAGTTTCTTTTGGACTTTACAACCCTCAAATCTTAACCCGGGGAAGGGTAGTTGTCAGTTAGCTTGACCGAGCATTCAAATCTTATAGAAGAGTGTTTCCTTTCAAGGATCAACCACATCTTATCCCTCTCAAAAGGTTGTACCTCATCAGCCGCAATGGTTAAACCTTACTAGCCAGGAGTAAGACAGTTATAATCCTTTCAGATAAATCAAGACAACCAGTGTCACATGACTTGTTCAAAAGAGGGGAAAAAAGAAGAAAAAGAAAGCCCGCTAAGTAAAAAGAAAAGAAAAGCTGGAAAGCAAATACTTAGGCAAAAATGGGGCATCCCGCTGGACTTCAAAATTGAAAAGAACTCAAAAGAGTCGGTCCAGGAAAAAATTAGGGAATCAAAAGAATGAAAATGAAAGGATCTCAAAAGAAAAATCCTCCAACAAAGGCAAAGTCGTGTGGGTACAGACACCGAAGACAAAAGGGAGTAACTGTCACTCTGAAAACCTTGTGAGTTCCGTAACAATCACTCCTACCATTCAATTAAGCCTTTTGAGAGGTGAGCACTTGTGCCAAGTTAACTGAACTTAGGATTGGAGATCATCACGTAGAATGGGTGGGTACAAATCATACTTTGAGCCTAGTATCCTTTGTTTCACGAACCGTGAACCCGACCACGATACAACCCTTAAAAGACCTAATTGAGGCAGGGTTTATTCTGAAAGCACATTACGATGAGGTTGAGTAACCTGACTCCTACATGATTTTCTAATCATATCCTTGTTGTATCTTGCACTAATCAAATCAGCACTACGTTTGAACTTTTTGGTTCATTCGTCACTCACTATCACGACACTTGATGAGTGACATTCCTTTCAAACTCTGCATGAACACCGCATTAAAATTACCATTCGTGAACAAACAATTTTAATTGCAGGTCAGTAGTTGGTATGGAGGAAATTCCAATAGGGAATAATCGAACAAGACTAGATTGTTCAGCAGTTTGAATCAGAATTGTGTATACTTTGAAACCCTGTGAATTTGGGGCATTGACATCCAGTGAGTTTGGAATTAGTTAGTCTGAGGACAAGTCCCGAAGCGTCAATTGATTATGGGACAGTTTATTCAAGAAGCAGTGAATCATCTCGAGACCTAATCAGGGGCAATCGCCCAGAGTTTATGTAAGTTGAGGGCAGATCCCTCTGGTATTCAATCAGATCAGGTTAAGTCGCTTCAATGCTCATTTAGGGGCAAGCCATTTCAAGAGTATATTGAAACCAACCGTGCTGAGAGTTGGTCAGTTGAAGATGAATTCTTTTGTTGTACCGATATTGGGGCAAGCCATCTCGAGATCGTCTCATGGCAAGCTACTTTCTGAACTTTCCCAAGAATCGGACTGGGACAAGTTGAACTGCACTGGGGCAAGTTGTTCAGGCAAGTTTGTTCTCCCCAGCAAGAGTTGAGTGTCAGGGAATTGTGTCATTACCCTCATCAAATAACCTTAACCTTCCGAAAAAGCCTTGCTGTCGTTGGATCGTTATCCTACAGCCTAAACTTGCTACCTACCATGTAACCAAGGTCAACTCTAAAGCCCATTTCTTGTCTGGCAAACCTCCAAAGCCCAGTTCTCGTCTGGCAAACCGGTAATCAGTTCTCGTCTAGTCCACCTTTCTCAGAATACCAGTTCTCGTCTGGTATCTGTCATCTTTTAACCAGTTCTCGCGTGGTCACCCTTTCCTTAACCACCAGTTCTTGTCTGGTGCATGTCAGCTTTTAAACCAGTTCTCGTCTGGTCACCTTTTTCCTTGACCCACTGCTTAACCAGTTCTCGTCTGGCTAAGGCAGTTTTCAAAGTCCAGTTCTCGTCTGGCAAACCATAAATCAGTTCTCGTCTGATACCAAAACCTAGAAGTCAGTTCTCGTCTGACAACTTACCCCTTTTGCCACCAGTTCTCGTCTGGTAGTCTGCCCTTGAATGCTAGTGCTCGTCTAGTATTTTCCCTCTAAATCCACTTTTGTTGGTAACCAGAAATAAATCCTTATCACCATAAACCTATCCCAAAACCAGAAAAAGCCTATTTGTACCTGGTACGGTAATGCCCAATGGTTCACATATGCTATTATGTTCCCTAACACAAAGCTCGAATGATCTCAGTTCTCCATGATTGGTGTTCTGTATTCCCTTAGGGGGTGATGTTGTTAAATCAGGAATAATTTCCCAGCAAAGATGTGCAGTTTGAGATTGTTTCTCCCCAGCAGGTTAGGATTGCATCGAGATATGATCAAGGTTATCCTCAGCAGGTCGAGATGGATATCCCCGACAGAGTGTAGTCATCCCCGGAAAATTGATTGTGCATTCCTAACGGGTTGAGATTGAAGTGTTCTTTGATAAGCGGATTTGGGTTTATTTTCCCAGCAGTGGGACGAGTGCAGTGTCGTATCCCCGCAGAGTCCAAGTATTTGGTTCCTTTACCCTCCGAGTCTGGGTCATTGGCTCATTCCCTAACCAGAGGTGGATATTGATGAATTTAATCCCCAAGCAAAGGTCGGTTCCGATCCCCTCACTGAGTAATCTATAGCAGAAGTAGATTGTTCCCCGGCTGAGTATCCCTGGCAGGTTCGATTTGGATTCTTCCCCAGTGAAGTTGTTACTTGCAGATGAGTATGTTGTATACCTAGAGGGACTTTGGTGTCCTAGGGGGGCCGTTCAGGGTTGTTTTCCTTGGTGAAGTGAGATTCAGTTTCAGTGGTTGATGGTTATCCTCTGCAGAGTTGTTAATTCCCCAGTAGAGTGGGCATGTTTCCCCTAGCTGAGACGTTTGTTTCCCAGAAGAGCCGTATTCCGGTGTGCCATCCAGGGCGTTTTTCCTCAGCAGAGTTTTGATTGGATCCCCGGTGGGGTTGGCTTTCTCCTCTCCAGCATTTATTTTGCTGGATCGGTTCCCTTGCATTTTGCATCGTGCATAGCATCTACCTAAATGCGTAGCATTTCCATCTTGTATGGAGCATTACGCCATTCTCAAACATATGCATTTGAAACATAAGTCTGGTGGTTACCGCTTTGTTCAGATGTGTTTTCAGCAGATGGTTGAATTATGTTGCCCGAATGGTATCCAGACCATGGCGCAACTTTTGACGAATGAGTTCATCTTATTATGTGTTACCCAACGGAGTTACTTGGTTAAGTTTCTCTCGTTTTCTCCTTGCTAGAGTTGTTTGGTTAAGCCTCTCTTCCCCAGCGGAGTATTTTTGTGATCAGTGCAGCTATCTTCCGGAGATCTTTGTTCCAATACATCAGAGTTTGCAGTTCTGTTTATGCGGTTGGCAAATTTCCGGGTTCTTTGGTATTCAACCGTCTTTTACCTTTGAATGTTTGAAATTCGTTCGCTTTTCAACCCTTCAGGTCCAAGTCATTTGAATAGGGGCAGCTGTTGCACCCCAAAATTTGACCAACTGTTTCTCGTTTTGGCTTATGTTTCGTTTCATTTGCATTTGCATTCACATATCGCATACCGTGCATTTTTTTGCAGCTGGATTGATTTAATCGGGATTACAGCCCTTTCTGTCGTGTTCCAGACGATTCAAACCGTTTCGGGTACGGAGATCTATCCCGGAATTTGTGCTATGCCCAGTGATTCAGTCTATGCTTTTGGTTTCGGTAGCCGGTTTTATTGCTGTTTATTTTGTCGCATTCTCGCATTTTATCGTTCACTGATTTTATTTTATTTTCTAGATTTGTTTCCTATTTTCGGCATAATTTTTAGATATTTTTTGAATTTAATTTCTATTTTCTAAAGGTTTTTAAATAGTTTTTAGATTCATTTTAGATTTTATATTTTTAATAGATTAAATATATTTTCTTTTTTTTGTAATATTTCTAGAATCATTATTTGTTTTTTTAGAATATATTGAGTTTTATTAATTCTTTAATTTGGGATTTAATTAGAATATTAGTTTTATTTGAATTAGTTAAGTTTAATTTGAGTTAATTGGTGTTAGTTAGCTTTTAAATTTTCGTTTTAATTAATCAAATCCATATCAGCTTTTAATTCCCGTTTTAGTTAGATGTAGTTTTATTAATCTCAACATTTAATTAATTAATTACAGCTTAGCACTTAATGATGTCAAACTAATCAGTCAATGCAGGTCCATGTGTCAGTTTTCGGCAGACCCAATTCAAGGCAAGCAGGCCAAGTGTTAGCAGTATAAATAGTCTCTCTCTCTCAGCATTAATGGTTGGCACACATCCCAAGGACGCCACCTCACTGCCGACCATGCAAACGCCGGAATCCTCACCGGCAAAATCAATGCGGATCAAATCTCGCCAGAACCTGTCGCCGAAAAACTCATGATATTCTCCCAGAAACTCATACAGTTCATCATGTTCATATCATTTTCATCAGACCTTCTTATTTTCCCAGAAATAACATGAATGTTCATCCGTGTTCATATCTCATTTTTCCAGATCATAATCCAAACTCATCCATGTTCATCCAAATTCCCAGAAACACCATTCGTTCATCATTAAGTTTCCAGATTATTCATCAATCTCCATGAATGTTCATCAATCTTCATGAACATTCATCGCACCTTCAAACATCTACCCAGATTTCCTCAACATCAAACACCAACCTTCTTCGATCTGCAGATCTACAACAAAAACTACAACAAAACTCCAAATCACTTCCAGATTCGTAAATCTCCAGATCCGTCTTCGTCCAACAACAACATTCACACTTTTCCAGATCTTCATCTGCCATGGGTGAACACTCAAACTTCAGATCTCCATCACCAATTTGCGATTTCCTTCTACCAAACCTCAAACGAACTTTCATCGTCCATCAACTCCAACAATCAAACATCTCCAATCTCACATGCAACCTCCGATTCACCATTTTCAATCTTCATCGCAAAACACAGCGTCTTCGGACTTTCTCCCCTTCAACGAAGCTTCGCCGCGGATGATGATCAGAGCTACATCGTCGTCATCTACAACGACTCGCCTTCAATAGAATTTGGATCCAGTTGCTTCCGGATTTTGTTAATTTGGTGGTTTGTTTGTTCATCTGGTTTTATAAGAATTGAAACGAAGAGATGTTTGATAGAAAGAAAGAGGGAAGTGTTTGGAGTTTGTCTCGATTGGTGATGGCAAGGTGAGGGGGATGAAGGAGGTAGACAAACGGCGACCATAAACAGTGATCTAGGGTTTCGTTTTGCTGATAGAGTAAAGAAGAAGATGACTCGTGGGCACCTCGCCATTGGGTTAGTGGGTCATAAGGCCCAATTCTCCATTTTCTAGATTTACCCCCCATATCCATTACGCGCCCCTCTGTTTTTATTGTGATTGTGGATTTTGGGCTTAAAGCCCAATTGATTGTCTCCCTGCACTCTCCATTTTCTGCACGCACCTCCCCTCTGTTGGATTTTATTTCAGTTTGTTTATTATGGATTTGGGCTTAAGGCCCAATTGCGTTTTTTCACCATGTACCCCTATTCTGGACTGTTGAACCCCCCCCCCCCCCTGTAATTTATCTTTTGAACATTATTTTGTAAATATATTTGTACATAGATTTATGAATATTAATATACACTTTACCATTTTCTTTTAAGAAATTTATATTTGGTATTATATGTATATATTAAATATATAGAATTTTATATTCTATTTTCTTTAATTTCTTTTAATAATTTCTTTTAGGATTTATTTTCTTATTAGAACTTTATCTCAATTTTGGAGTTGATTCTTATTTCCATTTTGTTATTGGATTTTTCTCACCATTTCATTTTTGTAGGTCGATGACGAGACCTCCGTAATGCGTTATTAATCAGATTGTTGTTGGATAATGTAGGATCCGAGACTGTTTTTTCTCTCCTCGTCTTTTCTTCTTCTGATTTTATTTTGCTTTTCTGCTGTGTTGGTCGTGTGACATGATTTAATCGAAGAATGATTCTCAATATTATTTCTCCATCTTGTCTTTGACACGGATATCAATACACTACCTCTTGGGGTTTGACTTCTTTTATAAGTCGAATTATGACGGTTCAACGTCATATTGGTTCTGGTTCGAAGTATCATCATCAAGGATAAAAGAGTAGAGCTTGGAAATGGAGCTTGCACGCAAAAGTCAAGGGTCAACGGAACCACTCCGTTCGGCAACATTGTTTTTATTTCACTTTTTTCATCTCTTTCTTTTCAACCGTCGAGTGTTATGAGTATTCGTTAGATACGTGGGAAATGGTGATTGAGTGGACACCTCTCAATTGCCTAGAGTGTTTAGTATATGTCCTTAGGACAATATGCGACGCATTCGCTCCTCTGTCTAGGACTTAGCGTGTGCGTCCCGTTTCGAACATTTCCTCTCGCATCCTGGCGATTGAGACGTCCCCTTTTCTCTCGCGTCCTGGCGATTGAGCCCTCTTCTATTGCCCCCGTGCAATCGAGACTGTTTTCCATAGTTGGCTGAACTACGGCTGCTCTGATCTCTCATTCCCGTTGAGAGTACGTAGGCATAGGATTGCGATAATCCTAGCGAGCACTCTTCCCTCTTTTCTGTAGTTGGCTGAACTACAGCTGCTCTGATTTCTCGTACTAGACGAGAATATGTAGGCATAGGTGTTGCACCCCAAATTTTGCCCAACATTTCTTCACCTAGCTTGTGTTTCATTTCATTCGCAGTAGCATTATCATTTGCATTTCATTGACATGTATGCAGGAGATCAAGAGGTATGATTACCAATTAAGAGCTACACAAGACTATGAGGCTAGCTAAGAAGGTTATTCAGGTGATCAAGGGTTGATATCTTTGTCAGAGAAGTTAAAAGATCCTCAGAGAGAGTGATTGAAGCCAAGTGTGTGTCTCCTAACTTGAGAGTTGTGGGAAGCCATCAGATGATTCTGAGGTCATGGACATGGACTGGAGGTCTTGAGAGAGCTCATGAGAAGTGTTGAAGATCCCTTTGAGGCCTAGACAGGTCATTGTGCAAGATTAAGAAGACTCAGCCATGAGTGGTGCAATTAGGGTTTGACTGGGTCAACCCTAAGTCAACTGATGATTTGAAGAAGGTTGAGACCTAATCCAAGATCCATGTGATCATGGATTGATGCATTAAGATGTTCTAAGGATGATTCCAAGGTTAACTCATCATGATTGAAGAGTTTGAGAAGTTTCAGGCTAGGGTTTCTATGACTTGACAGTGTAAAATCCCCTAGTTTGACCCCTGACTTCAAGACTATTTAACTCAAGATATGATTGTCATCTCATCTTGACCCCAACATGATTGTTGTAGGGAATTATCTTAGTTTTAATTTGAGTACTAGAAGTCCTTGATAGGGTTTATAGAACTCAAGTTGTGAGCCAGACAAGTTACAAGTCATCTGAGGCATGTGAATTTGGAGCTTGAAAGTTACCCAACTTGCATGACACTTTTGCCCTAGACGGATGATTCCTATGAACTTTTTGTCAACATGAATGTTGTTCCTTATCCTCTTAGCTTTCTAAAGAGTACTAGAAGTCCTTAATAGGATTTTTAGAACTCAACTTATGGCTTTGACAAGTCAAGGGTATTTTGGGAAGTTGTGATTATGGGTCATTTTCACTAACTTAGACATCTCAAATGAAATTTTGTTCAACTTGAAAGTTGCTCAAAATGAGGTTTTAACCTTGACCATGTATCAAGGAGGCATTGAAATGGATCAAGGAGAGACTTGGTTCAAGAAATTGTGAAAAAGGAAGAATTAAAGAGAATTAAAGGCCAAAAATTCAAAGTTAATGATATGTGTGCAAATGAGGCAAAATAATAGCATTTTTTGAATGGAAAATACATTTTGGAAACATTGGCAATGTTATATTTTTGATTTGAGTCCAATATCATGCCCTTTTTCTTTGTTTCTTCATGATGAAGTAACATATCAAACATGAGCCATTAGATGGAACCAAGGAGTGAATCACCACCATTCAGATTCAATCTCTCATGAGGAGTGCAAAGCAAGCATTTTGAAGCCAAAACAGAGTGCATATCATGACTAGTATGGAAGAGATTTTGAGGAGAATTTGAAAATTGAATTTCTCATTCTGAAGCTTTGAGAAGTTTCTGGATCATTCCATCAAGTTCTATATAAGCCATTGAGTGTGTTCAGAGCTTTTTTTGGAAGAGTTTGAAGTTGGAAGCAGAAAGTGGATGTGAAATTTTAGGGTTGCAAGAGGAAATCGAGTTCAGAGTTTAAGAAGAAATCAAGGCAAATTGAAGGTGGCATTAGCTTCAGAAGGTGATTTAGAGTGAATCTGCATCATCTTGAAGGTTGAAGTGATCGAGAACTGCATCTGTTACACGCCTGAACTCAGGTTGGTATCTTTCACTCTTGTGCTTAATTCATGAGGAGATAGATAGAAGTTCATAGGTGGTTAGGATCCTTGCAATGTGTAGTTGGATTTAGGATCAGAAATTGGTGAATTAGAGACAAACTAGGATGTGGATCAATTTCTGTTGAGGCTGAATTCTAGAGATTCTTGGACTGATAATCAAGATTGGATAGTGTAAGATGATCATCATGAGATGAGGATTACTTTTGTGCATTTAATTGAAGTTCTGATGAGATTCAAGATTGAGGTATATTTTGAAAGAGCTATCGGGTTTGAAAATCCATAGGGAGTTAGATGATTCTAAGGTTAGATTCATGATCAACATTAAAAACTGAGTGGAATGATGTATAATTTCGTGATGTTTGATGACCTGTGGAAGATGAATAACCGGAGAAGACGGTGGCACCACTGCTCAGGCCACCGTCTGTAAACTCCCTCCATCTGAATTCAAGTTGGGGACGATGCATCTGGTTCGTTAGATCATATGAGGACTTTGACCAAGTAAGAGCAACGCACGGCCACAATTGCTTTAAATACTCGGAATTTGACTTGAGATTGATATGCACCGTTTCATTAATTGGAAGCATTGGCTTAAGGATCTGATTGATGCTTGCACCCCCCATCTGGCCCAACCCAAGGATTTCAATTGATTATAATTGCTATTTGCAACACATCTCTTTCTATTTTCTTTTCTTTTTCTTCATGTTATTCATTTCATATTAGTTTGATAATAATTCATAAAAATAGAAAATTAGGTCAATTAATTCCAGGTTCTTTTCCCCCTGATTCATGATTGAATCTAGAATTTTATGGATTAAAAATATTAGGAAAACCATGCATTTTTATTTTATGTGCATTTTTTACATTTTATTTGATAATAAAATTACCATGGTTGATACCTCTGTTTGATGAATTTAGTTTGATCATTTGGTGATGAGTTTTTGCTTGATTTTTGGTTTGTGATTAGCTTAGACATGTATGCTCCCATACTATTTTTCTCACATCTTTGTGATGAAATTAGGTGTTGTTGTTAGGTTGAAACCTTACGTGCTCCCTTTTAGGGTTTAAGTTTAGTACCTTGTAGTTTAGAGTTTGTTTCTAGGTCTTATTTTAGGATTTAATCACTGGAATTAACATGGTAGAGTCATGATTGACATAGGTTCCCATAGTTATTTTTGTAGGATTTTATAATTGATTTTAGTATTTTAGTTAGAATTAACTTTAATACTAGGTTTTAGGTGATCCTAACTTGCTAACTCAACTAGAATGACTTCATTAGTTCCCTTAGACTAGGGTTTTGCTTCTCTTGCTTTTGGATGATGATGAAGACTTGTGTAGGCTGCTGTGGAATGCATGGTGGAGCTTGGACTTGAAGATTGCTCTCCCTTTGGTGTAGTTTGTTTAGGGTTAAGGACTAAGGTTTTTAGGGAGATCTCTTAGAATAGATTTTCTTCCTTCATGAAACATGGAAGATGTTGATCACTTTCATTCCTCCCTATGATATAAGGTCGCCTTGTGAAGGCCTCATCCCTCCTTTGGTAGGATGTGTGGCTCTTCATAAGTTGGTAGAACCATTGAGGGTTCCTTTCTTTGATGGTGGAGTGCTTAGTGGTGACCTTTGGTCTTCACCTTGCTTTTCCCTACCCCACCTTGTTCTTGTTAGATGAATCTTTCTCCCTTGCTAGAGGATGGAGTTCCTTGTTAGAAGATTGAAGATGCTAGAGGTTGCACTTCCCCTTTGTTTGAAGACTGCCATTGAAGCTGAAGCTTGAAGAAGATGAAGAACAAGTTGATACTTATGTTTGATGCATTGAAAGCTTGAAGAAGCAAGTTGATACTTGCTATCGAGGATGAAAGCCTAAAGGTGGAGTCTACCTTGAAGATTGAAGCTTGAGGATGGAGTACCTTTCATTCTCTTGAAGAGGATAGACTTGAAGAACAGTTACAGACTGAGGACTGGACTGCTGTCAGAGGATTGCTTTGCTGTGAAGCTATGGAAGCTGTTGACTTGCTTTCTTTCCTGTCTGTTTGCTTTATGTGCAATTGTATTGATGTGACTTGTGTGATTTGCTTGATGCATTAGAATAAGTTCATGTTTAAATTGTTTTAAGCTAGGAGCATGATTGCATTAGAGGTTGAGTTGCTCCCTCTGCTTGTATTTTTAGTGTATGGCTTTGCTTACGGATATTCGGTAGAGCTCTGCTCTCTTGCCTATATGGTTTGTGATTTGCTTGATGCCATTTTATTTTCTGTTATGATTGCAGTTATTCATATCTGGCTTGAGGTCGAGACGAGCTTGTGAAGGCTGATTCCCCACACACATTTCCTCCCTCACTTGTATTGCATGCATTTTACAGTTGTTTACTGTTTACTGTTTAGCTGATGCTTTATCTGTTTCTGTTTACCCTGGCATGATCCCCTAGGAATCTCACTTCCTTTGATAAGGAAGTGATGATTAGAACTTTAGGTTGAAACCTATGCATGATAACTTCTAGGAGTTCCCTGTTTCAAACCTCAACCAAAGGATGAATCCTTGGCATGACAACATTAGGACTTGATAGTCTCCCCGTAGTTGTCCCTCTCTCTTCTCATCTTGAAACAATAGTAAAAAACATAATAAAGGTAAGTTAGTATAAGCGTGTTACGAGCCTTAAGCTACTTGGGTAATGATAATTGAGCGGCCTCCTCTCAATCTTCTAGAATGTTTAGTATACGTCCTTTGGACGATATGCGACGCATTCGCCCCCAGGTCATAGTCTCTAATGCTGTACGAACTACAGACAACTAAAAAACAGTTCTTCCGTAAAAAATAGAAAACAAACTTCAAACCTTTTTTGCCCCGTGGGCCCGTAATTCAAAGGAAGCTTTTCTGAAAAAAAGAGTTTCGTTAACTCTCAGTTCTACCGCAAACGGTAACGCCTAAGTCTCCAAGGGTCGAGCTGCGTACGCCAAACTGCTGGAACTGTTTGTTAACCCTACTCGGAAAAACAGATGAATCTGAATCCCCGTAATCCGTATTATCCCGAACTACGTAAGCTCCGATCTCTCATGCCTTTTGAGAGTACGTAGGCACAATACTAACGTATTGGCAAGCCACCTTCCCCCATCCGTTTACCCGTAGTTAGTCGAACTACGTTGACTCTTATTTCTCATTCTCTGATGAGAATACGTAGGCATAAAGTGCAACGCTTTGCCGAGTCATTTTTTTTCTTTTCAGACCAACCTTGATATGTAGATGGTAAATAAACCCGTCAGATAAACACAACAAGCGTGGATCCCATCGAGTACGATGGACGTGAGGGGTGCTAATACCTTCCCCTTGCATAACCGACTCCCGAACCCAGACAATGGTTACGATGACCTTGTCTTATACCTTTTCGTCAAGTTTTTTCCGATTGTTTCCTTTCCCGTTCTGAGGGATAAATAACGAAAGGTGGAGACTCTTCTGTTTTGCCGGTACCTTATTTTCACGGTAGCGACAGCTGGCGACTCTGCTGGGGACTTGATAGTTTCCTGGGTTCCAACGTCCCTTATGCGAGTCACTTTGGGGATCCAACGTCCCCTGCGAAAGTCAATCCTAGCGTTTGTATGTTTACTTGTTGGGTTGTTTTTATTTATCGCATGTTATCTCCCGTATTTTATTTTTCAGTATGATATGATTATCTATGCTGTTGTGGGAGGGGCATTCTGATGAGTGAGAAGCCAGACCCAGGCTTGAGAGCTACATAGTATTAGAGTGGGTTAGTGGAGGACGTGCTTGCCTTGCTTGCATCAGTTCCCATGTAATCCACACTCAGACGAGGTTCTCTTTGATGGCTTCCTATCGGTCCTTTGGACTCGAGGGGTTGTTGGATCTGAGGATTGTTGACTCTGGGAACCGATCATTTGGAATTCAACTAAGTGAGGCCGCTTCAAGAGATGATGATGCCACACCTCCTTGGTATCACATCATCGTTTCTTGAAAGTATGTGACGCTGATGATCGCATAGGATGCCGAACCTTTTCCGTGATTAGGTCCATACCTGTGAGCAGGGTCGGGTGTGATGCAGGAAACCTTAACCCCAGACTACCTGGTTTTCTTGACAGTGAATCAGTTTTATTGGTATCAGAGGTTCTCATCATCAGATATGTGTTTGTTCTTGACAAAGCAGATTTATGGTCTAGTATCATGGGTTTCTTCTCATCAGAGATACGGTTGTTCTTGACAGAGCAGTATTGTGGTTTTGTTGATACAGAGCCTTCATCTCCTCAACTGCACAGTCATCTTGATCTCCTGCTGCATGATTGCATTTTGCATTGTTTGCATCCTCATTTGCATATCATTAACGTGTGTCTGTGTTGCAGGTGCATATTTCTCCCCTGGTTCTAGTGATCTTGATCATCATGGCAGATATGGCATCTCTGAAGAAGAGTGTGGCTTACAAGCTACCAACACATGACATCTGAGAGTTACGAACTTTAATTTCCTTGGCTGATAAGACAGTGATGGAGAGTTTCAGAAAGAGTTATGGGAGACTTCTGAGTATTGTGTATAAGCTTCATGCGTACGAGTTGAATGGCCTATATGCTCTGCTACAGTTTTACGACCCACAACTCAGATGCTTTGTGATTCCCGACTATGTCCTAGCTCCGACCCTGGAGGAGTATTCTGACCTGTTGGGGGTGCCTTTGATGAATCAAATGCCTTACTACCGTGTTGAGGGTGAACCCAAATTGAGTAAGCTGACTGACGCTCTTCATGTAGATGAGTCTGAATTGGAAGGGATGGTATCCAGGAAGATTGGAGTTCATGGTTTCCTTTTGCATTTCCTGATGGAAAAAGCCCGAAAGTTTGCCGAGAAGATTCGCTAGGATGTATTCAATGCCTTCTTAGCCCTCTGTATCTATGGGATCGTGCTATTCCCAAGTCATCCAGACTTCATAAGCATGGATGCTTGTCATATATTTGCCTCCGGGAATCCAGTGCCCACTCTCCTCAGAGATGTCTACCATTCAGTTCACAGCAAGAATGAAAACAGAAAGGGGAAGAATGTGGCATGTTGTGCTCCTTTAATGTATAAGTGGTTTGCTAGCCATCTTCCTAAGTCGGGGCCGTTCATTGATTCTGCTGAGTCTTCACCATGGTCTGCGCGTTTGATGGGTTTGACTACTGACAATATCATCTGGTTTGATAGAGATCTGTTGGGCAAAGATATTGTGTATAGCTACTGTGGCTTTCCGAACGTCCCCTTGGTCGGAAGGAATGGATGTATCAACTACAATCCATATCTGCTGGTACGACAATTTGGGTATGCACTACGAGGTCCTTCTGAAGAGGAAGAGATGCGGGAATCTCTGTATTTCACAGGGTTGCTTGAAGGCGACACTTTGATCAAGGTACAGAATGCTTGGAGCAAAATTCACCGAAAAGGAAAGGTCCTGCTGGGAAATAGCAACAACAAGGCCTTTGATCCGTATGTGACTTGGGTTCGAGAAAGAGTCGCCAAGTTTCTAATGTCGTTTCCTGCCGTGGAACCAATGTATCCCCCTGTGCACAAACAGCCTATTACAGTTGATATTCAAAAATTCAACCAGGTACTCCAAGAGAAGGAAGAGATACGAAAGGCCAATAAAGAGTTGGAGAAAGAGATCGCTCAGCTCCGGAGTGAGAAGAGTGAAGCCGTTTATACCTGCAAGAAGTAAACTGAGATGATCAACCGTCTAGGCTCCAACCTGACCAAAGAAACTGATGCTAAGGAACGTCTGGGGTTGGACCTGAAGTCTGTACATGGCGTGTTGACAACCAAGAAACAGGATCTAGACAGAGTGTACCAGAAGTTAACCCAATACGAGAGGGCCTGGAGCAGCACCCTATCCAAATAAAAAGAGCGGGAAGAAAATCTGAAGCAGCAAGTAGCCGAGCTAGAAGCTCATATTATGGTGAAAGACAAGAAGATAGAGACTGGAGCCTCACTGCGACGACACGTCCAGTATAGATTGGCTGAGGCTGAGGCGAATTTGCAAGATTCTCAACTCCGGGCTGACGCTAAGAGGAGTAGAGTCGAGAACCATTCTGAAGAAGGTGTTTCTAGGAGCGTTGCCGAGAACCTCCCAAAGTCCATCAGGCAGAGGGACCTGCTGGCCCAGGGTTTTCTTACTCAGTCAGATCATCCCGCTACAAAGAAGTTGTTAGAAGATCTTCGTGCCCGTGGCCACACCTGATCTTTTTGTATTTTCTTTGTACATTTTATGCATTGATATGCTGATCACCGCCAGGTCTGTTGGTTGGAATCATGCCTTGTTACTTCAGTCGTATGTGATTACAGTTGTACGCTACCCAAGCGGGCTTTTCAAATGAATATATGAGGATTTCTTTTCCATGATTGGATGATAGACTTTATTTGTCTCGGAAACTAGAATCGGGGGAGAAATCTCCCTAAGGCACAGACACATGTTTGCATTTGCATGAATCATTTGCATAACAGGTACCTTGCCGTTTTTTCTAACCCCCTGTTGATACAAGTTGTTTCAGGTTTGTCTCAGGTTGATCCGAGCAATGGAACGGGTACGAGCAGAGCTGAGAGAGGTCCGAGGCCAGTTGAGGCAGGTTATGAGGGACCAGCAGGCGCTCAAAGAGGAGAACGACCAGCTGAAGAATCAGGTGGGCCTGATGGCGGAAGTGCTAAAGAACATACTCCGAAGAGAATGCAAGCAGAAGCCCGAGGCTGCAGCCGGCGTACTTGCTCCACGGGTATCTGAAGAACTTGCACCAAGGCATGATAAACCTAACAGACCCTCTGCGCCGCAGGAAGCTCGAACTGTTTCCCGCCAGCAGCCACATTCGGTTCCACAAGACAACCCCAAAGGACAGGATCAAAAGAGGAGACTATCTGACAGAACCCTCGATCCAATCCCGATAGATTATGACCAGTTGTTGCAACTCCTGCTCCAACTACAGTTGGTTAAACTTCGAACGTTGACTCCAATGACTGGGCAGCTGCCACCCGACTACGACGTGAACGCCCATTGTGAATTTCACTCTGGAGCACCGGGGCACGATATATTGAACTGTAGAGCTTTTAAGCATAAGGTTCAAGACATGATTGAGTCAAGAACAATTGAATTCATGCTGGGCGGCATGAAAGCATCAGGAAAATTCATCTCTTATCGTGCAAGAGAGATGGATGTTCCCATGATCTCATCTGAAGATGAGAAGGATCACGAGTATATCCCATGGTTTTTGAGGTCTGAATCTCCTTGCCCGCAACTTTTTCATGTTCCTGGGTCGAGATCCAGGATGAAAACCCTTAAACAGAGAGGATCCTCACTAGGTCAAACCTCGTCTCCGGATTGTTTCTGCCATACAGAATCGGCAACCTCTCACTCCGTCGCAGCAAAGCTATCAGAGCCTGAATCAGAGTCGACCTCATAGCAGTCGTTCTTCTGATTGAGTCTGAAGACTTCAAGGGTAGCTCCCCTCAGCAGCAAATAAGTGTGAAAGCCCAGTTCCCCGAAAGCTGGCAATCTGCATTTTATCATGTCATTTCTTTACATTTGTAGTTTCTTTCCTGTTAGAATTGCAAATCTCATTTGTAAAGCATGATTGTTTTTCAATTGATATTGATAATGAAATAAATATGCATGTTTTGAACTAATCCATTCGTGTTCACTCTATTGCTTTCTTTTATTTCAAACGCTTGTTTAAGTGGAACCCGGGGAGGATGACGAAATCCAATGATGCGTAAGCTTCCGATGCTATGCTTTTGAATAAAAAACCTATTGATGATGTACAGGCATTGTTTCAATTCCCAAACGCCAGAGATATAAGGAAGAGAATCCCTTGTTAACCCCTTTGAGCCTAGTTGTAGGAGTTTCTTTCTGAAGATAAAAACCCTCGATCTTAACCCGGGGAAGGGCAGGTGTCAGTTAATTTGACCAAGCATTCAAATAACAAAAGGAGTATCCGTTCGAGGACCAATCACACCGCTATAGGTCGTACCTAAAAAACCATGATGGTTAAACCTGGCCGATCAGGAGTGAAACAGTCACAATCTCTTTAACAAGTCATATGAGTCGATGCCATACGATTTGTTCCAAAAAAAAGAGAGAAAGAAAAAGAGAAAAATCGAAAAGAAAAGCCCGCTAAGTCGAATCTTGAAAGCAAGCGACTTAGGCAAAAAAAATCAGGGTACCCTGCTGGACTTCAAAATCGAAGAAACTCAAAAGAGTCAGTCCAGGCAAAAGTTAGGGGAAAACGAAAGAAAGAAAAACGAAAAGCGGAAAAGGATCACGAAAGAAAATCCTCGAGAAAGAACGAAATCGTATGGCTACTAGTGGCCAAACAAAGACGAAAAGTGAACGACTGTCACTCCAAAAACTTGTGGTTTCCTGAACCGTCACTCCTGTCATATAACCTTTGAAAGGTGAACACTAAGGTCAAATTAGCTGAACGTAGGATCGGAGGACATCAAGGAGAATGGGTGGGTTAAAACGAATTTTAAGCCTTTATCCTTTCTTTCTTAAACCGTGAACCAGACCACGTTACAACCTTTAAAAGACCTAATTGAAATAGGTTTGTTTCGAGAGCGTACTTCGGTAAAGATCGCATCGGAACTGACTCCTAGATAGGATCCCATTATAGCGTTGTATTGATGTTGACAATATTGATGAATGATTTCATATATTTTATGTCGTAAAATTTTTCCCAGTGAACAGGAATGGATTTTGAAAACTGTCATATGCATTGCATTTGATATGTCTTTTATGCAGAATAACTTGTTTTACTAGCGAGTAAGCGCTTGACAGCAGGAAAGTTTCCACAATGGAAAGTATGATCAGGATAGGATGCAGAACGCCTGAGTATTCCGGTAAACCGAGGCAAGCTATGTCAAATGATCACAGTATGGGAGTCAGCCATCCAGAAATCGTTAATCCGAGGCAATTAGGTCGAGATTTGATGAATCTCTCGCAGCCGAGGGTACTACTCCCCACAGATCAGCCCATGAGGGGCAAAGTCATGACAAGACTGGGGCATGCCACCCCGAGAGCGTCGAAGCCACCCTTATCCTGAAGGTTATTAACTTGAAGCGCCTTTGCAAGGTTCAAGATGCTGAAGCAGACCTGGGTGCAGAGATTGCAGATTTCCTTTCGAGGAACAGCCCCACAGAGATCCCACCGGGCTGAGGCAAAAGTCGAAAGCGAAGGAATCGTTCCTCCCCGTATTGGCAGAAATTGTCAGGGTTTGTCAGAAGATTCTGGGGGCAGGCCATCGTGAGTTCGTTTCATGGCATGCTTTCTAAGCAGGATGATTCCTTCTTCCCCCAGCGAGATCAGCAGTGTCTCCCCATGGAGTCTGAACATGGGACCGCGAGTATTGATATGTCTCCCCAAGCAGAGAAGATTCTCCCCAACGAGATATATCCTGAGGAAGGATCATCATCCCCCAACTGAGTCATGTGCTGAAGCGTATACCCATTCCCAGCACTGAGTCAATGTGCAGTTCTCTCGTAGAAGACTATTCGCAAGTGTTCAGCTTCCGATAGTCCAGACTGAAGTCTCCAGGAGAATTGAAATTCCCCACGGAGTCGTATTCTCCCCGGCAAGCAGGATGATTCCTTCTTCC
This sequence comes from Lathyrus sativus, assembly GCA_963859935.3. NCBI lineage: Eukaryota > Viridiplantae > Streptophyta > Magnoliopsida > Fabales > Fabaceae > Lathyrus > Lathyrus sativus. The sequence goes on along the minus strand of OZ012741.1, from coordinate 658,466,504 downwards.
CCAGCCGAGTTGGCAGTTCCCCAAGAGAGCCGAGTCCTTGGAAGTCGCGCGGGCCATGATTGGTTTTCCCCAGTAGCGTGTTGAATAGCTGATGTTGTAATTCCCCAACGGAGTCGTTATCTCCAGGAAAGTTCTATCTGCGAATGCCAGGCAGTTTATTTCTGCGATTGACATCGTTTTCCTCAGCAGTTTGTGGTTTGAATACCCGGTTGAGCGGGCCCCAGTTCTCGTAGAACTTTGTCCCCCTGCAGCAGTCGACTGAAGTTCGTTTCCCCAGGCGGGATCCAATTGAGATTGGCGTGACTTCTGCTCCTCGGCAGGATGATTCCTCTCCACCAGAGTGGTCCTTTCTCCTTGACAGGAGGCTTTTCCCCTTCAGCATTTATTTTGCTGATGGAGGCGTAGCATTTTTGCATGATTGCATAGCATTTACCCTAAACGCGTAGCATTTCCACCGTGTGGAGCATTGCGCCATTGTCTAACATATGCATACAAAACATGAGCTAGGTCGTTACCATTCTTGTTTTGCAGGTGTTCCTCCGCAGAATGGTTTGCTCAAGATGATTCTTGAATTCCCCAGCAAGGTTGATTTCTCAGGATGATTCTTGAAATCCCCATCGAAGTTATTGCTTAAAGATGATTCTTAAAATCCCCAGTGAGGTCGCCAGGGTTGATTGCTCAAGTTGATGCTTGAAGTCCCCGACAGAGTGTTTGCTCAGGATGATTCCTGAAATCTCCCGCAGAGTTATTGATTGCTCGAGTTGATGCTTGAAGTCCTCAGTAGAGTTGATTCACCAAGAATGATTTTTGGATCCCCGAAGCAGAGTTACTTGATAGTCCCCCATAATCCCCAGCGGAGATGTGTCATCCCCAGCAGGTTTTGAACAGGGAAGTTGAAATTTCCCTTGAAGACTTGATGATGGAAGTCTGGCAGCGGTGCCAAAACCCCTGACTTACCGATGAAGTCTAATTGCGATGTCAAAGCAGTTCTCCCAGCTGGCACAGAGTGCCTGACGGCAAAAGATTGTGTATCCTTAGTGGTTCATGATTGATTAAGGATTCCATTTGAAGACTTACTGATGAAGTCCAACTGTGATGTCGAAGCAGTTCCCCCAGCTGATGCGGAGTGCCTGATGGCAGAAGTTTGGATATCCCTATTTGGTTCGTGATTGACCGAGAATTCTATTCCCGACTTATTGACGGAGTCTGGCTGACGCCCGAAAATTTCTTTGAATGCCTGATGGCATAATTAACTTGATTGTTAAAAGTTCCTAATGACCTGATGAGTCCCGAGGAATCCTTCTGCCGCAGTGTCGCAGAATGCCTGATGACAATATCAGCTATGTATCGCCGGTTACCGAGTGACTAGTGGTCCCTTGATGATTTGAGGAAGAAGCTGCAGCGAAATCTGATAATCATCCCGACGGAGATTTGAGAGTAGCCCTTCACCAGTTACCAAATAACCGGTGACCCCTTATTGACTTACTGATGAAGTCCGACAAAGATATTGTCGACGTTCCTAGCGACATGATGAGTCCATAGGCGACGATAAGGAATTCTTCTGCAGTGGCGCAGATTGCCCGACGGCAAAATCAGCCATCATTCACTAGTTACCGAATAACCGGTGATCCCTTATTGACTTACTAATGAAGTCCGACAAAGATATTGTTGACGTTCCTAGCGATATGATGATTCCATAGGCGACGATAAGGAATTCTTCTGCAGTGGCGCAGAATGCCTGACGGCAGAATCAACCATCATTCACCAGTTACCGAATGACCGGTAATCTCTTATTGACTTACTGATGAAGTCCGACAAAGATATTGTCGACGTTCTTAGCGACATGATGAGTCCATAGGTGACGATAAGGAATTCTTCTGTAGTGGCCCAGATTGCCCGACGGTAAAATCAACCATCATTCACCAGTTACCGAATGACCGGTAATCTCTTATTGACTTACTGATGAAGTCCGACAAAGATGTTGTCGACGTTCCTAGCGACATGATGAGTCCATAGGCGACGATAAGGAATTTCTTCTGCATTGGCGCAGAATGCCCGACGGCATAATCATCCATCCCTCACCAATTACCGTGTGACCAATTCCCCAGCAAGTTACCGCGCAACTGTCATTTTCAGTTTTGAAGATGTTCCTACCAATCAGGGTATCGTTTACCTGCGTGGTTGGCAAATCACCAGTTACCGTGCAATCGGTGATCCCTTGATGATTTGAGGATGCAATGATATCAGATAAATCAGAAAATCATCTTGACGGAGATTCAGATTAGTATTTCTCCAGCTAGTTGCTGTGCAACTATTACTTCAGTTTCCAAAAATTTGTCCCCATCAGAGTACCGTGTACTTGTGCAGTTGGCAAATTTCCGGGTTTGTTGGTATTAAACTGTCTTTTACCTTGATTTTTTGAGAGTCGTTCGCTTCTCACCCAGTCAGGTCCAAGCCGTTTGAATAGGGGCAGCTGTTGCACCCCAAAATTTGCCCAACATTTCTTCACCTAGCTTGTGTTTCATTTCATTCACAGTAGCATTATCATTTGCATTTCATTGACATGTATGTAGGAGATCAAGAGGTATGATTACCAATTAAGAGCTACACAAGACTATGAGGCTAGCTAAGAAGGTTATTCAGGTGATCAAGGGTTGATATCTTTGTCAGAGAAGTTAAAAGATCCTCAGAGAGAGTGATTGAAGCCAAGTGTGTGTCTCCTAAGTTGAGAGTTGTGGGAAGCCATCAGATGATTCTGAGGTCATGGACATGGACTGGAGGTCTTGAGAGAGCTCATGAGAAGTGTTGAAGATCCCTTTGAGGCCTAGACAGGTCATTGTGCAAGATTAAGAAGACTCAGCCATGAGTGGTGCAATTAGGGTTTGACTGGGTCAACCCTAAGTCAATTGATGATTTGAAGAAGGTTGAGACCTAATACAAGATCCATGTGATAATGGATTGATGCATTGAGATGTTCTAAGGATGATTCCAAGGTTAACTCATCATGATTGAAGAGTTTGAGAAGTTTCAGGCTAGGGTTTCTATGACTTGACAGTGTAAAATCCCCTAGTTTGACCCCTGACTTCAAGACTATTTAACTCAAGATATGATTGTCATCTCATCTTGACCCCAACATGATTGTTGTAGGGAATGATCTTAGCTTTAAATTGAGTACTAGAAGTCCTTGATAGGGTTTATAGAACTCAAGTTGTGAGCCAGACAAGTTACAAGTCATCTGAGGCATGTGAATTTGGAGCTTGAAAGTTACCAAACTTGCATGACACTTTTGCCCTAGACGGATGATTCCTATGAACTTTTTGTCAAAATGAATGTTGTTCCTTATCCTCTTAGCTTTCTAAAGAGTACTAGAAGTCCTTAATAGGATTTTTAGAACTCAACTTATGGCTTTGACAAGTCAAGGGTATTTTGGGAAGTTGTGACTATGGGTCATTTTCACTAACTTAGACATCTCAAATGAAATTTTGTTCAACTTGAAAGTTGCTCAAAATGAGGTTTTAACCTTGAACATGTATCAAGGAGGCATTGAAATGGATCAAGGAGAGACTTGGTTCAAGAAATTGTGAAAAAGGAAGAATTAAAGGCCAAAAATTCAAAGTTAATGATATGTGTGCAAATGAGGCAAAATAATAGCATTTTTTGAATGGAAAATACATTTTGGAAACATTGGCAATGTTATATTTTTGATTTGAGTCCAATATCATGCCCTTTTTCTTTGTTTCTTCATGATGAAGTAACATATCAAACATGAGCCATTAGATGGAACCAAGGAGTGAATCACCACCGTTCAGATTCAATCTCTCATGAGGAGTGCAAAGCAAGCATTTTGAAGCCAAAACAGAGTGCATATCATGACTAGTATGGAAGAGATTTTGAGGAGAATTTGAAAATTGAATTTCTCATTCTGAAGCTTTGAGAAGTTTCTGGATCATTCCATCAAGTTCTATATAAGCCATTGAGTGTGTTCAGAGCTTTTTTTGGAAGAGTTTGAAGCTGGAAGCAGAAAGTGGATGTGAAATTTTAGGGTTGCAAGAGGAAATCGAGTTCAGAGTTTAAGAAGAAATCAAGGCAAATTGAAGGTGGCATTAGCTTCAGAAGGTGATTTAGAGTGAATTTGCATCATCTTGAAGGTTGAAGTGATCGAAAACTGCATTTGTTACACGCCTGAACTCAGGTTGGTATCTTTCACTCTTGTGCTTAATTCATGAGGAGATAGATAGAAGTTCATAGGTGGTTAGGATCCTTGCAATGTGTAGTTGGATTTAGGATCAGAAATTGGTGAATTAGAGACAAACTAGGATGTGGATCAATTTCTGTTGAGGCTGAATTCTAGAGATTCTTGGACTGATAATCAAGATTGGATAGTGTAAGATGATCACCATGAGATGAGGATTACTTCTGTGCATTTAATTGAAGTTCTGATGAGATTCAAGATTGAGGTATATTTTGAAAGAGCTATCGGGTTTGAAAATCCATAGGGAGTTAGATGATTCTAAGGTTAGATTCATGATCAACATTAAAAACTGAGTGGAATGATGTATAATTTCGTGATGTTTGATGACCTGTGGAAGATGAATAACCGGAGAAGACGGTGGCACCACTGCTCAGGCCACCGTTTGTAAACTCCCTCCATCTGAATTCAAATTGGGGACGATGCATCTGGTTCGTTAGATCATATGAGGACTTTGACCAAGTAAGAGCAACGCACGGCCACAATTGCTTTAAATACTCGGAATTTGACTTGAGATTGATATGCACCGTTTCATTAATTGGAAGCATTGGGCTTAAGGATCTGATTGATGCTTGCACCCCCCATCTGGCCCAACCCAAGGATTTCAATTGATTATAATTGCTATTTGCAACGCATCTCTTTCTATTTTCTTTTCTTTTTCTTCATGTTATTCATTTCATATTAGTTTGATAATAATTTATAAAAATAGAAAATTAGGTCAATTAATTCCAGGTCTTTTTCCCCCTGATTCATGATTGAATCTAGAATTTTATGGATTAAAAATATTAGGAAAACCATGCATTTTTATTTTATGTGCATTTTTTACATTTTATTTGATAATAAAATTACCATGGTTGATACCTCTGTTTGATGAATTTAGTTTGATCATTTGGTGATGAGTTTTGGCTTGATTTTTGGTTTGTGATTAGCTTAGACATGTATGCTCCCATACTATTTTTATCATATCTTTGTGATGAAATTAGGTGTTGTTGTTAGGTTGAAACCTTACGTGCTCCCTTTTAGGGTTTAAGTTTAGTACCTTGTAGTTTAGAGTTTGTTTCTAGGTCTTATTTTAGGATTTAATCACTGGAATTAACATGGTAGAGTCATGATTGACATAGGTTCCCATAGTTATTTTTGTAGGATTTTATAATTGATTTTAGTATTTTAGTTAGAATTAACTTTAATACTAGGTTTTAGGTGATCCTAACTTGCTAACTCAACTAGAATGACTTCATTAGTTCCCTTAGACTAGGGTTTTGCTTCTCTTGCTTTTGGATGACGATGAAGACTTGTGTGGGCTGCTGTGGAATGCATGGTGGAGCTTGGACTTGAAGATTGCTCTCCCTTTGGTGTAGTTTGTTTAGGGTTAAGGACTAAGGTTTTTAGGGAGATCTCTTAGAATAGATTTTCTTCCTTCATGAAACATGGAAGATGTTGATCACTTCCATTCCTCCCTATGATATAAGGTCGCCTTGTGAAGGCCTCATACCTCCTTTGGTAGGATGTGTGGCTCTTCATAAGTTGGTAGAACCATTGAGGGTTCCTTTCTTTGATGGTGGAGTGCTTAGTGGTGACCTTTGGTCTTCACCTTGCTTCTCCCTACCCCACCTTGTTCTTGTTAGATGAATCTTTCTCCCTTGCTAGAGGATGGAGTTCCTTGTTAGAAGATTGAAGATGCTAGAGGTTGCACTTCCCCTTTGTTTGAAGACTACCATTGAAGCTGAAGCTTGAAGAAGATGAAGAACAAGTTGATACTTATGTTTGATGCATTGAAAGCTTGAAGAAGCAAGTTGATACTTGCTATCGAGGATGAAAGCCTAAAGGTGGAGTCTACCTTGAAGATTGAAGCTTGAGGATGGAGTACCTTTCATTCTCTTGAAGAGGATAGACTTGAAGAACAGTTACAGACTGAGGACTGGACTGCTGTCAGAGGATTGCTTTGTTGTGAAGCTGTGGAAGCTGTTGATTTGCTTTCTTTCCTGTCTGTTTGCTTTCTGTGCAACTGTATTGATGTGACTTGTGTGATTTGCTTGATGCATTAGAATAAGTTCATGTTTAAATTGTTTTAAGATAGGAGCATGATTGCATTAGAGGTTGAGTTGCTCCCTCTGCTTGTATTTTTACTGTATGGCTTTGCTTGCGGGTATTCGGTAGAGCTCTGCTCTCTTGCCTATGTGGTTTGTGATTTGCTTGATGGCATTTTATTTTCTGTTATGATTGCAGTTATTCATATCTGGCTTGAGGTCGAGACGAGCTTGTGGAGGCTGATGCCCCACACACATTTCCTCCCTCACTTGTATTGCATGCATTTTACAGTTGTTTACTGTTTAGTTGATGCTTTATCTGTTTCTGTTTACCCTGGCATGATCCCCTAGGAATCTCACTTCCTTTGATAAGGAAGTAATGATTAGAACTTTAGGTTGAAACCTATGCATGATAACTTCTAGGAGTTCCCTGTTTCAAACCTCAACCATAGGATGAATCCTTGGCATGACAACATTAGGACTTGATAGTCTCCCTGTAGTTGTCCCTCTCTCTTCTCATCTTGAAACAACAGTAAAAAACGTAATAAAGGCAAGTTAGTATAAGCGCCTTACGAGCCTTAAGCTACTTGGGTAATGATAATTGAGCAGCCTCCTCTCAATCTTCTAGAATTTTTAGTATACGTCCTTTGGACGATATGCGACGCATTCGCCCCCAGGTCATAGTCTCTAGTGCTGTGCGAACTACAGACAACTAAAAAACAGTTTTTCCGTAAAAAACAGAAAACAAGCTTCAAACTTTTTTTGCCCTGTGGGCCCGTAATTCAAAGGAAGCTTTTCTGAAGAAAAGAGTTTCGTTAACTCTCAGTTCTACCGCAAACGGTAACGCCTAAGTCTCCAAGGGTCGAGCTGCTTACGCCAAACTGCTGGAACTGTTTGTTAACCCTACTTGGAAAAACAGATGAATCTGAATCCCCGTAATCCGTATTATCCCGAACTACGTAAGCTCTAATCTCTCATGCCTATTGAGAGTACGTAGGCACAATACTGACGTATAGGCGAGCCACCTTCCCCCATCCGTTTACCCGTAGTTAGTCGAATTACGTTGACTCTGATTTCTCATTCTCTGATGAGAATACGTAGGCATAAAGTGCGACGCTTTGCCGAGTCATTTTCTTTTCTTTTCAGACCAACCTTGATAGGTAGATGGTAAATAAACTCGTCAGGTAAACACAACAAGCGTGGATCCCATCGAGTACGATGGACGTGAGGGGTGCTAATACCTTCCCCTTGTGTAAATGACTCCCGAACCTAGAGAATGGTTGCGATGACCTTGTCTTATACCTTTTCGTCATGTTTTTTCCGATCGTTTCCTTTCCCGTTCTGAGGGATAAATAATGAAAGGTGGCGAACTCTTATGTTTTGCCGACACCTTATTTTCGCGGGAGCGACAATAGGATGTGATATCCTAGCGAGCACACTAACAACTAACTTATCTGTTCTCTCGCTGCCGTGCGATCGAGACTTTCCTGCTGACGACTAATCTTCCCTTTCTCTTGCCCTAGCGCAATTGAGACCAGACCATAGTTCTAGTTCCCGTAGGTTCCCATACCTTTAAACCCGACATACTACGTCCATTCTACCGCAAACAGGTAACGCCTAAGTCTCCAATGGTCGAGCAGCATACACCTAACTGCTAGAATGCGTACGCTAGTATCGTCAACCTTTTCTCTCACCCCCGTGTGATCGAGAACACCCTTTCGTCCCATAGTTAGCCTGAACTACATTTTGCTCTGATTTCTCATGTCAGATGAGAATATGTAGGCACAAGACGCGACGTCTTGGCGAGCAAACCTCCCCCGTAGTTTCCCGAACTAAGTTGACTCTGACTTTCCCATTGCACGAGGGAATACGTAGGCATAGAGCGGCGATGCTCTATCGAGTTAGTTATTTCCGTTTAGCTTTAGCAGTCGTAGATAGATTGTTTTTTCACCCATAGACTAGACAACCCAAGCGTGGATCCCGTCGAGTACGACGGACGTGAGGGGTGCTCATACCTTCCCCTTGCGTAACCGACTCCCGAAACCAGACATGGTTGCGATGACCTTTTCTTTCCCTTCTCTTTAGGTTTTTGTGATCGTTTCCTTTCCCTCTCTTTGGGATAAATAACTAAAGTGGCGACTCTTCTGTTTTTTCCGCCAGTTGTTTTTCGCAGTAGTGCCACATCAAGATAAAAGTTGGGGAGGAAAGCTAAAACAAACATCTTCCACAAAGCATAAAATCAGTGGGGAATTAGAAAGGATAGACATTTTCTGCTTAGGGTCTACACTCTAATGGAGAGAGGATACATACACTCTGCGGATATAACAATACCAGAGAACAAGGAAACACCAACAAAAATACAAGATGTACAATGCAACAAAAACATGTTATGCTCAACAAAAAGAATGTGCATGCAATGCATATGAGTATGAATATTCTGATAAAACAGACAAAAAGGATAAATAGAGGGTGAAGAAAACATCACAACGCCACTGAAAAACTCGACTAATCTCACAAGCTGAAGACATCAATGGAAATCGTGTTGGGGATTTATCAAAAGAAATTCTGCAAGGGATAAGCATAAGCCATCAAAGGAAAATAAATCCTACTACAAGGCTCAAATCTCGCTGAAGAGAGGAAGATACTGCTTAGCGAGAAACCCAAAGATCAATATTCAATAACAAGTAGTCCACAAAGAGGATAACAACATCAACTTTGCTTTGAGGACGGAAGATAAATTGTTGAGGAACAATAACAATCCAAATCTTCTTGACTCTTCCTGGGGATAAGAAGAAATCCATTCAAAATCCGCTTCAAAAGAAAGGAGAGATCTGTTGCAGAAAATAAAGGATCCGCTAGGGATTGTAATCATGTAAACAACTACACAAACTCCACTAGGGAATAACACAACTCTTTTAGGGATATCAGAAAAATTTCTCTGAGGACTATCCAACTCTGAGAGAAACATCATGGACTTGTTGGGGAAAAAAAGTTAACATCATAACAAAAGTCAAGTTGTAGGGGATTTTAAATCAATACCCAACACAAGGCGAGAGAAAACCCAACATGTGACTGCTATGTCAATACTTCTTAGAAGAAAGCAACAATGTTGTTCTCTACTTGGGGAATATCCAAAGTAAATAATTCATAACCTCCACTGGGAATCAGCAAGGACAAATCTTTGTATGGACATTATTATCAAGGATAAGTGGCTCTTCAAAACTGCTCAACTACCTGACTATAACCTGGCTGGATGAAGGAAATATACTCAGATGGAGAAGATTTGAATCAAGACATAGCTGGGAAAATAGAACAACGCCCTTCTAATTATCAATAGAAATAAAATTCTGCTAAGGGAATATCAACAAACTCTACTGGAGAAACCTCAACACAACTCTATTGGGGAGCTGTCAATAAATTCTACCAGAGGAGCAAGAAAGAACCCTGCTGAGGAAATCATCAACAAACTCTATTGGGGAGAGTATCAACAAGAACAAACTCTACTGAGGATAAAGCTAAGTTTTGCGCTTCGAGATTTTACCATTCTTGGGATTACTGTTGACATTCCTTTTTTATATTCATAAAACAAAGGAAAATGTTTTTATAATTTTCAAAATTTAAAATAAATTATTCATATTTGTTTCAAAAATCATCATCAAAAATAAAATGAAACTCTGTAAACATAAACAAAATAAGTATTGCAAACAAAGGGACAAAGGCCTGAATTTTATTGATAGAATGGTATTTCGCAAAAAGGCGTAACTCTATGGGTCATTACAAAGTTTGAAAAATGGTAAATACAAAGGAAGAGCTACATTGAAATACAATGACCATTATTCTCCCTAACAACGTTGAATTCCACTGTGCTTGAGACTTCAGCTAGAGATGATTGAAGTAAAGTCCTTGATAGGAAATGTTGCTTTAAACAATCAAGACCGGCCAGATGCAGTTACTTGCCATAATCCATAAATTTTGCCTAGATTGCCCTATTGGGTTTTCAATCTACCGTGACAATTATTTATGTTTTTGTCTCTAATTTTTTCCTGGACTGCCCTTTTAGGTTTTCAATCCACCGAGATGCTCATTTTTGCCTAAGCCGCCCTTTCGAGTTTTCAACTTATCAAGTTGTTCTTTTATTTTTTAGGCAAAGTATTTCTTGACTGCATCAACATTCACAGGAGGAGTGAACTCTTCACCATCCATAGTTGTAAGAATTAATTCACCGCCAGAGAAGGCTCTCTTAACAACATATGGGCCTTCATAATTAGGAGTCCACTTGCCCCTAGAATCAGTAGTAAAAGTAGAGATTTTTTTAGCACGAGGTCGCCTTCTCTGAACACACGAGGTCGAACCTTCTTGTCAAAAGCTTTCTTCATTCTCTATTGATACAATTGGCCATGACACAAGGCCGTCATTATTTTCTCTTCAATCAGATTCAACTGGTCGTATCTACTCTTACACCATTCATCCTCAGACAATTCAGCTTCCATCAAAATTCTCATAGAAGGGATTTCAACCTCTATCAGGAGCACTACCTCCATACCATAAACAAAAGAGAAAGGGGTTGCCCCTGTTGAAGTGCGGACGAATGTACGATACCCATGCAGAGAAAAAGGGAGCATATCATGCCAATCCTTGCATGTAACAACTATCTTCTGAATGATCATCTTAATGTTCTTATTAGCAACTTCAACATCCTCATTCATCTTAGGTCTGTAAGGAGAAGAACTATAATGCTCAATCTTAAACTCATCGCATAATTCCTTCATCGTCTTGTTATTCAGATTTGACCCATTATCTGTGATAATCTTGCTTGGAACACCATACCGACAGATGATTTGGTTCTTGATAAACCAGACCACTACTTTCTTGGTCACATTGGCATATTATGCCGCTTCGACCCACTTGGTAAAATAGTTAATAGCCACCAATATGAAATGGTGTCCATTTGAAGCTTTAGGCTCAATCATTCCAATCATATCAATTTCCCACATGGAGAAAGGTCATGGAGAAGAGATAACATTAAGAGGAGTTGGAGGCACATGAATTTTGTCAGCATAAATCTGGCATTTATGGCACTTCTTCACATATTTACAACAGTCAGATTCCATTGTCATCTAATAGTAACCTTCCCTTAACATCTTCTTAATCATTTCATGTCCATTGGAATGGGTACCAAAGGATCCTTCATGAATTTCTTTCATCAACATGTCTACTTCACGCTTGTCTACACGTCTTAGCAAGACCATGTCATAATTTCTCTTATACATCACATCATCATTCAAGAAGAAACTACCAGCCAATCTCCTTAAAGTTTTCTTATATTTCTTGGATTCCCCTAAGTGGGTACTCTTTAATTCTTTGAAAAGCTTTCTAAAAATCTTCTATCCATACACAACCCTGATCTTTACAGAGAAGCTTGAAGATCGACGCACATGTGGCAGCCATATTGGACATAAATTGGGAGATATAGTTCAAACGTCCCAAGAATCCTCTTACTTGTTTTTATATTTTAGGTGCAGGCATTTCCTGAATAGCTTTAACTTTACCAGGAGCAACTTCAATGCCTTTTTGACTGACAATAAAGCCCAACAATTTTCCAAAGCGGACACCAAAAGTGTATTTATTAGGATTCAGACGGAGCCTAAACTTTCTCAAACATTGAAACAACTTCAATAAGTATTTAATATGATATTCTTTAGTCTTTGACTTATAAATCATATCATCCACATAGACTTCAATTTCTTTATGCATTATATCATAGAACAGAGTGGTCATAGCTCTCTGGTACGTTGCACCAACATTTTTCAAATCGAAGGGCGTCACTCTGTAATAAAATATTCCCCAGGGTGTAATCAATGTTGTCTTTTCCATATCCTCGGGCACTATCTTTATTTGATTATAACCGGAAAATCCACCCATAAAGGAAAAGATATTGAACTTAGCAGTATTATCTACCAGCATATCAATGTGTGGTTGTGGAAATCATCTTTTGTATTTTCTTTATTTAAATTTTTATAGTCAACGCACATTCGAACTTTTCCATCTTTCTTTGGAACAGGCACAATATGGCCACCCATTGAGGATATTCAGCAGTCACAAGAAAACCAATATCAATCTGCTTCTGAACCTCTTATTTAATCTTCACAACCATGTCAGGATGAGTTCTTCTCAATTTATGTTTCACAGGTGGACATTCAGGCTTCAATGGTAAACGATGCTCCACAATATCAGTATTAAGACCAAACATGTCTTGATAGGACCAAGCAAACACGTCAACATGTTCTCTAAGAAGCTCTACCATCCTCTTCTTAACATCTTACTGAAGCAGTGCCCCAATCTTAACTTCTTTCTTATCATCACCGGAAGCTAAATTAACCAATTCCACCGACTCTTCATGAGGATGAATGGTCTTTTCCTCGTGCTTAAGAAATCGGGAAATTTTATCTGGAATCTCTTCAACGTACTCTTCTTCAGCTCCAAACACAGGGAACTCAAAGTTGGGAGAGAGCATAGGGTTATTGTTTTCAATGGGTCTAACAATCAATCTACACAATGATTTATGTTTTGAATTTAGAATATGAACAAGAAGTGCAAATATCACCCAGATAAAAGTGATTAACACAATCGTTATTTTTTGGTTCTTTATGTTACCATTTTTCAGAAATAAAGCAAAAAAAGGGAAAACAAAATATGGATAAACAAAATAACATTTTATTGATGATGATAAAAGTTGAAACAAAGCCCTCACAAATTCACTTTCACCTTAGGCAGAGTGAAAGGATTTTTGAAAGAAACAAAAACAAATTACTTTGAAACATGAACAATAGTAGGAATGTCAACAACGATCCAATTCTAGCATATCAATCCACGCATCACAAAGTTGGGTGTTTCTTCTTCTTTATCATCCTCAATGATGGCACTGACTTCATACTCAGGTTCCTTAAGTCTTCGTCGAGGAGAGTAGAAAGGTACATATGCATCTTCTATATCAGAACCGTATCCAGGATCTTCTAAATAAGGCTTCCAGTCTTCACCAGGAATGGAATCATTTTCAAAGCCATCTAAGATGTAATCTTCAGAGTCATCTTCAAGAATTGCAGTTGTAGAAAAAGTATGGCACGTGCCAGAACAACCTTGAACCATATTAACAGTCGTGTTACCATGCTTAGGCAACAGATTTAATTACACGTTGGGATTGGTATCTTCAAAAGACAGAATACCAGTTTTTACAAGCTTTTCCACTTCATATTTTAGAGGATAAAATTTTTCAATATCATGCCTAGGGGCGCCCTAATGAAATGCACAATGGGCCTCTGGCTTATACCACCATGGAATATTTGTAGTAACATCCGAAAGATCACGAGTCTGAACCAAATTCTTATTTATCAAAGTCGGAAATAATTCAGTATACGACATCGGAATAGGATCAAATTGGACTTTCCTCTGCACACGACTTTCTTGATTATTTTGCTGTGTTTTCAGTTGGAAACGTGGTTGATAATTTGAAGTAGCTTGAGTGGCAGGAGCGACACTAATGACGGGCGTAACAGAAGCTACTAGTTGCTAACGATGATTAAGTCTTCTAGACCTCTCTTGAGAGATGGCATTTTTTCTCCATCCTTTTTCTTAGAAAAACCAGCACCAAACTTCTTCACACTTCCATAACTAACCTCTTTTGTTAGATGTCCCTCACGGACAACTTCCTCTAATCTCATTCCCATATTAACAATTTCTGTAAAATCACTAGGAGCACTCGCAACCATCTTTTCATAGTAAAATGGACCCAAAGTCTTCAGGAAGATCTTGGTCATCTCTTTCTCTTTAAGAGGAGAGATTATATGAGCTGCAATCTCGTGCCATCTCTACGCGTACTCTTTAAAAGTTTCTTTATCTTTCTGAGATATTGCACGGAGCTGATCACGGTCTAGCACCATATCTAAATTGTACTTATACTGACGGATAAAAGCTTCTCCAGGATCATTGAATGTATTGATCTGGGAACTATCAAGTCCCATATACCACTTCAGTGCAGCACCAGTAAGACTATCTTGGAAATAGTGAATCAGCAAATGATGATTGTCAGTATGGGTGGACATCTTTCTGGCATACATGGCCAAATAGCTTTGTGGACAAGTGTTCCCTTTATATTTCTCAAAATCCGAAACCTTGAACTTGGCAAAAATATTCACATTTGGGACAAGACAATGCTTGTGAGCATTCTTTTCAAATAACTCTTTTCCTCTTAAAGCCCTGATTTCTTTCTACATCTCAGCAAACTGATCTTGAAAATCATCCATACGATCATCCAAACTCTCGCTCGGAGCAGAGTGGACAGTTTGCTCTTCAGCATAAGTCATAGTGTGACCCACAGGTGGCGGCACAGGTACAACAGTAGGAACAACCGGAATCAGAAACAACACTAACCACAGGAGGTGATACAGTCATAACAGCAGGAACTCTTGGACCTTCAGAAATAGGAGGTTGATATCCCTCTGGCACAAAATTGAGAGGCATGCCCCAAGGGAAACCAGGAGGCATCTGATATTGAGAAGCATTAACCGATGCCATAGAAATAGACGTTGATCCAATCTCAGAAATCACAGTCCTCTGTACAGGAGAAGGAGGAGGTGGTGGTGGCCGATTCTGAGCAGCCACTAGAGCTTCCATCACAGCAGTGAGTCTTTCCATACTATCCTTCATAATTGATACCTCTTCAAGGATTTCACGGTTCTATTGTTGCAATTGATCCATCTTTTTCATAAAATTAGCTCGAGTATTTAAGTGATGCGATAACTTGGCTGAACAAAGACCAAAGGAAACAATAAGACACCTGGAAACGTTTCATTCAGTTTTCAAGGATCTTTAAGATATAAAGCAATTACAAACATCATAAAGAAAATAACACTTTTTTTTGAAATACTGATAAACATCTCATTTCATTGAGTATTGGAAAGAGTTACACTTGGAAGTACAAGATACAGAAGATCAAAATTCAATAAGAAAAGGCTAGATCCTAAGGAATATCTGATGACGATCCAGCTGATACTTCCTTCGGAGTCTCTTAATCTCTCTCTCATAGTTGTCCTTCATAGCAGTCTTCTCTAACATGAGCTGATCCACAGTACCTTTCCAAGCACCGAAAGTAGGAGGATGTGATGATGAAGTAGAAAAGGAAAATAAATCCTTTGCATGTCTCTTCACAGTGCGTCGCTCAAGCAACTCAATCAAGTCATCTTTCTCATTCATCTACTTTTGCAACTCCGTATTCTCCTTGTCAGAAGCATGAAACTTACTTTCCCATATCTCTTTCTCTTGCTTCATCTTGGCTAAAGCATCTTGGAGAGTCTTCGCATCATCAGAAGAAAAAGGGAGTGGTGTAACGACCATTGTAGTCATGGGTTTCTCAAATGGGTGGCTGCAACAATATCTTAGGGCTTAAGAGCTTCCTCCAAACCAGTATAAGGAACCTTATCAAAAACTGGTACACCCAACAGATAAGAATACTCCTCCAAGATTGGCATGAGCTGATAATCAAGAAAAGTAAAACATCAATAGACATGATCATAGAATTGCACAAGGGTGTTCAGAATTCCATTTTCAATGTTGGTAGAAAGAACAAATAGAAGTCTCCCATAACGAGATCTGAAGCCTGCGCGACTAACTACCAAGGACACTATCTTTCTCAAATCTGTAAGATCGGGAGCTCAGAAACCATACTTCTGAGTGTTTCTCCTTTCAATATCCATAATCATAATATCTGCGATGTTTGCAAAGGAAAATCTTTGAGATCCTTAAAAATTGACTGAAACAAAAAGCCCATGAATGCATGAGTGCAAGATGCAGTACCCACAAACAAGATCGCACAAAGTACACAGGTTCAAAGGTTCGGCACGAGCATGGAGCCAAGGTAAGAACTAACCCATAATGGTATGTACTAAGGTTATATCAGCACTTGTAGAATAAGGTTCTAAAAAGTTCCCAGTGTCATAATTCCATCTTTTGGATATTATCGGCTTAAACAACTACTCGTCGGCCAACAATATTCTCAAGAGAAACTCGTCTGAGTGTGGTATCGCATAACAACTAATTCAAGTCTACATCTGAATAGCCACCACCCACATCCTAATAAGGCCAAGATAGGTTAAATGGTTCTAAGGTCCTCAGCTTCTCAGGCTCCCAGGTTGGAAAAAATAATGCCAATTACGACTACTTGTAAGAGATCAGTAATCCCAAAGAGGCCTCCACTGAACAGGGGATCTCAAGTTAGCTTAGTAAGGACTACTCCATGTAAGCCAACAAGACTATACCACCCTCCTATCATAAGTGCAGTCAAGTCTGGGTATAGGACTTATCTTACCACACAAATCACCAAGCACCCAGACAAAACAAGCAATAACAGACAGATCAAACAAAAAGTGATAAATAAATCAAAGTAGGTTAAACCCACTAGGAACCAAAGATTCTGGGTTCAACCCCCAGCAGAGTCGCCACTTTTCTGTAGCGGGGAAATTTGTGAGTGTAAGCTATTGATTAACTTAACTCAAAATGAAAGAGTCGCCACCGCACTTTTATTTTATCCAAAAAAGGAAAGGAAAAAGAGCGAACAAAACCAAAGAGTTCTAAAACAAGAATAAATAAATAGAGATCTATGTAAGAGGGTTGGTTACGCAATAGAAAAGTGTTAGCACCCAAAACGTCTATAGTACTCTATAGGAGCCCTTTGAAATATCTACGCTTTTTGGTTTGAAAATGGGTTTGTTTGAAATGAGATTGGGGAGGTGAGAAGAGAATTATTTTTTAAGATTTTTGTGTTTGGAGAGATTTATCGCCTCATGCCTACGTACCCACAAAGTGCAATATAGGATCAAAACCTCGTAGCTCATGGTACAAATAACAAAAATTTGTTGGTTTTGATTGATTTTTAAATGTAAAGACAAGTCATCATTTTAAGGAGAAAACTATGACTAGTCACCCACAAGTATAAGACAACATTCACATCACCTAATATAGAGGATTTTGCTTGGATTAAAATCAAAAAATGTATCACTTAACATCTAAGTGGAAAATGTCAACATCTTAAATACTATGGGGAATAGGAGAATTATATCTCAACTATGGAAATGAATCATGTCTAAACTTTATGAAAAGTTTTAAAATGAAGTTTTTTTATATCTTTTTTTGAAATTGGTCAAAGTATGGTTAACGTTGATTGACATTTGCTAAAGAAAACAAAGTTTGAAAATCACTTGGTGAAGGTCAAGGTTTTATTGTGAAAGGGGTTTGAAGTTTGAAAATAAGAAGGTTTTTGAAAAAGGGAGAAGATTTTGAAAATTGAAGAAGGGGAAAGGATGAAGTTACTAACCTAGAAAGAAAAATAAAAGCTAGAGATAAGAAGAATCGAACCAAATTGTAGCACACTCCATAACAAGTCAAATAAGAATTTCATCCATCTTAGGCATAAGCAAATGAGCAAGCCAAATAAAGGCAAAGATACATAATACTCTAAGCATAGGGAAAAGGCCTAATTCTAAGTCCAAGGGTCCAAGAATAGTCCAAGAGATCCAAGTTCTAAGAATAGTCCAAAAGCATAACCACAAAATTAAGAGCACTAAGTTTTTAGAGGTTTAATCCTTTATTAGTGTTTTAAGCAAAAAAATAGTCCAAATTGACAAAAGAAAAAGAGCAGAAGCATGAACATTTGTCCAACGGACAAAGGAAAAATAACGGAAGTATAAACAATAATATGATATGAGATGATAAAAATAGAGCATAAAAATAAAAGAGAGATAGGGAGCAAGAAGGAAACATAAACAAAATTAGTACAATAATATTGTTAGTGAGTTAGTGATTAGTTGTTAGAACAAATGATCAACGATGGTTAACTCATGCACTTAGGCCAAGGTTAATGAAGACTCATTAGAGGATTGATAAAATCAAAGCCTCCTAACAAAAAGTTTCATAGGTAATGGACCTAAGACAAATAATCAACCATACTTGGACTTTCAAACATAAGTTTGAGCCACGAATGATCACTTTTCAATTACGGGACAATTTAGCGCTATCTTAAGCAATCATAATTAGGTTTATATAGAAACCACGACTATCTGAGGCCGGTCAATAAAAATGTTAGTGCTAATGCATGCTAGAGAAGTGATATGTAGATCAATCTCCAAAAGCAATATCGCAAGAAAGAAAATAGGTAACGATCTCATCTTCATCAAGAGCTTGAAATAAGTTCAAACGATATCAAAGATTTTCATTGATCAAAAGAAAAAAGAGAAGAGGAGTACCAAATTGAATTACAATTCCAAGTTTATTCCATCTTTAAGTTCATACACTCATCTTGGTGGATTAAAGAACTAAACATATCATTAACTCAAAGCACCTAAAATGAATTGAACAATTCACTTTAAAGATATATTTGAATTAGTGAATGTTTATCCAACTTCATTTACACCCGAAGTCCAATGAATTTAAAGAAGAAAAGCACATTTGAAAGTGTATTCCAATGCAAAAACCAAAAGGAAATGGAAGAAGAAGAAGAAGGAATAACCAAAACAGTCCCAAAACAAAGCCAAAAAGGCAAAAAAGACACTAGGTAATCGATTACCCTAAACTGGTAATCGATTACCATTGTTAAAACAACAGCAAAACAGTTTGAAAATGTGCAAAAACTTGATCAATCATTTCTTCAAACACCTCATGATCAAGGATACAATTGAGCACGGAAATTCAAGTAAAATAACATCAATTAATACCAATAGAACACAAGTTGCAAGATCCAAAGATCAAGCAACAAGAATCAACAATAGATCACATTGTGAAGGATGTATCAAAAGCAACAATGGTGGATCAAGAAATTATCACTCCAAATCTGAAAAATCTTCAAACTAACTCCATAAACCACACTTTGAAGTCTTGATCTATTGAAATAGATGATGAAAAAGTGAATGGATGAAGGTTTAGATCAAAGATTAGTGAGTTCTAGTGATGAACTTACTAACTTTGAAAGGAAGAAAGAGCTTTGGTGAATTCGGTAATTGGAGAAAATTGAGAGTCAAGAAGGAATTTGACAAGGTGATTTTGGCTATCAAAAACTTGTGAAATGTGACCTCTATTTATAGAAGTTAGGCTTAGAATATTTGGTGGATTGGAATTTGGTTTGGAATCAAAATTAGGCTTGGAATTTGAATTTGGAGGGAAATTAATGATCAAGTGGTGATTAGTGAAGGTGTATGGTGAGAATTAATTATGATGAGGTAGGGGAATTAAAATGAAGTGATCTAGAATATTATCATTATGAAACATTTGAATTTGTTGCCAAAAATGCTGCAGAATTTGAATTTGGCCAATTTTCACAAAATGCGCACAGGGTAATCGATTATCCTAAACTGGTAATCGATTACCACAGGAAAAAATGGTAAAATTTTGCCTTTTATGATGTGTTGTCTTGGCTCTACCTCGATTATTTTGCTTGTCAAAGAAGGCACGAAAATAAACACATGAACCTTGGAGCCTCTTAAATAATAGTCAATCAAATCTTGGGAAACTCTTGATCATATGATTTTGAATTGTTTGCAGATCAACTTTGACTTTATTCAGATGAAATTCATTCGAGTTGAAGGATTGGTATTTGATATCTTTGCTCTAAATCCTTCCTGAAAAAGTTAGTAAAGTAAAAACAAACATTTTTTCAATTTGGAATAATTGTTAGTAAACATAAACATAAACAAATATCAAACAAACAAGAAAACAAGGGTGTCTGGTGATCTCTCAAGAATAAACTTGCAGAGGAAGGCAAGAGAACCAAAGATTGTGATATTGCTTGTGGAATGAGATACAAATGATATGTGGAATCTTAGGGGTAAAAATTAGGGTATTACACTATAGCAGATAGACATGTGCCAGATCATTTGAGAAGAAAACTTGATGATAAGTTGAGTCAACTGATCTTAATAGGATATCATTCAACTGGAAGATACAAGTTGTTTGACCCAGTGAACAAGCAAGTAGTGATCAGCAGGGACGTGATCATAGATGAGCTTAAGGAAGGAGACTGGACTGAAAATATTAAGAAGGATTTACTGAGAATCTTATGTGAAGAACCACCTAGTGAAGTCGCAAGAAAAGTTCAAAAAGAAGACGTCAAAGGTGAAGCAGGCTCAAGCAGACCTCAATAAACAAGACACGTGCCTGAAAGGTTGCAAAAATGTGTGATTACATTAGATGATGTGCTCAATGAAGAAGGTGGGTTGGTACCTTATGCTTTCTATGCAGATTTTGGACCAGTTAATGCAGCTGGGGCATTGAAAGATTCAAAGTAGGTAAAAGCGATGAATGAGGAACTAGAGTCCATCGAAGTCAACAACACTCGGTCACTTGTCGAATTGCCTAAAAACAAGAAGGAATTTGATGTGAATTTGGTATACAAGATGAAGTTAAATCCCAAAGGAGAAGCAACTCGACACAATGCAAAACTTATGGCTAAAGGATTTCTTCAAAAAGAAGGAATCGCCTTCGACGAAGTTTTTGAACCTGTTGCTAGGATCTAAACAATCAAGTAATTGTTGGTATAACAAAAATGAACAATTGGCACATATGTCAGATGGATGTGAAATGTGCATTCCTAAATAGCCCCTTAGATGAAGAAGTTTAGGTTACATAACCAGCTGGGTTTATGAAACAAGAAGAAGAAAGCAAGGTATACAGGCTGCATAAAGCCTTGTAAGAAGATAGATAGATTTCTAAGGGATAAGGAATTTATGAAGTGCACAACTGACCATGGAATATGTATAAGAAGAAGCAAGAGTGAATTGTTAATATTATGTCTCTATATTGATGACTTGTTGATAATAGGTAGCTGCAAGAAAGAGATTAAAGACTTCAAAGGTGATCTTAGCAAGGAATTTGAAATGTCTGATCTGGGTGACATTTCAAATTTCCTTGGCATCGAATTCTACAAGAGTAGTAGAGGTTTGATGATGCATCAAAGAAGATATAAAAGTAAAATTCTCAAGAGATTTGAGATGGAAGAATGTAACTCGACTTCGACATCTGTTGAACCAAGACTACAATTGATGAAAGATTCATATGAAGATGATGTTGGCCCAACCCAATATAGAAGATTTATTAGGTCCCTAAGATGCCTTTGCCACACAAGGCCTGACTTAGCATACAATGTAGGTATGGTAAGCAGATTCATGCAGAAGCCAAAGACATCACACCTAACAGAGACAAAGAGGATACTAAGGTATCTGAAAGGAACTCTCGACTATGGCATTTTGTTTCCTGCAGCTGATGAAAGAAAAGAATGCAAGTTAGTAGGATACACGGGCTCAAGTTGGTGTAGTGATACTGAGGATAGAAAATCTATAGTTGGCTATATGACTATGCTACATGGTGCACCAGTTGCTTAGAGTTCGAGAAATGAGCCAATAGTGGCATTGTCGTTGTGCCAAGCAGAGTACATAGTTGCTTCTCTCTGTGCGGGTCAAGCAAAATGGATGGTGAACCTAGTTGAAGATATTACAACAAAGAGTCATGGAGTAATTACTATGAAGATCGACATCATATCTACTATCAATCTGGAGAAGAATTCAATAACACATGGATGAAGCAAGCACATTGAAATCAGGTTCCACTATCTTCGTGAGCAGGTAGCAGAAGGGAAGATGAACTTGAAACACTGCAGAACTGAGAACCAGATTACAGATATCATGATGAAAAGAGTGCAAGTTAAAGTGTTCAAGAAGCTAAGGTCTATGATAAATATAGATAGCTTAGACACAATGAATTAGGTGGTGTGTTGAGATAGTAATTCCTTGTATCGAAGCAAGTAGTGCTCGACAAAAACAAAGATATGTCGAAACTTGTAGTGTGTATCGAGTAGTGTTAGATATCAAAGTGTCGAAGCACGTTGCTTGATACAGGATTTCGATTTAAACCAAAATAGAAATTTTGGGCTTTGGCTTAGGGAGAAAGCTAACCTAAAACTATAAATAGAGGGAGTAACCCATATTCTTGTAATAACTTAAATTCACAGAATTTTGCAATTGCAAAGTGAATACGTTTTTCATAGTTTGTGGGCAGATAGATACTCTACAGAAATCACCATCTTCTTCTATATATTTTCAAATCCTAATTTTATTTCTTCTACAATTTTTCTTTCTTTTCATTGTTATTATGTATCGATAATAATCTTGTTCATCAAGATTGATAGAAATTCTCCATAGGTTGTGGTGGATTTCCAACATAGATTTCATCATTGTTTATCCATCATGCGCATCCATAGGTTAGTTATTAGTGTTACTCTCATTTGTATCTCTTTTAGATCTCCATGTTATGATATTAATGCATTACCCAATAGAATGATATATGTTACTATTAACCAACGCATAACATTATGTCCCAACAGTCCCAAAGAAGACTCTACACCAATCTAGCTAAGATACATGTGGATATTGAGCCTATACCTATGTCTAAGCTTAGTACTCAATAGGTGATTATCTTGGATCTATTAATGACAAGCACATTTCAATGTCATGTCACACCATAAAAACAGGTTTTAGTTTGCAAAGCTAAAACAAGCATTAAGATTAAAGAGTCTCCAAATTTACAGCATGAGTAGATATACATAGAATTCCATGATCAATATAGTACGTGGATATAATGACTACATATAACCCCCCAACAATAGATATTTTAGTTGCGCATACTCATGGTTAGCGCATCAGCGGGTAACTCCGGGATGTTGACTTCGAAAGTGTGATCTGCCTTGTCACCTGACCAATGTTTCTACCTTCAAACATCCTCTTTTAATCTCTTATTATAGACTTAAGTGAACCTATTATAATTTTGTAATCCTTCGATCCACAAAAACTCCCATTGCACTATATTTGATTTATAAGCAAAAATATGAGCCTTGCGTTGAACGCACTGTCATCTTGCCCAACGCGCATACATTGCTCTGACACCCTGACCAACTTGTTATCTTTTTTAGCAAACAATGATTTCATGTCTTCCATGTTTCTTTGGATGCCTTTGCTAGCCCAGCCTACCATTCTCTCGACTAGCGCGCTAACCCTTGCTTCACCATGAAGTACTTGTATCAAGTGTCGCCACCTAGCCCTACATTGTGTCCAGCGTTCCTGTAGATGAGGTCCAATGAGCCTTGATTCTTTAGGGTTTGCTTTTTGCCTAGTTTTGGTAAATGCATACAAAAAATTCCAAAATGGTGCTTCTTTACATATTTTTTTATAGATAAATGGGAGTTTTGTGACGTTTACTTATAAAATAAGCAGATAAGTGTCGAAGAATTTAATGTAAATATAGCATTTATTAGTAATGTTGTGTGAATGGTTAATGGTAGAAGTTGTTCCATCAATATATCACAATCATGACTCTTCATCATTCCATTCACTTTGAGATTTACCAAGTCAATGATTCTAGAAATTTTGCTTTAGTAACCATCAAGCACCTCGATATTCTTTAAAGTTGTTTAAAAAATCATTTACCTTTACTCGTTAGAGTAAAGGCCGTCAGAGAAATTCTATCATTTTCATCAGGCCAAAGATCAGGTTTTATGCTCATATTTTGAAGGTCTTATCAAACTTTAACATGGTATTTACCCTTTTTCATATCATTTAGAAAAGTATATGACATCATCGCATACATTTTTCTGAATATTAATTACATCAAGATTATGGCGCAGAAAACTATCCTTCCAATACACCCATTCAAAACATATGATATGCTTTTTCCATTATTAAGGATTACCTTGTGTAGGACCACATTGTCTACTATCCATTACTATGGAAAGCCCATTTCACGACTGTTGGAAAAGGGATCCCATCACGGTTGACCAACCGTTGTGAGATTGGGTGTGGTTGTAGGTATGTTATTTTCCACCACGGGCGTGTGACTATTGTGATAACTAGGTAATGCTCTATATAACACAACAGTTAGTATAAACAACAATTGTGATATATATATATATATATATATATATATATATATATATATATATATATATATATATATATATATATATATATATATATATATATATATATATATATATATATATATATATATATATAAAGTTTATGAGTTCAAAACCCAGTGATTGTATGGTATCTAAGCTACCTATTACAACAGTTATTATTAATAATCATAGTGAAATAATTTGTTTTTTTAATTTTATTTTATTTTTCCATATATTACAAACCTATACTTTTTGTACATGTATTTTATACATATATTACCTAAATATTTGTTTACATTAAAGTCAAAAATATTATTTACAAACAAATATGTATATATCATTATCATATATTGCAAACATCAAATTAAGCCAAAATCATATATTTACAAACATCAAATACAAATTCATAGATTAGCACTTTTCCCTTTTCAAGTAGTGCATTGAAAATAAAAGTCCAATGTTTATAGATGTCGTTTAAGTCATCAAGGGAGAAAGGTGCCATGTCGTTAAACGTCTACAAAAAAAGTATGAAGAAAACTTAATATCACATGATTTGAAATATAATAGCAAACTTAAGGTAACAACATGTTATTGTGAACATTTCATGACGTAATATATACCTGACCCCAAGACTCAACAATGTTGACAGACATGATATTTAACATGTGTTTAATTACATAATACCCACTCTCGTTGTTTACCATTTATCAACAATGAATCCAACTTCTTTTTCTTCTTCGTCAAAGATATCGACTTCAGCTTGTTAGTCATCAGATTCGTAAAAAACTTGAGAAGAATCAAGTTGTTGAGACTGTTATTGTTGTTGTAACATAATATATAGCTTAATATCATTGAAACCAGAATACTCATGACTGAGAAACATATTACGCACATCTTCATCGTCTCGAATCTTTAACTGAAAAAAATTGCATTGATCGTGTCCGCCAAAAAACACAGGATTCTTGTAGATGATTTGGCCAACTGGACCACACTGTAATTTCTTTTCTAATGTCGCGTTCAAATGTAAAAAATTTGATCTTTTGTCAATTAAAAACCTAGTAACTTATGTATTTCGAAAATTAAAACTGATTATGGTGCATTCAAATATCTCACCATTGAGATGTGCACTGATCATGTATTGAGATGTTTGAGGCATAACAAATGTGTTACTAAACTCGTGTTTGGAAGAATTATTTTACAATTTTTAGTGTTTGAAAGAATATGTTACTAAATGATACGTTACTAAATGATATGATAATAAAATGTATATCTCCAGTGTATTAATACACATATAATTTGAATATATTATTGTTTTGTCTCAATTATCATTGTACTTCTTCTTCCATGCAATTGTCTTGTCAAATATTTTTTTTGTATATCTTCTTATCACATTTCGTGCAATTGTCTTGTGTCATTTATATCTTCTTATCACATTCCATACAATTGTCTTGTCTCATTTATATCTTCCAAGACACATAATGTTTTAAAGTGATAAAAAACAAGACACTAAAGTCTTAAAGTAATACTTATTATTATTATTATTATTATTATTATTATTATTATTATTATTATTATTATTATTATTATTATTATTATTATTATTATTATTATTATTATTATTGTTGTTGTTGTTGTTATTATTATTATTATTCCTACTATAAAATTTTTCAGATCAATAATATATAAAACCTTGTATACTTTATACAAAATATTTATTCGCATATCTTGTATTTATTATCACATGCATGTACACTTCTTATCATGCCTATAAACTACCATATAGTTTTGCATACCTACAAGATTCTCACATGCCTACACTTATAGTCTTGCAATACTACACTTCCAAGACTACACTAAAGTCTTACCAACTACAATTACAAGACATTAAAGTCTTAAAGTAGTAAAAAAACAAAATCATTGTCTTGCATGCCTCATGTGATTCTCTGCATGACAAGACTACACTTCTATGGTTTAATGTTTTACAAGTTATACAAATACAATAATGATCAAATAAAATTTTCAAATATCAAATTCTTATTTAAAAAATTACGACTAAATTGATAAACAATTATTATTACTATTATTATTATTAAATAGATCAAAACTTATATTTGTCAAAGAACACTTAAATACTATTACTTATTATTAAAATTTATTACTATTATGAATATTTATTGTAAATACTTATTATTATTATTATTATTACTATAAACTTTTTCTCTTAATATTTATTCACATGTCTTGTATGCTTTATGCTAAATATGGTAGAGAAAAACCTTGCATGCCTACAAGAATCTCACATGGGGTATAAAAACACACTATTTTTTATCACACTTCTTAGATGTCTTGCATGCCTACCTTCTATCACATGGTGTACATGAAATTTAGCTTCTTTAGCACACTATTCATTGTCACATGCATGCACACTTCTTATCATGCCTACAAACTACCATATAGTCTTGCATGCCTACAAGATTCTCACATGCCAACACTAATAGTCTTGCAAAACTACACTTCCAAGACTATACTAAAGTCTTACCGACTACACTTACAAGACATTAAAGTCTTAAAGTAGTAAAAAACAAAACCATTGTCTTGCATGCCTCATGTGATTCTCTACATGACAATACTACCCTCCATGATTTAATGGCCTCACATGCAATGTCTGCAAGATTCTTGGTCATTGTCATACAGAGAATCTTATAAGAGAACACTTACACAATTTCTTACACAAAGTTCATCACATTTCACCATGCATTTTCACGTGACTCCTCTCATCACATTTCACCATTATAAATAAATTTTCATCACATTACAAACTCTTCTCATCCATTACAAACTCTTATCATCAAATTTTCAACAAACAAATAATTTCATTACAGCCTACCTTTATATTAATTGCTAAAAAAATGTCTCTACTCACAATGGACAACGATCAAAGAGGAACAATTGAGAACATTGTAGACTTTGTAAGTGTTTTGCTTTATTTGTTTTGTCTTTCCTTACTTAGTTGTAATTTTCTTTATATCTAAGATTATTTATATTCTTTGTCAGGGTGTAACAAGGTTTCATTGTCGTGGGCATGACTACATACCACACGACCCATTCATAGAAGGATACCTAAATTCATGTGGCTTTGGTGATTTGATAAAAATCAAATCGTACTCACTTGACCCCAAATTTATTCTAACTTTGCTAGAACGTTGGAGACCAGAGACCCACACATTTCACCTTCCTTTCGGTGAATGCACTGTCACATTACAAGATGCCTATATGTTACTTGGCCTACGCATCGATGGTAAGGCCGTCAACGGTAAAGTTGATGTTAATAACCAACTTTGCGAAGATTTGTTGGGCATCCCTCTTTGTGTCGAAACACCTCAGCCACAACGTGAAGGTCGACCAAGGGGCCAAGGTATTAATTTAAAATACCTAAGAGAATATTATAAAACTATCATATTAGACGAGGAATTCACCGAGTATGAAAAGATAGTTAAAACTCGATGTTATATTATGATCTTATTTGTACATTTTTCGTTTCCAGAAAGTACTGGAAATAGTGTAAATATTATGTATTTACCATTATTACACGACATTAATAAAGTGTGCACCTATAGTTGGGGTTCAGCTGTCCTGGCCCATGTATATAGTTCACTGTGTAAAAATTAAAAAAAAATACTTGTACTTTTTATGGCTGCGCCTATCTACTTCAAGCGCGGGGTTGGTCTAGAATGCCAACACTAGCTCATATCAACCGGAATCCATTCACATTCCTCTACGCAAACAAGTAAGTTTATTTTTAAAAATCAAACATGTATACTTTGATGAAATGTTTCTTTGTAACTAATTTATTTGTGTCACTTTTTTTTAGGTGGTCAGTTCCGGAAATGAATTACCAACGATGTCCCAGAAACTCAATAATCATCTACCGCAACCTTTTAGAACACATTGGGCCGGACGATGTAATTTATTATTACACTACCATAAATTTGTCTATTAAATTACCACACCATAGTTTTTCTCATTAAATCTTTTGTTCATGTAGTTTGTCTAGAGGCCGTATGAGGTTCTCGACCATCAGCCCAACACCGATGATGATGTAATGTGGACAGCTAAAACACCGATCATTTGGTCTATTACAATGGAGATGCACCAAAGTGATCGGGTGAAACTGCAGTTTGGCATACATCAGGATATTCCAGTCGCTCTGACGTCTTTGGGAGACTGGAATTAACTTAGGGTGGATGCACAATCGGGTGTAGATCATTGGAAAGACTTTGCAAAAGAGATGTGTCTACATTAGAAGAATCGACATCGACACATCTTAGCCGACCCTGTTGTGGAAGGGGCTAGACCAAGTCATAAATATATGATTTGATTTAGGTCAGTTACAACAACATAACAATTTGTGTTTGAGCCGACATATTTGATTGATCTGTGCCAACATGCTTTTTCCTCACACACACAGCAACAAACACATGCCCAACATCAATCGCCGTGTTATACCTAACAACCAAGTATACCCACCCAATCAATCTTTCAGAACTGTAACTCATTCATGCCACCAACCCAATCACAACAACAAGAGCCTTACCCCTACCTCTAGCCTCCCGACACCGACACCACATCTGCCTATAACCCTGATAACTCTTTCGACCCCACCCCAACCCACCATAGTTCCCCACAAATGAACATACAATCGTCCTACCACCAAAATACCCATCCACTATTTAACTACCAAACCCCACAAAAACCATTGCATTGTTTCCAAAACAATTCAATGTACCAATTCAGCCAACCATACCGTCCATACTCAACCTAACCCCTATGTCCCAACTACGAAAACATGGGCATGGAATTGAATTACGAAAGCACCGTTGGCAGCAACCCCTCGACTATTGGGGACAGATGCTTCAAAATGTGTCTGATACGCCGGGACCATCTCAACAAATACCTCTTCTACAGGTCAACACGCAAAGGCCACAAACACCTCAACAAAATTATGGTAGACCTCGACGCCACGCAAATGCATTGGCATGTGGAACCGGTGGACGTTTTGATAGGGCCGGTCATTGATTTTTTTTCCATCTGTTGTACACTTTTTTATATTGCAAATATTTTTATTTAATTTTTCTTTGGATTATTTTAATTTTTTTCCATTTAATTTCCTAATTTCCTAATTAAAATAATAATTAATAAAAAAAGGAATGAATTGAGGCGCCATATGATATAGCGCCTCCTCTGAAAATATTAGGGCAAATTTTAAGGGTGTCGCCATATGATATGGCGACTCGGTTCGATTCATTTTTAATTTCAATGTTATCGCCATATCATATGTCGCATCAAGGTTTATTTTTTTTAGAAAACATGCTACTTTTGTAAATAATTTGAAAGTTAGGTTATTTTAGCATTTTTATTGAAAAAATGTGTTATTTCAAAACAAAAAAAAAAATCTTTTTCACTTGTATTTCCTTGTGCTTTGATTTATGGATTGGGCTCTAAGGCCCCATGGAAATGTTATTTGCACCGTGTTTCTCTTACCGCACCTCCCTATAAGTTTTAGTTAAAAGTTTATTAGTCTAGGTTAATTATGGTTAATTCTTGATTTCAGTTTTGATTGATTTAGATGGTAATTGGGATTGAATCTGGATGTTAATTTTGATTAGTCACCTTAACTAAATTGTGATTAGTCTCTTGATAGAATTTGGATTAGCTTCTTGGTTTAGTTTTAATTAGTTTCTTGATGCATTTTTTATTAGACCTTCATTAACTTTTGATGATAATTGTGTTTAATTCTTGATATTAATATTGTTTAGTCCTTGAAATATACTTGTGAATGTTTTCATGATACTTGTTAATTGATCTTGCTGTTAGCTTTGTGCTTGATATTTTGGTGTTGTTTGCCTTGTGTTTTCACATGCTCCCTTATTATTTAATTTGATTAAATTAAATTAAAGGTAGACTTTAGGTTTAAATATTTTGCATGATAACTATAGGTGTAGTTTCTCTTTAAACCTAACCTTAGGTCCATTTTGCATATTAACACTAGGATAATATTCCCTTCACTTAGTCTTTTTCTTCTCTTAAAACAAAAAGCTTTTTTTCCTAATCAAAAATAAAAATACTTAATAAATACGATGTGTATAATACATCACGAGCCTTAAGTACATGAGAAAAGATGAGCGGGAGTTTTCCTTGCCTCTTCTTAGAGTATTTTGTACACAAGACGTTTGGATCATTTGTACAAAATACTTGCTCCTATTTTCATAGACTTTAATACAATACGCGTCTCAAACTTTTTTCAAAACCTTAACAAAAACACTTCAACAAATGCAAATTGTTTTGTCCTTTCGGATTTTCTCTTAAAACCTTTTTCAAAAATGACATGTTATTTTCGTTCTACCGCAGTACATTCTAAAGTGTAAGTCTCCTCACGTGTGAGCGATAAAACATAACTGCTAGAATGTGAACGTTATCATCGTCTATAAAAAACACTAAACAGAGCAAATTTTTTCATGAAGAACTACGGAGTTCTTATTCCCTCTGGGATACGTAGGCACTGAGTTGCAAAACTCGGATGAACTCAATTTTTTTCTCCAATAATTCATTTTTGCATTCCCTTAGTAAGTAAGCTTTAGATACACACACCCTTTAATTAGAACAACAAGAGTGGATCTCGTTGAGTACAACGGACGCAAGGGGTTCTAATACCTTCCTCTTGCGTAAACGACTCCCGAACCTTGAATTTGTTTAGGAGACCATGTCCTCTCCCTTATGAGGTTTTCTCAATGTTTTCCTTTTCCTGTTGGGATAAATAAAGTTTGATGGTGACTATGTGTCTTTGTTGGTTGTTTTTCGCGTAGCGACAATGATGAGGTATTCACTCTTTCTAGTAATCAAATGTATGCTCTTAGTATTAGATTGTGTAAAGAAAATAAAGAGTTAGAAAAAGGCATTAAGTCTTATAGAAACCACGTGAAATCCCTCGAAGGTGAAAAATCAAAGAATCATAGATAAATTAAATCAACTTAAGAGATGTGTTGTGAAATATAAGAAATGTGATGCTTTGTGATTCTCTAAAAAATAAAATTGAAGATTTACATAAAACCTTAAGTAGATTTACTATGGTCAAAGATAATCTTGATATGATTTTATGTAATTAAAGAATATCTTATAATAAATTAGGTTTAGGTTATCAACCGGATAATAATGCTAAATCTTTTATGGGTATATGTCATGCTAAAAAGAAAAAATATGTAATTTTTATAAGTGAATCATGTTCATAGATCTTGTCATCTTGAACCTTATTATTTTAACAAAATGAATGATTTAAATTGATCTAAAAGATTCAAGTATGAAAATTTGAGCCAAATTAAATCTACTATTACTAAAGGACACAAAATAATTTTGATATCTAAGATAAAAGCCTAATCGAAATTTGCAGGAATGATTTACCGCATCAATAAATTATTGTCAAATTAAAGAAGTCATACAAAACACATGTCGAAGGTCTTCTCAAAGAAAAATGATCTAATATTTAAAAGATACACTATAAGTGGCTCATTGGATAAAGAATTTTTAGGAAGGAATCTCACAAAGAAAGAAATGGGTTCTAAGATCACCTCTCATATCAATTGATTCAGAGAGATGTAAAAGAAAGAGAATTAAGTTTTATTTCTAATGAAACAAATGGGGGAAAAGTCCTCTCCAGTTTTATTCTTTGTTTTGTAAAAGAGGTAAGCCACTTGATAGAGAATAAACTCATAAAACTCCAATTATTCTTATAACAATTGCTAAAATATTGCACCTTCAAATTAATTTATTTTTCTACTAATCATTTGTTGAAAAATGAAATTTTTAAGCAAAAAAGGCATGAGAATGTTCACGAGGTTAGAGAATTCTTATCATACACGTCATAATCACTTGAAGTCAAAGAAATATGTTATTAAGAAAAAAAATTAATTGATATTTGTAGACAACTATTCATTATCTATGATAGAAAAATATGTAACATATTAAAGGATATGTGGGAAAGAAACTATAAAAAAAATACATTTTAGAATTCAAAAGAAACCTTGTCAAAATAATAAAGAAAATATTTTAAAGGATTATTGATATCACCGTAAGTGTATATTGATAGAAGACTTGAAGGTTTTGCTAAGGAGTTGAAACTTTAAGGTTGAGTTATCATTGTTAAATGTGATAGTCAAAATGCAGTACACTTGTCAGAGAATTCAGCCTATCATGAACGAACCAAGCATATCGATGTGAGTCTGCACTTCGTCAGAGAGATAATCGAACATGGAGAAGTCCAAGTGTTGAAGGTTTCGAATGATGATAATGTTGCGGATATGATCACCAACACATTACCAAGTAGCAAGTTTTTCCACTGTATGTTGTTGATAAATTTGCATGATGAAATCTAGTTTATTCCCTTGTTAGTATATAGTTTGTTCCAAGGTGTAGATTTGTGGTATTTGGATTGAACTCTAGCATCGACAATGGTAGCTTCATGGTTTTGACAAAAGTTTTGCATGTTGTAGTCGAAGTCTATTCAAGCATGTTATCGAAATATGCTAGCTTTGTGTTTAAGTTATCATGTCAAATTAGGCATTTCATGTAAGCTCAATTATTAAGTTAACTTGTAGCCTAAGTTAACTTAGTAGTATATAAATAGACTAGTTCTCCCAGGTTATTGAGAGAGGTTAATTGTTGGTATTCACTTGTAATCTTTGAGCCCTTATTGAGAAAGTGAATATTTAAACAGTTTTAACCAATTCTTATCCTTCTTCCTTCTTCTCTCTCTTTCATAAAACCTAATAAGGTGTTTTGTGTTTGTTCAAGAAATTCAATTTTTATTTCATAACTTTATTATGTTACTGATAACATTATTTCACAACAAAATAATATCACACTTACTAAGTGGGTTAATCTTCATACACAAGATGAAGCTTTTATTTTTGAGAGAAAAGATGTTTTTTTCTAGAAATCACTCAATTTATTTTGATTTGTTCTATAAAAAAATGGCAATACATAAAATATTTCGTGATACAAATGATTTAAGACTCGACTTACCTGTATTAGGGGTGAACAAGAAACTCCGATCCGGCCGAAAGTCGGTCTAACCACGTACTAAATCAGTAACATGGTCGGTTATTTTTGGATTGTCGATTACTCGGGTGAACTTTTATGGTTTATGATAGATATAAGCAGACATACTTGGGTGTAATAACTTGATTCATTAGCATCCAATACCGGCCAAAAGACAAACCAATAAATTAGTCACATTATTTTTTAACTTATATAATCATAAAGTAGGCTATTTTTTGATCAAAACGACATAGTTAAAGGGAAATGGGTAATGTTAACCTAAATAAATGATTTCTTCTCATGTCTCACTCACTTCTCTCACTCTAAAACATAATTTCTCTCAAACTCCCACCTCTCTCAACTTTTCACCACCATGTTCCTCTCATTCTTTTCACTCTTCCATTTTTCTTTAAGCTCTCTATCTTCGACATCTTGTTTCAACTCATCATATTTTTCATTTGTGCTTCAATACATCTTATATTGTCATATTTGTTCTTCACTTTATCTATGATCAATAATATTTTTGTTTGTTTTCATGTCTAGTTAGATCTACTTATCAATCATTCTTCGTCTATTTTATTCTCTCATAAATATTGTTGCTTTTTAATGTTCAACTGTGTTTGAAGTTGTATGGCATTTGATAATGGTGGTTGTCTCTTCATATCTCATACAAGGATATTTGTTCATTTGCTGTAACTAAAAAGGTAAATTTATTTATTTATTGTATTTAATTTTCAACCGATTCAACTCACTTGACCCATCCGACAAACCGTCAAAACAAAAGTTGATAGCAGTAAATGAACGGTGGTGGATGATATATTATCATATGTGGACTTCTTTGTGATCTTACCGAATCAGAAAGAGAATCAGCAGCCAGCAACACGTCGTGAGCTTCAAGTTCATCGGTGGTGGAGAAGAGGAGAGGGTGTATCTGCAAGACACTTTGATGTTAAAGTGAGAAAGGGAGTGAAAGATAGAGCAAGTACATAAAGTGAGTTTAAAATACTTGACCATCCTGCAGAGGAGGGTATTTATAATATGCCCCCAGTTCTAGCCAACAGTCATCTGCTTTGGGCTGGATCGGAAGGCCCACAACAGATGACTGTCAGGATCCTATGTGGAAGTAGGGAAGACCCGCATGTGGTCTTCGTCCTGGGTCAACTGTCCCACGAAATATGGGGAGTAGAGGACATGTTCTCTCGGACGTAGGTAGTTGGTTGATGACGTGCTCCCGCGTGGGGAGCACGTGGAGAATGTGGGGAGGATGTAACACCCCAAGAATTTAGAAATATTTATTTATGTGATTATTTGTGATTAACTGTGAATTTTGATTTATTTGTATGATGTGTGTCGATGTGTTGTAGGGAAAAAAGAGGAATATGGAGGGATGAGTATAATTATTTAAATTTAAACAATTTAGTTTATATTATTTGGAATTATAAAAATAATCAATTAGATATTAAGGTGAAAAGAAGAATAAGGGAAAATGGGTAATATTCATGAGGATTAGTGAGGGCGAGTTTGGAAAGGCATATTAGGGGTCTAAGGGTTAAACAAGGAAAAGAGGAGAGTGGTGGTTCATTTTTGTACGATCGTGAGATGGGAGAAAAACTGTGGAGAAAGAGCTAGGGCATAGAGAACCAAAGGGGATTTATGTAGAAGACGCGAAAGAAGAGAGATCAACTGCTAGGAAGTGAGGTAAAGGGGTTGTAATTATTATTATGATTGATATGGGGTTTAGGTATTTGTGGTTTTGTTGGGGTTTTATGATGAATTTGATAACATGATGATTGGGATGAAATAGATGTTGAAATGGTGATAGATTGATGTTGTAATGTCATGAAACAATTTATATGATGCCTAATGGGATGTGTTGTCGTTGTATTGTGAAAACATGTGAACTATATGAGTTTGGGACTGAATGAGTAGTGGAATCGCATGAAATTAGGGCCTGGAGCTGTGTAGAAAATGCAATAGTAGGTTAGTGTTTCGCACGATTTATCGGGGGAAGCAACTTCGCCCAGGAAGCAGCGGGCAAGATGAGGAACGAAGGATATGGTGAAAAGAGGGTGCTCCTGGAATTTGTATGAGGGAAGGAGATTCGCCCTGGCT
Source organism: Lathyrus sativus (assembly GCA_963859935.3). Classification (NCBI taxonomy): domain Eukaryota; kingdom Viridiplantae; phylum Streptophyta; class Magnoliopsida; order Fabales; family Fabaceae; genus Lathyrus; species Lathyrus sativus. Next base: position 658,431,040 of record OZ012741.1, on the reverse strand, counting down.
TTACCGGACGAGTCCCAGGCGAGCACACTACTTCGTCGGGCGAGCCTCAGGCGAGGGGCAACAAAAAGAATCTTCGAAGTGTCATAACTTGAGTTTCTGAACTCCATTTGACGCGTCGTTCGAAGCGTTAGAGAACTAACATGATGAACTATATTTTGGTAGAATAAAACGAGTAGGATGATGTACTTTTCTAGTACCTTTTCTATGAATAGATTAGACTTTTATGTAATGAAATGTGATGATGTAATAATGTATGATGAAGTTGTTGATGATATGAGGATATTGTGACGTACTATGATGTAAAAGATGATGAATATGTTGAATGAAGTGGGTTACGTGCATGTTTAATTTTTATGCATTTTATGTGAAGAATGTGATGGTTATTTACATGAATGATAATGTAATTTGACTAACTGCGGTCGTGATTACTATGTTGTTGTGCATCATGTATTCATGGCATATGTTGAACTTCGGTCCAGTGACGATGTTAGGATGTTGGTCCAGTGATGACCTTAATCCTATTATGTAGATTGGGTGAATTTATTAAGTGCTCCGGTTCCAAGTGAGAATCGATCCTATGGTGGGGATCTTTGGAGGGAGATGACTAAGTGTTCATCAAAGATGTTTGGTACCACATGCATGAGTGTTGTTGCATTTTTTGTTATGTAATATTGCATAATTATGAATTGAATAATTTTTAATGATATGGTGACATAAGTGATGTTTTGGTGATGATGATTGACTGATAATGTATTGATGTTGCGAACGACTTAATGATGTGAAAGTGTGAGTATATATGTGTGATGAAAAGTAATAGATGATTTCGTGATATTATTTCTATATCTACTTTATCTATTCCTTATACCTTTTGTAATGATATGTGATTACTCACCATTTCTGCTTGGAAATGTTGCCTCTATATGTGGGTAACTTGCAGGTAATCAAGAATAGTCGTAGGAGTTTGAAGATAGTTTGGAGTTTTAGTTATTTCTGTTAATAATAGAGGTGTCTTTCTCTGATATGTAACATCGGGTGGGGAACACTTGAGTTGAAGTTTATGTTGTTTCGTTAGACTTATTCTATGAGTTTTCTATATGATTAAATTTTATTTGAAGTTGTGACTTTTGATAATGACGCTATTTTGAGATTATGACTCCGCTGTGAAGTCTGAATTAATTTGTCGATGATAGGGAATAAGTAATTATTTTAAATATTTTTAAAAACTTGTGTTATGGAGCATGATTGTCTATTTAAGATGTTTTTTTTTATGACAATGTGAGACCCTTATTGGTGCATTGTGTTGAATTACCTATTAATTTATTCATTAAATATTAATAGGTTAGAAGGGTGTTACATTAGTGGTATTAGAGCAGGTGGATCTGTCCGGTCAGGTTTTCATGTGATGTCAGTCCCTGATAGTCGATGAGTGTGTGTACACTATCGATAGTATGTTTCTTCTAATGTTGATTGATAGTGTGTAGAATGGTTGGGAGAAAAGATCGTGTTATTGCTGACGCGTTGGAATTGATTGCTTAAGTGGTGGCCCATAATGCACAGAACAATCAAAATGGAGGAGCTCCTAATGTGTTTCGTGCTTTGGGAAAGTTTCAGAGGAACAATCCGCTAACTTTTGTGGGCACTCGTGATCCAGATAGCATACAAAAATGGCTCAAAGTGATTGAGAAGATCTTTTGAGTGATGGCATGCACTGACGCTTAGCAAGTACAGTTTGGTACTCATATGTTGTCAGAGGAAGCTGAAGATTGGTGGGATAATGCATGCCAGAGATTGGAGGATGTTAGTATTGAGATAACTTGAGTTGTATTCAAGAAATAATTCTTGGAGAAGTATTTCCCTGAGGATGTTCGTGGTAAGAAGGAGATAGAGTTCCTTGAATTGAAGCAAGGAAACATGACTGTGACAGAGTATGCTGCCAAGTTTGAGGCATTGGTGAAGTTTTATCCATATTGCAACCGTGCTGCTGCTGTGATTCTAAATGTCTTAAGTTTGAGAATGGACTGAGACTCGAGATCAAACAGGGTATTAGATACCAACAGATTTGTAGGTATGCTGAGTTGGTGGATAAGAGTAGGATCTACGATGAGGATAACAGAGCTCGATCGGCTCACTACAAACATCTTAGTGAGAAGAAAGAGAAAGGAATGTTTTGAGGAAAACCTTATGTAACTCCAGCAGACAAAGGGAAGCAGAAGGCTTCAGATGGGAAGAAGACAAGTGGGGAAGTAGCTCCCACTTCTGTTAAGTGTTATAGGTGTGGCGAGCAAGGTCACTGTGCATATGGTTGCAACAATAATGTGCTGAGATGTTACAGATGCGGTGAGAGAGGTCATCGAGTCACTGATTGCAAGAAAGAGGGGCCGACTTATTTCAATTGCGGTGAACAGGGTCACATCAGTAACCAATGCCAGAAGTCGAAGAAGACTGATATTGTTGCTCAGACTAATAGTAGAGTGTTTTCCTTGAGCAGTTCAGAAGTTCCTAAGAAGGATAACTTGATTCGAGGTACTTGTTTTATTAACAATATAAAGTTGGTTTCTATTATTGATACTGGTGCTACTCATTCATTTATTTTGCTTGAATGTGCTACTATGTTGAGTTTGAATTTGTTTGATATGAATGATAGTATGGTGATAGAAACTCCTGCTAATGGTTCTGTTACTACTACTTTTGTGTTTCGGGTTTTCCCTTAACTATTTTTGGGAAGAGTTTCATGATGGATTTGGTGTGTTTACCCTTGCATAAAATTGATGTTATCCTTGGAATGAATTGGTCGGAGTTCAACTATGTTCATATCAACTGTTATAATAAGACTGCGAGATTTCCTGAGTTTGGGGATAATGGAGAACTGATGTTTTTGTCTGCTAAGCAAGTGGATGAACTTCTAGAAGATGACGCCTTGATGTTTGCAATGTTTGCATCATTGCAAGTTGACCGTGAAATTATAAGTGTTGAATTACCTGTTTTTTGTGAATTCCTAGATGTATTCCCAGACGACGTAAGTGATTTTCCCCCAGAGCGTGAAGTCGAGTTTGTGGTAAACTTGATACCAGGTATGAGTCTGGTGTCAATGGCTCCTTACTGGATGTCGGTTTCTAAGTTAAGTGAATTGAAGAAACAATTGGAAGAATTGCTTGAGAAGAAGTTTGTTCGACCGAGTGTTTCTTCGTGGGTGCTCTTGTATTGTTAGTTAAAAAGAAAGACAGTAGTATGAGATTGTGTGTTGATTACCAGCAGTTGAATAAAGTGACTATCAAGAATAAGTACCCACTTCCGAGAATCGAAGATTTGATGGATCAACTAATGGGTGCTTGTGTGTTTAGTAAGATTGATTTGAGGTCTGGTTCTCATCAGATTCGTGTTAAGCCAGATGATATTCTGAAGACAACTTTTAGGACGAGATACGGTCACTATGAATACACTATGATGTTGTTTGGTGTATCCAATGCACCAAATGTGTTCATGGAGTATATGAATCAGATTTTTCATGAGTATTTGGATAAGTTTGTTGTGGTTTTCATTGATGATATTCTGATATAATCGAAATCTGAAGAAGAGCATGTTGAGCATTTGCATACGGTGTTGCAAGTATTGAGAGAGAAGAAGTTATATGCAAAACTGTCGAAATGTGAGTTCTGGTTGAAGGAAGTGACTTTCCTTGGCCATGTGATATCGAGTGGTGGAATTGATGTGAATCCTTCTAAGATTGATGTTGTGTTACAGTGGGAGACTCAGAAGTCTGCTACGGAAATACAAAGTTTTCTTGAGTTGGCAAGTTATTATCGCAAGTTTATCAAAGGTTTTTCTAAGTTGGCATTACCTTTAACTCAGTTGACTCGGAAGGTTCAAGCTTATGTGTGGGATGTTGCATGTGAAGAGAGATTTGTGGAATTGAAGAAGAAGTTGATGACCACTCTGGTATTGATCTTGCTTAATCCGAGTGAATCTTTTGTGGTATATTATGATGCGTCAAAGATGGGTCTTGGTGGTGTGTTGATGCAGAATGGTCAGGTTTCTTCCTATGCTTTTAGACAATTGAGGGTTCATGAAAGGAATTATCCTACGCATGATTTAGAATTGGCAATTGTAGTGTTCGTGTTAAAAATTTGGAGACATTACCTTTTAGCTCTAAATTCGAGGTGTTTAGTGATCATAAGAGTTTAAAGTACTTATTCAATCAGAAAGAGTTGAATATGAGGCAGAGAAGGTGGCTGGAATTATTGAAGGGTTATGAATTCGATTTGAGCTACCACCCTGGTAAAGAAAATGTAGCGGTTGATGCATTGGAGCAGGAAGTCATTGCATATGTCGATGCTTATGGTGAGAGAATTAGAATTGATCGAACAGTTCAGAGAGATGAGTTTAGTATGTGAGAAGACTCCTGACAGTGTGAAGTTGAGAATATTGAAACTGAGGAGTAGCATTCTCGAAGAAATCAAGGAAGGTCAGAAATCTGATTTGAGATTGGTTAATCAATTGGCCTTGATTAACCAAGGTAACTGATGTAAATTCCAAATTGATGAGGATGGCATGATGAGGTTTAGAGATAAAGTGTATGTTCCAGAAGTTAGGAAGAGTATTCTTGAAGAGGGACATCGAAGTAGGATGAGTATTCATCCCTGTGCCACGAAGATGTATCAAGACTTGCAGAAGTTATTTTGGTGGCCAGGTATGGAGAAGGATATTGCTGAATTTGTTTATGCCTGTTTGACATGTCAGAAGTCAAAGATTAAACATCAGAAGCCTTTGGGTATGATGCAACTGTTGAATATTCCGAAATGGAAATGGGATAGTATCTCCATAGATTTTGTGTCGGGATTGCCGAAGACTGCGAAGAGGAATGATTCGATTTAGGCGATTGTAGATAAATTAACTAAATTAGCCCATTTCTTACCAATGAAGATTAATCATTTTATGCAAAAATTAGCTGAGTTGTACATTGCAGAAATTGTGAAGTTGCATGGGATACCTTCGAGTATTGTGTCACATAGATACCCGAGATTTACGTCGAGGTTATAGAAAAGTTTGCGAGACGCTTTGGGTACTAAGTTGAGGATGAGTTCTGCATATCATCCGCAGATGGATGGTCAGACAGAAAGGACTATCCAATCTTTGGAGGATTTGCCGAGGGTTTGTGTGTTGGACCAAGAAGGATCTTGGGATAACCACTTGTCATTAATTGAGTTCGTGTACAAAAACAGTTTTCATGCTAGTATTGGAATGAAACCGTATGAAGCGTTGTATGATAAGAGGTGTAGGACTACATTATGTTAGTATGAGTCAGGCAAGAGTGTTGTACTCATACCTGAGATTGTGCAGGAGATGACCGATAAGATTAAGATGATCCGATAGAGGATGAGAACTTTGCAGAGTCGTCAGAAGAGTTATCATAATAAGAGGAGGAAGACACTTGAATTCCAAGAGGAAGATCACGTGTTTTTGAGAGTTATGTCGATAACTGGTGTGGGTCGAGCTTTGAAGCCTAGAAATATTACTTCATGTTTTCTTGGTCCGTATCATATTATGTAGAGGATAGGAGAGGTAGCCTATCGAGTTGCTTTAACGTCGTCGCTTGCGAACCTTCGTGATGTATTTCATGTATCTCAGTTGAGGAAATACATTCTGGATCCGTCTCATGTGATACAAATGGATGATGTACATGAGAGAGATAACCTGGTGGTTAAAGCGTCACCCATGCGAATAGATGGTTGAGAAATGAAATAGCTGTGGGGTAAAGAGATTTCCTTAGTGAAGGTATTGTGGGATGGACCAGCTGGTGAAAGTTTGACTTGGGAACATGAAGATCATATGAGAGTGTCGTATCCGACTCTGTTTTTCTCAGGTAATTTTCGGGGGCAAAAATTCTTTTAGTAAGGGAGAGTTGTAACACCCCAAGAATTTAGAATTATTTATTTACGTGATTATTTGTAATTAATTGTGAAATTTGATTTATTTGTATGATGTGTGTCGATGTGTTATGGGGGAAATAAGAGAATATTGAGGGATGAGTATAATTATTTAAATTTAAATAATTTAGTTTATATTATTTGGAATTATAATAATAATCAATTAGATATTAAGGTGAAAAGGAGAATAAGGGCAAAGGGGTAATATTCATGAGGATTAATGATGACAAGTTGGGAAAGGTATATTAGGGGTCTAAGGTTTAAACAAGGAAAATAAGAGAGTGGTGGTTCATTTTTGTACGATCGTGATATTGAAGAAAAACTATGGAGAAAAGGGCTAGGGCACAGAGAACCAAAGGGGATTTCCGTAGAAGACTCGAAGGAAGAGAGATCAACTACTAGGAAGTGAGGTAAGGGGGTTATCATTATTATTATGATTGATATGGGGTTTAGGTATTTGTGGTTTTGTTAGGATTTTTATGATGAATTTGGTAACATGATGATTAGGATGAAATAGATGTTGAAATGGTGATAGATTGATGTTGTAATGTCATGAAACGATTTATATGATGCCTATTATGACGTGTTGTCGTTGTATTGTGAAAACATATAAATTATATGAGTTTGGGACTAAATGAGTAGTGGAATCGCATGAAATTAAGGGCTGGAACTGTGCAGAAAATGCAACAACATGTTGTTTTGCACGATTCGTCGGGAGAGCCTTCTATGTCGTCGGGCGAAGCAACTTCACCCAGGAAGCGCCGGGAGAGATGAGGAGCGAAGGATATGGTGAAAAGAGGGTGCTCCTAGAATTTGTATGGGGAAGGAGATTCGCCCCAGCTTCGTCGGGCGAGCCTCAGGCGAAGGGCAGCAAACAAGATCTTCAAAGTGTCATAAATTGAGTTTCCAAACTCTGTTTGACGCGCCGTTGGAAGCGTTAGAGAGCTAACGCAGTAACTATATTTTGGTAGAATAAAACGAGTAGGATAATGTACCTTTCCAGTATCTTTGCTATGAATAGATTAGACTTTTATGTAATGAATTGTGACGATGTAATGATGTATGATGAAATTGTTGATGATATGAGGATATTGTGTCGTACTATGATGTAAAAGATGATGAATATGTTGAATGAAGTGGATTAAGTGCATGTTTGATGTTTATGCATGTTATGTGAAGAATGTGATGGTTATTTACATGAATGATGATGTAATTTGACTAACTGTAGTCGTGATTACTATGTTGTTGCATCATGCATTCATGGCATATGTTAGGACTTCGGTCCAGTAATGATGTTGGGACATTGGTCCAGTGGTGACCTCAATCCCATTGTGTGAATTGAGTGAATTTTATGATGTGCTCCGGTTCCAAGTTGGAATCGATCCTATGGTAGGGATCTTTGGAGGGAGATGACCAATTATTCATCAAAGATGTTTGGTACCACATGCATGAGTTGGTGTTGTTGCATTTTATGTTATGTGACATTGCATAATTATGAATTAAATAATTTTTAATGATGTGGTGACATAAGTGATGTTTTGGTGATGATTATTGACTGATAATGTATTGATGTTGCGAACGACTTAATGATGTTAAAATATGAGTATATATGTGTGATGAAAAGTAATAGATGATTTCACGATATTGTTATTATATCTACTTTATCTATTCCTTATATCTTTTGTAATGATATGTGATTACTCACCCTTTCTGCTTGGAAATGTTGTCTCTATATGTGGGTAACTTGCAGGTAATCAAGAATAGTCGTAGGAGTTAGAAGATGACTTGGAGTTTTAGTTATTTCCGTTAATAATAGATGTGCCTTGCTCTGATATGTAAGATCGGGTGGGGAACGCTTGAGTTGAAGTTTATGTTGTTTCGTTAGACTTATTCTATGAGTTTTCTATATGATTAAATTTTATTTGAAGATGTGACTTTTGATAATGACGCTGTTTTGAGATTATGATTCCATTGTGAAGTCTGAATTAATTTGTTGATGATAGTGAATAAGTAATTATTATTATAAATGTTTTGAAAACCCGTGTTACCGAGCATAATTGTCTATTTAAGATGTTTTTTTATGACGATGTGACACCCTTATTGGTGCATTATGTTGAATTATCTATTAATTTATTCATAAAATATTTGTGGGCTAGAAAAGTGTTACAGAGGACATGTGAGGAATGTTCCCTCCTGCGGTGATGGCAATTGGACTTTTGTGTTGGGTCTTCCCCGACGCGGAGCTGAGTTAAGTCGTGTTCGACGGTGGACCAGCCTCAGGCTTAATCTAGAACACTTTTGATCAGAGGTTTTTATACGAATTCGTCTGTATCTGACCAATGCATTAAAAATATTTGAGTCGATTCACTCGATTCAATTAAAGTTGACTTTTAACACTCTACTAATATTTTATGTAAAAAATATCATAAACTTTAAATACGACAATACATAAAAAAAATTAATATATCTTCAATTTTAAAATGACTTTAATTTAAAAAAAATTATTTCAAAATAAATGCCATTTTCACTTTTTAATATATTAATATTTACAATTTCTTTAAATGTTGTCATATAATTATTATCCTTTAGACTATTTTCAACCCATTTTAAAATGACTAGAGCACAACATATAATTCACTTGCGGAGTAATTTCAAAGATGCCAAATACATTCTCTCTCCTGCAGTAAACCTCCATGAATGCTATCTCACTCTCACTCTGCAACAACCATTCCCAATTGCCATGTCTGCTATTTCTTTCTCTACCCCTTCTTCTTACTATCATTCATTTCCAAGCACTAGTCCTCCCCGCGTAACCCTACTCACCCGAATTTCTTGCGTCTCCAACCCGACCCGTTGGATTAAGAAGCCAACGACCGACCAATCCGAAACCCTAGAGTTGGTTCGTTTGCTCGCTCGGAAGATAACCGACAAAGAACCATTGCTGAAAACATTGAACAAGCATGTGAAGGTTGTTAGAACTGAACATTGTTTCTTGCTCTTTGAAGAACTAGGAAAACAGGATAAGTGGCTTCAATGCATTGAGGTTCCTTTTCTTTCTCTATTCAACTTTTGTTACAATATTGCATATTTTATCACTATAATGTGTTAGCGGCAGTGTCGTGTTTCATGTGTTTACAATTAATTTATTCATTTTTTTCAAATTATTATCGGCATGAATGTGTTAGCGTCAGTGTCATGTTTTTTGTGTCAGATGTTTCATAGGCTATATGTGACTTAAGAGTAGTGATGTTTTGAAATTCAGGTTTTCAGATGGATGCAGCGGCAACGGTGGTATATTGCGGATAATGGGGTTTACTCTAAACTCATATCAATTATGGGAAAGAAAGGGCAAATCAGGCTGGCTATGTGGCTTTTCTCGGAGATGCGGAACACTGGCTGTCGCCCGGATACTTCTGTATATAATTCACTTATTTCTGCCCACCTTCATTCGCGGGACAAGTCCAAGGCGTTGGACAAAGCTCTTGGGTACTTTGAAAAGATGAAAGGAATTGAGCGGTGCAAGCCCAACATCGTTACATACAATATTCTTTTGAGAGCTTTTGCTCAGGCTCGGAATGTAGATCAGGTGAACTCTTTGTTCAAAGATCTTGACGAGAGTGTTATTTCACCGGACATTTACACTTTCAATGGTGTGATGGATGGATATGGAAAAAACGGGATGATTAGAGATATGGAATTGGTGCTTGCTCGGATGAAGAGTAATAAGGTTAAGCCCGACTTGATTACCTACAATTTGCTCATTGATGCATATGGGAAAAAGCAACAATTTGATAAGATGGAACAAGTATTTAAGAGTTTATTGCATTCCAAGGTGAAGGCAACACTGCCTACATTCAACTCAATGATTTTGAACTACGGAAAGGCACGGCTAAAGGATAAAGCAGAAAATGTTTTCCAAAAGTTGACCGACATGGGTTATACTCCGAGTTTTGTTACGCACGAGAGTCTCATCTATATGTATGGCTTATGTGGTTGTGTCTCCAAAGCTGTAGAATTGTTCGATGGACTGATTGAATCAAATGTTCCGATAAAAGTTTCAACATTAAATTATATGCTTGATGTTTACTGCATAAATGGTCTGCCACAAGAAGCAGATTCACTCTTTGCGAGGGCAAGGAGTATAAAAATAGTTCCAGATGCATCAACTTATAAACTTCTTTATAAGGCATACACTAAAGCAAACACAAAGGAACTTCTAGATAAATTGCTAAAGCAAATGGATAAAGATGGCGTTATCCCTAATAAGAAGTTCTTCTTAGATGCTTTGGGTACTATTGGATCTTCGAGGGTAAAGTCAGCATCTGCAAATGCTGGAACTGATTCAAATAGTACACAAAAAATTGTGAAAAGTCAACTACAAACATAGTTGGCAATTCACGCCGAGAATTCATTGGCCCATCCACGACTTCCATACTATACAAGCAGCTCTGTTTATGCGTGTGGCGGTATGATAACTCACTTTGCTATAAGCTTTCCGTCATTCTATTTTACATTGCACAGATTCACCCTTTTAGTATTTGATTTATCTTAACTTTGGTGTATATGATCATTATATTACTTTTACCTAATTCAACGGTTGAATTTGTTATTATATTCACATTTTACAAAGAGTTATAGATGGAGTAAGATTGAGGAGTAAGTAAATGATTCATCTTGGAAGATATAACTCCTCGAAAGTTGATATTCTTAGGAAGAACGAAACTAGAATAAGAGAATTTTCTTGCTTGATTTCCTTAGTGGTTTGTAATGTTTCCTTACTAGTCATCACCATGATATGATTAGTAAACTATAATATGAATAATGTCTCTCTGCAGCTACGGATATCATATGATGAAACAAATATTATGAAAACAACAGAATATAGGTTTAATAATGTTCGTGTATTAAGGTCACTATTTTTCTCCTTCTGTTGTGTCTGTTCATCTTAGTATACTTTTTTCTTGTCTATTCATTGCAAGCTTTCTGGTTTAAAATGTAGTACATGAGTACCATAGAAGTTTCTTTCTGGTTCCCAATGCTTAACAAGCTTTAGGCATAATTTGTGATAAGAAAACCCTATCATCCTAACTTTAAAAAACACCGTACAAGTAGAAAATCTACAATGTTGTATGGAATGTTGGGCAATAAAGAGACTAAGAAAATAAGATTAGTGTTGTAAAAATGAAAATGTCACAGTGATCAGAGTTAAGATAAGATTAGAAATGAAATCATGAGAATGATGATGATATAGCTCTTATAGAAAATATGATAGAATCCGGTCTTAGTTGATATGGAGTGTAGAGAAGACTCATGAAGGTGGAGGGTAATTTAATAGTTAGATAGGTAGAGAAAGAAATGAAAAACTATAGATGTCAACATTACGCGTGTTTGACTTTTTTTCGCCTGATACCAATATGTGGAACTAACAATTAGTCAACACTATGTTCGATCCAATTAGTGTTGGAAAAATTTTCAATACCCCATTTTTTGATTCGGTCACAGGAGATAGATGAGTTTGTAGCATAGAGACTAATGAAGACTACTCGATACTGAATTCTTATCGGTTGAATATCCAAGACCTTATTGACACTAGTTTTCTCAGACGTCCCGGTCACTGGCACCTCATTTGGAAGATTAAAGTATCACTGAAAGTCAAGAACTTGATTTGGTAGGTATGTACAAATTGCTTCTACAAGAAACAAGTTACGAGAATAAGATGTTAATTCTCCCATTAATTGTGCTCTATGTGATGATGGTATAGAAGACTATCTGCATATAATCTTCAAGTGTTCTAATAGCCGAAATATTTGGATCCAAACACCTTTTCATCTTGTGATATATGAGGTAGTGGATAATGGATCTGATGTTGCTACCATGTTCTTCGATATCGTCCACAAGCGACCCTGTGACTATTGTGCTCCTTTTGTCACTACAAATTTAATGTGGATGCTTCTTTTTCCACTGTTCATAATAGAGTGGGAACATGTGTTTGTGTTACAGATGAACATGGTGCTTTTGTGGTGGCGAAAATAAAATGAATGTAATGTTTGCATGGGGGAGGCTATTAGCTTACTTTCGGCTCTCCGTCGGGCACATGAGCTCAATATGAGTCCAGTTGATTTTGAATTAGATTTTAACATTGCGGTGGTTAGTTTCTCTTTTTTCCAAAATAGATTATAAGGGATTTGGTAACCTTATTAGGCATTGTACCTATTTGTTCTCTACCTATTATAATAACTTTGATGTTGAGTTTATTAAGAGACAATCGAATGAGGTTGCTCATAGCATAGCTAAGACGGCCACATCTCTAGTTAGTTTCCAATTATTGGTAGAAATACCACATTCTATTGAACACATTTTGATTAATGAAATGTCAGAAGTTTTATCGACTAGAAGAATTAGGAGGTTCTGATTTAAATTTAATGTCAGAAGTTTTATCGACTAGAAGAATTAGGAGGTTCTGATTTAAATTTTAGTTGGTTCGACATGTTTTGTGGTAAGATATTATGGCATCATTTGATTAATGTATCTAACCCCACTTAGACAAAAAAAAAAGTCTTCGGTAATTGTAGTTCCTCTATGAAATGAAATAACCACTGACTAGGTCCTTTATCAATGATGATGTTGATTATTCATGTTCAATGATCATCATGATGCAATTTGTAATCAAGTTTTCAAGGATGATTTTGTAATGTATTATTAACAAAATTATTTGGTGGAAATATTTGTTAAAGAAAGGGCATTTGATCACTACTTTAGGGAGTTAGTTAGTGCCTATTTGTTTTAAATTCAAAAAAAGATTTTATTGAATTTTGTGGTAATTTTTCACAAATTATAATTTTGTTTTTAGTACTTAAACAGGAAACTTTAAGTTGTTGCCAAAATACTTTGGTTATACTAATTTGCTACTATTATGTGTATTATTATAACTACAGTAGAAATTTGACTTTTAGCAACAAATAGAGATGGAAGAAAACCATTTTATAAGACAAAACAATCATCTACTTACGTGTAAATGAAGTGTTCTAGGACAGCTGATATGATACCAAGATAATGATGATTTACACTTTCACTTGTTTGGATAAGATAGAAAGACTCATTTGTTGGTGGATCTGCCAATAATGTAAGTGTATCATAATCTTTTATATATATATATATATATATATATATATATATATATATATATATATATATATATATATATATATATATATATATATATATATATATATATATATATATATTTGTTGGTGGATCTGGCAATAATGTAAGTGTATCATAATCTTTTATCTATATTCTAATTATAAAGAATAATAATGGGACCCTTTCGAATTTATCAAAGAGTAGATCTATGTTGGGTTCTTATGCTTTCATTTTGAAAACTAAATTCATCTGATTTTATAGGGATGATCTCAATCTTGAATATGAATCATAAAAAGAAAATACTAATTAAATTGGGGAAATGCTCATTCTATCTTTTGTGATGTCTTTCACACTCTTAAAAATTCAAAAAATGTTTTTCATGAGTCCAAATATGCATCTCTTGACGCACCCAAAATCACACAAATCTTCACCTTTTTTAGATTCATCCCATTTTATAAAATCATGGTTCAAAGATGCATCTTTGTATCATATTTGAATGTATTCGAAGATACATCTTTGAAATAACTGCTGCACTCAGTTATTGTGTTTTAATTCAATGAGCTGTTAAATTAACGACTGAGTGATATTTCGAAGTTGTATATTCAGAAGTGACAATCGGGAAATTGGATAGAATACTACCTTGCATGATCTTCTTCTCCATACTCAAACAACATTCCATTTACAAAACCCTTAAAAAATTTCTTTCATTCTCAATCACCTCTTCAAGACCAAAACATCATTTTTGTATTTCAGCACATCAAATGGAGTAAAACAAGTTAGAATCGGAGGTAAAGTCCATTCATTTCTGTTGCACCCTAATTTTGGACCGTAAGATGTCACCTCTTTTTGCGTTTCTTTTTCTATTACTAGTTGACTTTATTTAATATTTACTAACCAATTCCTGTGCAGACGCGACAATATTGAGTGGAGATAGCGTCCTTTCTCATGGCCAATCGTTACACATAACTAACCGTCTAATTCACTTGTTTGTTTTGATTTGTGAAAGGAGGTTACAATTTTATGAATTTAAACTTCTAGAGGTCAGGGCGTGCAAGTTATTGGACTTTGAAGATTCGAAATGCAAGCATTGACTTATGTTATACTAAAAGTAAATGGAGTTCGAGCCCAAGTTACTTATTTAGACTTCATATGCTCATATAAGTTCAAAATGTTGTCATAATACTCAAAGGCTCACAATACTCAAAGGCCTGTCAACATCAAAGGAAACAACAAGCCATTTCCTCTTTTGAAATTCAACAAAAGTCTCTGCCATCAATTTCATTGCGTACAAGATATCCGAACAATTTTGAAGGAGGATTGATTCCTGTAACAGAGTTTATATGGTGATGGTGCTTCTTTGAGGCTACAATATTAATATCACCGAGTTCGTTGGATAGTTCCCCATGAATACGGTAACGTAGACGCGAGCTAAGTTCAAGTCTAAGCTCTAGCGCGCAATACTCAAAAGAGTTCACATATCTGTTCAAGCATATACAAGGTTACAGTTACATTTTTCTTCAAAAGTATAGTCCAGCAGACAAGCTGACAATGGCGAAACAAGAAAACCAGGATCGTGATAGTCTGCTACAAAACACAGTTTGATTCTAAAGCATGCAATCTTCACGGTTCATGGTCAGTTATGCTGCACCAAGCGAGCTCGTCTCATATAAGTGCAGAAGTTGCGTTCACAGGTGGAGAACCTGAAACAAATTGTAAACCGCAAGAGTTAGAGTTTCAAAGATCCAGACAAGAAGCTTCCTTCTGAAGATTATAGTACCGCGAACATTAGATAAGTGTGCTTACCAATTGGTCTCAAGTCAGTTGAAAATCACTATCCAAATTCAAAAGGAACAGCTAGCATTTCATTTCGGTATCTTGTCCAGAGCGCTGAATGCTGCAAGCAATGGGATAAATTTATCAGGACGATACTGTCGCAAGCGTCGCAGTTTCGAAAAAAAGCTCAAGATACAGGCTACAAAGTTCCCCCCCCCCTTTATGAATCACTCAGAGATATTCTAAGGGATTTTAGGCAGTAAAAATGAGGAAATGTTAGCACCTGAGACCGACGTTGCTCGACTCGTCAAGAGCGCAGTGCTGCTGCTTTGTACCACAACATGAAATTTGTAGACTTCAACTAAACTCTGTACTTTTCAACTCCCAATTCTGAGCACTAGGAGAACATTCTGCACTACTGGCAATTGGCCACATCAAACAATGATTTTCAGTTCAGCTCACATTCCTGCAAAACACAACCAACTCAAAGTTAATTCCCATAACCATCAACTTCAGCCCCTTTTTCAACCTGTCAAAAATGCCGACCGGTAATTAGAATACCGTTAAAGAGACAAATTAAGAGGCAAGTTTAGATGAAGTAAGAAGTTTCAGCCCTCAGTTTTTTTTCTAATCATCACCGGGCAGTTCCGAGCAGCCGGGAGGATAACAGCCAAGGCTGTCACTAGCCCCTTACTGAACATCGATGGTTGGGATTCGAACGCAAAAGACAATTAGCATACAGCTCAACGTAATTCACAAGCAACAACTACATTCGACAACACCCACTAGGTTCAGACCACGCAAGTCATCACTACCGTCGTGAAACCTTTCTCAAGCCCAAAGAACCAAGAGCGGAAGATTCTGCACCATTGACAGGTTTCTGAAAAAAGAGAGGAAAGTCAGTAAACTCAAAGCGAAACAGCCCAGTATTTCGCCGCAAGCAAAACAACAACATTTATCAAGCGTTAACAACAACAGGTTGCAATTAACCAACAATAACAGGCTGCAATTATCCCCAGACAAGCAAATAAACTACAACAGGTATTCAATCACAGAGCCCGCGTCAGCAATGACAACACATCACCCGCAAGCACAAGCAGTGTAACGGCAACGCAGAACAAGCCAACAAACGGGTAAATGCAAACATCAGCCGTAACGGCATCACAGTACAACAACCAGCTTCTTCGCAATGTCAAGTAACAAGGCGAGCATTCCTCATAGCACTAGCATCAACAAGCATCAGTTAGTGGCTGCAAACAAATAACAAGGAGACAAATAATGATGCTGTAAGTTCATCATCCGTGGCAACACCAACACATTGGCCATAAAAGAACCACTCAAAGACTCCAAGAGCAAGAAATGCTCAGCCCTCAGCTCAGCTCATCATCGGGCATAAGGTTCGAGTAGCTAGAAGGGCAACAACCGAAGTTGCCACCAACTTCTTACTAAACATCAAACATTGTGAAGACTTTTCTTTCGTAGACAACAAATGGCGCAAACGACAACCTTTTCCATACCCCAAGGGTTCAGACTCCTTGAGTCATCATCACCACCGCATTACCTCCCTCAACCACGGCATAAGACAAGGCTAGCATCTGCGAAGAAGAAGAAGAGAGACATACTATCGATACCTGTCATACCAGTTCAAAACATCCATATTATAACAGCCAGGTTTCATGTACATAAAGAGATAGAACGAACAATGCATCTTGAAAAATGGCAAGTCCAAAATTGAAGTCCGTTGCAAACACATCAGATACCAAGAAGTCGACTTGAATTTTCTCTGGGCTGTAGACATCCTCTTGGCCCAAAGACCCCTGCTATCCACACCTGTCAAATTTCCAAATCCAAGTTAGCAATTTAGTGAGGAATATACCGATAAAAAAGAGAATATCCAAGCCAAATCTTTGGGACATTGAACCCTGACAATATTAAACAAATTGATACAAGATATCATAGAATGGGATCACCATTAACAGACATCAAACAATCGAACGAAAGAGGAAACTTTTCAAATATTTGTCTACACGAAATAGGAATGCTTTCAAATCTACCATAGACCAAATAGGAAGGTTCAATCAAGCATTCAAGACTTTTAATCAGATTTTAAAATGGAAATCTCAGGTGAAGCCTATAAAAGGGAGATTTTCACAACAACAGGAGGACGATTTGGTGAATCCCTAACCGAAAAACCCTAAGCTCAGAAGAAAAAACTTATCTTTTGCCTCTTGCCGTCGGCGCCGCCTCCACGAAGCTCAATCACGCCGCAACCATCGCAAATCTCCGCTCTCACCCCTCATTGTGGACCTAACGCAAGTTCGAACCGCCACCGTCAACGTTCACCGAGAATCACCTCCCAACAACTCCGTCGCGAGCCGCCAGTAACGCCCTCTTTCCTTTCCATATTTTTGATTATTGATTGCTCTGGCTATGTGTTTGTAGGTTTGAAATTCGATGAAGGAGTAGGAATCGATAGCGATCGATGAAGGAGGAGGATGAGTGAAGCGATCGAGAGAGAAAGGGAAACGCGAGCGAAAACGACGACGAAAGAGGGGGAGCCGATTTAGGGTTCATTGCGTTTTGTTTCCATTGTTTTCTTATTTTGTTCATCTGCAATCTATTAATCTCACACGCACACCACACACTAAATCAACTTTAATCAACCTTAATTAATTTCTTTTTAACGTTAATTAACACCATAAAAATCCTGATCAACTTTTAATTAACTGTTTTTTAATTAATTAATGAAATATTTAAATTATTTTCTAAATAAATTTTTTTATCTAAATCAATTCTCTGCCTTTTTTATAAAAAAAAAATAAGTTTTTTATTTAATTGGATTCCTTCTATTTATTAAATAACTTAAGTGGTTTTAATAATAAATCTTAACCCCTTCTTTTTTTTTTCTTTCAATCTAAATTAATCATTAATAATGATATAAAATTAAAAAATCTTTTCTCTAAACAACATAACTTTAGTAATAACATTTTCTTATGGCTAAAAAACTATTTTTTATTTAAAATAACTCTTTACAATTTAACTTTTAATCATAAAATAGAAATTGAAAACCTTTTAAAAAATTTAATTCAACTTTTCTTAAAACAATTTCCTAAAACCAATCCCTAAAATAATCTCGCCTAAAATCAAATCTCACTAGCCAATTCGATCAACAACAGTAATTTTCTCATAAAATAAATCAACTTTTCTCAAATAATTCAGCCTCGTCTAAAAACAAGTCAAACAGCTAAAATCAATCAACCGCGTAAAATACAAATCAATCACACCTCACATTCACGACACAATGCACCTTTCATGCGTATATGTATGGTTTACATTCCCGCAATTTATTTACCACAATTTACATTATCATATCTATATTATCGCATCGCATTCCGTCCAAAGGAAAAACCTACATATAATTCAACGTTGTGTGTAGTTGCATTTACATTTGCATCATTATCCCCTCGATCCTTGATCCCATTCAAGATGATCACTTAAGATAGAACCTACCCCATAGGAAGGACCTTTGTCTTAATCTTTACAACTTAGACAAACAAACAATCAACAATACAACTTTTCAAACACAATAGAGAACAGATGTTAATCATCTTAAGTGAGATATAATCTCCACCCCCACAACAATACAATCAAACATGTAGGAACTTTGCCTTAAGAGTGATAAAGGCATACTCGCCAAACAATCCGAGTACTTAAGCCCTTTTCTTAAGACGATGCAAAGACTATTTTCCTACAACCCCCCCTTACATTTGTGGTGGTTATCTCTCCCTTAAAATGAAGACACATATCTTCTCCTAAAATCAATCAACCAACTACCCTAAACCCGTAGGAACTTTGACCACAGTCAAAGAACTCCTCTAACCCTTTAGGGGAACTACAAATACTCTGATTCCACTCCCGTAAGGATATGTAGGCATAAGATGCGATATCTTATCGAGTATACTTAGATATAAACCCCTAGGTCTTTTATACCTTAAGCAGATAAACACTTAGCAATAAACAATATAAAACAAGAGGTTCCTGTAGAGTACTACAGAAACTTAGGATGTTAGTACCTTCCCTAAGTTTAACCAACCCCCGAACCTAAAACAATCTAACCTTGCATTTGCATTGCATTGTGGGAATTTCGATCTTTATCCCTTCCTTTGGACAAATCAAAGTTCAGTTGCAAATGAATAAGATTCAAACTAATCAATAGTTTGGTATCCAAATTTCACCGCGACAATTTCATCCCTCATTCCTTGCATTAATCTTGTTTATGGTGTGAAAATGGATGTTGAGTCTAGATATGCACTTTTGAGAAAAGTTTGGTGTGATCCGGATGTGCATATCCGAATGGTCATGTTAGTTTGATTTTTAACACTGTTTTTTTTTGTTATTGGTGGTATTATCACTTTTTAGAAAGGATGGAAGAGTTTACCAAGTTGAGCAACATTGAAAGAGAAACAAATAAAAAAAGATCAAATAATAAACCAACAATAGATTTAGGCAATGTGATATGCTTTGATCCATTTTAGTTGTAATCTACTAATGTAACACATTTTTTGTATGTAATGCACCGTATAATGTTACAAAATTGGATGATATTTTTTGGACTATTTTTGTGTTTTGAAATTTTGCTATGCATAATACCTTTGTTGTGTTTTATATAATTTTTAGGTGGTTCTAGAGATGCATATTTGGGCACACCTTCTAATTATAAAAAAATAACACAAGGGATTATCCATAAATGCATTTTCGGATAGACCCATATTTTTTTTATAGAAAAGGGCGGATAAGGAGATGCATATATGAATTTTGTTTTGGTTATATGGTAGGATTTGTAAGGTCTTTATTGATCTACAATTTTTATAAATAGGGTCTCTCATTCCATTTTCTTTACAAAAACCAAAATAAATCTATCGCCATCTTGCATTTGTATATTTCAATGGCGTAAATCTCCCACTTCAGTTTAGGGTCTCCGAGTACATATGTCTAATCGATCTGAAATTCAAACTAAATACACTCCTGCGATATCTAGAAAATCGAAGAGTTGTCGAGCTCAAGTACCGTTCACCATCGATTGACAACGAAAGGAAGATACAGTTCACCATGCTTGTACTGAAGACAAATGATAATTTGAAGGTTATGTCGAGTACCTTTTATCGTTACTCAACAAAGGGTCCGATTAAAATGGATGCGGCGATTGAAAGGTCATTCGAAGATATTATAAGGATGTGCAATGTCTTGAACCACCTGTTACTCAAGAAGAAAGTGTGGTTGAACGCCATGAAGGAAGAACTTGAGGCAATTGAAAGAAACAATACATGAGAATTGAGTATTCTACCTCAAAACAAGAAAGCCATCAATGTGAGATGGGTTTTCAAGATAAACCTGAATCCAAATGGTTCACTTGCCAACCATAAAGAAAGGTTAGTAGTGTTTCCCTTGAAAATCGGAAAACAACCGCTGATCTTCCAAATCTAACTTTGGTGACTCACAGGATCGATCAGATTGATCCTAGGACATGTGCTAAAAGGCTTTTGTTTTGAAAATCTATCCAAGTTCCACACTCGAAAAGTATTGGGGTAAATGAACCTTAAAGAAACCTCTATTCGACTACGGAATAACTTAAAAAATAAAATAAAGCTTTCAATAAGAGAAAGAAGAAAGTCTGTTTAGAGAGGTGAAGTTAGATTGAGGACGAAGAGAAAAGAATTGCATAAGAAAAGAGGAGAAAGGAAGAGAGTAAGGAAGAAAAGGTGTAAAGACAATAAAAAAACTTTGTAAAATTTAAAGCAAAATAAAGTAAATTTCATTAAGTTAAAAGATGGTGTGTTTACATCACGTACATTCTCTATAATACTCGCTTTCTCTACGCTCGGATACTTGGAGTAATTCTAAGTGTAATTTGTACAATGGTAAATTACAACACACTTTGGATATGTCTAAGACATCCTATTTATAGTAGTAAAAAATAACTTCTAATAACCTCCAACATCACCTCCTCTCGCCACTTGTCACAAATGCATGGATCTAATGCTCATAAGGTGCCACATGTCTTCTTAAGTATTTAGCAAGCAAAAATCGTTCCCTCCAACTTTTGAATTTCAAATCCTTCGACGAACCATCCACAACAGCAAGTGGTCGAACTCCTAGCTTCTGGGTGAGTTCTTCGACTTCTTCTTTTGGCTGTTTTACATCTTTCGACCAATCTTTCGTTCTAAATTTACCCTTAGCCTTTTATCTTGAATTCCTTTCTTCTAAACGGGGCGTCGAAATTAGGAGCTAACAAATTGCCCCCCAAAAATGTCTTTTCGACTTCAAATTCGGAAAAGCACATTTTTTGACAGCGTCTGACCTTCGACGCCGTTTGTCCTCATACATTTCGTCTGATATCCTTTCAACCAATGCAAGTCTGGGAAGGTGAAAGGAAAGAAAGAGAAGCAAGAAGAATAGAGAGGAACACGCAAGCTACTGTTCCGCCACCTTGATGCACGTTTCTGACGTCACTTTCATCATGGCGATTTTCTCGGGAATCACCAAAATCGTGGGTCATCATCACCTTTTCAACCTCAGGGTCGTGAATTGCAACTGCTACCTCTGCCACCCTACATCCAAGCGCACACGTGGCCCATTAACTCTAGCCCTTTAATGATGAAAACTTTCAATCTTCCATACACTATATAAGTAATTTCCCCCTGATATTTTCATTTTTCCAACTTCTCTGACTCTTAACAACATCCTTGCTTTTTCTTCCTCTAATCTTCTGCTTCCCAACCAACAAACTTTTTACTTCCTTCAAAAAATGGTTGATCATCAAAAGAAGAAAATGCAACTCAAAGGACAAACCTCTGCATCAACTCTTCCTCCCTTTGCCAGCTTGAGCGGTCCCCAGCTAGTGAAGAACCAATAGTTCATTCACGAACCCTTGACAGAGGAGAAACGCCACATTTATGAATTGCAGGTAATCATTCCCGTTACTGTTGCAGGTAAACCTTTTTCCATGTCTGGCCCTTTACCCCCTCTAGGTCTTGACTATTCCACCATTAAAGACTTCTTCCCCTCCTATAGTCACTAAACCCTTAGGGCAAAAAGATTCTAGCAAAATCCCCGCTGATGGCACTGATAGCCTAACCCTCTTCGATGTAGATCTCAAGTACCTCCATGATGGAGCCAGGTTATTTAGAGCTACCCCCTACTTTAAAGATTCTGAACTTTACCTTAATTGGCTGGCAAAAATAGAGAAAGTGAAGGTCCAAGATTGGAAGGACACTGGGATTTATGATCTGATAATGATGTCGAAGGTAGGCCCTACTTACTGCCCCCTTATGCCGACTTCTTCCTTATTTTTCTGGGATAGAACTCACAATACTTTCCACCTCCCTTGTGGGATGATGACACCCACATTACTTGATGTAGCCGCCATTGTGGGCCTGAAACCCTACGACCTTGTTTACGATCCTGAGATTGATAGCCACGACACCATCGGTTTCGCCAATACCAAACATACTTACACAACTTTTGTCCAACATTATCATAATAAAACCAGCACCTCAGTTGATGACAAGGAACATATAGCCTTTCTGGCCATGTGGTTATCTCGTTGTGTATTTTGTACAAAGTCCTTGCAGGTGGCACGAAAATACCTGGTTCTGGCCAACCAACTGCACCTGAAGAGAGGCATTTGCCTAAGTGAGATGATTCTGGCCAGTCTTTATGAGGCCCTGGGCGAAGGTGCTAGAAAATTAAAAGACCCTGAAAGCCATGGCAACTTGCTGTTGTCAGGCCCCTTTTGGCTCCTCCAGTTGTGGCTCAATGCCACTTTTGAACATAATCTCCCCAATAGAGGCGAAGTCGATGAAGGTTCGTCTTCAGTCGCTGAGAGAAGAGTCGAATGGCCTCGCTTGGCCCAACTTACTCCTAGCGAAGAAGGTCATACTCTTCTATCCAACTTATCCAGCTTCATTCACATGTTCGCAAAACGGTATGAGTTTACCTCGAAGATGGCTCCTTTCACAGAACGAAGATGCGACCCAGAGTGGTTTACCAGACCCTTCCCTGCTCCTCTAAAGAAACAAGAAGATGAGTCGAAGCTGATTTGGGAACGATTCCTCATCCCTCGACTACGGGTTCATAAGTTAAACCTTGTTAGAGGTCATTCCAGCTTAGTAGCCTACCAACCAAACTTGGTGTCCAGGCAATTTGGGTTGATACCGACTTTTCCCAAGTGCCTATATGACAAGAAATCACATATCATTCTTCCTTTAGCGGTGCTATCTCCTCTTGACTGTTCGACACAATTGGCGCGCCACGCCCATAAGTCTTTTCTTACGCCGGTCCACTTTGAACCTTCTTATTTTTGCTCCCAAGACTTCTACGACTGGTGGTCGAAACATTACACCTCAAAATTTCTTGACGCTTCCAGTTTTGCTCGCTTGATTGACCAAGCTTTCGTTGATGTGCAGGAGAAGATCAAGAAAGGTACGTCTACCCATATCAAAGAGATTCAAGCCTTCCAGAAGTACTTCGAAACTGCTTATCGGCCAGATGATGTTAGTCGAACCATCCGTGAGGCTGCTGTTACTTTGAAAGAAAAGTTTTCTAAAAAATTGGATAGTTTAAAGATTCCCTCTTCTGTTCCTCGTGAGAAACAATATGAGGTTGCCTTTAAACTTTTCCCCCAAAAGTACCTCGACTACCAACTGCTGGTTTTGGCGTGGCTCTTTCCCCTCCATTCCCAGATTGGTTTATTTGTGGAGACGCCATAAAAATTCTTCGACAGCAGTCGAAGCCCAAAGCGCAGCGGGTGGTTCCGACTAAACATACACTCGATACGTTTAAATGGCACCTTCATGTTAGTATCGAAGATGTTCGCATCGAATCCGACATTCTTGAAGGTTCATCCCTCTTCGATTGGACTTTCCTCTCTGAGCTTTATTGTTGCTAACTGGCTTTGGTATTATTTATTTTTTCAGCTGCTCCAAAACGTGCTGCCCCAGCAACCAAAACTGAAGGCAGGGTTGAAGACCAAAAGGTAATCCTCCGCAACTTTCTACTATTTCTACCTCCTTAATCACTCTTAACACTTCATGTTGCTTTCAGGTTAGTTGAAAACCACCCACCCCTCAAAAGAGACTAAAAAGGGCTTCTCCCTAAATTATCATTGATTCTGATGACGAAGATGGATCTCCTCGTGAGAGTCTTCAAGTAAAAAGAAAACGAAAGATCGTCCATGATGTGGATACTCCTGATGCTCCATCCGCTCCTCTTGCAACCAACATACCTCAGACTAATACTCCTCCTCAAGACCGCACTCAGGCTCCCATAGGGGATGCTTTAATCCCAACTACTGCTCCTATGGAGAGTGACAACTCTAGTCCTGCTGATGAAAATGTTAAGGTATATTGCGCCTCTATCTTTCTTTGGGGCTTGCACTGATTTTTTGGTCTCATTCTTTTTAATGTCTGTCTTTTCTAGGCTGATGTTGGGGCGCCACAATCTGATCCCACCAAGCTTCCTCTGTCGCTCTATCCCTTGAATAGACAAGGTGAGCCTACCTATCATTCCACTTCTGATTTGGGTTCTGGTATGAGTTCCCTTGGTGAGATTAATAAACCTGATTCTTTCATAGTCCCTGCTTCTCCCGCAAAGACAGCTACCCAGCAGTCTCAAATTGATGGTTCTGACCATGAAGATAACAATATTCCGGTCGATCCTATCACAGCAGATGATGAAGTCAACACTTTGGAGGGAGGCACAAACTCGATTGATACGAACAGTTCTCCCGTGGGTCAAACAATAGATGTGGACGAAAAAGCTGTCGAAGGTGATCATACTGTTGAGGATCAAGCCATGCCTCAGTCTGAATTAAACGAGTCCAATGATGAAGGTACTGGAGATGAAATGGAAGAGGATGGAGCAAAGGCAAAAGAAGGCCAAGATAAAGAATTGAAAACCGTGGAAACCTCTGTCGAAAAAACCACAACTGCTGAAGTGACAAAGACCCCTGTTTCTTCTACCCCCAAGGATACTCCAACAATCCCCCTCCAAGGAGAAACTCAGCTTACCTCTGCCGAACTGGATGCGTTGAAGGTTTCTAACCCTTGACAATACATCAGGCTTTTGTTGAGCACGCGAAGTCATTCTTCTGGACGAACTCCCAGTACCTCGACATCTGAAGGGAAAACCTCGAAGCAGCCAGCTGACAGTGCTCTCGATAAGATTAAGAAAAAGATTTTCAAAGGGGACCTTTTCACCCTCCTGCAGATGGGCCCAGCCAGCCATCTTCCCCTCAAAGCTCTTCTTTAACAAGTGGATATTAAATCCCTTACTCCTGAAGCCGCGAATGTTATTCAAGAAGTTGGTACCCTGATTGACCAGGTTTACAAAGACTTTCGATTATTGCCCCAAATTGAGGGTGACATTCAGACGAAAGCTGGCAGTGAAGCTGCCGCTTGGAGTGCTGTTGTTGACTCTGAAGAGAGGATCACTGCGTTGGAGGAAACGAGGGAGAAAAATAAGCAAGAGATCCTTACTAATGAGGCGAACATTGCATGTTGGGAGCGCAAGATAAAGAAACTTCGCAGTAAGATAACGAAAGCCAAGAAGAAAAATACTGAACTATCTTCTTTCGATGATTCTTCCCTAACAGCTGAACTTGAACATGCCGTTACCTACACTGAGGACGCCCGTCGTTTGGAATCTGAAGTTGCCCAGCTGAGGGCAGACAAAACTCAATGCCAGAGCTGCCTTGAACTTCAAAAGTCGAACTACCTTAAGATGAAGGCAAATCTTCCTTTTTGATTTATTTAGGCTCTGTAATAGAGCAGATTGTACTGGCCTTTGTAAGCCATTTGACTTTGTTTGTAAGATACTGAGCCATTTTGGCGCATTTTGCTAATCACCATTTATGGCTTTGTTTTATATTTGACTCTTATTCTGCTGATATTTTTACCTCTTGAAGTGCAGACTTATATTTCTTTAAATATTTGCCATTTACTTTTAATATTCTCTCGTCTTTACTCAACTCTGTCACTTCATATGCCCCATTAAAGAACACTTTCGATACCTGGAATGGTCTTTCCCACTTTGGGGACCACTTGCCTAAATACCTAACCTTTCGATCCATAGGCAGAATTACTCTCCATACTAAATCTCCGACTAGGAAAGCCTTTGCTTTGACCTTCTTGTTATATGATTTCTCCACTCTTTTCTTTTGTCTTCTCAAGAGTTCTAGAGCTTTTAATCTTTCTTCGTCTAAATCGACTAACTCATCAAGAATCATTTCCCAATAAATCTCTCGAGGAATTTCATGATGCCTTTGAATTCTGACCGACTGTATGTGTATCTCAACTGGCAACACTGTGTCATGGCCGAAGGTCAGTCGATAAGGGGAAGTGTTGGTTGCTTCCTTCGGGGATGTTCGACATGCCCATAGGACTTGATCCAACGTATTATGCCAATTCCTAGGCTTGCTTCCAATCTGCTTCTTTATCATGCAAATTATCACTTTGTTTGCCGCTTCGACTTAGCCATTGGCCTGGGCGTAATAAGGTGTCGAGGTAAGGAGTTTGAATCCCATTTCTTTGGCAAACTCCTGCATCTTTCTACCTGTAAACACTGACCCTTGGTCTGTCGTTATTGTTTCTGGTAGGCTAAATATGTAGATGATATACTTCTGAATGAACTCAATGACATCTTATTGGTCTACTTTTGGTAGAGGTATAGCTTTGATCCACTTGGTAAAATAGTCTATCCTAACCATAATATACTTCTGGTTTTTGGAAGATGCAGGTCGAATCTCTCCTATCAGGTCTAAAGCCCAACCTCTGAATGGCCATGGCTTGACTATGGAGTGTAACTCGCTTGCTGGAACATGTTGTATGCCAGCATGGACTTGGCATTCCTGACAACCTTTGGTGAACTCAATGCAATCCTTCAGCATCGTGGGCCAGTACATCCCCTAGCGAAATAACAGCCATTTCATCTTATGGCCTACTTGGTGTGCTCCACATGTCCCACCATGGACTGAAGACAACACCAAGTATGCTTCGGATTCACTGAGGCATTTAAGTAAAACTCTCTCAAAGGTTTTCTTAAATAACTCATTCCCCAAAAGGACATAGCTTAGCGCATGATATTTTGTTTTCCGTTTTGTGGTTGCTAAAGGGTTCTGAAGGTACTCAACCAAAGGTTTCCTCCAATCTTTGTCTGTCAGGCCTTCGACTGTAAAAATCTCAAAGGTTTCCTCGTCAGCGTAGCCAAATTTCGTAACTTCCAAATCTGACGGTCTCAAACCTACGGACACAACCTTACCTCTGGCCTCAATTGCTTCCTGCAAGTTTTCCTTCGAGACCCTATATCCTGAAGCAACTTGCGCCAGATCGTTGGCTATCTGATTGTGTAGTCGTGGTATATGTCGAATAGTGCAGACTTCAAATTTTTTGAGTAGCCTATTGGCTATCACGAAATACATAATGAGATTTTCTTTAACGCACTTGTACTCCTTTGTTAGCTGTTTTACAACCAACTCTGAATCTCCCATTATTTCGAGTTGGGTGGCCCCCAATTCTAACAAAATTTCAAGTCCGACAATCAAAGCTTCGCATTCAGCTTCGTTATTGGAACATAGGACCTCGACTCTATACTTGAATTTTGTTGGAATTTTGTCAGGCGAAATGATCAGCAGACCTATGCCTGTCCCGTTCTTGTGACTAGACCCGTCGAAGTATAGCTTCCAAGGCTCTAGTTCAACAATGTTCAGGGTACTTTCGTTTATGGAGTGATCGACGATGAAGTCTGCCACTATTTGACCTTTGACCGCTTTTAACGGTCTATATGTTAGTGAGTACTTAGTTAATGCTAATGCCCATTTACCAATTCGACTATGCAAAATAGGTTTGGACAACATATGTTTAATAATATCAAAATGTAACGAGACATAAACATCAACTGGTTTTATATATTGCTTTAACTTCATACATGAGAAATACAAACATAAGCATAATTTCTCTATCTCGCTATACCTAGTTTCTGCATCATTTAAAACTCTGCTAAGGTAGTAAATGGCTCTTTCGACACCACTTTCGTCCTCTTGAGCAAGCATGCTCCCTAGAGTTTTGTCTGACGCTGCTATGTAGAGTCTCATGCTTTTATTTCGACATGGAGGTGAAAGGACTGGAGGATGAGTCAAGTAGTCTTTGATTTTGTCGAAAGCTTTTTGCTGATCTTTCGTCCATTCGAACTTCTCCTTGGTGGCTCGAAGCAATGGTGAGAAGACCTGCGTTTTTCCAATGAGGTTCGATATGAACCTTCTTAGGAAATTTATTTTGCCCAGCAAGGATTGAAGTTCCTTTTTGTTGGATGGCACTTTCGCTTCCATGATGGCCTTTGTTTTGTTTTGGTTGATTTCGATCCCCTTCTTATGGACCACGAAACCTAGAAAATCTCATGCTTGTACGCAAAATGCACACTTGAGGGGATTCATCTTGAGGCCAAACTTCCTCATTCTTATGAAGGACTTGCGGAGATGTTCTACATGAGCTTTTCCTGACACAGATTTTATCACAATGTCATCAGTGTATATTTGCGTAAAGGACTCAATGTAATCATGAAAAATCAAATTCATCGCCCGCTGGTACGTTGCCCTAGCATTTTTTAGGCCAAAAGGCATCACTACCCATTCGTAAGTGCCTAAGGCCCCTGGGCAACGAAACGCCGTTTTAGGAACGTCATCCTCAACAATAAAAATTTGGTTGTAACCAAAATATCCATCCAGCATGCTAAGGTACTCGTGGCCAGCGGCTGAATCGACTAGCATTTCTGCCACTGGCATCGAATACTCATCTTTAGGGGTTGCTGAATTTAAATCCCTAAAGTCAATGCAAACTCTTAAAGATCTGTTTTTCTTAATGACTGGTACAATGTTTGCTAGCCATTCGACATACCTTGTCGTACGAATGAACTTGCATCGGAGGAGTCTTTCGATTTCTTCTTTTATCTTTGAGAGGATCTCAGGGGCGAAACGTCTTGGGTTCTGTTTGACTAGTCTTTTACCAGGCCTGATTGGTAGCCTATGCTCGACTAGATCTCTTTTTAGACCTGGCATTTCGTCGTAGTCCCAAGCAAAACAATCCTTGTACTCTCGCAGCAACTGGATGGTCTCGACCCTGAGTTGGGGGTCAAGGTTGGCGCTGATATATGTTGGCCTTTTGATCACTCCGTCTCCTAGATCCACTTCCTCCAATGGATCTTGCGCCAACATTTTAACATCGTTGGCCAATGGATCTTTTTCAAAACCCAGAGGGTCATCGTCATAGATGGCGTCGAGTCTTTGCCCCTCGTACTGAATCTTGTCAGGAGGCTTGGGGTCAAAACTCCCACCTGAGCCTATTTGTTCAGATTCTTCGTTGGCTCTCTCAGCCATTTTGTTATTAGCGGCTTCCAAGGCCGTTTGTAGCTTAGTTTCGGCCACGTAGGCCGAAATCCTTTGAATGGCTTCAGTCATTATCACTAAATTCACTTCCCCACCCAGTGGGGTCTATGGGAAGTTCGCCAAGGTATGGTAGTCTTTCACCTGGCACTTCCTTGTCCCATCGGAAACCTTCGACGGGATGAAGATACAGTGAGCAATACACTTTGTCATTTGGTGTGAATTCAAAATCTGCAGGTTCGCATGGGCCTATGCTGGCCAAATGCTTGTCGAACTGTCTTTTATCAACATGGTTTATAGGTGCTTTGAAATATCCTTGATCTGCTTCAATGTTTTCAACGATGCCATCGGGTCTCCATATGGCGATCCTTTGATGCATCGAAGATGGTACTGCCCCGACTCCATGGATCCATTCTCTTCCAAGCAATAGATTATAGTTGGCAGTGGTTTCTACCACCATGAAGACAGTTGGGCGGGTAATGATTCCAACCGTGATATTCACCTGTATGACCCCTATGGTCGAACCCACTTTACCTTCATAGTTTGATAATACCATGTTATGCGGCTTGGTGTCTGTCTCATCTTTTCCAATTTTGTTCAACAGAAAATGCGGCATCAGGTTCACCGTGACGTCGCAGTCCACCAAGATTTTGTTAACTGGGACCTTCTCTATTTGTGCCATAATATAAATAGGCTTCAGATGATTCTTCAACGCCTCTGTGGGTCGTTCAAAGAATGCGTTTTGCTCCTCGACGCAACCATTGTTCACAACATAGTAACATACCGGCTTATGAGCCGTCATCTCCCAGTCCGTATAGGTGTCCAAGTTTTCAACCACGGAAATCCTGTCAAATTCCCTAGGCATCACTGATACTATGTTGACCAAAATATCCAGAGTATCGTTAGAGTCTTCATCAAAATTATCGTTCATTTCGTCATCGACCCCGACCGATTTCTTCTGCTCTTCAACCTGTGTCGGAAACAACTTTCGTCCTACAGGTGTCTTCCGAAACGCTTTCGATCGTCCCTCATGTTCGACGGGAACGTTGGTACTGGATTGTGGTTGGTCCCTTTGTGCACCTTCCCTGAGTGCTTTTCTTTTTCTCTGTTCTCGTCTTCATTGCGATCGAGACATGAGGTTTTTCCCTTTGTAATTTTCTGATACATGGGCATCCCTTGAAGACTGAAACTCTTTCCGATAGCTTAACGAAGATCCTCGTTGCACTTCGAAGTTCTTCCACCTCTTTTTCCCTTGATGGCTATTCTCATTGGGCTTCGTCCACTTTCCATCAGTGGCCTCAGCATTGGGCTTAAAACTAGTGGGTTTGCTTGTAGGAGGCCTTATGCGGGGGTCAGATATTTTTTGAAGGCCTCTTCGAGGGTCGAATCTGGGCCTTTTGTTATCTTGTCTTAGCCTTCGCGTTCCCTCTAGCTTCCGTGCGGCCTTTTTGTCAAATATGGCGCTGCATCGGGGACAAAGCATCACACTAGATCCTCTCTCTTGGCAACGGTGAAGGAAAGCAACGATCGGTTCTTCCTGTTCTGGGTATGCTTCCCTAGTGTGTGTCCCCTGGTAATTCGACTCACGATCCGCTACATCTTCATGTTGGGTGATCTCTACCATTTCAATTTCAACTTCTTTGACCAAATTAAGCTCCTTCAGGCTTAGCTCCACGCCTTTAGTGGCTTGATCAATTCTGACGAAGTCATCAGCAGTTTCTTTGGTCACTATTGTTGCACCCTAAAATTTTCCCAGCCTTATTCACTTGGTTTATGTTTCAATATCAGTAGCATTTGCATATAGAGTCATGTACACAGACCAACCATCTGCATAGCATAAGCATAGCAAGTCATTCAACAGGGGTCCAATCATTACTATCATCTCTAGAGGCCTATCAAGAGGTTATTATCCCAATTCCATCTCATTCAAGTCATCAGAAAAGAATTGGGAAGCTATCAAGTCAATGGATCAAGCAGTTCATCTGTCTCCTATCTGAGGGTATCTGAGGATCTACAAGTAAGTGTGAGCTGTGGGCTGAGTATGGGGAGTATCCAGACATCTTGGGGGACTTAGAAAGTCATTTGGAGAAGGAGACAAGTTGTTGAGGTAATCACAAGAATTGCAGTTGGAGACAGTCAACTAGGGTCTCATCTGGGTCAACCCTAGGTCAACCCTAGGTCAATTGACTGATTGAAAGGCATTAAGGGCTATTGGAGAGATGTGGGGTTCATCATTTGACATGAAGAATAAGGATATGTTGTTATGCTAAGAAGAATTCAAGAGAAATCAAGGAGAAGAGGAGTTTCTAAATTAGGGTTTCTATGTAAAATCCCCTAGTTTAGGTCAAATTTCCAAGCAAGATAAGTCAAAATGCAAGCTTCAAATGTATCCTTGGCCAACATGGAACTTGTAGAGGATCTCAAGACCTTTAATTTGAGTGGTGGAAGACATCAAGTAGATTTATAGAACTCAAGTTATGGTCCTTGCAAGTTACAGGTCATCTGAGGTATCTGAAATTTTGTCTGTGAAAGTGACTTGACTTCCAAGCAATTTTTACCCCTCAAGGAGATTTCAAATGAATTTCTGGTTGACATAAGAATTGTTCCTTATTGTCTTAGCTTTCTAGAATGGTATAGTATGCCTTCATATGATATGTGGAACTCAACTTATGGTCTTGGCAAGCAAAGGGTATTT
This sequence comes from Lathyrus sativus, assembly GCA_963859935.3. Lineage (NCBI taxonomy): Eukaryota > Viridiplantae > Streptophyta > Magnoliopsida > Fabales > Fabaceae > Lathyrus > Lathyrus sativus. The sequence goes on along the minus strand of OZ012741.1, from coordinate 658,399,074 downwards.
TGGTCATTTGTGAATTACAGGTCATTTTAACCTATGTCCAAAACTCATACAAGGAGGCCTCAAATGGAAAAACTTACAACATCAAACTTGCTCCAAATGACATTTTGAGTCTAGAAAAGTGACCATGAGAGATTGGAAATGTCCATAGCACAAGGTTTCAAAATTGTTGAATTTAATGAAGAAAAATGGCTTAAAAAATGAGATTTTTCATATCTTGGCCAAATGATGCAAAATTATAGGTCATTTTGAATGGAAAGGGAATTTTAAAGACATTGGCTAAAGTGGAATTTTGAGTTTAGTTCATAATTTGATAGTTATCCATGGTTGCTTGAATTGAAAGTTACATAAACCAAATTGAAAGGGAAAAGTGCAAGGGAAACTTCTCCAAGTTTCTAGGAAGTTCTAAACTCATCTATATATTCATACAAGTTGGTTCATGCAAGGGTTGGTGCTCCCATTTTTTCAAAACCTCCATTTTCATTCATTTTCCCATTCTTGCATAAGCTTCTAAAACTCCCTCAAATCTTCTTCATTTTGCAAAATTCTTGATCCTATCGTTCTCTATAATCATCATAGAACAAGTTTCAAGCAAGATCCGATTGAGATAACTCCAAATTCGTGTGTTGCAAGTTCATCCTCAAAAGTGCAAGAAGAATCCATTACAAGAATTCAGAGTGTTTGAGCAAGTGTGGATGCATACAGAACCAGGACCCAAGCACATTGATCAAGCTTAAGACATTGCTGAGCTCGAAGTGGAAGATTCATCATTCTGTTTTCAAGATTATACCAGGTACGTTCTCCATTCAAATTGGCCTGATTTAGTTAGCATGACGTAGGTTTGTTAGGATAATAGTGACCTAGGTGGTTAGAGGAGTAATCCTGGAACTTTTAGTGTGAATTGATGAAGATTTTTGCATGAGCCATAAAACTGTTTTGATCCATAACTAGGAGATTAGTGAGTGATAGTTCATTTGGATTAGTGTAGAATGATCAGTGATGGTTGGTGAGTGTTCTGTTAGCAAGAAATTAGAGTTTAGTGAAGGTCGGAATTGAAGCAGCCATGGAAGGGAAGCTATCGTGTTTGGTGATTGGGCGAATTTTAACAAGAACTGATGATGTATTTGCACTCTACGTAAAAAATGGAGCAAGTTTGGTGTTTGTGGTTTTGATTTTTATGAAGAGATGAGAAAGAACCGAGTGCTTAAAGATGGAAATCGTGCATGGGGTTATCTGAAACCCTAGGGAGTCCAAGGTTGGTGATGACTCCAACACCGTCGGATGCGCGTTTGACCTTGGACTGGATTGTAGCATCGAACGATCCACGTTTAAAAGTTGAAAACGGAGGGAAGAATTTGATATGAAACGCAGCGTTTCATTTAGGTATCCTGGGTGGGCCTGAGTTTGATTCGCTATGCACACCTCCTTTCCAACAAGCCCAATGAAATACACATGAGTTGGCTGCTATTTACACCGAGCTCTTCTCCATTTTTCTGGTTTTTTTAATTTAATTTCTGGATACGCTGGGCCTAGCTACAAGTGATATTCGCACCCCACTTCCTCAGCCCAACTGGGATCTCAACTGCAACACATTGCTTTCCACACCCCTTCCCATTTATTCCTAATATTTTCTTTTTATTTTCTTTTCATTTTTTATGCATCTTATAAAAATCATAATAAATAGAAAAATCATTTTTTTTAATTCATTCTTTTTGCATATTTTTCTTTAGGATGTCTAGAAAATTATAAAAAATAAAAATTGCATTTTATTTTTTTTATTTGATATTTTTCCCATATTTTCTAAATAAATAGCATTTTAAATAGTTTCATTTCATGCATGATTTTGCTAATTTTTGTTCTATTAGATGCTTTAATATTTTTTGTCCATTCTTTTTAGGTTGTTTAGTTTAGACATTAAACTTGTAGATACAATTTAGTTCCCATTTTTAGAAATTAAATTTAGGTGCTTAGTGTAGGTGTGAACAACATGAACAAAACTAGGGTTTTAGGTGATGACTTAGGAGAATCAATTCATTTCCCTTAGGACTTAGGGTTTGAATAGTTTAGCTATGGGACTATAGGGGCTATGGGTAGTTATTAGATCCCCTTAGAAAAGTCAGGATTCCCCTACTGCTATTACTGTACTGTACATATCTGATTGACTGGTGTGGTATGCCCTCTGGGGATTATTGCTTGCTTGTGTGGGTATTGGGATTGTCTGGGGATTAGGAGAGCTGAAGACTTGAGGATATGAAAGCCATTGAAGATCCAGAGATTGAAGATCAACTTCCAGAGTTGAAGAAGAGATTCTTGCTAGCAGATGCTGAGGAGATTAGGGTTTAGGAGCTAGGCAGAGCTCTAGATTAGAAAGCTTGTTTCTCAAACATGGATTTCCTTGTCTGCATCCATCCTTCTCTGTGATTCAGAGTCTCTCTAAGACACTCACCCCCTTCCTTTGGAAGGCTTGGTGATAGTGTCTAAGAGATAGAACTCTTGAGAGAAAATGTCTTTTGTGTTAGAAGCAGTCTGTTCACCACCTTTGGTAGTCAATTGATTGCTTAACACCCATTCACTCTTGTGACTAATCCCTCATCCTGGAGGTTTGAACTTGAAGAAAGGCCATTGCAGATGGAAGAATGATGATCAAAGCCCTTGCTTAAAGGTCATGAAGATGGAGACTGATGCTTGTTGAAGCCTGTAGCTGATTGGAGATTACTTGAAGCCAGATGTTGATTCAGAGCTGTTGATGCTGTTTCTTTTGCTGTTGTATTTCACTTCTGATGTATTGATTGGTTTTCTTGACTGTATTGTTTGCTGTTAACCTGTTGGGTTGAAAGTGAAGTCTGTTCACTTTTGCCTATTGTTTTCTAGGTTCGAGGTTGAGTGGGACTCCCTTGCCTCGCTTGTACTGTTGCATCCATGCATTTTACTGTTTTACTGTATATATCTGTTATTGTTTCTATTTCTGCCTATCCCGTAGGATTTCTGTTTCTCTCTGTGCAAGAGAGGAGCATGATAGACACTAGGTCTTAGCCCATGCATGATAACATTAGGTTAGTTTGTTTCCCTTCGCAACCGTAGGTTAGAGTTCTATCTCTTTCTTCCGCAAAACAAACAGAAAAACACATAAAGATTTCAAACACAATAAAAGACACTTCTTCCGTAAAAGAATGTGAACTCATCAAAGCGTCATTTTTGTCCGCTGGGACTGTTGATCAGAAAACCTTTTTCAGAAGGAATAAAATCAACCAAGACAAGCTTGTGTCGTACGTGGCCCGAACTACGTTTGCTCTGATCTTTCATGCTGTATGAAAGTACGTAGGCATAGGATGCGATGTCCTAGCGAGCAACCTTTCCCTCCTTTCCCGTAGGTAGGCGAACTACGTTGACTCTGATTTCTCGTTCCAGACGGGAATACGTAGGCATAAAGTGCGATACTTTGCCGAGTCATTTTTATTTTCATTTTATTTTCTTTTTAACCCTTGACCTATAGTTTAGATAGAATAACAATCCATACCTGAAAACAAGCGTGGATCCCGTCGAGTACGACGGACGTGAGGGGTGCTAATACCTTCCCCTTGCGTAACCGACTCCCGAATCCAGGTTTTGGTTGCGATGACCATACCTTTCCCGTGTTGTGCGAGGTTTACTCTGAGCGTTTCCTTTCCCTCCCGTGGGATAAATAACGCGCGGTGGCGACTTTTCTGTTCAGCCGGCGCCGATTTTCGCAGTAGCGACAGCTGGCGACTCTGCTGGGGATCCAACGTCCCCTGGCTGCTAAGGACTGCGATGGTTCTTATGCATTTGGGATCCAACGTCCCTTGAGAGAGTCAATCCTAACGCTTGTTTTCCCGTCGAGGATTTTGTATGGAGTTATTTTATATTTCTAACCTTGTATTTTCAGCTTTATATATTGATTATTGTTGCTGTATCTGGGGTGTGACGGGTGTTCTGATATTGAGAGATAAGCCGGACCTGGGCTTGAGTGCACCTAGAATTAGAGTAGAAATTAGTGGGTACCCGCTTGCTTTGCTTGCTTCGGTGTCCCATGAAATCTACACTCAGACGAGGTTCCTCTGGTTGGCCTCCTGCCCCTTCCTTTGGTTGGCGTGGGTTGCTGGTTAGTTGGATTGTCGACTCTGGGGACCGATCATTTGGAAGTTGGCTAAGTGAGGCCTCTTCAGGAATTGATGATGCCACTCCTTCTGGGAATCGTATCGTCAACCCTGAAAGTCTGTGACGCCGACGACCGCATAGGATGTCGTACCTTGTGCCAGTTATAGGGCCACCCACCTGTGAGGGGATTCAGGGTTATGCAGGTAACTAGACCTTCAGACCACCGGTTTGTTGATCAGGATCTTGGATATTTATGGAGGGTTCTAAGGTCTGTCAGAGACCAGTTGGTGTGTTCCGAGGTCTGTCAGGGACTATTTGGAGATGTGTTCTGAGGTCTGTCAGAGACCAGTGGGAGAAATGATTTGAGGTCTGCCAGAGACCATTCAGGTTATGATTATGGGGTCTATCAGAGACCAGTATTGGAGCTTTGTTTGAGGTATATCTGAGACCAGGGCTTGAGGACTTCTGGATGGTCTATCTGAGACCTTTCTTGATTGAGTTCAGGCTATTCAGCTACAGCTTTGGTCCCTGTTGCATGTTACTTGCATTGCATCACTGCATATCCATTGCCATTTGCATTTCACTAACGTGTGTCTGTGCTGCAGGCGCATTTGCATTTCCCTAGTTCTAGTGCCCAGACTTCTGAGTTTTGATCATGACTAGCTTAAGGAGAACGGTTGCTTACAAATTGCCTACGCCTGACATTGTTCCTTTACTGGGGTTGATCTCTCTTGCTGATGAGGGTGTTCGTAGGAGCTTCCGGATGAGCTATGGTAGACTACTGAGATTGGTGTGCAAACCTACAGAGGTAGAGTTAGATGGGCTGTATGCTTTGATGCAATTCTACGACCCTGCTTTGAGGTGCTTTACGTTCTCTGACTTTATTATGGGACCAACCCTGGAGGAATACGCTGAGTATGTTGAGCTGCCCGTGCAGAACCAGGTTCCATTCATTCATTATGACGCCAAGCCCAAGCCGGAGGATTTGGCAAAAGCCTTGCATATTGATGCTTCTGAACTTGTGACTACTGTCTCCCGTGGAGTTCCAGGCTTCTCACTCCAATTCTTAGTTGGTAAAGCCCAAGAGTATGCCAAGAGCGGGTGTTGGGTTGCTTTCAATGCTGTGTTGGCCTTGTGCATTTATGGCATAGTACTGTTCCCCAATATACCGGATTTTGTGGACTTCGACGCCTTCTACTTGTTTGCCGCTGGTAATCCTGTACCTACCTTACTCGGAGATCTCTACCACTCACTGCATTACAAGAATGAGAAGGGAAGAGGGAAGAATGTTCATCTGTGTGTACCCTTGTTGCGTAGGTGGTTTGAGAGTCACCTTCCTAAGAGAAGATCTGTTGCAGAGACTACAGTCCCAGTTGGTTGGCCAGAGCGCCTGATGAGGCTATCGTCGGAAGATATGGAGTGGTTTGATCGAGACCTGTTGGGATCCGAGCTCATCTTCAGTTGTTCTGGGTACCCTAATGTGCCGCTGATAGGAAGAAAAGGGTGTATCAATTACAACCCTTCTCTATTCATTCGCCAGTTCGGATATGCACTGAAGAATCCACCTCAGGAGGAGGAAGTACAGGAATCTCTGTACTTCACAGGTGATTTGAAGGGAGAACTGCTAGCTGAGTTGCAACATGCCTGGACACGTATCAACCGCAAAGGGAAGCCATTGTTAGGTAAGAACGATTGCCAGGCATATGCACCTTACAGGGTCTGGATCCAGGAAAGAGCAAGTCAGTTGAAGATGCCATTTCCAGACGCACCAATTCTTGTTCCTATTCCGGCAGAAGAGCCAACTACTGTTTCTAGGGAAGTCTATGAGCAAATTGTGAGAGAAAAAGAAGCCTTGATGAAGATCAACGAAGGGTTAGAGCAAGAGCTAGCTCAAGTACGCAGTGAGAAAAACAAGGCCGTATATGCTTTCCAACAACAGATCGAGCTGTTAAACAGGTTAGGGGCTGAGTTGACCGAGGAAAAGAAAAAGCGCGAACGTCTGGGGCAAGAGTTCAGAAGCTCCCATGACGTGCTGGAAGCCAAAAAGAAAGCGCTTGACGCGGCACATCGAGAAATCTCCTCTTGCAACAAGACTTGGAATGCTACACTCACCAACAATAAGAAGAGGGAAGATAAGCTGAGGCAGCAAATCTCCGACCTCGAAGAGAAGTTGAAGTCTAGCATCAAGAAGTGTGAGGAAGAAGTGATGACCCGGTATAGTGTCCAGCATGCACTGAACAAGGCAATCAAATGCAGAGATGAAGCTGTGTCTCAAAAGCGAAAATTAGAAGATTGCTTCGGAGAAGCGACATGGGAGGAAACTGCTGAAGACGTGCGCCGTGTTCTTAAGAAGAGAAACCAACTTGTCGAGGGGCTGCTTGATCGACCCAGTCATCCGGAGACCAAGAAGTTGATAGAAGAGTACCAGACTTTTGGGAGGATGTGATCATTTCATGTAGTAACTTGTATGCTTTATTTGCATAGTGCTGACCATCACCAGGATTGTTGGTTGAGGTCATGCCTTCTTGTTGTACTCTCAGCGACATTGTATTCTGGTTTTCTCCGTAATATATGAGGCTTTCTGTGATACAGCTCCGGTATTCTTATTGTCAGCACTGTCACTACACTGGCACCTTCACACTAGAACTGGGGGAGTAAACTTCCCTAATGCACAGACACACATTGCATTGCATTCATATTCATATTGCATTACAGGTAATCTTTGAATAGTGTCTTATGTCCTGCTCTGTACCAGGTACTTTTCAGGATTGCAGATCAGCACCCGCACCGCTATTCTACCCGCACCAACTGTCGAAGAATCATGGATCAAATGCAGAACGAGATACAGGATGTGCGCGAAAAACTCGCTCTCTTCATGCAGACCATGGAAGCTATTGCAAAAGGTCAGGAAAATCTGCAAGCCATGGTCCAACCTCTGTTGGCCCGAAATGCTGGTCACGGCAACGAGGATCATCAGTCTGTACGGGTCGATACGGTTCATGGAGACGGCACTCCCACGCCAGTGGCTCCACCTGTAGTCAATATACCCGCTGCTAATGTCAACAACGCTACCGCTGCTGTGAATGGTAACGTCGGAGTTAGGAATGAGACTGCTGGCCGTAACGTTGGGCTTGGTGATGTCAACTGGGGTGATAATATGGGAGGCAACGGCTTCGGCAATGCTGGATTCGGGTTCAACGATCAGGGATTCGATAACGCTGGGAAATATGGTTTCAATGCTCAAGGCTTTGGGCAAGATGGTTATGGTGTGGCCAATCAGGGTTATGGAGGTTTCGGAAATGGAAACGGCGCTGGATTTATGGCTTTTGGTCCTGCTGGAGGAGTCCAAGGATACGACAGAGGCCGAGGTCCGGGGATGAATCAGATCAGAGCGGGACGTAATAATGGATATGATGGGTATGGAGCTGGAAATGGTATGTGGCAAGAAGATCAGCAGGAGGACGCTTTCTCCGGCGGAGGCTTCGAAGGGCCGATGGATGACTCCCAGAAGATCAGAATGCTGGAAGAGCAGATGAGGGGAGTCCTGAACCAAAGTGCTGTGGGTTTGGACATGGCAACAATGGGGCTGGTGTTGCACCCTAAAATTTGCCCAACCTTATTCCTTGGTTTATGTTTCATTATCATTAGCATTTGCATATAGAGTCATGTACATAGACTAACTATCTGCATAGCATAAGCATAGCAAGTCATTCAACAGGGGACCAATCATTATTTTCATCTCTAGAGGCCTAGCAAGAGGTTATCATCATAATTCAACCTCATTCAAGTCATCAGGAAAGAATTTGAAAGCAAAGAGTTCAGCAGATCAATCCTTGAGATCATCTCCTAGCTGAGGGTATCTGAGGATCAACAAGAGGGTTGTGAGCTGTGAAGTGGAGGCATGGAGAGCATCTAGACATTATGAGAGACTTAAAAAGTCATTTGGAGAAGAAAATAAGTTGTTGAGGTGATCACAATAGTTATAACTGAAGACAGTCAACTAGGGTTTCATTTGGGTCAACCCTAGGTCAACCCTAGGACAATTGACTGATTTAAAGGGCATTCAAGTCTATTGGAGAGATGTGGGGATCAACATTTGACATATAAAGAAGGATATGGAGATATGACAAGAAGAATTCAAGAGAAATCAAGGAGAAGAGGAGTTACTAAATTAGGGTTTCTCTGTAAAATCCCCTAGTTTAGGTCAAATTTCCAAGAAAGATAAGTCAAAATGCTAGCTTCAAATGGCTTCTTGGCCAACATGAAACTTGTAGAGGATCTCAAGACCTTTAATTTGAGTGGTGGAAGACCTCAAGGAGATTTATAGAACTCAAGTTATGGTCCTTACAAGTTACAGGTCATCTGAGGTGTCTGAATTTTTGTCTATGAAAGTGACTTGACTTCCAAGCTAGTTTTACCCCTCAAGGAGATTTCAAATGAATTCTTGGTCAACATAAGAATTGTTCCTCATTGTCTTAGCTTTCTAGAATGGTATAGTATGCCTTCATATGATGTGGAGAACTCAACTTATGGTCTTGGCAAGCAAAGGGTATTTTGGGCATTTGTGAATTACAGGTCATTTTAACCTATACCCAAAACTCATACAAGGAGGCCTCAAATGGAAAAACTTACAACATCAAACTTGCTCCAAATGGGATTTTAAGTCTAGAAAGAAGGTCACAAATTATTGGAGAAGCTCATGGCATGGGGTTGCATGATTGGTCAAAATATGAACTAAAAAGGCTTATAAAGTGAATAATTTCAAAGTGAAAAATGGTTTGGGAGATTTCCAAGTCCAAATGGAGACTTCCAATATATGATTTTGAATGGAAAAACAATTCTAAGAACAATGGTTCACACATTTGTTTGAGTTTAGAAGGAAAAAAGAAAGTTATCCATGGTTGCTTGTCTTTTAAGAAACATAATCAAAATGAGCCAAAGTTGGAAAACAAGGGAATGTGTAAGATGGATCTAGAATGTACCATTGGGGTCTATATATTCATGAAAGGAGAATTTGGCAAGGGTTGGCCTCATTTGCACCAAGAATTCCACAAATTTCTCATACTTTTTCATTGAAGTTTTCATTCCAATTCACCAAAATCTTCATCAATCTTCATCAAAATCAATTCAATTTTACTCCATCATCATCATAGATCATAATTGAAGCAAGGTTTTGGTGATTCTCATCCAGTTTCGAGTGCTTTTTTCATCAACATCAAAATCACAAGTTCAAGTGAATAGCATAATTCAAGCAAGGAATCTTCAGAATTTTGCATACAGAATTGAGTACTAAGGTTGTGGATCAAGATCCAAGTCTCAAAAGCCTCAAATCATCAATCTCCATAGCTGTTCTCAAGGTTTTACATCAGGTAAGTTTTCATTCGATTAGCTTGATTCAGTTAGTTTAACATGATTTTATTAGTTTAGACTTGATCTAGGTGGTTAGGAGATTAAGTTAGATGAATTTGGAAAGGATTGGTGATGGTTGGTGACAGGTGCAACAAACTGTTTGGATCAATATCTCTTAGGTTAAGCCATTAGAATCTTAGCTCGATAGTGTAGGTTAATCACCTTTGTGCATAGATCAGATTAGGGTAAGTTTGAGGGAGAATGGTGATGGTTCATAACAGTATGATTTCATGGTGGCCAGTGTTTGATTCAATTGGATTTGTTGTTGTGGTGAGTTTCAAGATAATCTAATGCCCTAAGCTTGTAGAGGGAAGAATTTGGAGTGGTTTTTGTGTTTACAGTATGTGGATTCATGGTGTGTAAGATGAGAACAGCTTGGTGTAAAGCTTGCTCGTGCATGGAGTTGATGGTGAATTGAAACCCTAAGTTGCAGGTCAATTGGGGAAGAAATAATCGTGGCCGTGCATTATGCCTTGGACTCTTGACTTTTAGCGCGATCCAGTGGCTGTCGTTTAATCTGAAATTTGGAGGGAGATTACACTGGCCAAAACGCACCGTTTCATTAATTGAAACGGGCGGGCCTGAGTTGAATCGTGCTAATCCCACCCCCGTGTTAGGCCCAAAACCAATTTCAACGTGATGCTGTTACTTCCCTCACCCCCTAGCGCGTTTCTATTATTTCTTTGGATTCTGATTGTTGCTGGGCCTTGGCAATTCGCTACCAGCACCCCCCTATCTGAGGGCCCATTCTGTTTATAACTGGGGCGAGCTTCTTTTAACACCCCTCCTTCATTTTAATTCCAATTTTATTTTCTTAATTCATTTTAATTTTTCATCCACTTTGAAAATTCATAACTAATTCATAAAAAATGCATTTTAATCCATTCTTTTTACAATATTTTCATTAAAATGTCTAGAATATTATAGGAAAATAAAATTTCATTTTTAGTTTTATTTCCTATTTTTTCCATATTTTCTAAATAAATGTCACATTAAATAATTCATTTCATGCATCGTTTTAATGATTTTTGTTCTCTTACATGCTTTAATATTTTTTAGTCATTCTTTTTATATTGTTTAGATGAGATATTCAACTTGTAGAAATATTTTAGTTCCCATTTTTAGAGGTTAATTTTGGGTGATTAATAAATGCTTGAACATCATGTACAAAACTAGGGTTTTTTAGGTGACAACTTAGGAGTTTGATTTCATTCCCCTTAGGACTTAGGATTTAAATAGATTAGTTATGGGACTATAGGGGCTATGGGTAGCTATTAGACCCCTTAGAAAAAGTCAGGATTCCCTTACTGCTATTATTACTGTCTGTGTATCTGTTGTTTGGTGTGGTGTGCCCTCTGGGGATTGTTGCTTGTTTGTTTGGGTATTGGGTTTGTCTGGGGGCCCTGGGGAAGCTGAAGATTTGTGAAGATGAAGCCATTGGAGATTCAAAGATTGGAGATCAACTGTCAGAGTTGAGGAGGAGTTTCTTGCTAGCAGATGCTGAGGAGACTAGGGTTTAGGAGCTAGGCAGAGCTCTAGATTAGAAAGCTTGTTTCTCAAACATGGATTGCCTTGTCTGCATCCATTCTTCTCTGTGATTCAGAGTCTCTCTAAGACACTCACCCCCTTCCTTTGGAAGGCTTGGTGATAGTGTCTAAGAGATAGAACTCTTGAGAGAAAATGTCTTTTGTGTTAGAAGCAGTCTGTTCACCACCCTTGGTAGTCAACTGATTGCTTAACACCCATTCACTCTTGTGACTAATCCCTCATCCTGGAGGTTTGAACTTGAAGAAAAGCCATTGCAGATGGAAGACTGATGATCAAAGCCCTTGCCTGAAGGCCATGAAGATGGAGATTGATGCTGGTTAAAGCCTGTAGCTGATGGGAGATTACTTGGAGCCAGATGTTGATTCAGAGTTGCTGAAGCTGTTTATCTTTTTGCTGTATTTTATTTCTGATGTATTGATTGGTTTTCTGAGCTGTATTGTTTGCTGTTTATCCTGCTGGGTTGAAAGTGAAGCCTGTTCACTTTTGCCTATTGTTTTCTAGGTTCGAGGTTGAGTGGGACTCCCTTGCCTCGCTTGTACTGTTGCATCCATGCATTTTATTGTTTTACTGTATATATCTGATATTGTTTCTGTTTCTGCCTATCCCTTAGGATCTCTGTTTCTCTCTGCGCAAGAGAGGAGCATGATAGACACTAGGTCTTAACCCATGCATGATAACATTAGGTTAGTTTGTTTCCCTTCGCAACCGTAGGTTAGAGTTCTGTCTCTTCTTTCTCAAAACAAACAGAAAAACACGTAAAGATTTCAAACACAATAAAGGACATTTCTTCCGTAAAAGAATGTGAACTCATCAAAACGTCATTTTTGTCCGCTTGGACTGTTAATCAGAAAAACCTTTTTCAGAAGGAATAAAATCATCCAAGACAGACTTGTGTCGTACGTGGCCCGAACTACGTTTGCTCTGATCTTCCATGCAGTGTGGAAGTACATAGGCATAGGATGCGATATCCTAGCGAGCAACCTTCCCCTCCTTTCCCGTAGGTAGGCGAACTACGTTGACTCTGATTTCTCGTTCCAGACGGGAATACGTAGGCATAAAGTGCGATACTTTGCCGAGTCATTTTTATTTTCATTTTATTTTCTTTTTAACCCCTGACCTTTAGAGTAGATAGAATAACAATCCATACCCGAAAACAAGCGTGGATCCCGTCGAGTACGACGGACGTGAGGGGTGCTAATACCTTCCCCTTGCGTAACCGACTCTCGAATCCAGGTTTTGGTTGCGACGACCATACCTTTCCCGTGTTGTGCGAGGTTTACTCTGAGCGTTTCCTTTCCCTCCCGTGGGATAAATAACGCGCGGTGGCGACTCTTCTGTTCAGCCGGCGCCGATTTTCGCAGTAGCGACAGCTGGTACCTGGCTTGAGGGTGCCAATTAAATTCAAAGCTCCTGTGTTTGATAAGTATAAAGGGGACACATGTCCGAAAGTACATGTACGAGCTTATTACAGAAAGATGTCTGCATACTCAACTGATGAAAGAATGCTAATGCATTTCTTTCAAGATAGTCTGTCGGGTCCTTCCCTAGAGTGGTACATGGGGTTGGAGCCAACCGATATCAAGACATGGAAGCAATTGGCGGAGGCGTTTGTAGCTCACTACAAGTATAATAGCGATTTGGCGCCCAATCGAGTCCAATTGGCCGGGCTGTCTCAGAAGAAGGGGGAGAGCTTTAAAGAGTACGCGCAAAGGTGGCGCGATATGGCTGCCAGGGTCCGTCCTCCTGTGGAAGATAAAGAAATGAATGACATGTTCGTCGGCACATTCACAGGCTTGTTTCATGACATGCTGTTTCACACATCTCTGGCCAGTTTCTCAGACCTGATTCTGATGGGGGAAAAGATTGAGCGTAACATTAAGCAAGGAAAGTTCCAGGCCGAGGAATCGACTGCATCTGGCAGTAATAGGAAGGCTTATGGTGGGCGCCGTCAGGGCGAGGCAAGCGCAGTGTTTAGAGGCCGAGGCCGAGGCAGAGGTCAGAACCAATATCATCAGCCGCAGCAGGTGGCGAGTGTTACTATCCCGTACCAGCAACAACCGCTTCAGCAACAACAACCGTCTCAGCAGCAGCCAATGCAGCAGCAGCAGCCTCAGCAGGGGGCACAACAGGCTCAGCGAAGATTCCAGGGTGGCAAACCGAGAAGAGTGTTTGAGAAGCCTCCTTCAACATATGCTGATTTATTGCAGACATTGTTGGGATTGAACTTGGTAGAGAAGAGAACTCTGGCACCGATAACGGGAGCTCCCCCGTTCGGTTACGATGCAAGCAGGCACTGTGAGTTTCATTCTGGGGCCCCAGGCCACGATATAGAGGGTTGCCATGCTTTTAAGCACGTTGTGCAGGATCTTCTGGACAATAAGACTATCAATTTCGGAACGGCAGGTCCGAATATAGTGCAGAAGCCCATGCCTAATCATGGGGCAAACGCCATTCTGACTGAGGAAGGGTTGAATCTGATTATGAATGTTGAAGATTTAAAGACGCCGCTGAGCGAGATAAAAAGCCGACTATTGCAAGGGGGTGTTTATCCAGGATGTGACGAATATTGCTTAGAATGTTGGACCCTAGCTGGGGGGTGTGATGATTTGAAGAAAGGCATTCAGGCTTTAATTGATGAAGGTTTATTGCAGTTTGACCAAGCAGAGCCCGCAGGGGCAGTAGCATATGATCAGACTGATGTGGCCACTGTAACGATTCCTCGAAAGACAATCACTATTGTCGCACCAGCTCAGCGACCACCGATTACCATAACTAAGGCCGGGCCGATCCCGTACGAGAACACGAAAGCAGTCCCATGGTCATATGGGTTGGAGGTATATTGTGACGGAATAAAGATTGATGTCAACAAGCAGCCAGCTGAGACTGTGGATAATGTTGTTGGTTCGGGAGGTATGACAAGGAGTGGTAGGATCTTTATATCCCCTGAAGTGGAGGCCGAAAGACTAGCTAAAGGAAAAGGGAAAGCAGTTGAGAATGTCCCAGCGCAAGCAAGTGACAAAGAATCGGCATCGAAAGACATAGAAGAATTCATGCGCTTGATCCGAAAAAGTGATTATAAGATTGTGGAGCATCTGCAGCAAACGCCGTCCAAGATATCTATCCTGTCATTGCTGTTGTGTTCGGAAGCTCACAGAAATGCTTTGCTGAAAGTCCTCGATACTTCTTTTGTACCCCAAGACGTCTCCGTGAATCAGCTGGAAGGAGTGTTGGCACATGTGAATGCAGGCCACAGCCTGGGCTTTACTGACTTTGACTTGACCCCTAAAGGGAGAGATCATAATATGGCACTGCACGTATCTGTCGAGTGTAGAGGATCAGTAATGTCGCACGTATTGGTTGACACCGGATCATCTTTGAATGTGCTGCCCAAGAAGGCGATGATGAAGCTGGATGTTAAAGGAATCTTGTGTACGCCCAGTGATTTGGTAGTCAGAGCGTTTGACGGCACGCGGAGAACAGTCTTTGGATCGATCACATTGCCTCTACAGGTGGGGCCGGAGGTGTTTGCAACTGAGTTTTATATCATGGATATACAGCCTGCGTACAGCTGCTTGCTTGGAAGACCTTGGATTCATGGGGCGGGGGCAGTCACGTCTACCCTACATCAGAAGTTGAAATATATGGTCGGAGACAGCATAGTCACCGTATGCGGAGAAGAGGACATCCTGGTCAGCCATCTGTCGTCATTTAAATATGTGGAGGTCGACGGAGAAATCCACGAAACGCCCTGCCAGGCATTTGAAGGTTTGCGCATCAAGGACAAAGGTCCTGGGCCGAGCAAAGTGCCAGAGATAGCCGTATCGTCATATAAAGAAGCTCAAGCTCTAGTAGAGACAGGTGAGACAAAGGGCTGGGGCAAAGTGCTGGATATTCCTGTAAAGATGGACCGGTTCGGGCTGGGATACCAACCATCTTCACCAACTCCTTCCGTGGGGGCACCCCGTTTCAGAGGGCCGATCACCATCTCTGCCAGTGGAGTTTGTCATGAAACCATCAACGCTGCTTCGGAGTCTGACGAAGGAGACATCGACTGTGACATGGATGCCTGGATTCAGCCAAGCACGCCAGGACAAGGACTGTGCAACTGGTCTATTCAGGAGCTTGTTCCCGTGACTCTCAAACAGTAATGCTTTGCTTTATTAATTGTTGAATAATCTGATGTCTTGCCCGGGGCATCATGATTTTCTTAGGGCTGTGTTGTTATGAACATTGTGTGTTAATCATTAAATAAATGGCGTTTTTTCATGTGCAAATACTGTAATCTCTGTCTTTCCTGTTTTATTTATTTTATTTTTTTTTCCAATAAAATGGCAACGCGGTTGTTCGCTTTATACGCATTTTGAAGCACTTAACCGTTCCTTTTGCAGGATAACATTTTCAGATGACATCCTTGAACCACCTATGACTCGTCCCGACTTTGAGCACCCGGTATTTCAGGCCGAAGAAGAGGTTGTCGAAGATAGTGACGTTCCTGAAGAACTGTCTTGGTTGGTGAAGCAAGAGGAAAGAGCCATTCTGCCTCACGACGAGGTCATCGAGATTATCAACTTGGGGTCGGAAGGGGTTGAGAAGAATATTCGCATCGGAGCCGCACTGCAGAGTGATATCAAGCGAAGACTGGTTGAAATGCTCAGGGAGTATAATGATGTATTCGCTTGGTCGTATGAAGATATGCCAGGGCTCGATACAGACATGGTTGTGCATCGCCTGCCACTGAAAGAAGATTGCCCGCCGGTCAAGCAAAAGCTTCGCAGAACTCGACCAGATATGGCAGTGAAGATCAAAGAGGAAGTTCAAAAACAGTGGGACGCTGGTTTCCTGGCTGTGACAAAGTATCCCTCATGGGTTGCCAACATCGTACCAGTGCCAAAGAAAGATGGCAAGGTTCGAATGTGTATGGATTATAGAGATTTAAATAAAGCAAGCCCAAAAGACGATTTTCCACTTCCTCATATTGACGTGTTAGTTGATAATACTGCTCAATACTCCGTATTCTCCTTCATGGATGGCTTTTCAGGCTATAATCAGATTAAAATGGCGCCAGAGGATATGGAGAAGACCACTTTCATAACGCCTTGGGGAACATTTTGCTATAAAGTGATGCCCTTTGGTTTGAAAAATGCTGGGGCAACATATCAGCGTGCGATGACGACTCTTTTCCATGACATGATGCATAAAGAGATCAAAGTTTATGTTGACGATATGATTGCCAAATCCCAGACGGAGGAAGAGCATCTGGTGAATCTGCTAATGTTATTTAAAAGGCTTAGGAAGTTCAGGCTGAGGCTGAACCCTAATAAATGCACCTTCGGGGTGAGATCGGGTAAGCTCCTGGGGTTTATCGTAAGCGAAAGAGGAATAGAGGTCGATCCTGCTAAAATAAAAGCGATTCAAGAAATGCCGACGCCTAAAACAGAGAAAGAGGTGCGCGGGTTTTTAGGGAGGTTGAACTACATTGCCCGGTTCATATCTCACCTAACGGCCACGTGTGAACCATTATTCAAGCTGTTGAAGAAAGATCAAGCTGTAACGTGGAACGAAAATTGTCAAAAGGCGTTCGATAAAATAAAACAGTATTTGCAGGAGCCTCCTATTTTGATACCCCCAGTGGCAGGTAGACCCTTGATCATGTATTTGACGGTTCTTGAGGGAAGCATGGGTTGTGTTCTCGGTCAACACGACGAGACAGGGAGAAAAGAGCATACAATCTATTACCTGAGTAAGAAATTTACAGATTGTGAATCTCGATATTCAATGCTGGAGAAAACTTGTTGCGCGCTAGCCTGGGCCGCCAAGCGTTTGAGGCAGTACATGCTGAATCATACAACCATGCTCATCTCGAAGATGGACCCTATCAAATATGTATTTGCAAAGCAGGCGTTGTCAGGTAGAATTGCCCGTTGGCAGATGGTCTTAACTGAATATGACATCCAATACGTCTCGCAAAAGGCTATAAAGGGGAGTGTGCTGTCTGAGTATCTGGCGGAGCAGCCTATTGAAGAGTACCAATCGATGAGGTTTGATTTTCCTGACGAGGATATCATGTACCTAAAGATGAAAGATTGTGAAGAGCCGTTGCCAGACGAAGGACCAGAGTTGGGTTCCAAATGGAAGATGATATTTGACGGAGCTGTGAACGCTTACGGTAGCGGAATAGGGGCAATCATCACTACGCCACACGGGTCGCACATCCCGTTTACTGCCCGATTGACCTTTGCCGTTACCAATAATGAGGCCGAATACGAAGCTTGTATAATGGGGCTTGAAGAAGCCATTGATTTGCGAATCAAGAACTTAGACGTATACGGAGACTCAGCTCTGGTGGTGAATCAGATCAAAGGGGAATGGGAGACGCGTCAGCCCAACTTGATACATTACATGAATTATGCAAGGAGATTGTTGCCTTTCTTCGACAAGGTTGAATTGCATCACGTACCGCGGGCAAAGAATCAAATGGCTGACGCCCTCGCCACTTTGTCTTCCATGTACAAAGTGAACTTCTGGAACGAGGCTCCCCAAATCACTATCTCTCGGTTGGACAGGCCTGCTTATGTATTCGCTATCGATGAGGCATCTGATGACAAACCATGGTATTTTGATATCCTTAATTTCCTAAAGAATAAAGAGTATTCGGCTGGTGCATCCAGTCAAGATCAGAAGACTTTCAGGAGATTAGCGGGTAATTTCTATTTGAATCCAGATGGCGTCTTATACAGAAGAAACCACGACTTGGTGTTGTTGCGTTGTGTAGACGAAAGAGAGGCAAAGTTGCTCATGGAGGAAATACACGAAGGTACCTTTGGTACGCATGCTGGCGGGCATGCTATGACGAGAAAGCTGCTGCGGGCAGGTTATTTTTGGCTAACCATAGAAACTGATTGTTTCAAGTTTGCGAGGAAGTGTCACAAGTGCCAAATCTATGCTGACAAGATCCATGTGTCTCCAAGTCCTCTGAATTTAATGTCATCGCCATGGCCATTCTCGATGTGGGGAATCGATATGATTGGAAAGATCGAGCCGACAGCTTCTAACGGGCATCGGTTCATCTTAGTAGCAATCAATTATTTCACCAAGTGGGTGGAAGCGGCGTCTTATGCAAATGTAACGAAGCAAGTGGTGGCCAGATTCATCAAGAGAGATATCATTTGCCGATATGGGATTCCCGAGCGGATAATCACGGATAATGGTTCAAACCTGAACAACAAAATGATGAAGGAGCTCTGTCAGAATTTCAAGATCGAACATCACAACTCCTCCCCTTACCGACCCAAGATGAATGGCGCTGTCGAGGCGGCCAATAAGAATATCAAGAAGATCGTTCAGAAAATGGTGGTGACCTATAAGGATTGGCATGAGATGCTACCTTTAGCTTTGCACGGTTATCGTACGACGGTACGCACATCAACCGGGGCAACCCCGTTCTCGTTAGTATACGGAATGGAAGCAGTGCTACCATTGGAAGTTGAGATACCTTCTCTGAGGGTATTGCGAGACGTTCAGCTGGACGAGGCAGAGTGGGTAAAGGATAGGTTGAACCAGCTGAGTTTAATGGATGAGAAGAGGCTAGCTTCTCTAGCATACGGTCGTTTGTACCAGAGCCGAATGAAGAAAGCATATGATAAGAAGATACATCCGCGAAGCTTTCAGACGGGCGACCTTGTGCTGAAAAGGATTCTCCCGCCGCAAGCAGATCACAGGGGCAAGTGGACCCCCAACTACGAAGGGCCATACGTTGTCAGGAAAGTCTTTTCAGGAGGAGCGTTGTTGTTGTCCACCATGGACGGTGAAGACTTTACGTCGCCTGTGAATTCGGACGCAGTTAAAAAATACTTTGCTTAAAATTGACCCGCTGGACAAAAAAAAAAAAAAGAGTCCAGGCAAAAATGGGGCATCCTGGCGAACCAAAAACAGAATGAAAGGTTCGGGCAAAAGTTAGGGATAAAAATTGAAAAATGTACACCCGCGAAGTTGAAAACCTACACTGGGCGGCTTCGGCAAAAAAGGGTATCCCGGTGAACTGAAAACCCGTAAAAGGCGGTTCACGCAAAATTTAGGGATTTGAAAAGCAAATGACTGCGGTCCGAATTTGATATTGCAATGAGCATCAGTGCGGGAGAATGCCTAAGGGATCGGTTATCTGATACAATCTCCACAGAAGTGTGAATACCGGGAAAAGCGTTAGAGTCGGACGAGTCATAGGAGGATCAGTTCGTGGTGTTCATCTGCATCCCGTTGCCGACATGTGTACAAATTTAGTTTGTCGATATATTTATGCTTCCTGTGTATACTTGTATATTTGCTTTGTGTAGCTTCCTCTTTTCAGGAGTTACATCCCGTGTACAAAAACTCCGCCCATTCAGGGGCCCAATCAATAAAATACGTTATTCAGTACTTGACACTGTTCTTTACGGTTTTGTGCATGATTAACGCCTAAGTTTGATGAAACTAACATGTGCATAACGTCACTGGCCCTTGCCAACAGTTGCTAAAGCTTTGAATTAACTGAAAATAACGTCACTAACCTGAATCAACTTGGTTGCATAGATTTGTCTTGTCTTGTTTGTGTTGTTGCAGGTCTCATAGCCGTACGAGGAAGATGATCAAGAGACTGCAGTAATAAAAGACTCGATCTCCGCGCAGGTCATGCATGTTCCTTACTGAAGAAGGATCGAATTCCCCAGCCAGCCGTAGCTTATCCAAGAGAGCATTCTCCGGCCAAGTCATTTATCCTCAGCAGAATTGGCGGTTCCAAGATTGTAGGCTGTATTCAGACAGTGTATCTCGAGCAGAGTGGTTTAGCCGCAAAAGATTAACATTTGTGAGCTGTATTCAGGCGGCTTACCTTTCCCCGCAGGGTCAGTTACTCTCCTCAGTGGAGTCAATTGATTTTTTTCCCCAAGAGAATCACCCCATCGCCAGCGGAATTCTCTTCTCAGCAAGTATTCCTCCCAGTGGAACTCAAAGATTAAGGCTCTCCCCGATAGAGTTGGTGTGGCGCATTGGCATTTATTTTGTCAGAATACCGTGTGATATCCGTTCACTCTCCAGCATAAGTCCGATCATACCGAGCGTATCTGTTATTCCCCAGCAGAGTTATATTCCCCAGCAGGGTATTACTTCAACGAAATGTTGGTTTAAGTCCCCCATTTCCCAGCCGAGTCGACTCCCCTCTTCCAGCATTTATTTTGCTGGAATGATTCTGTAGCGCCTGGCTATCCCCAGCAGATTTGGCATCATCTTCAGCATTTATTTTGTTGAAGCAGTTTCTGTACCCAGCAGTTCAAGTCTGCAGTTGCATTGGCATATAGGGTCATACTTGCATTCACCAAATAAAAGTGTAGCATTTCCATGTCGTATGGATCTTTGCATTGTCAAACATATGCATTTTGAGACGTAAACTAGGTTGGCTAACCGTTTGTCCCAAGTATTGTTTCTCTTGCAGGTAGAGAGAGCCCTTGCTCAGATGAATCAATAAACATTCAGGACCGCGACGTGAGATATCTCACGAAGGGTCAGCTTTGGCACTACTCCCCACAGAGTTGTCAAGATGAAGTTCTCTTTGTCTCCGAGCAGAGTTACTTATGAATTTCTTGTGTTTTCCCCGACAGAGTCAGCAGGATAAGTTTCTCCTTATCCCCAAGCAGAGTTATTGGTCATCAAAGGATTCATGAATCAGAATTTCAGAGGCTACCGCCGGTTATCAGAACAGGCGTCCGGAAGTATGATTTTCAAATATCCCCAGTAGAGCCAGCCTCAAAGTGGCTGTAACGTCAGTGATAAGAAATTTGCGGACCAATGGAAGGATGAGTCCTAACGTGGACAATTTTATTGACGGGTTTTCTGTGTGCTAGAGAAGATTGTTGGAATGTGGAGTCCTAACGTGGACATTTCCTCGAGTTGATGATGCGTGTTAGTCCTAACGTGGACAAATGCGAGTTCTCGGTATTGATTGAGTGTGGAGTCCTGACGTGGACAAGATTGATCACCCTTCGTGTTGGTGTCCTGACGTGGACAATTTATTTCCTGCAGATAGCTTTATTCGTAATGGTGAAAGGAGCGTCCCGACATGGACGTTTATAGTTCTTTAAGATGACAAGATGTGAGAGTCCTTACGTGGACAAGTTTATCCTTCTTTGTGTTGTGGGCAAAGTGTGAGTCCTGACGTGGACAAGTCTCACTTCCCCAGTGGGCCAAAGGTGCATGGGTCATAACGTGGACAAGTTTCATTTCCTCAGTGGAGTCCTGACGCGGACAAATCAAGACGAAATGTGAGTCCTGACGAGGAAAGAGAAGCTTCAGTTCCTTACGTGGAAAAGCAAGTGCAGTCCTGACGTGGACAGATTCAGAAAAAGGATTGTATTCCTTACGTGGAAAGTGATGGGTCCTTACGCGGACATATCAAAATATGTTTCCTTACGTGGAAAGATTTAGTCCTTACGTGGAAAGGAAAAGCTGATTCCTTACGTGGAGCAGATGTGGTTCCTAACGGGGAAAGATGAAGATTCCTTACGTGGAAAGTTCAAAGATGAAGATTCCTTACGTGGAAAGTTCGGAGATGATGATTCCTTACGTGGAAAGATTAGAGTGCGTACATGGACATACCACGATGTGATTCCTTACGTGGAAAGATGGGGTCCTTACGCGGACATATCAAGTCGGAGTCCTAACAGGGACAGATTGAGATTATATTCCTAACGTGGAAAGATTGAGTCCTCACACGGACATATCAAGTTTAATTCCTGACGCGGAAAGAAAGAGATTGATTCCTTACGTGGAAGAGTTTAGTCCTGACGCGGACAGATCAAAGAAGTTATTCCTAACGTGGAAGAAGGAGATGGATCCCTTACGTGGACGATGTTATTCCTAACGTGGACGGTGTTATTCCTAACGTGGGAAAATTTACTCCTGACGTGGACGATTTATTTCTGACAGACGAGCCATCCCCTACAAAGTTGTTGAAGTTTTCCGAATTGACGAAGCGGGCGTCCTAACGGGGACAATGTTCTATCCCCAGCACGGTCGCATGAGATCAGTGGGTTACTGTAACAGTCAGATTCAGCTGATGAATGTCGTTCCTTAAGCAGGAGCGCAGTTTATTTCTGCGGTTGGCAAATTTCTGGTTTCACTTAGTATTCAACCGTCTCGTACCTCGAATGTTTGAAGGCCGTTCGCTCTTCACCCAATCGGGTCCAAGTCGCTTGAATAGGGGCAGCTGTTGCACCCTAAAATTTGCCCAGCCTTATTCACTTGGTTTATGTTTCAATATCAGTAGCATTTGCATATAGAGTCATGTACACAGACCAACCATCTGCATAACATAAGCATAGCAAGTCATTCAACAGGGGTCCAATCATTACTATCATCTCTAGAGGCCTATCAAGAGGTTATTATCCCAATTCCATCTCATTCAAGTCATCAGAAAAGAATTGGGAAGCTATCAAGTCAATGGATCAAGCAGTTCATCTGTCTCCTATCTGAGGGTATCTGAGGATCTACAAGTAAGTGTGAGTTGTGGGCTGAGTATGGGGAGTATCCAGACATCTTGGGGGACTTAGAAAGTCATTTGGAGAAGGAGACAAGTTGTTGAGGTAATCACAAGAATTGCAGTTGGAGACAGTCAACTAGGGTCTCATCTGGGTCAACCCTAGGTCAACCCTAGGTCAATTGACTGATTGAAAGGCATTAAGGGCTATTGGAGAGATGTGGGGTTCATCATTTGACATGAAGAATAAGGATATGTTGTTATGCTAAGAAGAATTCAAGAGAAATCAAGGAGAAGAGGAGTTTCTAAATTAGGGTTTCTATGTAAAATCCCCTAGTTTAGGTCAAATTTCCAAGCAAGATAAGTCAAAATGTAAGCTTCAAATGGATCCTTGGCCAACATGGAACTTGTAGAGGATCTCAAGACCTTTAATTTGAGTGGTGGAAGACATCAAGGAGATTTATAGAACTCAAGTTATGGTCCTTGCAAGTTACAGGTCATCTGAGGTATCTGAAATTTTGTCTGTGAAAGTGACTTGACTTCCAAGCAATTTTTACCCCTCAAGGAGATTTCAAATGAATTTCTGGTTGACATAAGAATTGTTCCTTATTGTCTTAGCTTTCTATAATGGTATAGTATGCCTTCATATGATATGTGGAACTCAACTTATGGTCTTGGCAAGCAAAGGGTATTTTGGTCATTTGTGAATTACAGGTCATTTTAACCTATGTCCAAAACTCATACAAGGAGGCCTCAAATGGAAAAACTTACAACATCAAACTTGCTCCAAATGACATTTTGAGTCTAGAAAAGTGACCATGAGAGATTGGAAATGTCCATAGCACAAGGTTTCAAAATTGTTGAATTTAATGAAGAAAAATGGCTTAAAAAATGAGATTTTTCATATCTTGGCCAAATGATGCAAAATTATAGGTCATTTTGAATGGAAAGGGCATTTTAAAGACATTGGCTAAAGTGGAATTTTGAGTTTAGTTCATAATTTGATAGTTATCCATGGTTGCTTGAATTGAAAGTTACATAAACCAAATTGAAAGGGAAAAGTGCAAGGGAAACTTCTCCAAGTTTCTAGGAAGTTCTAAACTCATCTATATATTCATACAAGTTGGTTCATGCAAGGGTTGGTGCTCCCATTTGTTCAAAACCTCCATTTTCATTCATTTTCCCATTCTTGCATAAGCTTCTAAAACTCCCTCAAATCTTCTTCATTTTGCAAAATTCTTGATCCTATCGTTCTCTATAATCATCATAGAACAAGTTTCAAGCAAGATCCGATTGAGATAACTCCAAATTCGTGTGTTGCAAGTTCATCCTCAAAAGTGCAAGAAGAATCCATTACAAGAATTCAGAGTGTTTGAGCAAGTGTGGATGCATACAGAACCAGGACCCAAGCACATTGATCAAGCTTAAGACATTGCTGAGCTCGAAGTGGAAGATTCATCATTCTGTTTTCAAGATTATACCAGGTACGTTCTCCATTCAAATTGGCCTGATTTAGTTAGCATGACGTAGGTTTGTTAGGATAATAGTGACCTAGGTGGTTAGAGGAGTAATCCTGGAACTTTTAGTGTGAATTGATGAAGATTTTTGCATGAGCCATAAAACTGTTTTGATCCATAACTAGGAGATTAGTGAGTGATAGTTCATTTGGATTAGTGTAGAATGATCAGTGATGGTTGGTGAGTGTTCTGTTAGCAAGAAATTAGAGTTTAGTGAAGGTCGGAATTGAAGCAGCCATGGAAGGGAAGCTATCGTGTTTGGTGATTGGGCGAATTTTAACAAGAACTGATGATGTATTTGCACTCTACGTAAAAAATGGAGCAAGTTTGGTGTTTGTGGTTTTGATTTTTATGAAGAGATGAGAAAGAACCGAGTGCTTAAAGATGGAAATCGTGCATGGGGTTATCTGAAACCCTAGGGAGTCCAAGGTTGGTGATGACTCCAACACCGTCGGATGCGCGTTTGACCTTGGACTGGATTGTAGCATCGAACGATCCACGTTTAAAAGTTGAAAACGGAGGGAAGAATTTGATATGAAACGCAGCGTTTCATTTAGGTATCCTGGGTGGGCCTGAGTTTGATTCGCTATGCACACCTCCTTTCCAACAAGCCCAATGAAATACACATGAGTTGGCTGCTATTTACACCGAGCTCTTCTCCATTTTTCTGGTTTTTTTAATTTAATTTCTGGATACGCTGGGCCTAGCTACAAGTGATATTCGCACCCCACTTCCTCAGCCCAACTGGGATCTCAACTGCAACACATTGCTTTCCACACCCCTTCCCATTTATTCCTAATATTTTCTTTTTATTTTCTTTTCATTTTTTATGCATCTTATAAAAATCATAATAAATAGAAAAATCATTTTTTTTAATTCATTCTTTTTGCATATTTTTCTTTAGGATGTCTAGAAAATTATAAAAAATAAAAATTGCATTTTATTTTTTTTATTTGATATTTTTCCCATATTTTCTAAATAAATAGCATTTTAAATAGTTTCATTTCATGCATGATTTTGCTAATTTTTGTTCTATTAGATGCTTTAATATTTTTTGTCCATTCTTTTTAGGTTGTTTAGTTTAGACATTAAACTTGTAGATACAATTTAGTTCCCATTTTTAGAAATTAAATTTAGGTGCTTAGTGTAGGTGTGAACAACATGAACAAAACTAGGGTTTTAGGTGATGACTTAGGAGAATCAATTCATTTCCCTTAGGACTTAGGGTTTGAATAGTTTAGCTATGGGACTATAGGGGCTATGGGTAGTTATTAGATCCCCTTAGAAAAGTCAGGATTCCCCTACTGCTATTACTGTACTGTACATATCTGATTGACTGGTGTGGTATGCCCTCTGGGGATTATTGCTTGCTTGTGTGGGTATTGGGATTGTCTGGGGATTAGGAGAGCTGAAGACTTGAGGATATGAAAGCCATTGAAGATCCAGAGATTGAAGATCAACTTCCAGAGTTGAAGAAGAGATTCTTGCTAGCAGATGCTGAGGAGATTAGGGTTTAGGAGCTAGGCAGAGCTCTAGATTAGAAAGCTTGTTTCTCAAACATGGATTGCCTTGTCTGCATCCATCCTTCTCTGTGATTCAGAGTCTCTCTAAGACACTCACCCCCTTCCTTTGGAAGGCTTGGTGATAGTGTCTAAGAGATAGAACTCTTGAGAGAAAATGTCTTTTGTGTTAGAAGCAGTCTGTTCACCACCTTTGGTAGTCAATTGATTGCTTAACACCCATTCACTCTTGTGACTAATCCCTCATCCTGGAGGTTTGAACTTGAAGAAAGGCCATTGCAGATGGAAGAATGATGATCAAAGCCCTTGCCTAAAGGTCATGAAGATGGAGACTGATGCTTGTTGAAGCCTGTAGCTGATTGGAGATTACTTGAAGCCAGATGTTGATTCAGAGCTGTTGATGCTGTTTCTTTTGCTGTTGTATTTCACTTCTGATGTATTGATTGGTTTTCTTGACTGTATTGTTTGCTGTTAACCTGTTGGGTTGAAAGTGAAGTCTGTTCACTTTTGCCTATTGTTTTCTAGGTTCGAGGTTGAGTGGGACTCCCTTGCCTCGCTTGTACTGTTGCATCCATGCATTTTACTGTTTTACTGTATATATCTGTTATTGTTTCTGTTTCTGCCTATCCCGTAGGATTTCTGTTTCTCTCTGTGCAAGAGAGGAGCATGATAGACACTAGGTCTTAGCCCATGCATGATAACATTAGGTTAGTTTGTTTCCCTTTGCAACCGTAGGTTAGAGTTCTATCTCTTTCTTCCGCAAAACAAACAGAAAAACACATAAAGATTTCAAACACAATAAAAGACACTTCTTCCGTAAAAGAATGTGAACTCATCAAAGCGTCATTTTTGTCCGCTGGGACTGTTGATCAGAAAACCTTTTTCAGAAGGAATAAAATCAACCAAGACAAGCTTGTGTCGTACGTGGCCCGAACTACGTTTGCTCTGATCTTTCATGCTGTATGAAAGTACGTAGGCATAGGATGCGATGTCCTAGCGAGCAACCTTTCCCTCCTTTCCCGTAGGTAGGCGAACTACGTTGACTCTGATTTCTCGTTCCAGACGGGAATACGTAGGCATAAAGTGCGATACTTTGCCGAGTCATTTTTATTTTTATTTTATTTTCTTTTTAACCCTTGACCTATAGTTTAGATAGAATAACAATCCATACCTGAAAACAAGCGTGGATCCCGTCGAGTACGACGGACGTGAGGGGTGCTAATACCTTCCCCTTGCGTAACCGACTCCCGAATCCAGGTTTTGGTTGCGATGACCATACCTTTCCCGTGTTGTGTGAGGTTTACTCTGAGCGTTTCCTTTCCCTCCCGTGGGATAAATAACGCGCGGTGGCGACTCTTCTGTTCAGCCGGCGCCGATTTTCGCAGTAGCGACAACTATCTCCCAACCTAGATTGCCCTTGTTGTTTGAACGTCTGGTTTCATCCCTTTGGTCACAGTCATCAATTTCCATTTCCACACTGTTCTTTTGTCCAAAGCTCATGGTAACCTTCGCCATCACAACCTCGTCTATGGGATTGTCAGTAGTTTCTGTTATGTCGATTGAAAAGTCGTAGCCATCAGTAACTTCGACCATGTTAGCTTCGACTGGTTCTGTATAGTGTGGGTCCGCCATTTGCAGAGGGTCTGTGTCGACCTTCATCCGGCCGCTAGCCTTCTCTCCAAACTTTAGACGTCCCTCCTGGATTGCATTTTGAACAAGGTCCCTGAAAAGAAAACATTGAGACGTTTTATGACCCAAGAAATTATGGTATTTACAAAACCCTCTTTTCTTCCTTTGTTCTATGGACGACATTT
This sequence comes from Lathyrus sativus, assembly GCA_963859935.3. Taxonomy (NCBI): domain Eukaryota; kingdom Viridiplantae; phylum Streptophyta; class Magnoliopsida; order Fabales; family Fabaceae; genus Lathyrus; species Lathyrus sativus. The sequence goes on along the minus strand of OZ012741.1, from coordinate 658,371,650 downwards.
TAGCGCCAGGTGGAACTATCATTTGCCCGTCTTTAACTAACAAATAGAAGATTTCATCACATTTTGTGATGTCAAAAGTATATGTTTTCTTTGGGAACCTATCTTTTTTTCCGGATTCGACATAACTCTTCCCCTGTGGGGGAGCTAGTACTTTACATGAGTAAGGTGGTCCTTGTTTAAGTTCAGCAAGATCCACTTAGCCATCATCGAAGCTCACAGGCTCATCACACAACCCTTCGACATTCTCATTATATTCGACAAAAGCTACCTTTTTATTTTTATTAAACTTAGCCTTTTCGTCTTTGAGCCTTTCTGATTGTTGAACTCGATCGGCTAGCTGGGCCATGTCCCTTAGATACTGGGTATCCAACTTTTTCCTAATAGAATAGTCGAGACCCCCAGTGGCCATTTCGACCAACTCATGTTCAGAGACCTGCGTGAAGCATCTGGCTTTAAGCAAATGGAATCTATTAAGGTATTCCTCAATTGGATCAGAAAACTTACGCTTCACGCTAGCGAGTTCCTTTAAGCTAATTTTAGTCTGGCCCATATAGAACTGTTCATGGAAAAACCGCTCTAACTGGATCCAATTACACACCGTGTTAGGGGGAAGCGTTGTGAACCAGGTGAAGGCATTCTTAGTAAGAGAACTTGGGAAGTATTTTATTCTAAGGCTTTCGTCGTTTGCTATCTCTCTAGCCTCGATTAGGTAACGAGCCACGTGTTCGACAGTAGATTCTGTCGTATCTCCTGAAAACTTAGTAAACTTGGGTACTTTCGTCCTAGGGGGTAACTCCGCCTGAAGGATATAGTCTACTATGGGTGAAGTGTAATTTGGCCTGGTGAACCCAGTGTTTAACCCATTTCTGGTCATAATTCTCTCGACCATGGCTGCTATATTATTGTCGACGACCACGTTGTTTTGTCGAACCTGCTGGACTACATTGTCCGCGTTTTGGTTCTGATTCACAACAACCATTCCTGGGTCTCTTTCTCCTAGGACACGGGGCTGATTTCGCAATGGTTCTTCCCTAAGCACTTCGACTACAGGAGGGGCCATCCTTCCTTGGTTTCCTACGTTGATTTCTGCCATATTCGCCAAATTTTCTCGTGGGATATCCGCTACTGCGGCTTGATTTCTGACTAAGGGAGGTACCCCCATGAATTCAGCCAATCTTGTTAGTTGTACCGCCAATTGTTGATTGGTCTAAGTTGTATTTTGGATTAATGGTTGAAAGATTTCACCCATGGTTTGTGACAAAGTCTGAACCATTTGTAGGTTACTTTCGTCCATCTGCTGTCTCAAACAAGCAACTGAGGTGTTGGTCAAATTAGGGCCTTGCGTCGAATACCCTAAGCTCTGGCTTTGGGGATTTCGAACCATGTTCACGCCTGACCCTGACCCCTGTAATGGCGAAGCCATTGCCTGATCTAAGAATATAGGGGGTGCACTTTGGAGCCCCTGCATCATAGTGGTGGGCATCCCATATGGGGGATTTCTTGGTGACTGTGAAAAACCAGGGGGACCAAACTGCCTAGAAGTCGAACTTCCCCCTAACAAAATCTGAGGATTCGACGTTTGATGGCCAATATATTCCAACACTGGTTGAGTATAAGTCCTTATCACCGTCGATCCGGCCCCAAGTACGGAGGGTGTCGGTACTGGCCTCACAGGAAGCACCGTTTGTTCTCCAGTCGACGATATTGGAGGGGGAACTCCATCGCCTCTTATTCCCTCACTGGAACCGTCTCCTTGACGGTTGGGGTTATCTGACTGATTCGTATCCGTAGCCATGTTCCTAGACGGAGTGCCATGCAAACAGACAATCCTCTCAATGTACATCTTCTCCAATCTCTCCAACGGGTAATCCATTCGCATAGGAATAAAGTGAGCAGATTTAGTCAATCTGTCCACAATAACCCAAATAGCTTCAAAATTATTCGGCGTCCTCGGCAAACCAGATACAAAATCCATAGAAATGCTATCCCATTTCCACTCAGGAATAAACAACGACTTCATCAAACCCGACGGTTTCTGATGTTCAATCTTTGACTTCTTACAAGTCAAACAAGAATACACAAACTCGACAATATCCTTCTTCATACGAGGCCACCAAAATACTTTCCTCAAATCTTGATACATCTTAGTAGCACCCGGATGAATACTCAATCCACTACGATGTCCTTCTTCAAGAATACTCTTCTTCAACTCAACAACATCAGGAACACAAACTCTATCACGACATCTCATAATACCATTCTCATCAATCCGAAAATCACCACCTTGGCCTTGATTGGTCAAAGTCAACCGATCAGTCAAACTCAAATCAGATTTCTGACCTTCTCGAATCTCCTCCAAAATACCACTTGTAAGCTTCAACATACCCAGCTTAACTCCACTAGAAGTCTTCTCACACACCAAACTCAAATCACGAAATTGCTCAACCAATTCCAACTCTTTTACCATCATCATCGACATATGCAATGATTTCCTACTCAGAGCATCAGCTACCACATTCGCTTTACCCAGATGGTAATTCAACCCAAAATCATAATCCTTCAGAAGCTCTAACCATCTTCTCTGTCTTGCATTCAATTCTCTCTGATCAAAGAGATACTTCAAACTCTTATGATTTCTAAACACTTCAAATATCAAACCGAACAAATAATGCCTCCAAAGTTTCAACACAAACACCTCGGCGGCCAACTCTAAGTCATGCGTCGGATAATTCTTCTCATGCACTTTGAGTTGCCTCGACGCATAAGCTACAACTTGTTTATCTTGCATTAACACACCTCCCAAACCCATCAAAGAAGCATCACAATACACAACAAACGGTTCTGCCGGATTCGGCAAAATCAACACAGGAGCCGTCGTCAACCTCCTCTTAAGTTCTTGAAAACTTGCTTCACACTTAGCATCCCAAACAAAAGCTTGACCTTTCCTAGTCAACTGCGTCAATGGCAAGGATAACTTAGCAAATCCCTCAATAAATTTCCGATAATAACCGGCTAATCCAAGAAAACTTCGAATCTCAAAAACTGACTTCGGAGTCTCCCACTGCGATACCGCTTCAACCTTCGACGGATCAACCGCAATCCCTCTACTCGAAATCACATGACTAAGGAAACTTACTTCCTTCAACCAAAATTCACACTTATAAAGTTTCGCATACAACTGCTTCTCTTTCAACGCAGATAACACAATCCTCAGATGCTCGACATGCTCTTCTTCGCTCTTCGAATAAACCAAAATGTCATCAATGAACACAACCACAAACTTTTCCAAATAAGAATGGAAAATCTTGTTCATGTACTCCATAAATACACCTGGTGCATTAGTCACACCAAATGGCATTACAGAATACTCATAATGTCCATACCTTGTTCTAAAGGCAGTCTTCGGAATATCCTCAGCCTTCACACGAATCTGATGATACCCAGACCTTAGATCTATCTTACTAAACACGCTTGCACCAACCAACTGATCCATCAAATCATCAATCCTCGGAAGTGGATACTTATTCTTGATAGTCATCTTGTTCAATTGCCTATAATCCATACAAAGTCTCATAGAACCTTCTTTCTTCTTAACCAACAACGCTGGTGCACCCCACGGCGACACACTCGGACGAATAAACCTTTTATCAAGTAAATCTTCAAGTTAACTCTTCAACTCTTTCAGTTCTGATGCGGGCATACGATACGGAGCCATCGATATCGGACTAGTTCCAGGAATCAAATCGATCGTAAACTCCACCTCTCGTTCCGGCGGTAAGTCTCTTATCTCTTCAGGAAAAACTTCCAGAAAATCACGGACAATTGGTAAAGCATCAATTGCTCCACTTTCACCAATACTCAAAGTTGCCAACAACATAAACACCTTAGCACCATCTTGCACCGATTTCTTCACTTGCTTAGCAGACAAAAACAAATCTCCTTCATCACTAGATTCAGGAAAAATCGTTGTTTTGTCAAAACAGTTAATATAAACCCAATTGAATCTTAACCAATTCATCCCAAGAATAACATCAAGTTGGTCTAGGTGAAGACACACTAGATCTATCCCAAAATCTCTACCAAAAATACTCAACGGACAATTCAAACACACATACGGAGTAGTTACCGAACCCATAGCAGGAGTATCAATAACCATACTACCACCCATAATAGACAACTCAAGATTCAACCTCTTAACACAATCCAACAAAATAAAAGAATACGTAGCTCCGATATCAATTATAGCGATCAAAGGTATACCGTTAATAAAACACGTACCTTGGATCAATCGATCATCACTAGCAGTCTCCGATCCTGATAGAGCAAACACTTTCCCTTTCTCTGGAGTCTTCTTCGGTTTGTCACACTTGGTACTAATGTGCCCTTGCTCACCACAATTGTAGCAAGTCAAATTCGCACCGCTTCTGCACTCAAGAGCTTTGTGGCCTGGCTTGCCACACTTAAAACACTTCTGCTCAACACTTTTGCACTCGGGAGCATGATGTCCCGCTTCACCGCATCTAAAACATCTCACCGGGGTAGAAATTCCCCCACTTGGCTTCTTGCCAAAACCAGCTTTCTGTTTCCCCTTATCAGCAGGAGTCACATACGACTTTCCTCTAAACGGACCCTTTCCTTTCTTATCATTCAAACTGTTGTAGTGGCTAGATCGAGCCCTACTATCCTCGTCATAAATCCTACCGGCAACCATAGTTTTGAATTCCAACAACAGAACTCCATAAGAACAAACAATATCGATAGTGTCACACACAATCAGCTATAAATGGGAAAACAAACACGTTAAAAACTTGGCCAACTGGCCGACTTGCTCTGATACCACTAATGTAACACCCCCTTTCTATACCCCCAAATAAACAAATAAATCACTTAATCACTTATTGAAATTTCGTCAGAGTAAATTTAAAATATGGTATAAAAGGAGCATGTCACACATACATGAAAATAAATCATACAACACCTGCTCAAAATGACATGTAACAGTGGGGTAGTTTTGAAATAGAGGACTTGGTCCTTACACCCACATTTCAATTTTCGAAATATCAGCGGATGATTAAAACATTAAACCATTTGAAAACATAATATCATAAATATACATATCAAATCAGTTTGTTCATCACATCATCATGGTTTTACAAAACACGTTTGCCAACAGATACATATACAATGTGTCTCAAAAGAATGTTATACAACCCATCTATCCGGTGCTACATATCAGAGCGACCCGACAAAAGAATGAAGATAAAACTTCACAAAAAGAACCTCCAGCAACCTAATCTGCAATGCCTCATAGAGCATTATAAAACAACAGAAGGGTGAGAAATATTATCATAATAATCAATGCATATAAATATATATACATATACGAAAATAAAGATACAATTATTTCACAATTCTCACCACAAATCATTCATAACTCATTATACATTTCACGACATGTATAAACACATATGAATAATCACAAAACATCTTTCACCAACACACCAATCCATTATTCACAATTCACCAAATCACCAATTCACATACAAGCATAATTCATATAACAATGACATCAATGCTATGTGACTCAACACAACTCAATGCAACTCAATGCCATGTGGTACCAACACTTGTTATCATTTTTCGGTTTTTACATATAAACCGGGTCCACCCTTCTAGACCGATAACAACAAAGCTCATTCCCTAAGCTTTCAAATCCACCCTTCTAGGTTTGGGACAAGCCACTAGTCTCCACGAAACTAGCAAACATTGCCTCTTGACTAAATGATGCATATGCAATCAACCACAAATGCACTTAAGACCGATCTCACGTCTTAATCCCATGCATTCAAATAATTCCTCCCTTTAAGAATTAAAATAAGATTGCACACACAACATATCATAAAATCACGTATTCATACTTTACATCATCATGTTTATCAAACAATGCACACATATCTTACAATATGCTCCCGTGCATTAATTCACAATAATCAGATACAACAAATATGCATTCATAATTCAACCTCATTATCTTTTCAAACAATGCACACATATTCACAATATGTTCTCATGCATTCACAATATCGCATGCAATCAATATGCATTTACACTTCAATATCATTACCACATTTATCAAGCCATGCACACATATTCACAATATGTTCTCATGCATTCTTCACATACAAACAATATGCATATATTTGTCAAAAGACTATATTTCATAATCGATTCCACCATCTAGGATTCACGCCATACGGCTACCCACAACATATCATATCACAACATGCACAAGCTATACGTTATATAACAAAAGTATTCTACACAATAACACATCAATCACACACATTCGCGACGGTAAAAATCAACACAACAATATGTTTTCAATTTTCTGCTATAATTGAACCAGGTACAGGCCTCAAAGCCATTTTTTCTAGAAAGATAATCTCGTTAACTTACCAACGCTTCGAACGGGGGTCAAAACCAACTTACGGTTCAAGAGTTATGAATTTTCGAAGTTTTCCGAAAAACCAGAATTTTGCCTAAACACGGCTACAGGATTTTGCATTTTCGCCCGAAAATACGACCGATCCAATTATTTTTTTCGAAACAAACACATACTCATACTCACCTAACATATAGCAGTGAATTAGAACCATTAAACACGATTTCTACGACGTCCGATTTCCACTCAAATCTCAAACCCTCAATTATCCAAAAATGTCAAAACTCACAAACTCAACCAAATTCAATCAAACGAAATCCAATAATCACGGCTAAATATTACCGGACTAAACTATGTAATTTATTTTGAATTCTAACCGTTCAAAACTCGATTCTACCGATTAAACCATTTATGCCCTAGAATGGAAAATGGAGAAAAACACCCAAACAAACTCAAACAATCCATACATAACCACATACATTGATAAGATAATGATATTTCACACCCTTACCTTACTCAAATCGATGCTTGAGAGTTGTTCTTGATGAAAATCCAAGCTTTGCTCTTTTCTTCCCTTTTTCTCCTCTTCCACTTTCTTTCTCTTCTTTCTCCTTCTTATGTTTCTAACTTTCTATTTCTTTTCCAAATTTCCTTTATATCACTTTCTATCCAATTTCCTTCCAATTTATTTTCCTCTCAAACATCTACCAATTTAATAAATAATCATTCAATTAATTAAATAAACCCCATAATTCATTTAATTAATTAAAATAATCACTTAATTAAAATTGGACTGTTACAACTCTCCCCCACTTAGGAATTTTCGTCCTCGAAAATGTTACCTGATTCAAACAACTCTGGATAAGACTCCCTCATCTTGCTCTCCAGCTCCCAAGTAACATTTCCACCAGCCGGTCCTCCCCAGGCAACCTTCACCAAAGCAATCTCTTCGCCTCGAAGTTGCTTCAACTCCCGATCCTCTATCCGCATAGGTGATGTCTCCACAGTCAGGTTATCTCTCACCTGCACATCATCTACTTGGATCACATGAGACAGATTCACAATGTATTTCCTCAACTGAGATACATGGAACACATCATGGAGATTAGCAAGCGACGGTGGTAAAGCAACACGATAGACCACTTCTCCTATCCTCTGCAAAATCTGATAAGGACCAATGAAACGCGGCGTCAACTTACGCGACTTCAATGCCCTACCAACACTAGTCATCGGAGTGACTCGAAGAAACACGTGATCTCCCTCTTGAAATTCAAGTGCTTTCCTTCTCTTGTCATGATAACTCTTCTGGCGATCTGAGAAATCCTCATCTTCTCTTGAATCATCTTAATCTTATCGGTAGTCTGTTGAACTATCTCCGGTCCAACTACAAGACTCTCTCCCGACTCATACCAACACAATGGCGTCCTACACCGTCTACCATACAAAGCCTCAAAAGGTGCCATACCAATACTCGAATGAAAATTGTTGTTGTAAGTAAACTCAATCAAAGGCAAGTAGCTATCCCAAGATCCTCCCTTCTCCAACACACAAGCTCTCAAAAGATCCTCAAGTGACTGAATCGTCCTCTCAGTCTGACCATCAGTCTGTGGATGATAAGCTGAACTCAAACGCAACTTCGTACCCAAAGCACCTTGCAAACTTTCCCAAAATCTCGAAGTAAACCTCGGATCTCTATCCGACACAATACTAGACGGAATGCCATGCAAACAGACAATCCTCTCAATGTACATCTTCGCCAATCTCTCCAACGGGTAATCCATTCGCATAGGAATAAAGTGAGCAGATTTAGTCAATCTGTTCACAATAACCCAAATAGCTTCAAAATTATTTGGCGTCCTCGGCAAACCAGATACAAAATCCATAGAAATGTTATCCCATTTCCACTCAGGAATAAACAACGACTTCATCAAACCCGACGGTTTCTGATGTTCAATCTTTGACTTCTGACAAGTCAAACAAGAATACACAAACTCGACAATATCCTTCTTCATACGAGGCCACCAAAATACTTTCCTCAAATCTTGATACATCTTAGTAGCACCCGGATGAATACTCAATCCACTACGATGTCCTTCTTCAAGAATACTCTTCTTCAGCTCAACAACATCAGGAACACAAACTCTATCACGACATCTCATAATACCATTCTCATCAATCCGGAAATCACCACCTTGGCCTTGATTGATCAAAGTCAACCGATCAACTAAACTCAAATCAGATTTCTGACCTTCTCGAATCTCCTCCAAAATACCACTCGTAAGCTTCAACATACCCAGCTTAACTCCACTAGAAGTCTTATCACACACCAAACTCAAATCACGAAATTGCTCAACCAATTCCAACTCTTTTACCATCATCATCGACATATGCAATGATTTCCTACTCAGAGCATCAGCTACCACATTCGCTTTACCCGAATGGTAATTCAACCCAAAATCATAATCCTTCAGAAGCTCTAACCATCTTCTCTGTCTTGCATTCAATTCTCTCTAATCAAAGAGATACTTCAAACTCTTATGATCGCTAAACACTTCAAATCTCGAACCGAACAAATAATGCCTCCAAAGTTTCAACACAAACACCACGGCGGCCAACTCTAAGTCATGCGTCGGATAATTCTTCTCATGTACTTTGAGTTGCCTCGAAGCATAAGCTACAACTTGTTTATCTTGCATTAACACACCTCCTAAACCCATCAAAGAAGCATCACAATACACAACAAACGGTTCTGTCGGATTCGGCAAAATCAACACAGGAGCCGTCGTCAACCTCCTCTTAAGTTCTTGAAAACTTGCTTCACACTTAGCATCCCAAACAAAAGCTTGACCTTTCCTAGTCAACTGCGTCAATGGCAAGGATAACTTAGCAAATCCCTCAATAAATTTCCGATAATAACCGGCTAATCCAAGAAAACTTCGAATCTCAAAAACTAACTTCGGAGTCTCCCACTGCGATATCGCTTCAACCTTCGACGGATCAACCACAATCCCTCTACTCTAAATCACATGACTAAGGAAACTTACTTCCTTCAACCAAAATTCACACTTATAAAGTTTCGCATACAGCTGCTTCTCTTTCAACACAGATAACACAATCCTCAGATGCTCGACATGTTCTTCTTCGCTCTTCGAATAAACCAAAATGTCATAAATGAACACAACCACAAACTTTTCCAAATAAGGATGGAAAATCTTGTTCATGTACTCCATAAATACATCTGGTGCATTAGTCACACCAAATGGCATTACAGAATACTCATAATGTCCATACCTTGTTCTAAAGGCAGTCTTCGGAATATCCTCAGCCTTCACACGAATCTGATGATACCCAGACCTCAGATCTATCTTACTAAACACACTTGCACCAACCAACTGATCCATCAAATCATCAATCCTCGGAAGTGGATACTTATTCTTGATAGTCATCTTGTTCAATTGCCTATAATCCATACAAAGTCTCATAGAACATTCTTTCTTCTTAACCAACAACACTGGTGCACCCCACGGCGACACACTCGGACGAATAAACCTTTTATAAAGTAAATCTTCAAGTTAACTCTTCAACTCTTTCAGTTCTGATGCGGGCATACGATACAGAGCCATCGATATTAGACTAGTTCTAGGAATCAAATCGATCGTAAACTCCACCTCTCGTTTCGGCGGTAAGTATCTTATCTCTTCAGGAAAAACTTCCAGAAAATCACGGACAATTGGTAAAGAATCAATTGCTCCACTTTCACCAATACTCAAAGTTGCCAACAACATAAACACCTTAGCACCATCTTGCACCGATTCCTTCACTTGCTTAGCAGACAAAAACAAATCTCCTTCATCACTAGATTCAGGAAAAATCACTGTTTTGTCAAAACAGTTAATATAAACCCGATTGAATCTTAACCAATTCATCCCAAGAATAACATCAAGTTAGTCTAGGTGAAGACACACTAGATCAATCCCAAAATCTCTACCAAAAATACTCAACGGACAATTCAAACACACATACGGAGTAGTTACCGAACCCATAGCAGGAGTATCAATAACCATACTACCACCCATAACAGACAACTCAAGATTCAACCTCTTAACACAATTCAACGAAATAAAAGAATGCGTAGCTCCGGAATCAATTATAGCGATCAAAGGTATACCGTTAATAAAACACGTACCTCGGATCAATCGATCATCACTAGCAGTCTCCGATCCTGATAGAGCAAACACTTTCCCTTTCTCTGGAGTCTTCTTCGGTTTGTCACACTTGATACTAATGTGCCCTTGCTCACCACAATTGTAGCAAGTCACATTCGCACCGCTTCTGCACTCAAGAGCTTTGTGGCCTGGCTTGCGACACTTAAAACACTTCTGCTCAACACTTTTACACTTGGGAGCATGATGTCCCGCTTCACCGCATCTAAAATATCTCACCAGAGTAGAAACTCCCCCACTTGGCTTCTTGCCAAAACCAGCTTTCTGTTTCCCCTTATCAGCAGGAGTCACATACGACTTTCCTCTAAACGGACCCTTTCCTTTCTTATCATTCAAGTTCTTGTAATGGCTAGATCGAGCCCTACTATCCTCGTCATAAATCCTACCGGCAACCATAGTTCTGAATTCCAACAACAGAACTCCATAAGAACAAACAATATCGATAGTGTCACACACAATCAGATATAAATGGGAAAACAAACACGTTAACAACTTGGCCAACCGGCCGACCTGCTCTGATACCACTAATGTAACACCCCCTTTCTATACCCCCAAATAAACAAATAAATCACTTAATCACTTATTGAAATTTCGTCAGAGTAAATTTAAAATATGGTATAAAAGGAGCATGTCACACATACATGAAAATAAATCATACAACACCTGCTCAAAATGACATGTAACAGTGGGGTAGTTTTGAAATAGAGGACTTGGTCCTTACACCCACATTTCAATTTTCGAAATATCAGCGGATGATTAAAACATTAAACCATTTGAAAACATAATATCATAAATATACATATCAAATCAGTTTGTTCATCACATCATCATGGTTTTACAAAACACATTTGCCAACAGATACATATACAATGCATCTCAAAAGAATGTTATACAGCCTATCTATCCGGTGCTACATATCAGAGCGACCCGACAAAAGAATGAAGATAAAACTTCACAAAAAGAATCTCCAGCAACCTAATCTGCAATGCCTCATAGAGCATTATAAAACAACAGAAGGGTGAGAAATATTATCATAATAATCAATGCATATAAATATATATATACATATACGAAAATAAAGATACAATTATTTCACAATTCTCACCACAAATCATTCATAACTCATTATACATTTCACGACATGTATAAACACATATGAATAATCACAAAACATCTTTCACCAACACACCAATCCATTATTCACAATTCACCAAATCACCAATTCACATACAAGCATAATTCATATAACAATGACATCAATGCTATGTGACTCAACACAACTCAATGCAACTCAATGCCATGTGGTACCAACACTTGTTATCATTTTTCGGTTTTTACATATAAACCGGGTTCACCCTTCTAGACTGATAACAACAAAACTCGTTCCCTAAGCTTTCAAACCCACCATTCTAGGTTTGGGACAAGTCACTAGTCTCCACGAAACTAGCAAACATTGCCTCTTGACTAAATGATGCATATGCAATCAACCACAAATGCACTTAAGACCGATCTCACGTCTTAATCCCATGCATTCAAATAATTCCTCCCTTTAAGAATTAAAATAAGATTGCACACACAACATATCATAAAATCACGTATTCATACTTTACATCATCATGTTTATCAAACAATGCACGCATATCTTACAATATGCTCCCGTGCATTAATTCACAATAATCAGATACAACAAATATGCATTCATAATTCAACCTCATTACCTTTTCAAACAATGCACACATATTCACAATATATTCTCATGTATTCACAATATCGCATACAATCAATATGCATTTACACTTCAATATCATTACCACATTTATCAAGCCATGCACACATATTCACAATATGTTTTCATGCATTCTTCACATACAAATAATATGCATATATTTGTCAAAAGACTATATTTCATAATCGATTCCATCATCTAGGATTCACGCCATACGGCTATCCACAGCATATCATATCACAACATGCACAAGCTATACGTTATATAACAAAAGTATTCTTCACAATAACACATCAATCACACACATTCGCGACGGTAAAAATCAACACAACAATATGTTTTCAATTTTCTTCTATAATTGAACCAGGTACAGGCCTCAAAGCCATTTTTTCTAGAAAGATAATCTCGTTAACTTACCAACGCTTTGAACGGGGGTCAAAACCGACTTACGGTTCAAGAGTTATGAATTTTCGAAGTTTTCCGAAAAACCAGAATTTTGCCTAAACACGGCTACGGGATTTTGCATTTTCGCCCGAAAATCCGACCGATTCAATTCTTTTTTCCGAAACAAACACATAATCATACTCACCTAACATATAGCAGTGAATTAGAACCATTAAACACGATTTCTACGACGTCCAATTTCCACTCAAATCTCAAACCCTCAATTATCCAAAAATGTCAAAACTCACAAACTCAACCAAATTCAATCAAACGAAATCCAATAATCACGGCTAAACATTACCCGACTAAACTACGCAATTTATTTTGAATTCTAACCGTTCAAAACTCGATTCTACCGATTAAACCATTTATGCCCTAGAATGGAAAATGGAGAAAAACACCCAAACAAACTCAAACAATCCATATATAATCACATACATTGATAAGATAATGATATTTCACACCCTTACCTTGCTCAAATCGATGCTTGAGAGTTGTTCTTGATAAAAATCTAAGCTTTGCTCTTTTCTTCCCTTTTTCTCCTCTTCCACTTTCTTTCTCTTCTTTCTCCTTCTTATGTTTCTAACTTTCTATTTCTTTTCCAAATTTTCTTTATATCATTTTCTATCCAATTTCCTTCCAATTTATTTTCCTCTCAAACATCTACCAATTTAATAAATAATCACTCAATTAATTAAATAAACCCCATAATTCATTTAATTAATTAAAATAATCACTTAATTAAAATTTGACTGTTACACAACACACTTTGGCTATGTCTAAGACATCCTATTTATAGTAGTAAAAAATAACTTCTAATAACCTCCAACATCACCTCCTCTCGCCACTTGTCACAAATGCATGGATCTACTGCTCATAAGGTGCCACGTGTCTTCTTAAGTATTTAGCAAGCAAAAACCGTTCCCTCCAACTTTTAAATTTCAAATCCTTCGACGAACCATCCACAACAACAAGCGGTTGAACTCCTAGCTTCTGAGTGAGTTCTTCGACTTCTTCTTTTGGCTGCTTTACATCTTTCGACCAATCTTTCATTCTCAATTTACCCTTGGCCTTTTATCTTGAATTCCTTTCTTCTAAATGGGGCGTCGAAATTAGGAGCTAACAAGTAGCAAGAGGATTCCTTCAAAAGTATGATTTAGACTACTTTAAAGTGTTTGCACCTGTAGCTAGACATGAAACTATAAGATTGGTTATTGCTATAGATGCAAATAAAAGTTGGCCTCTGATACATTTAGATGTGAAATCAGCTTTTCTAAATGGTCCATTGCAAGAAGAAGTTCACGCGTTACAACCTCCTGGATTTGTGATAGAGAAAAAAGAAGGAATGGTGTAAAAGTTGCATAAAGCATTGTACGAGATGAAACAAGCTCCAAGGGCTTGAAATCTGAAAATTGATTCATTTTCAAGCATATGAGATTCAAAAAGTGTGAAATGGAATATGGTGGATATGTGCAGTATGCCTCTGAAGCCAATGTGATTCTGGTATGTCTTTATGTAAATGACATACTTTTGACAGAGAGTTGTTCTTCTGAGATAAACAATTTTATAAAGGTGATGATGAATGCATTTGATATGACTGATCTTGAAAATATGGTATATTTTCTAGGGATGGAGATTCTACATTCTAAAAAGGAAATCATTGTGCACCGACCAAAGTATGAGCTTGAGTTGCTGAAGATATTTGAGCTAATGAATTGTAGGTCAACAGTCACACGTGTTGAGACAAACCATAAGTTGGGTCCTAATGCTGATGGCGAGGATGTAGATGTTACAACCTTCAAACAATTGGTTGACTCTCAGAGATATCTGTGTAACATCAGGTCTGACATATTGTTGCGGTGAAATCTGGATACCAAGCTATTGATTAACTTGAATCTTAATTCATTTACAACCGAACTTTAGTTTATCCAAATAGGAAAGGTTTAAAGAAATAAAAACCTATAAGAATGCAAAGCAAAAGGCAAGGCCTAAAGCTGAGCAAAGAGAGATCTAAAGGTTCGGGGGTTGGTTATACCTAGGGAAGGTGTTAGCATCCTAAGCATCTGTATTACTCTACATGAACCTCTTGTTAATATTTGTGTTTGCTAGAGTTTGCTTACTAAGGGTAAAGTGCTAAGGTAAAAATCTAAAGTATAAAAGTATGTACAAGTTTGCTCGCGAAGACATCGCATCTCGTGCCTACGTATCTTGACGGGAATGGAATCAGAGCAATCGTAGTTCCCCTATCTAGGGATGAGGAACTCTTGACTATGGTCAAGGTTCCAAAGAGATGTAAGCATTCATAGAGAAGTACTTACAGGGAGTGCGGCGACTCTAAACTAAAGGTTATGCTAAACGGGAAAAGAAATGTCCACGACGGGACGACTAAATAGAGCACGGCGACTCCAAGTTCTATGGTTGAAGTAAAAAGGGAAATGTCCACGGAGGGACGACTAAATATGAGTACGGAGACTCAAATCCTAAGGCTAGGACAAAGGGGATAAAGGGTTGTCCATGGCGGGACGGTAAACATGAGCACGGCGGCTCAGATCCTAAGGCTAGGATGAAGGGAAGGATGTCCACGACGGGACAGACTAAAAGTGAGCACGGAGACTCAAATCCTAAGGCTAGGATGAAGGAAAAGGATGTCCGCAACGGGACGGTAAACATGAGCACGGCGGCTCAAATCCTAAGGCTAGGATTTAAGGGAATAAAATTATGAATCAGACCTCATGTGAAAATACATATTAACACAAGAATTTAGAAAAAAGAATCAACTAAAACGGATTTAAAATGAAGGAGTTAAGATTTTTTTGAATTTGTAAAGGAAATAAAAATAAACAAGTAAAAAAAAAGAGTATAATGTACAAGTTGGGTGTTGAACCCATGACCCTTGGACGACAAACGTGATACTCCACCACTTGTCCATACGCGCGCGTGTGAACATGAGATAGAAGAGAAGAAGGAAATGATGAAACCTGGAAAATATGAAGAAAAAAAACTAAAAGAGTTGATCCTCCTCAGGGATCGAACTCAGGTTCAAAGGCATGATAAGGTGTTTTAAAGGTAAGCGTGCAACCACTGGGGTGGCGATACATCCATTGACTATGCCACCCCAAAGTAAAGATAAGCCATCAATGTGTGTTATCCTGGGCAAAGCTTGAGGCAAAACAAGGAAAAGTTGAAATACGTTTTGATCCATAACTTCTTCAAATCTCAATCTTTTTTCATGAAATCTTAGCCTAAACCACTTGAAATTTTATGAGGAAGATGATGGTGCAATTGGTTTTTCCAAATAATGTACACATAATGAAATTCGAATGATCATGCAATATTGAGTTTTAAAATGCGTTTTGAAGATCGAGGCTCAAAGCTGATGCAATTAGAGCAAGAAACTGGTATGAGCAAATTCCAAACATGTAAAAGGATGAGTTTCAACAGAAGTTTTGATTTAAAACACATCAGAATAAAAAATGGCATGTTAGTTGCAAAAGGATGAAAATTGGTGTTTTTGAGTGAACAACTTAGCCTTATGACACAGTATCCAAACATGATTCTAAGGCAGCACATACTCACATAGTTAACAGCATTTTCACAATAAAACAACAACCAAATGAGTTTTATTTAA
This sequence comes from Lathyrus sativus, assembly GCA_963859935.3. Classification (NCBI taxonomy): domain Eukaryota; kingdom Viridiplantae; phylum Streptophyta; class Magnoliopsida; order Fabales; family Fabaceae; genus Lathyrus; species Lathyrus sativus. The sequence goes on along the minus strand of OZ012741.1, from coordinate 658,355,187 downwards.
AACAGGAACAGCCACACACCTTGTTATCATAAAGCAAACAAAAGCTCAATGTTACAAGCAAGCTCATATTGAACAATCTCCAAACAAGAAACTAGTAGAAGCAAAGACCAATATTTCTCATTGTCACAATATTAATTATCATAGACCCAACCTGTCAAGACTTTGGTGCAAGTTGGACTAACCAAGCATGCTATGAACTAATCCACATAAACCTCAAAATGTCAAAGTGAGTTAGTAAATTCAAATCAAAAACAAAATCTTGACAGAGCCAAATTAATACTTCTATGGTCACCACATGCCCAATTAACCCAACTGACCTAGGCAGCCAACAAGACATGCACTTTACAAGCTAATCAATCAGCCAACAGGCCTCAAAATCAAAGCAAACAAAATCCATTGAAATGACAGTCAACATTTTTCAATAGTAAAACAAAAGAGCAACAATGAGTATAATAAGGTTCTTGGTTTGGAAAATGGAAGCAACAATGGTGTACACTAAAGTCCACCCAAGTCCTAAATACATTGCTCATGAATAGAGGTAGGCACCAAACCTACTACTATAATTCATCACAGTTAACAACAGCAGCCAACACCCCTCATACCAAACAGCCACCTTAGTGTAAGATTTTGGTGACAGTCATCAAACCAAGACAGTTGTTCCTTAACAGGTTTATTATGAGAACAGGTCTTGACAGCAAAGAATATTTAAATCAGAGGTTGACAACACACCAGACCAAAAAAACACAATAGTAGCTACTTGTCAAACAAGAAAAATACCACATGTTATGTACTCAACACATAGTAGTTGCAACAAAACTTGAACAGAAATCTGATGACAATTGAGGTTGGTAAAACTTAAAGCAAGAGCTGACATCCTCCAAGCAAAATGGCCATAAACTCACCAATCAAACTCACCTGATCAGACAGCAACTTATACAAAGAAAAATCTGATGTGAAAATAATTAAAGAGGTATTGAATGGAAACAGAAACAGTAACATTCTTTGGTATGACAGGCTAAGCATTAAGGCAATTTTAGAGAAAAACTGGAATTCTCCATCTGTTAGGGAATTCAAGCAGTTTTGGTAATAGACAACAGGTTTTGACAGCAGTGAAATACCCCCCTCCCAAAGAGTCAACACTCTTAATAGTTCCCCCCAAAAATTGAGTAGCAATTGTAACCTGAACTAGGCTAAGCTTAAAACTAACTACTACTGAATTGGGAGGCCTGGCTCCTAAGCACAAACATGGCCATCAACACATGAGTTCAAAAATGCCAGCATCAAATCCTCATTATTCCATACACTTCAATAGTCTAGTAATGACATAACCATGTTTGCCTAACGACAACCACACACAAACAATTGGAAGCCTGAGCTATCAAAGATTCACCTATCCAACTTGGTCCTTATGACAGTTGTAACTTCAAAGACAACTCTCAAACTTCACAAATAGAAAACAACTTTTTTGATAACAACAGTTTTCAAATTTAAGACATGACATTGTTAAAACATCCAGCAAACAGTCCAATACATATTTCCATATGGTGGTCACTACTTCAAGGTAAGCAAACATAAACAAAACTTATCATGAAAATAAATTCAAGCAGAACAACAGCAAGTTCAAGATGACAAAACCAAGCATCAATCCAAATATGCTTCACATGATAATTACAACTTTCATAAAAGCAAGCACAAACCAAAAACTCACTCCATGATCTAATGGTTCCAACACTTTTAACCAATACATATAGATAAGAGAGGGCAAATTTAGAGGTTACATACCTCTTGTAGATCTCACTATGCTAGCAGCCAAGAAAACCAGAAATTCCCCTTTGAGCACACTTTGTGAAAGTTACTTCTTTTTGAGGAAAAATGCAACCTTGTGGCCAGTTTGTGAAAATGGATTTCTAGATGGTGTTTGAGATCATGGACAACTATAATATCATTAACATGAGGTGTCTCAAGTGTTAAAGTGGTAGGAAATGGTCTTTGTAGTGATTTGGCTTGAAATGTGTGTAAAAGTCAAACTGTGGTGTATGGACAGTTGACTTTTTGATCCAAAGGTTTTTTGAGGAAACCAATTGTGGGAACAGCTTCAGAGGGTCATTTTAAGTTTGTCTATATGGTTTTTGAAGAGTTGGGATGTTTAGAACCAGAGATGGTGTGGAAAATGCAAAGTGGTCAAAATGGTGTTTTTGGTGAATTTGCACTTTCAAGCAAAAGGGAGAAAGAGAGAGAGCTGAGTAACATGGTTCTCTTGGATAGTTATCTGGTGTTTAGAAGAGTTCTTCCGTCCTCAAATGAGGTGAAGGAGGCCTCTATTTATAGGCAAAGCAAGGGTAGTGGGCAGATTTGAGGCTTCCTTCCTAAGAAGGAAAGGTTTTGTATTTTTGAATCAAATCTCCAAAAAGGGCTTTCTTGGCTGATAGGTAAGCTTAATGTCAAGCAAAATGATGAACTTAGAGTGTCTAAAATCAGGCTAGAAGGTATAGGTTCATGGCTGGTTCAGAATTCACTTTCCACCTCTTGCTTGTTTTATGATTTTTTAATGCAAGTTGCAAGGCAACTTGCAAGCCCACTTGCAATGCTTGGCAAATCCATTTCCTCTGCATAATTCTCATACTTCTTCATTATAAAACACCTACATATCAGAAACAACAACATCCAAGGGCTGAGATTGGTCCAATTGATCAAAGAAATGATTTTTGAAAGTTTGTCAATGTGGGACTCAAGTGTGAAAACACCAACTTGCCAAATCCATAACTTTCAGCTCACAACTCCTTTTGAGGAGTTCTAATACTTTTTGGAAAGCCCTCATGTAGCTATAAAACATTCATGTTCACAAGAGCTTCTGACTCCAAGTGGAACTAGGTCAAAAATCTCTTCAAAGTTGGCTGAAAATAAGGATTGTGCAGCCAGAATTTGCAAATTCTCACTAAGTGTTTTACCCTTTGAAAATGATCTTGGCCATAACTCCAATTCTATGCATTTTTTGATTGTGGGACTTTTGTAGGACTTGCCAAGAGCTTTCCAATGAGCTTTGAACCAACTCATTTGGGTGTGTGGTTAAGGAGTTAGGGTCTAGCCCCTTTCAAAATCCTAATTCCCGACTTTTCCGATTACTCCTTCATCCTTGATCCAATGATCATGAAAATTTATGGGCAGGTGTAATATGACATAAGGAACATTTTTGATTCATATCTTGAGGTCAGATTCCTTATGGTTGAAGAGTTGACTTTTCGGCCAACCGTACAATCGATCGATGACTGACGAGGCGACTGTTGACGTTCTGAGTCCTCTGAGGTTTTAAGACTTCTTGAGTGAACTTCCCTGAGCCATATGAGCTTAATGAACCACAAACCCACCATTGGAATAACTTTTAAAACAAAAGTCAAACCACAGTCGACTTTTCTTGATCAAAAACCCTAATCGGGGATCCATGAACTGTACTGCTCCTGATCTTTGTGTGAAAACCCCAAATTGGATTCATGCATGACCCCATGTAGTATTCTTGATGGTTTAGATACTTGCTTCATGGAGAAACAATCCAATGCATTGACTGATTAAACTGTCGAACCCTCGATTTGCAAATGTACGGAATCCTGATTCACCTATAATTAAACAGAGACAACTTGAAACTGGTTATAGTTAGATAATCAAAATGGAAATGATCCTAAGATGATGATGAGGATCTAAGAGGTCAAAATTTGGGGTGCAACACATATGTTATATAGTTAGAATGGTAAGTAAATTTATGAGTAAACCAAAGTGGTCACATTACCAAGCTGCAATCAGGATACTAAGGTATGTAAAATGGATTATTAAGTATGGCATTTGTTTTCCATCTAGAGTGTCAGATGATGTTGAGCTGATATGCTATTTAGACTCTATCTGGCGTGGGGACATAGTAGATAGAAGAAACATTATAGGATACATGTTTATGTATCTAGGAGCTCCCATTTCTTGGTGCTCCAAGAAGCAACCAGTGGTTGCGCTATCAACTTGTGAAACATAGTATATAACTAGTGCTTTGTCAGCATGTCAGGCTGTTTGGCTGATGAATTTGCTGCAAGACTGAAGTTTAAGCTGAGCAAACCAGTTAGGTTGATGATTGATAACAAATCAATCATAAGTCTTGCCAAGAACACAATGCCACATGGAAGAAGTAAGAAAATTGATACAAAGTATCATTTTATGCACAATCGAGTTCAGAATGGAGTGTTTGAGGTTGTCCACTACAGCATTCAGAAGCAACTTGCAGATGTGATGACCTAGGAAATAAAAAATGAACACTTTATCAATTTGAAGGATGGAGTTGGTGTTGTTGATTTTTAATCTTGAATATGAATTAAGGGATTATGTTGAAATGTAATTCAAATTCAAGTTGCGTTTGAGTTTCAATTTCATGTCATTTGAGTACACATTTCATTTACATTTGAATTTGGGTGAATGTATATAAATCCAAAGTTAGTTACATTTTTAATAGAATTTAGTTTTGAGATTTGAGGAAAAAAATTAGTTAAACAACACACACACACATACTCTCTCTCTCTGCAAATTCTTTCATCTTCTTTTTCTTGGGCGACAATGGACGTTCAGTGTTAACTCCAACAATAATAAGCATATTAAATGCAACACATCATGTAACACATGAAATAACAAGTATAAGGAGAAAACGTTGGTTTGTGGTATAAATAACAAAACAAAATGGTTTGTTTTGATTGATTTTTAAATGTAAAGACAAGTTGTCATTTTAAGGAGAAAACTATGATTAGTCGCCCACAAGTATAAGACAACATTTGCATCACCTAAAGATGGAGGATTTTGCTCGAATTAAAATTAACAAGTCTATCACTCAACATCTAAGTGAAAAATGTCAATATCTTAAATACTATGAAGAATAGGAGAATTATTTTTTAAAAGAAAAAGTGCACAAAGACACAAAAAGTTTGTATGAGTTTTTGTATTTTTTGTCTTTTGAAATTAGTCAAAGTATGATTAACATTGATTGACACTTATTAAAAAAACAAAGTTTGAAAAAATCACTTGACCAAGGTTAAGGTTTATTATGAAAGAGGTTTAACTTTGAAAAACAATAAGATTTTGAAAAAATGGAGGAGATTTTGAAAATTGAAGAAGGTGAAGAAGAAGTGACTACCCTAAAAAGCAAAATAAAGAACTAGAGATAGGAAGGATCTAACCAAAAGATAGCAAACTCCATAGCAAGCCAAATAAGAATTCCTTCCACCTTGAGCATAAGCCAATAAGCAAGATCCAAATAAAGGTCAAGATCTCCAATCTATAATAATCCATGCATAAGGAAGGAGTCCTAATTCTGAGTCCAAGGGTCCAAGAATAATCCAAGAAGTCTAAGGTATACAAGAAGTCCAAAGTATAAGTTCGTCCTCAAGCATAACCACAAGAATTAAGAGAACCAATATTTTAGAGGTTTAATCCTTTATTAATATTTTTTGAACAAAATATGGTCCAAATGGACAAAGGAAAAAAGAACATAAGCATAAACAATAGTATGATATGATAATAATAAAGCATAAAAGGATAAAAATAAAGAGATAAGGGAGCGAGAAGGAAACAAAAACAAAATTAGTACAATAATATGGTTGATATAATATATATATATATATATAATAGTATTATCAATCTTCATGAAGCACAAATTGTCAAATTATGGAAAATACTCGACTAATCGTTCATAAGAATGAAAACATGATCTCATACATTACCATGAGGAGGGCTCCAACTCGGATGAAATCAAGGAGTATGAAAACTAACTCCCACGGGTAACAAAATATCTAATTATTTCAAATTACACTACGGAGATTAGGAGAATAACATCTCACTTACAAACTCGACTTAGTTCTGATTTAGGAGTAATTTAATGCTATGTTAAGCAATCGTAATTGGACTTATATAGAAGTCACGACTATCTGAGGCCGGACAATAATAATGTTTAAGCTAATGTATGCTAGAGAGACCATATGTAGATCATCCTTCGAAAGCAATACCGCACGAAAAAAATATATATTAATCTCATCTTCATCAAAAACTTGAAACAAATTCTAATGATATTAAAGATTTTCATTGATCATAAGAAAAAAGAAAAGAAGGGAGAAGGGAAACCAAATTGAATTACAAAATTTGGACCATTCCATCTTTAAGTTTCATCGCTCTTCTTGGTGGACTAAGAAACTAAACTCTCATCAACATCCAAAGTTCATGGAATTTAAAGAGAAATTTGATCAACTAACATCAAAATTCAAGGCAAAACAAAAGAAAATGGAAGAAGGAAGAAAAGGAACCAAAATAGTCCCAAAACAACAAAAAAAACACAATTTTGCTACTGGTTAATCGATTAACCATTTGCATGTGTAAATTGGTTAATCGATTAACATGGCAGAACTACAAATTTTTTTGAAACATAATTCAGCATTCATGATTCAATCATTTCTTCAAACATCTCATGATCATGAATGCAATTTAGCACGAAAATTCAAGTAAAACAACAACAAACAAGACCAATAAAACACAATTTGCAAGATCTAAAGATCAATCAACAAGAATCAACCATAGATCATATTGTGGAAGATGGATCAAGCACAACAATGATGGAACAAGGATTTACCACTTCAAATCTGAAAATGCTTTAAATCAACTTCAAGAACCACACTCCAAAGCCTTTTCTACTGAATTTGATGATGAAGAAGTGATTGGATGAAGGTTTTAGCTCAATGGTTAGTAAGCTTCAATGAAAAGCTTACTAACTTTTAATGGAAGAAAGAGCTTTAGTGAATTTGGTGGTTGAAAGAAATTGAGAGAATGAAAAGGAATTTTGACAAGGTGAATTTGGCTCTCAAAAGCTTGAATAATGAATGAAATGAGGCCTCTATTTATAGAATTTAGGCTTGGAAATTTTGGTGGTTTGAAATTTGGATTGGGATTTGAATTTAGGATTGGGATTTGAATTTGGAGGCAAAATCAAGATCAAGTGATGATTAATGAGGGTGTATGATGGGAATTAATTATGACGAGGTAGTGAAATTAAAATGATGTGATCTAGAATATTCTCATGATGAAACAAGTGAATTTTGGTGCCAAAATGTTGCAGAAATTGAATTTGGCTCATTTTCACAAAAAACTCACTGGTTAATCGATTAACCATTTCATGTACAAATTGGTTAATCGATTAACACAATGAAAAGTGAGAAAAATGACTTTTTGCTATGTTGTCTTGGCTCCGGCTCGATTCTTTTGACTTGTCAAAGAAGGCATGAAAATAAACACATGAACCTTAGAATTTCTTGAGTAATAAACAATCAAATCTTGGGAAACTCTTGATCAAATGATTTTAAATTGTTTGCAGATTAACTTTGACTTTTTAGATGAATTTCATTCGAGCAGAGTAACTATTGATTGGTGTTCTTGATCCACACCTCTTTCTGGAAAAAAGTTAGTAAAGGAAAACAAAACAAAAATATTTTTGGTATTTTGATTAGGGTTAGTAAACATAAACAATCAAATAAAAACAAACAAGGAAAAGACACAGTCTTAGTGATCTTGCTTATGATGCAGGATGCAAATGAAATGTGGGATCTTAGGGGTAAAAGTTAGGGTATTACAGTTGTCCCTATTTAAGTTTCTTCTATCCAGAGATATGAAGATTGACATCTTTGTCTCGACGAGATAGTAGAGACTTAAATGTAACAAGTAAACCCAATTTTTGGCCCTAAGGGACCACAAGATGATGTGATTATACAGATTATATGCAGACACAAGACCTCTGTGGGGAGAAAATGCCACAGGAGACAAACAAAAATCTAGGGAGCAAAAGAAAAGAGAACAGAGTCTGCAGGGGAAAACTAAAGAGTAAGATTCCACTGAAGGGAAAATTACCAAAGAGGAAAGTCTCATCCCAACAGAGGAAGTTAAAATCTCCGCTGGGGAAAATATCACCTATTACCAAGTGACCAGTAATAACATGATCGAAAGGAAAGATTACCAACTACCAACCAAGTGCCAGCTATGACAAGGTAATCAACCAAAAAGATATGAGAAATATTACCTACTACCAACCAACAACAGTACGACAAAGATAATAAAATCAAAAAGGAGAGATTACCAACTATCAACTAAGTGATAGTTACGACAAGGTAACCAATTAAAAAGATATGAGAAATATTACCTACTACCAACCAACGGGCAGTACGACAAAGGTAATAAACTCAAAAAGAAGAGATTACCAAGTATCAACTAAGTGATAGCTACGAAAGGGCAATCAACCAACAAGATACGATGAATATTACCTACTACCAACCAACGGGCAATAACAAAGGTAATAGACTCAAAAAGGATAGATTACCAATTATCAACTAAGCGATAACTACGAAAAAGAAACCAACTCGAATGGAAAGATTACCAACTATTAACCAAGTGATAGCTATGACAAGGCAACTAACCAACAAGATACGAGGAATATTACCTACTACCAACTAACTGGAAGTACAACAAAGGTAATAAACTTAAAAAGGAGAGATTACCAACTATCAACTAAGAAATAGCTATGACAAGGCAACCAACCAACAAGATAAGAGGAATATTACCTATTATCAACCAACTGGCAGTACGACAAAGGTAATAAACTCAAAAAGGAGAGATTACCAACTATCAACTAAGAGATAGCTACGATAAGGCAACCGACCAACAAGATACGAGAAACATTACCTACTACCAACCAACGGGCAGTATGACAAAGGTAATAAACTAAAAAAGGAGAGATTACCAGCTATCAACTAAGAAATAGCTACGACAAGACGACCAACTCAAATGAAAAGATTACCAACTATCAACCAAGTGATAACTACGACAAGGTAACCAACCAAAAAGATAGTTCCACTAAAATGAGACTCTGCTGGGGAAAAAGGTATTGCCAACTACCAGTTTACTGGGTAGAGGACAAGGGGTACTCAACCAAAATGGAGCAATAAAACCTGCTATTGGAAAAGGTAGACTAAAATAGATAATAAACTTGCAAGGGACCAAAGTTCAATCCAGGAATAAGCTGGAGAGAAACGGTCAAATAAGACTCATCTCGAGGAGGAAATATCTCAATTGGGGAAAATTCCATCCAGATAATGAACTGGAAAGAAAACTGAATCAAAATCTTCCACGAGAAATAAACTCGGTGGGGAATTAGAAAGGAATAAACTCTTTCTACTTAATGGTCGACACTCTATATTGGAGAGAGGACACACATACACACACTCTGTGGAGAAAACAACACCAGAGAGTGCGAAAACACCATCGATGCCAAATGCATAAAGATGAAACAAAAGAGATGTTATGCTCGAAGGCAGATGCATGAATGTGCATATGAATATGCTGACAAAACCAGCAAAAGGATAAACATATGGCGATAAAACACCACAACTCAAACAGATACTCAGCTAATCTAAAAAAGATGAGGATATCATTAGAAATTCTGCTAAGGATATCTACAGGGGAATGAACCATAACAATCCTGTGGGGATTCCACTGGGGAAGATAAAAGCCATCAATGGAAAACAAATACTGCTACAAGGCTTAGATCTTACTAGGGAGAGAAAGTTATTTCTTAGGGGAAAACCCAAAAGATTCAATCTTCTAACATCAATAATCCATAAAATGGATAACAACATCAACCCTGCTTCGAGGATGGAAGAAAAACGGTTGGAGAAACAATAACAAACCAAATCTTCTTGATTCTTCCTAGGGATAAGGAAAATCTATATGAAATCCGCTTCAAAGGGAAGAAGAGATCTGATGCAAAAAATAATGGATCCGCTGGGAATCGCAATCATGTAAATGATTGTACAAACTCCACTGGGGAATAACACAGATCTTCTGAGCATATAAGAAAAGTTCTTTGAGGACTAGTCAATTCTAAGAAAAACATTTTGGACTTGCTGGGGGAAAATAAGAAACTAGCATCATAGCAAGAAGTTAAGTTGTGGGGATTTTAAATTAATACTCAACACAAGGTGAGAGAAACCCCGACAGGTGACTGCTATATCAACATTTCTTAGAAGGCGACAACATTGCTCTCTGTTTGGGGAACATCCAAAGTAATGATACATAACCTCCATTGAGAATCAGCAAGGATAAATCTCCACATGGGGACTAGCATCAAGGATATGTGAAACTAAAAAATTGCTCAACTTCTTGATTAAAACCTGGATGGCGAGAGAAATATACTTAGTTGGAGAAGATTTAAATCAAGACTTAGCTGGGGAAAAATCTAAACAACTCTCGTTTAGAGAAAACCTAAGTTGGTATTCAACTGAGGAATATTGGATTCCATGAGTCCAACATAATCATAACAAATCTTGAGGAAACCCAATCATCTGGTTAACAACTAAAAGGGAAACCTAGTTACAAACTTCTGCTGAGGAATTATCAACATACTCTACTGGGAAGAAATAATAACGAACCCTGCTGAGGAAAACACTAAGCTTTGTACTTCACAATCTTACCGTTCTTAGAATAACCGTTGACATTCCTTTTTTATATTCACAAATCAAAGCAAAACGTTTATATAGTTTTCAAAAACTTAAATCAATTATTCACATTTTATTTCAAAAATCATCATCAACAATAAATGAAATTTTGCAAGCATAGACAAAAATAAGAATTGCAAATAAAGGGACAAAGGCCCAAATTTTATTAATAGAATGGAAGCTCGCAAATGGTGTAACTCCATGGATCATTATAAAGTTTGAAAAATGGTAAACACATGGAAATGGTTACATTGAAATACAATGACCATTATTCTCCCGAACAACTTTGAATTCCATTATGCTCAAAACTTTTGTTGAGAATGATTGAAAGAGAATCATTGACAAGCAATGTTACTTCAAGTGATCAAGACCGGCCGAATGCAGTTACTTGCCAAAATCTCTAAATTTTGCCTAGATTGCCCTTTTAGGTTTTCAATCTATCGGGATGATTATTTCTGTTTTTATCTCTAATTTTTTCCTGGATCGCCCTTTCGGGTTTTTAGCCCACCGAGACGCTCATTTTTGCCTAAGTCGCCCTTTCGAGTTTTCAACTTAGCGAGCTGTTCTTTTTATTTTGTTAGGCGAAGTATTTCTTGAATGCATCGGAATTCACAAGACAAATGAACTCTTCACCAACATATGGGCCTTCAGAGAAGGCTCTCTTAACAACACATGAGCCTTCATAATTAGGAGTCCATTTCCCCTAGAATCAGTAGTAAAAGTCGAAATCTTTTTAGCACGAGGTTGCCTTCTTTGAGCACACGAGGTCGAACCTTCTAATCAAATGCTTTCTTCATTCTCTGTTAATACAATTGGCCATGACACAAGGCTATCATTCTTTCCTGTTCAATCAAATTCAACTAATCGTATATGCTCTGACACCATTCAGCCTTAGACAATTCAGATTCCATCAACACTCTCATAGAAGGGATTTCAACTTCTATTGGGAGCACTGCCTCCATACTATAAATAAGAGAGAAATGGGTTGCCCCTGTTGAAGTGCAGACAGATGTACGATACCCATGCAGAGGAAAAGGGAACTTTTCATGCCAGTCCTTATACGTGACAATCATCTTCTGAATGATCTTCTTAATGTTCTTATTAGCAACTTTAACAGCCCCACTCATCTTAGATTGTAAGGATAAGAATTATGATGCCCAATATTAAACTCATCACATAATCCTTTTATCATCTTGTTATTCATATTTGACCCATTATTGGTGATAATCTTGCTCGGAATGCCATACCGACAAATGATTTAGTTCTTGATAAACCAGACCACTACTTGCTTGGTCACATTGGCATACGATGTATCTTCAAACCACTTTGTAAAATGAACAATAGCCACAAATATGAAATGGTGTCCGTTCGAAACTTTCGGCTTATCCATTCCAATCATATCAATGCCCCACATGGAGAAAGACCAAGGGGAAGAGATAACATTGAGAGGAGTTGGAGACACGTGAAATTTTCCAGCATAAATCTGGAACTTATGGCATTTCTTCACATATCCGCAACTTTCAGTTTCCATGTCAGCCAATAGTAACCTGCCCTTAACATGTTCTTAGCCATTGCATGTCTATTGGCATAGGTACCAAAGGATTCTTCATGAATTTCTTTCATTAACATGTTTTCCTCGTGTCTATCCATGCATATGAGCAAAACTGTGTCATAATTTCTTTTATACATCACATCATCATTCAAGAAGAAATTACCAACTAATCTCCTCAAAGTCTTCTTATCTTTCTTAGATGCCCCAAGTGGGTACTTTTGATTCTGAAGAAAGCATTTAATATCATAATACCAAGGTTTATCACCAACAACCTCTTCAACTGCAAACACATGAGCTGGTCTATCCAGACGCATTACATCAATTTTTGGCACATTATGCCACTGATATACCATAATCATGGAGGATAAAGTTGCTAAAGCATCTGCCATTCTCTTCTCTGGGTATATGGTGAAACTCAACCTTATTAAAGAAAGTTAACAGCCTTCTTGCATAATTGCGATAAGGAATCAAATCAGGTTGACGTGTCTCCCACTCCCCTTCAATATGATTAATCACCAAGGATGAGTCTCCGTATACATCAAGAATTTTGATCCTTAAATCAATAGCTTTTTCCAAGCCTATAATACATGCTTAAGAATTATTCGTGCAAGTGAACACCAACCTTGCAGTGAAAGGAATATGAGAACCATGAGGAGTAACAATTATTGCCCCAATACCCTTGCCATATGCATTAACAGCTCCATCAAAAATCAAACCCCATCGGAATCCAGGCTCAGGTCCTTCTTCAGGTAATGGTTCCTCACAACCTTTAACCTTTAAGTACATCACATCCTTATCAAGAAAGTCAAACCTGATAGTTTGCTAATCATGAATTGGCTGGTGTGCCAAATCACTTCCTTTTATTGCTTTTTGAGTCTGGTACTCGATATCATATTCTGACAACAACATCTGCCAGTGAGCAATTCTTATAGTTAAAGCAGGCTTTTCAAAGATATACTTGATTGGATCCATTTTTGGATATCAACCAAGTGGTATGATTCAACATATACTGGCGAAGACACTTAGCAGCCCAAGCCAAAGCACAACATGTATTTTTAAGCATGGAGTACTGAGACTCATAGTCAGTGAACTTACTCAAGTAATAAATGGAATATTCTTTTCTGCCAGGTTCATCTTACTGACCAAGAACGCAGCCCATGGACTCTTCCAACAAAGTCAAATACATAATCAAAGGTCTTTCTTCCATAGGAGGAGATAAAATAGGAGGTTCAAGCAAATACTCTTTAATACTATCAAAAGCTTTTTAGCAATCCTCTATTTATTGACAACCTTGATCTTTGTGGAGCAACTTGAAGATCGACGCACAAGTGGCAGTCATATTGGATATAAATCGGGAGATATAATTCAAACATTCCAAGAATCCTCTAACTTGCTTTTCTGTTTTGAGCGCAAACATTTCCTGAATAGCTTTAACTTTACCAGGATCAACTTCAATGCCTTTCTGGCTGACAATATAGCCCAACAACTTTCCGAAACGGACACCAAAAGTGCATTTTTTCGGATTCAAACGAAGCTTAAACTTACTCAATTGCTGAAATAGCTTCAACAAATACTCAATATGATCTTCTTCAGTCTTTGACTTAAAAATTATATCGTCCACATAGACCTAAACTTCCTTATGCATCATATCATGGAACAGAGTGTTCATAGGTCTCTGGTACGTTGCACCAACATTTTTCAAATAGAAGGAAATCACTCTGTAACAGAATATTCCCCAGGGTGTAATGAATGTTGTTTTTTCCATATCCTTGGGTGCCATCTTTATCTGATTATAATCGGAAAATCCATCCATAAAGGAAAATATATTGAACTTGGCAGTATTATCTACCAACATATCAATGTGTGGAAATGGAAAATCATCTTTCAAACTTACTTTATTCAAATCTCTATAGTAAACACACATTCAAACTTTTCCATCTTTCTTTGGAATAGGCACAATGTTGGCCACCCATTGAGGATATTCAACAGTCACAAGAAAACCAGCATCAATATACTTCCGAACCTCCTATTTGATTTTCACAGTCATATGGGGATGCATTCTTCTCAATTTCTATTTCATAGGCGGGAATTCAAACTTCAACGGCAAACGGTGCTCCATAATATCAGTATCAAGATCATGAATGTCTTGATAGGACCAAGCAAAAACATCAACATATTCTATGAGAAGATCTGTTATCCTCTTCTTAACATCTGACTGAAGCAGTGCACTAATCTTGACTTCTTTTCTATCTTCCTGTGAACCCAAATTGACCAATTCTACCTGCTCTTCATGAGGTTGAATGGTTTTTTCCTCGTGCTCAAGTAACCGAGAAATTTCATCTGAAATCTCTTCAACATCCTCTTCTTCAGCTCCAAATACAGGGAACTCAAAGTTGGGAGAGGGCATAAGGCCATTATTTCCAATGGGTTTAACAACCAATATGCACAATGATTTATGTTTGATTTTAGAATATGAACAAAAGTTCAAGTATCATGCAAATAAAAGTGATTATTATATTATTTATTTTTTTGGTTTTTTTATGTTACCACTTTTCAGAATAAAGCAAAAAAGGAAAACCTATAATGGATAAGAAAAATAACATTTTATTGATGATGATAAAATTTGAAATAAAGCCCTCACAAATTCACTTTCAACTTGGGCAGAGTGAAAGGATTTTTGAAAATACAATAAAAACAAATTACTTTGAAGAGTGAATAACAATGGGAACATCAACAACTATCCAATTGTGGAAGATCTATCCATGCATCACAATATTGGGAAGTTCTTCTTCTTCATCATCCAATTCATGGCATATCTGTCCATGTTCAGATTCTTCAGGCCTCGGTCAAGGAGCATAAAAGGTTACATATGCATCTTCTATATAAGAGAAGTATCCAGGGTCATCAAGGTATGACTCCATTCCTGAGGATCAATTTCATACTCTTGATCGTCTTTAATGAGTGCATCAGTAGAATGATCTTTGTTGATGAATCCGGCACTATGAAAGGCCTCATTAATACACTTTAAATATCTTTTAACTGTACCAGGCGCAAAGCCTAAACCATTTATGTCTTTATTATCAACCACATCAATAACTTGGCCCCAACTGTCAGACCGACCAGTCTCCAGTACATGCAAAGCATCTTTCATAAAAGACATGGGCAACCCATTCTTCTTAACAGTCTTATCATCGACGGAGAGAGCTTGGAACGGAGTTCCAACAGTTTTGTCGACATAAATATACGAAAAGGATGAAAGATGGCTCACCAACAGCGCTTGTTTGCCTCCAACAGTTACCAGCTTGTCATTCTTAAAAAATTTCAATTTCTAATGAAGAGTCGAGGTCATTGCCCCAACTTCATGAATCCAAGGTCGGCCAAGCAGACAACTATAAGCAGGACAAATATCCATTACTTGAAAAGTAATTTGGAAGAAGCATGGTCCTATTTTAGTTAGAAGATCAACCTCTCCAATCACATTGTCTTTAGATCTATCAAAAGCTTTAACCACAACCCCACTATACCTCATGAGATCACATTCAAGGAAGACTCTGTATCACTAGACTTTGGAAACACATTCAAGGAAGATTTTGTATCAACCAGCACATTGGAAAGTGCGTCTTCTTGACAGTTCATATAAATATGTAAAGCCAAATTGTGATTTCTCCCCTCCTCGGGTAACTCTTCATCATAGAAACTCAAATTATTGCATGTTGTGAGGTTGGAAACAATGCCATCAAATTGATTAACAGTCACGTCATGCTCAACATATGCTTGTTCCAACACCTTCTACAAAGACTTCCTTTGAGCCTCAGGACTCATCAATAAGAACAACACTGAAATCTTAGATGGGGTATGCAAGAGTTGATCTACCATACTACACCCACTCTTCTTGATCAATTTTAATACCTCGTCCTCATCAACTTTCTTATTCAAACCACTTGACTGACCGAAAATATCAACAACATTCTCACCTTGAAGTTGCTTCCCAACGATGACATTCTCCACTCTCTTTGGAGGCTCAAAAGCAAAGACACGACCACTTTGGGTCACTCTACTAACATCAACGATACTTACCACATAATACAAAGAAGAAACAGACACTTCCTTACCATCTTCGACCATGGTAACATTGTATTTATACGGAATAGCCTTGTCAGATTCATACAGTACTGGACCGGGTAATCGAATAATCAAAGGTGTAAAAACAGACTTCCGACTATCATAAGAGATAAAAACTCGTTATGGCATATTAAAGTGTGGCACAATAACATTCACATTGTTCTCATATTCATCCCTCTTTACAGTGACCTCAACTGAATTCTGATCCATCATCTCTTGAATGTCCCTTTTCACTATCACACAACACGCAGGTTCATAGAACATATGCAACAAGCTGCATAATCATGATCAACATCATGGTATTCACTCAAAAATTCATGCATTTCCACAAGTGATCTTAGAATCCAATAGATATCATAAATATTGAATGTACCAAAACAATCTTGAACCATATTCATAGACGCCTTACCATGATTGGGCAACGAGTTCAATTGCACATTAGGATTGGTGTCTTTGAAAGTCAAAATACCACCTCTAACCAACCTTTGTACCTTTATCTTCAATGGATAACAATTCTCAATGTCATACCCAGCTCCTCCCTGATGGAAAGCACAATGAGCCTCGGGTTTATACCACTATGACAAATCTTTTAGAGCAGCAGGTGTTGCTCGAGTTTGAACAAGGTTCTTTAGAATCAAAACAGGAAGCAATTCTGAGTAGGTCATTAGAATTTGATCAAATTTCTTCTGAAAACGACTATGTTGATTGTTCTGTTTGTGAGAGTGTTCTTGGGCAAGAGCTACTTGAACAACAAGAGTTGAATTGATAACAGGCGTAACAGATGAAACATGTTGATGACTATTTCTATTGCGAGGTCTTCTATATCTCTATTGAGAAATGGCATTAGTTTCCCCTTATTTATTCTTGGTAAACCCTCCACCATATTTCTTGGGATTTCCAGCAGAATTACCATCTTTTAACAAATGTCCTTCACGGACACCCTCTTCCAATCTCATCCCCATATTCACCATCTCAGTAAAGTCACTTGGGGCACTAGTAATCATACGCTCATAATAAAACGAACTCAAAGTTTTTAGGAAGATTTTGGTCATCTCTTTTTCTTCCAAAGGAGGATTAATTTGAGCAGCAATCTCGCGCCACCTTTGCACGTATTCTTTGAATGTCTCTTTATCTTTCTGAGCCATTGCTCGAAGCTGATCATGATCGGGAGCCATATCTACATTATACTTATACTGCTTTACAAAAGCCTCACCTAAATCTTTGAAAGTGAAAATTTGAGCGTTGTCGAGTCCCATATGCCATTTCAAGGATGCACCAGACAAACTGTCTTTAAAGTAGTAAATGAGAAGCCGATGACTATCAGTATGAGTCGACATCTTACAAGTGTAATAGTTAAATGGCTCAACAGACAAGAGTTATCCTTATGCTTTTCAAATTCAGGGACCTTGAACTTAAGTGGGATCTTCACATTAGGAACTAGGCATAACTCATGGGCATTCTTCCCAAAAAGTTCTTTCCCCCTTGAAGCCTTGATTTCTTTCCGCATTTCTGCAAACTGATCCTGAAAATCATCCATACGATCGAGGACAACCAGACTCTCGCTCATAGCAGTATGGAAAATATGTTCTTCAGTATAAGGCACAGTGTGACCCACGGGTGGCGGCACAGTACAACGGTAGGAACAATTGGAATCTCAGTATGAGGAACAACATTGACCACAGGAGGTGGTATAGTCATAACAACAGAAGTTCTTAGACCTTCAAAAGTAGAAGGTTGATATCCCTCTGAAACGTAATTGAGAGGCAAGCCCCAAGGGAAGCCAGGAGGCATCTGATGTTGAGAAGCGTTAATCGGGGCCACAAAAATGGGCATTGATACGATCTCAAAAATCCTTGTTCTCTGCACAGGAGAAGGAGGAGGCGGTGGTGGCTAATTCTGAGCATCCACCAATGCTTCCATCATACTAGAAAGTCTTTTCAAACTATCCTTCAGAGTAGTTACTTCCTCACGAAGCTCACAGTTCTCTTGTTGCAATTGATCCATCTTTTTCCTTAGATTAGCTCGAGTGTTGTATTGGTGCGGCAACTTGGCTAAATGAAGACCAAAGGAAAAATAAGACATCTGGAAAAGGCAAGAAACAATGCAAGAGATGATACTTGATGTGCAATATGCAAATGCAAAGCCTTCAAGGAACTTTAAAGATACAAGGTAAATTGCAAAAATTATATAACAAATTTGAAGTACTGAAAATCACATTTTATTGATAATGGAAATGGATTACAACTTTGGAGTATAATTTCAAGAGTTCTAACAAAAGAAAATAAAAAGCTTGAACTAGAAATCCTTAGAAATTTCCATGATAAGAAGATCTCCCTTGCAGCTTTTCATTAAACTCTTTGATCTGCTCCTCCATCTAAGTCTTCTCAACTACGAGCTTGTCAACAACCAACTTCCAAGCAATTGAGGTAGAGGGAGCATCTGAAATCTAAATGCTAGAGGAAAATAAACCCTCTTGCACTTTTCCTCTTGTTAGTCATTTCTTCTTCATTCCTTTGCTTCAACTGTTTTTGAAGTTCTGCATTCTCCATGTCAACAATCTAGTACTTGTTCCTTCAAGCATCCCTCTCTTGTCGCATCTCATTCAAAGCAATCTGAAGTTTCTTTGCATCATTCATGAAAATAAGAACGGGCATTCTAGCAGCTAGAGGTAAAGGCTCTTGACGTGGATAAGGCATTTTCAATGTGATAGCTCTAGCTTGTACCCATGGATATAAGGCTCCAAAGAAACATAATTTGGATTTCCCAAGGCTTCCATTCCTTACTTATGGATGTGACCCCAAGCTTGCATAATCTTATCCTTGAATGCTTTGTTGCCTTCACCCTCTTTGAAGAAGAAACCCTCCAAATAAATATTTCTTGGTTTGTCTTTCATAGGATACCCCAGCTGACGACGGGCCAAAACCGAGTTGTAGCTAATGCCTCCTTTTGTACCAAAAAGAGGTACATTAGGAAATTTCTCACAACTATAAATGATCATTGTCGCTTGCGCGAAAATAAGGTGCCGGCATGACAGAAGAGTCGCCACCTTTCGTTATCTATCCCTCAGAGCGGGAAAGGAAACGATCGGAAAAACCTGACGAATAAGGTAAGACAAGGTCGTCGCAACCATTGTCTGGGTTCGGGAGTCGGTTACACAAGGGGAAGGTATTAGCACCCCTCACGTCCGTCGTACTCGACGGGATCCTCGCTTGTTTGTTTACTTGGACGGGTTGGTTATAATCTATCTACCTATCAAGGCTGGCTGAAAAAGAAAAGAAAAATGACTCGGCAAAGCGTCGCACTTTATGCCTACGTATTCTCATCAGAAAATGAGAAATCAGAGTCAACGTAGTTCGGCCTACGAAGGGTTATGGGGGAAGGTAGCTCGCCAAGACATCGCCGCCTTGTGCCTACGTACTCTCAACAGGCATGAGAGATCAGAGCTCACGTAGTTCGGGAAACTACGGTTTATTTCCTGTTTTTAACGAAAGAAGTGTTTTTTATTGTGTTTGTGATCTCAACCGCACTAGAGACTATGACCTGAGAGTGAATGCGTCGCATGTCACCCAAAGGGTACCGTACTAAACATCCAGACTGTGGAAAAGAAACTCTCCCACAATCCTCTCTCAGATAGCTTAAGGCTCGTAACGTACGAAAGAAATCATTCATGATTACTGTATCTTAAACTGTTTTGAGATGAGAAGAGAACAGGCCCAACTAGGAGGGAGACTATCAAGTCCTACTGTTATCATGCCATGGATTAGTCCTATGGTTGAGGTTTGAACAGGGAACTCCTAGAAGTTGTCATGCATAGGTTTCAACCTAAAAGTCTATCATCAAATCCTTATCAAAGGAAATGAGAGTCCTAAGGGATCATGTCAATGATACACCAAAACAGACAAAGCATCAGCTTAACAGTAAAATGCATGCAATGCAAGTGAGGGAGGAAATGTGTGTGGGGCTTCAGCCTCCACAAGCTCGTCTCAACCTCAAGCCAGTCATGAAATAACAGTAATCATACTGAAAAATAAACAACATGCTATCAAGCACTAAACAGTAAACTGCAATCATACAGATAAAAGAAATGAAATCATGCTATCAAGCAATATAAACACATGGGCAAGGGAGCTGGGCTCTACCGAATACCCGCAAGCAAAGCCAAGCAATAACAATACAAGCAGATGCACTCATGCTCTTACACTGAGCTTATTCTAGATGAACCTAGTCTAATGCAACAGACAAATCAGACAAAACAAACAATACAGAAAAGAAAAACAGAAGAAAGCCTCAGCTCCTCCAGCAGCTACTCAGTCTTCAGACTTCAGAGATCACTTGCTTTCCAGGTATCAACCCTACAACATGAGTATCAACTCATCTTCTCCCTTAAGCTTCAGCTTCTTGATCAGCTCCACCCTCAGGCTTCACTATCTTCAGGGATCTTCAACTTGATCTTCACAAAGTCTTCAGACTTCAACAATCTTCAAGGAATCATCCTCTTCAAAGCTTCAACTCATACCCTCAATGGCTCAAATGCTCCAGCAAACAAGATTCAGTCAACAAGATGAGGTGAGGATGTTACAGTGCTCACTGACTTCCAAAGGATGCCATTGAGGACTTAACATCAAAAGAAAAGCTCTTTCAAAGTTCTGCCTCAGAGGGCAAGGTCACTAATCCCTCCAAAGGAGAGAGGTGAATACCCTTAAGGGACTCTATGTCACAGAGAAGGAAGGAGGTGGACAAAGCACTCCTTGTTTATTGAATGGAAGTATCCTATCTAGGGCTCTGCCTATGCACTTATGATCCTATAAACAAAACAACAAAAGCCAGCTAAACTCCTCTGCAAGGTCTTCAAAACTTCCATGATGATCCACAAGGTCTTCAACTCAATCTTCAAAGCTCACACACTCAAAAGAGAAGGAAAGAAAACAATACAATACAAACTATGCCTCTAAGCAACACACATACTATCCATACATTCAAAAATCAATTAAAAATACTAAAACACCATACAATATTCTAGCAAAATTCTAGGGGACTCTATACATACTTACCCTTAACCCATATATTCCCCATACACTAATATGGCCTATAAACCCCAAAACAAAATTGTTCAAGTCTACTTATACCACCTAAAACCCTAATTTGAGCACCTAAATGTCAAACAATAAAACTACATCAAAATTTAACCTACAAATTGAGAATTAAATTCTATATGAACTAGGGTTCAATACCTAACTATGCCAAAAAGAATGGCCCAAAAATCCTAAGGGAAAGTCCTAAAACAAATTGTACAAAATCAAGTATCAAACAAAATCAATTAAAAATACTATTTACAAGGAAATATGCTAAAAAATATTAAAAGAAAAATAAAATGGAATTTTATTTTTTATTAATTTTCTAGACAAAATCATGAATATGTGAAAAAAAGAAGAAATGAAAAATATTTATTTTTATATTTTCTATGAATTTTTGAATATGCAAAGAATTAAAAGAAATTAAGATAAAAGAGTATAAGAAATAAAGGGGAGGGGGGTATCAAAAGTAGGGCGCCCCAGTTCATTCTGATTGGGCCAGGAATGTGGGAGGTGTGGATAGCGTTGGTTTCTGAGGCCCATATCTAACAATTCATCAAAACGGCACATTTTGATTAGTGGTACGCAGCGTTTTATACACTTCAGACTCCCTCCACTTTTGAAATTGAATTGGAGCCGCTGGATAATGCGAAGAAGTCAAGGATTTGAGACCATCCAACGGTGGAGGCTCATCTTCTCCAAACAAACCCTAGGGTTTCATCTGAACCAGGATCCATGCACGATCCTTCAACTCAATCGTTCTCAATGATGGCTTGATGAAATCCAGAAATTCCAAAAGCAAAGTTGTACTATTAATCACCCAGAACACGATGTTATTTATAGTTTTCCCTGAAACTCCACATGTCACCCTAACAGAACACTTGAAAGCCAGGGTTCCAACATGTTACTCTGCCATCAATCTTGATAAAGCTTAGTTCTAATGGTGTGATCTTGTTCCTTAGGTTACCATCATCACTCTAAACCATAACACATCAATTAATGCTCAACACACGATCCATTCTTGCAACTGAAAGAAATTGGTGTCTGCCATGGAACTTCACAAAACTTCCTCAAATTCTCAGAATATAGTCCTCTACCCTAGCTTAACCAGTCTAAACCTAGAACTATGGTGAAATGCATATAAATAAGGTGATACGATTGAAATCACCAACCTGTCAAGTTGCAATGGTGGATGTGGTTTCACTCCAATTCAATGCCTGCAAGCTTCCCTAATTGATCCTTAATGGCAGATATGAATTCTGTATGCAAAAAGATGGATGAACACTGCTTGAATCTTGTGTTTGATCTCAATATGCTTTCCTTGCAAATCCTTCAAAACAGCTTCAAACCTCCATGGATCTTCCTTCAATTTGGTATGCAATTGCTCCTAAAGATCAGAGTAGTGTGTTTGTGGAGGAGAAATGAATGAAGATGGAAGAGAAAGAGAGTTTGCTATGGAAATGCAAATGGAAGGATCCCACTTTTTCACACTCTAATCTCACCACTCACCAACAACTATCACCAACCCTGGCCTCATTGTGATTCACCCTTCTTATAGCAATCAAAAGAATGATCTAGATACATCTAGAAACTTGTGGAATCATTTGGAAAGTTTTAGAACTTCTCATGAAATGATACTTTGGATATCCATTATCTCATGCCTTAGGCTTGCCAAATTGACTTTAAAATCTCCTTACAAGAGATATTGAGAAAGAATGAGTGAAAAACATGCACTTCCTTGCCTTTGGTGAAGTTTTGTCAAGTTGCCTTATTATGCAAGAATGAGAATTACAAAGTAACCCCCATTTCTATGCTTCAAATCAAAATTCTACCTGAACCATTGTTTTTAAAACATTGTTTGGAGTCAAAATGACATATTGGATGACCCATTTTGGATTTGTACATCTCCTAAACCAATTTCCAACTTCAACTTTTTCAACTTATAAGCCATTTTTAGGTCATTTTTACCCAATCTTGTAAATCCTTGCTACAAGCTCTTTCAATAACACATGACCACTTTTCTAGACTTAAAATCCCATTTTGAACAACTTTCATGTTTTGAGTTTTTTCATTTGAGGCTTGGAAATAGGAGATATGGCCTTTGCTTAAAATGACCTATAACTGCCAAATGACCAAAATATCCCTGTCTTGTTCAAACCATAACTTGAGTTCTACAAATCCTATCAAGGACTTCTAGTACTCTCTAGAAAGCTAAGAAGATGATCTTCAACATTCATGTTGACCAAGAGATCATAGGAATCATCCTACTAGGGCAAAAGTTGTCTGCAAGTTGGGTGACTTTCAAGGACCCAGATTCACACACCTCTGCTGACCTGTAATCTGACAAAACCATAACTTGAGCTCTGCAACTCCTATCAAGGACTTCCACCACTCAAATTAAATCTAAGAACAAGCTCTACAACATTCATGTTGTGGGGAAGATGAGATATCAATCACATCTTGAGCTAAAACTGCCTGGAAGATAGGGATCAAATTAGGGTTTTTTCACTGACAATCCTCAGAAACCCTAACTCAAAACTTCTCAAACTCCTCAATCATGATGAGTTGGTCTAGGAATCATCTTTATAACATGTCCATGCATCATTCCATGATCTCATGGCCCTTGGATTAGATCTCAACCTTCTCCAAATCTTCAGTTATCCTAGGGTCGACCCAGTCAAAACCCTAGTCCTACCATTCATGGTTGAATCTTCTGAATTCTTGCACAAGGACTTCTCTGGGCTTCATGATGGCTATCAAGACATCTCATAGGCTTTCTCAAAACATCAAGTTCATTCTCAAAGTATCTGAATCATCTAAGGAGTTCCCACAACTCTCAGGCTATGAGTCACATATCCTTGATTTCACCCAATTCCTCTGGGGATCTCTTGAACTTCCTAATGAAGGTATCACCTTTCAAATACTTAATGAGTAAATAAATGTTGGTCAAATTTTGGGGTGCAACAGCTGCCCCTATTCAAACGGCTTGAACCTGACTGGGTGAGAAGCGAACGACTCTCAGTCAATCAAGGTGCGAGACGATTGAATACCGGTAAACCCGAAAATTTGCCAACTGCACGAGCCCACGATGCCCTGCGAGGAACAAATCTTCGAAAAACTACGATACTAGCTGCACGACAACTAGCTGGAGAAATACTGATCTGACATCGCCGTCAGTTATCCACATTGAATCATCATCAGACAACCAAACACCCAGCATCACCGCTGGAAGACTAAACCACCTGACATCACCGTCAGACAAAATTCTGAGGAACACCCAACATCGCCGCTGGAACGCCCAATCACTTGACAACGCCATCAAGAACAACCATAACTCGGGGAAACAAGCATCCAACATCGCCGCCGGAGACCTAAACCTGAATCACCAAAATACCCAACATCGCCGCTGGAGAACGAACCATCCAACATCACCGCTGGAGAACTGAATTAGCTGACACATCCAACATCGCCGTTGGAAAACTGAGTCTGTCAAAATACCCCGCCTCGCCGCTGGAGAGAATACAACACCGAACAAAACACCCCGCATCGCCGCTGGAGAAAATACATCTGACTTCGCCATCGGACAATCAACATACCCCGCATCGCCGCTAGAGAACTAAATCTGCCAAAATACCCCGCATCGCCGCTGGAGAACTAAAGGATCTGCATTACCTAACATCGCCGCTAGAAGACTGGATCAACTTGACATGCCCAACATCTCCGCTGGAAAACTGAATCTGACATCGCCGTCGGAAACAAATATCGCTCTGAGAGACACTCGACATCGTCGTCGTACAAACATCATCTCTACTGGGGATTTAAAAAGTCTGACATCGCCGTCGAACATAATCTTCTGACATCGCCGCCAAAACAGACATAATCTGACCTCGCCGTCAAACAAACATTCAACCTCGCCGTCGAACACATTCAACATCGCCGTCGAACCAATCATCCAACCTCGCCGTCGAACAAGATATAATCTGAAAACGAACATTCAACCTCGCCGTCGAACACATTCAACATCGCCGTCGAACACAACCTGATCTGACCTCGCCGTCAAACAAACATTCAACATCGTCGTCGAACGCAAACCTGATCTGACCTCGCCGTCAAACAAACATTCAACATCGCCGTCGAACACAAACCTGATCTGAACTCGCCGTCAAACAAACATTCAACCTCGCCGTCGAACACATCCAACCTCGCCGTCGGAAACAAACATAATCTGACCTGGGGTTCACCCCTGGTAAGCGGAACAAAAGGGTACACTTACGTATTTGAAACTACTCCGCTGGGAATGAGAGACCTAACTGAGCATGCTCTGATCTAGGGTTCACCCTCAGAACCATAACGAGCATCCAAATGCTACTGCATACTGATCCCACCGTAGAACTCCAACATCAAAGATATATGAAACCCTGGCCCCTGGCCACTCCAGATCCGCTGGAGAATCTTTAAGTACTCCTGAATATGAATGAAACCCTGGCCCCTGGCCACTCCAGATCCGCTGGAGAATCTTCAAGTTCTTCTGAAGATAGATATCCTTGGCCTTCAAGGATATAAACCTTGCCCGTCGGCAACTCTGCAGGAGGTATCTTCGACTTCAGTCTGAAGAAGTGGTCCTTGGCCTTCAAGGATACATGGGTCTGTCCTCAGGCAACTCCACCTCTGCTATAGAGTATCCGTGCCTTCAGTCAGGGATATACTTCGGCCTTCAGTCCGAAAAATGAATCCTAGGTTATTCATGGCCTTTGGGATAACCTTGCCTCCAGCCACACGTTGATTCATCAGCGAGGAAATCTGGATTCACGGGAACCTCTGATACCGCCTTCAGGCGTTTACGAAGTCAATCTTCGGATTAGACATCACTGTTGGGGCAGACATATCACGCTGCTAGGGATTTCAAGAATCATCTTGAACAAACAACTCCGTCGGGCAATCTTCAAGAATCATCTCGAACTGCTGACCTTTCTGGAGACTTCATTCTGCTAGGCATATTTCGGGAATCCTCCTGGGCAACTTTTGCTGGGGACGCCATCGGGGAGCTCAAGAATCCTATTAAGCAAACAACTCGGGACACAGTGCTGAGGTCTTAAGAATCATCTTAAGCAAACGGCTCTGCTGAGGAATTCAATAATCGTCTTGAATTGCAGACTTCGCTGGGGGTCTCAAAAATCATTTTGAGCGAGCGACTGTGGGGACTACACCGGGGTCTTAAGAATCACCTTAGGAAAGCGACCTCGTTGGAGAGAACATCAGGAATTGTCCTGAGCAACTGGTCTCTTGATGAAACACCTGTAAGACAAGAATGATAGTGACCTGGGTCATGCTTATGATGCGTATGCTTCTGCGCCTTACTCCACATGGTGGGAATGCTATGCGCTTATGCTGAATGCTATGCAATGTTAAATGATATGCAGTGTTAAATGCTGTGCAGTCATGCACAATGATATGCGATCCCGTCAGCAAAATAAATGCCGAGAGGAGGGTTCTCCTGTCAAGGAGAAAGAGCTACTCAGATAGAGGAATCATCCTGCTGAGGAGAACGTGGACACGCCAATATCAATCAGACTCTGTCTGGGGAACTGATCTTCCGTGGATTGCCGCGAGGAGCACAACTTCAACTGCCTGCTGCAGGGGGACGGAGCTCTACGAGAAAGTGACATCGGTCGCGAGAACAAACTGCGGGGCCTTCTCGGCTACTCTTCTGGGGATAACCACTCAGTGGGGAAACAACTTCAGCTGCTCAACACTCCACTGGGGGAAACAACTGAGTATGGTCTGATCGACTTCCAAGGACTCGGCTCTCTTGGACATCTGCAAACTCGGCTGAGGAAAGAGAAATCATTCTACTTCAACGGGAGGGTACGACTCTGGTGGGGAATCTCAATTCCGCTGGAGACTCTAGCCTGGCGCCATCAGTTACTGCATCCTTCGGCATACGACCATCTTCCTACAAGACCTGCACTTGTGACCCGGTGCTGGGGAAGACACCTGCTTCGGCGACTTTACTGGGGAAAACATGAGCTTCGGCACCTGAACATTTCTATGAAACCTGCACTTGTGACCCGGTGCTGGGGGATACACCTGCTTGGGGAAGGGAATCATCTCTGCCTGGGGAGACATATCAATGCTCAGGGCTTCGTATTCAGACTCTGCGGAGGAGAGACTACTGAACTCTGCTGGAGAAGGAGGACTTGCCCTGCTTCGGGGATGCGCACGACACATCTTCTGGAAGGTGTTACACCTGCAACAACATAAACAGACAAGATACCCTCCTCAAAGGGGCCTATCAAGGTCATTAACTCGTGACAGTATTCAGGTAATTAATTGTTTCAACAATCGGTGGGCCCAGGCCCGCAAGTTTATGTATGCGCATTTTATCAAAAACATCGGCGTTTTCATTCGCAAACAAAACAGATAAATGCTAAATGGGCAAACAGAATTGCTGAATAACATGCATTTTATTGATGGTGAACCCCTGAATGGGCAAAAATGTTTTACAACAGAGGCAAGCTCCTGGAATGAGGAAGCCGCGCAAAAAGGAAAACATAAATATACATCAGTATATACAAATGTCGGCAACGAGGCGTAGACGAACACCATGAGTTGATCCCTCTAAGACCCACTCGACCTCGATACTTCTCCGATGCTACAGATTCGGAAGAGATTGATTCAGATAAACGGCCCTCAGGTCCTCCAAACCACTAAACAATGAAAGTCCACACGCGAAACACAGTCATTTGCTTATTCAAATCCCTAACTTTTGCGTGAACCGCCCTTTACGGGTTTTCAGTTCACCGGGATACCCTTTTTTGCCGAAGCCGCCCAGTGTAGGTTTTCGACTTCGCGGGTGTACATTTTTCAATATATCCCTAATTTTTGCCCGAACCTTTTATTCTGTTTTTGGTTCGCCAGGATGCCCCTTTTTTGCCTGGACTCTTTCTTTTTTGTCCAGCGGGTCTCTTTCAAGCAAAGTATTTTTTAACTGCGTCCGCGTTCACCGGGGATGCAAAATCTTCACCATCCATCGTGGATAACAACAAAGCTCCTCCCGAGAAGACCTTGCTGACGACATACGGCCCTTCGTAATTCGGAGTCCACTTGCCCCGGTGATCGGAGTGTGGCGGAAGAATCTTCTTCAGGACGAGATCACCCGTCTGAAAGCTTCTAGGACGCACCTTCTTATCATAAGCTTTCTTCATTCGGCTTTGGTACAGGCGACCAAATGCAATCGATGCTAACCTCTTCTCGTCCATCAGGCTGAGTTGGTTCAAACGATTCGTAATCCATTCTGCCTCGTCGAGTTTCACATCAACCAAAACTCGCAAAGAGGGAATCTCCACTTCTAGCGGTAGGACAGCTTCCATACCGTACACCAAGGAGAAAGGAGTTGCCCCGGTCGACGTACGCACCGTCGTACGATAACCGTGCAAGGCAAACGACAGAATCTCGTGCCAATCTTTGTACGTCACAACCATCTTCTGAACAATCTTCTTTATGTTCTTGTTGGCGGCTTCAACGACGCCATTCATCTTCGGCCGGTAAGGAGATGAGTTGTGGTGTTCAATCTTGAAGCTCTGGCACAGCTCCTTCATCATCTTATTATTCAAATTCGAACCATTATCAGTAATGATCCGCTCGGGAACTCCATAACGACAGATGATGTCCCTCTTTATGAATTTAGCTACCACCTGCTTGGTCACATTAGCGTACGAGGCTGCCTCCACCCATTTGGTGAAGTAGTCGATAGCTACCAGAATGAAACGATGACCATTGGATGCAGTGGGCTCGATCTTGCCTATCATGTCGATGCCCCACATGGAGAACGGCCAAGGGGAGGACATGACATTCAATGGGCACGGCGGCACATGAACTTTGTCAGCATAAATCTGGCATTTGTGACATTTCTTCGCGAACCTGAAGCAATCCGACTCCATCGTCAGCGAGTAATACCCTGCTCTCAGGATCTTTCTCGTCATGGCATGCCCGCCGGCGTGCGTACCAAATGTGCCCTCATGGACTTCTTCCATGAGCATACTCGCCTCTTTTTCATCTACACATCTGAGTAGCACAAGATCGTGGTTTCTCTTATACAGCACTCCATCAGGATTGAGATAAAAGTTTCCAGACAGCCTCCTTAGAGTCTTCTTATCCTGGGTTGACGCACCCGCAGGATACTCCTTAGTCATAAGGAAGGTCTGGATGTCGTGGAACCATGGCTTGCCGTCGGCGGCATCCTCGATTGCAAAGACAAATGTCGGTCTGTCAAGACGCGAAAGCACAATTCTTGGAGCCTCATTCCAATAATTGACTTTGTACATCGAAGCCAACGTGGCTAAGGCATCAGCCATCTGATTTTCCGCCCTGGGTACATGATGAAGTTCCACTCGATCGAAGAACGGAAGCAGCCTCCTGGCATAATTCATGTACGACACTAAATTCGCTTGACGAGTTTCCCACTCCCCTTTAATCTGATTGATTACAAGCGCTGAGTCACCATATATGTCTAGATTCTTGATTCTCAAATCAATTGCCTCTTCTAGACCCATAATACATGCTTCATACTCTGTTTCATTATTAGTAACTGGAAACGTCAGTCTCGCAGTAAACGGGATGTGGGATCCGTGAGGAGTCGTGATGATAGCCCCGATACCACTTCCATAGGAATTAACCGCTCCGTCGAATATCAACTTCCACTGAGACTTCCTATCTGGACCTTCATCGAGCAACGGCTCGTCGCAATCCTTTGCTTTGAGAAACATAATATCCTCGTCAGGGAATTCGAACTTCATCGGCTGGTAGTCTTCGATTGGCTGTTCGGCAAGGTAATCAGACAATACGCTTCCCTTAATGGCTTTCTGGGAGACGTACTGAATATCATATTCTGTTAACACCATTTGCCATCTGGCAATCCTGCCCGAAAGAGCCTGCTTCTCGAAGACGTACTTGATCGGATCCATCTTCGAAATTAGCATAGTGGTGTGGTTGAGCATATACTGTCGTAGACGTTTGGCGGCCCAAGCTAATGCACAACACGTCTTCTCCAGCATCGAGTATCGAGATTCACACTCAGTGAACTTTTTACTCAAATAATAAATGGCATGCTCTTTTCTGCCTGTCTCGTCGTGCTGACCGAGAACACACCCCATACTATTCTCCAGAACCGTCAAGTACATGATTAATGGCCGTCCAGCCACTGGGGGCATCAAGATTGGAGGTTCTTGAAGATACTGCTTTATTTTGTCAAATGCCTTCTGGCAATCCTCATTCCAAGTAATCGCCTGATCTTTCTTTAAAAGCTTGAACATCGGTTCACAAGTGGCCGTGAGCTGAGAGATAAACCTTGCAATGTAGTTTATTCGGCCCAAGAAACCACGAACTTCTTTTTCTGTTTTCGGCGCTGGCATTTCTTGGATAGCTTTTATTTTCGCAGGATCAACTTCAATCCCTCGTTCACTAACGATAAACCCCAATAACTTTCCGGACCGCACTCTGAAAGTGCACTTATTAGGATTCAGCCTCAGCCTGAACTTCCTAAGCCTCTCAAACAGCTTCAATAAGTTGACCAGATGCTCCTCCTCCGTTTGGGACTTTGCAATCATGTCATCAACATAGACCTCGATCTCATGATGAATCATATCATGAAACAAAGTTACCATTGCTCGCTGGTAAGTGGCCCCTGCGTTCTTCAGACCGAAGGGCATTACCTTATAGCAGAATGTTCCCCAAGGGGTGATGAACGTCGTTTTCTCCATGTCCTCCGGTGCCATCTTAATCTGATTGTAACCGGAGAAGCCATCCATGAACGAAAACACGGAAAACTGGGCTGTGTTGTCGACCAACACATCAATGTGAGGCAACGGGAAATCATCCTTAGGGCTCGCCCTGTTCAAATCCCGATAATCGACGCACATGCGTACCTTACCATCCTTCTTCGGTACAGGCACTATGTTGGCGACCCACGGAGGGTAAGTGGTAACGGCTAGAAATCCTGCGTCCAACTGCTTCTGGACTTCTTCTTTAATTTTTACAGCCATGTCTGGTCTCGTCCTCCTGAGCTTCTGCTTGACTGGAGGGCAATCTTCTCGCAACGGCAAGCGGTGAACCACGATGTCAGTGTCAAGTCCGGGCATATCCTCGTATGACCAAGCAAAGACGTCACTATACTCTCGAAGCATCTCGACCAGTCTATGCTTGACATCATTCTGCAGCGCAGCCCCTACTCTGACATTTCTGACGAGCTCCTCTGAACCCAGGTTTATAATCTCAATATCCTCCTCGTGAGGCAGAATAACCTTTTCCTCTTGTCTCAACAAGCGGGCCAACTCTTCCGGAAGGTCTTCGTCTTCATCAATCTCATCCTCGGCTTGATAGATCGGGCAATCAAAGTCGTAGTGAGCCGTAGAGGGTCCAGAGTCGATGTCATCTGTTATGTGGATCCTGCAATAACAAGGGTTAAGTTTAAAGCAAGAATATGCAGGTTAGCACAAACCTCGTTGCCATTTTGCTGTTTTTTCGAAATAAACATAAAACAGGAATAACAGAGAACACAATATTTGAGTGAGAAGAAAACGCCGTTTATTTATTAACAAAATGCATGTACATAATCCAACAAGGCCCTGACAATAAAACCACTATGCCCCGGGTAGGACATAGGGTTGTACAAAGATTGTAAAAAGCAAATCATTACTCTTCACTTGTCAGCTTGATAATTTCCTTGATGGTCCAATTGTTGAGGCGCTCGCCCGGCTTGCTCGGCTGCATCCAGGCGTCAAGATCACAATCACTATCCCCGCTGTCCTCAGACACTGCGTTGATGCTCTCGAAAATTACTCCGCCCTTGGTGAATAGGATCGGCCCCTTCCCACGAGACGAACTGCTAGAAGAAGATGAAGCTTCAGCTTCAGGAGAGTATCCCAATCCAAACTTATCCTGCTTGATTGGTATATCCAAAACATGCCCCCAGCCTGGGGTGGAACCGGCTTCGACAACGGCCCGAGCTTCCTTAAACGAGGAGAGATTCATCTCTTGCTTCTCTGCGACGACAGGAGCTACCTCTTTCACCTTGACGGTCTCAAATGCTTGGCAGAGCGTTTCATGGATCTCGCCATCCATTTCAACATATTTAAAGGACGACAAGTGGCTCACCATAATGTCCTCCTCACCACAGACAGTTACTATGCTGCCCCCGACAGCATATTTAAGCTTTTGATGCAGCGTGGACGTCACGACACCAGCAGCATGGATCCATGGCCGACCTAAGAGGCAACTGTAGGCAGGCATGATGTCCATGATATAGAAAACCGTATTGAACGTCTCTGGACCAACTTGAATTGGCAGGGTCAACTCTCCGAAGACGTGGCGCTTGGTTCCGTCAAAGGCTTTTACCACCAGGTCACTGGGCGTGCAAAGCAATCCACGGGTATCCAACTTCATCAGTGCCTTCTTCGGAAGCATATTAAGCGATGAACCCGTATCTACCAGGACATGCGACATGATAGTGCCTCTGCACTCTATTGAGACGTGCAAGGCGTTGTTGTGATCTCTTCCTTTAGGAGTCAGCTCTAGATCTGTGAATCCCAGCCCATTACCAGCATTGACATGGGCCACCACCTCTTCCAGCTGATTACTGATATCTCCTGCGGCACGTATGCAGCATTCAACACCTTCAGTAATGCGTTGCGGTGCGCCTCAGAACACAGCAACAAGTTAAGAATAGAGATCTTTGACGGAGTCTGATGAAGATGATCTACAATCTTGTAGTCGCTCTTCTTGATTAGTCGCATGAACTCTTCAGCATCTTTAACTAGCAAGTCCTTCTCTGCCCCAGAAGGGACCTCTTCAACAGCTTTACCTTTACCCTTGTCAACAGCGTCAGCTCTGACCACTTTCTCTTCCGCGACTTCTGCTGGCGCAAATATCCTACCGCTTCGAGTAATGCCACTGACTCCGGTAAGATTCTGCACAGCTGATCCGAACGGCTCCAGCTCTATCTTCTGACCATTGCAATAAACTTTGGCGCCGTAGTGCCATGGAACGGAATTAGTACTCTCAAATGGGATTGGCCCGGCCCTGGTGATAGTGATGGTAGGCGGTCGGGGCGCAGAAATAGTAATAGGGTGACGGGGAATAGTGATGGTAGCAACTTCATCTGCCTGCTTCAGCACGACTTCCCCTGATGCACTTTCAACGCTCCGGCTGAACTGCAAAATACCCTCAGACATCAGACTTTGGATACCTTCGACCAGCTGCTCACACCCATCAGGAAGTGTAGCACAAGCCATACATAACTCTCCACATCCCGGAAAGAAGCCCTTCTTCAACAGCTTAGCCTTGACAAAACTAAGCGGCGTCTTCAAATCTTTGACATCGGTCAGCAAGTCCGCACTCTCCTCAGTGATAACGGTATTCACTCCGCCTCCCTTATGATGAGGCATAGGGTTCTTGGTGACATTGGGCACATTGTCAGAAAAGTTGATAACCTTGGCGTCCACCAAGTCCTGGACTTTGTGCTTAAAAGCTTTACAATTCTCAATCGTATGGCCTGGTGCCCCAGTATGGAAATCACAAGTAGCATTGGCATCATACCCCGGTGGTGGTGCCCCTGTTAAGGGAGCCATTGTCCTCTTTTGAACTAATTGGAGCTGAAGTAACGTTTGCAGAAGCTGTGCATACGACATAGGTGGAGTTTCAAACTGACGATTTGTCATAGGAGCTCGATTCTGATATCTTCTATACCCCTGCTGATTCTGCGGCTGGGGCTGTTGCTGCTGCTGCTGCGGCTGCGGTGGAGCAGCTGGGATATTTATGCTAGCAATCTGAGGCTGAGGGCCCTTGCCCTTTCTCCGAGCATTAGTGACAGCACTGGCGTCTCCCTCTCGACGCTTGCCAGCGTAGGGTTTCTTGCTACCTCCTCCAGCTGAGGATGATTCGCCCTGAATTTTTCCAATCTTTATACCGTTCTCAACATGCTCGCCCATAGTGATGAGAGCCGAGAATGTTCCAGACATGCCACTGACCAGCTTTTCGTAGTAGATTCCAGGAAGGGTAGCCACGAACATTTGCACTAGCTCACGCTCAACCATCGGTGGTTGGACCCGAGCAGCTAATTCACGCCACCGCTGGGCGTACTCTTTAAAGCTTTCATTGTTCCGCTGTGAGAGATTCTGAAGCTGGACTCGGTTGGGGGCCAAGTCACTATTGTATTGATAGTGGAGGACGAACGCTTCTGCAAGATCTTTCCAGGTGCGCACAGTAGCGGGCTCCAAACCCATATACCATTCGAGTGATGGACCAGAGAGACTATCCTGGAAGAAGTGCATCAGCAACTTCTCATCGTCAGAATAGGCGAACATCTTTCTGTAATAAGATCGAAGGTGGACGCGGGGGCAAGTAGTGCCCTTATACTTCTCAAAGGTAGGCACCTTGAACTTATGAGGTACCTTGAAGTCAGCAATCAACCCGAGCTTGGACATATCCACGCCCAACGTGTTCTGGTTTTCAATGTCTCTCATCTTGTCTTCCAGCGCTTTGAATCGGAGTCGAGCTTCAGCATTCAACTCTGCATCTACACCTCTCTGAGAGAATATGTCATCCTGATGGTCCTCCAGCCACGGTTGAGGCACCAACAGATTTCCTGCACCAGCATTGCCGTTGACCGGCCCTATGTTAACATTGGCTCCCAAACTGCCATTGTCGACGCCTGCCGCGTTGAGCCCGATATTAGTCATCAGATTGCCGTTAGCACTGTCGTTGCCCCCGGCAACAGGAACAACATTCTGTGGAGCGTCCACTGGAGGAGGAGTAGGCACAACCCCTCCATGAAGTATGCCATTACTGTCAACCCTGGAGATCAGAGGTTGAACCAAAGTGCGAAGCTGGTCCTGACCATTAGCGACCACCTGCATCAGTTCCATGAAACGATCCATCCGTTCACGAAGCTCTTGAACATCTGACTGCACCTGGTCCATTATCCTTGTCTGATTAGCACGAGTTGAGTAGCGGTGGATGAGCCTTTGATCAATCCTGGAGATCGGAGACAACTCGGAACCTGAAAAACCTGTCAACAATAAAGGTTAGGAAAAGCAATAAGATATACTTCATGCAGATGCATGCGTGTGTCTATGTGTGCGGGAGGTTTTCCCCCGATCCTAGTGCCTTAGTGACGGTGCTGATAATAATAAGAGGAAGAAGAAATCTGAGCCCAATCATGGAAACATCAATCTCATATATATATGGAAAGGCCTGTCAAGGCTGTACACAGTATCAGCGAGTACAAGCAAATCAACAGCATGACCTCAGCCAACAAGTCTGGTGATGGTCAGCATACATCAAAGAAAACAACAGGAATACAACTAGTCAAGTATGGCCGCGGGCGCGATACTCTGCTAATAACTCCTTTGTCTCTGAATGATCTGGCGAAGTGAGCAACCCCTCGACGAGTAGTTCCCTCTGCCTGATAGTATGCTGAAGCCCCTGAACTGAACTCTCCCAAGCTCCTTCGCCAAAGCAATCCTCCAGCTTCCGCTTCTTAGACTCAAACATCAGCTTATGCTCCTTCAGACTAGCAAGAGCTTTGTTGAGATGGGCTTCAGCGGCGTATCTGCGGGCGGTCTCTTCATCAAACCTCCGCTCACTGTCTTTGACTTTGACTTCCAGCTTAGAAATCTGCAGCATCAGTTTGTCCTCTCGCTCCTTCCTGGTGGCCATGGAGGTCTTCCAATGCTGGTCGAACTTAGATATCCTCCTATATGCCTCTTCCAAATGCTGCTTCTTCGTAGCTAGTACATCATTAGCAGCCCTGAAGTCTTGACCTAAGCGTTCCCGATCAGCAATCTGCTTTGCCAGGTCTGCACCCAGTTGGTTCACCGACTCCGTTTGCTTTTTGAGAGCATGCACGGCTTCATTTCGTTCACTTCGCAGTTGAGCTAACTCCTTCTCTAATTCTGCATTTACCCGCTTCAGTTCATCTCGCTCAGCCAATACCTGGTTGTGCTGATGAATGGACACAGTGGTAGGCTCTTCGACCGGTGGAGGACTCTCGGGTCTGACATGAGGGAATGGCATCCCTATAGCGCTGGCTCTGGCTCTGATCCAATCTGAATAAGGAGGGTAGGCTTGGCTGTTGCCCTTTCCCAACAAAGGCTTTCCTCTCGTGCTGATATTGTTCCACGCATATCGAAGCTTGGACAACAAATCCCCCTCTGGAGTACCCGTGAGGTACAGAGACTCCTGTACCTCCTCCTCCTTTGGTGGAGTCCTCAAAGCATATGCAAACTGACGAACTAGCAATGATGGATTGTAGTTGATGCAACCCTTCCTACCTATCAGAGGTACATTAGGAAACCCACTACAACTGAAGATCAACTCGGTGCCTAGCCTGTCTCTGTCAACGAACCAATCAATGTCTTCTGCCGACAAACTCATCAGACGTTCAGGCAACTCAGTGGTGGCTGCAGATAAGACGGAAGAACCCCTCTTGGGCAAATGACTATCAAACCACTTGTACAACAACGGTACGCAGCATGAGACATTCTTCCCTCTCCGGTTCTCGTTCTTGTAATGCACTGAATGGTAGACGTCTCCGATCAGAGTAGGGATTGGATTCCCTGAGGCGAAGATGTGGAATGCATCGAAGTCCACGAAATCAGGCATGCTGGGGAACAGGATAATGCCATATATGCATAAAGCAAGGATGGCGTTGTATGCGTCCCAACATTTGTCCTTAGCACACTGCTGAGCTTTAGCTATCAGAAACTGCAGAGAGAATCCTGGGACCTTGTTCCAGCTCGTCACCACTAACTCAGAAGCGCTCAAATGGAGTGAGGAAGCTAGGCCAGCCAGATCAGGCTCAACATCCATGTGGACAAAAGGCATCTGCCTTTTGATAGGCACACCCAGCATATCAGCATACTCTTCCAATGTCGGCGCAAGAATGAAGTCACGAAAAGTGAAACACCTCAAGGGGGGGTCATAAAACTGCAGGAGAGCATGTAACCCATTCAACTCGGACGTGGAAGGTTTGCAAACTAGACTAAGCAACCTGCCATAAGACTTCCTGAACCTATCCTTCACAGAATCCCCTGCCAGGGCTATCAAACCAATCAGCTTCGACACATCAGGGGTCGGGAATTTGTACGCAACAGTCTTCCTGAGGGAGGCCATAATAACAGTAGGAGGCGGGAAATCCTGGATCGGGGAAACGGTACCTGCAACACAGACACACGTTAATGGAATGCAGATGAATGCGCAAACTAATGCAAAATGCAGGCATGCAATAATATATCCAGGTAGCTGCTGTGGAGATTCGGTATCAACAGTCGCTGATGAGAATAAAACCCCGGTGCAAAACCACTGATCTGATCTGCTGAGAGTAACCATCTGATAGGACCGAGACCAAAATTCTGCTCTGACAAGAATAAGGGCCTGATAATAAGGACCCTAGGTGCAAGATCAAGTAACATATGTTGATGAAGTCTTCAGACCCCACTCAAAATCTGCCCTATCAAGAACAAATAACATCTGCTGATGAGATCTTCAGACCCCACTCAAAATCTGCTCTATCCTGAACAAACCACGGATGATAATACACTGATCAAAGCCTGCTCTACCAAGAACAGACAAACACCCGATGATAAGATCCTCTGATCAAACCCTTGCTCTCTCAAGAACATATCTGCAACTGAGAACCCAACATAACTGATTCACTGTCAAGAAAACCAGGTAGTCTGAAGGTCTAAGTTTCCTGCAATAAACCCAGTCCCGCTCACAGGTATGGACCTAGACTGACTCAAGGTACGGCATCCTATGCGTTCATCAGCGTCACAGACTTTCAAAACTGATGATACGATTCCCAGAAGGAGTGGCATCATCAAGTCCTGAAGAGGCCTCACTTAGCTGAATCACAAATGATCGGTCCCCAGAGTCGACAATCCACCAAACCAGCAACCGTCTCAACCCAAAGGGTTGAAAGTGAAGCCAACCGGATGAACCTCGTCTGAGCGTGGATTTCATGAGACACTAGTGCCTGCAAAGCAAGCACGCGCCCACTAATTTCCACTCTAAGTCTATGGTGCACTCAAGCCTGGGTCTGGCTTCTCACTCATCAGAACTCCCATCCCACAACAACACAAATAATCATATTATACTGAAGATAAAATGCGGGAAATAAAGTGCGAGAAGTAAAAATGCGGTAAATAAACGCAACCCAACAAGTAAACACACAAACGGTAGGATTGACTCGCACAGGGAACCGTTGGAGTCCCCAGCAGAGTCGCCAGCTGTCGCTTGCGCGAAAATAAGGTGCCGGCATGACAGAAGAGTCGCCACCTTTCGTTATTTATCCCTCAGAGCGGGAAAGGAAACGATCGGAAAAACCTGACGAATAAGGTAAGACAAGGTCGTCGCAACCATTGTCTGGGTTCGGGAGTCGGTTACACAAGGGGAAGGTATTAGCACCCCTCACGTCCGTCGTACTCGACGGGATCCTCGCTTGTTTGTTTACTTGGACGGGTTGGTTATAATATATCTACCTATCAAGGCTGGCTGAAAAAGAAAAGAAAAATGACTCGGCAAAGCGTCGCACTTTATGCCTACGTATTCTCATCAGAAAATGAGAAATCAGAGTCAACGTAGTTCGGCCTACGAAGGGTTATGGGGGAAGGTAGCTCGCCAAGACATCGCCGCCTTGTGCCTACGTACTCTCAACAGGCATGAGAGATCAGAGCTCATGTAGTTCGGGAAACTACGGTTTATTTCCTGTTTTTAACGAAAGAAGTGTTTTTTATTGTGTTTGTGATCTCAACCGCACTAGAGACTATGACCTGAGAGTGAATGCGTCGCATGTCACCCAAAGGGTACCGTACTAAACATCCAGACTGTGGAAAAGAAACTCTCCCACAATCCTCTCTCAGATAGCTTAAGGCTCGTAACGTACGAAAGAAATCATTCATGATTACTGTATCTTAAACTGTTTTGAGATGAGAAGAGAACAGGCCCAACTAGGAGGGAGACTATCAAGTCCTACTGTTATCATGCCATGGATTAGTCCTATGGTTGAGGTTTGAACAGGGAACTCCTAGAAGTTGTCATGCATAGGTTTCAACCTAAAAGTATATCATCAAATCCTTATCAAAGGAAATGAGAGTCCTAAGGGATCATGTCAATGATACACCAAAACAGACAAAGCATCAGCTTAACAGTAAAATGCATGCAATGCAAGTGAGGGAGGAAATGTGTGTGGGGCTTCAGCCTCCACAAGCTCGTCTCAACCTCAAGCCAGTCATGAAATAACAGTAATCATACTGAAAAATAAACAACATGCTATCAAGCACTAAACAGTAAACTGCAATCATACAGATAAAAGAAATGAAATCATGCTATCAAGCAATATAAACACATGGGCAAGGGAGCTGGGCTCTACCGAATACCCGCAAGCAAAGCCAAGCAATAACAATACAAGCAGATGCACTCATGCTCTTACACTGAGCTTATTCTAGATGAACCTAGTCTAATGCAACAGACAAATCAGACAAAACAAACAATACAGAAAAGAAAAACAGAAGAAAGCCTCAGCTCCTCCAGCAGCTACTCAGTCTTCAGACTTCAGAGATCACTTGCTTTCCAGGTATCAACCCTACAACATGAGTATCAACTCATCTTCTCCCTTAAGCTTCAGCTTCTTGATCAGCTCCACCCTCAGGCTTCACTATCTTCAGGGATCTTCAACTTGATCTTCACAAAGTCTTCAGACTTCAACAATCTTCAAGGAATCATCCTCTTCAAAGCTTCAACTCATACCCTCAATGGCTCAAATGCTCCAGCAAACAAGATTCAGTCAACAAGATGAGGTGAGGATGTTACAGTGCTCACTGACTTCCAAAGGATGCCATTGAGGACTTAACATCAAAAGAAAAGCTCTCTCAAAGTTCTACCTCAGAGGGCAAGGTCACTAATCCCTCCAAAGGAGAGAGGTGAATACCCTTAAGGGACTCTATGTCACAGAGAAGGAAGGAGGTGGACAAAGCACTCCTTGTTTATTGAATGGAAGTATCCTATCTAGGGCTCTGCCTATGCACTTATGATCCTATAAACAAAACAACAAAAGCCAGCTAAACTCCTCTGCAAGGTCTTCAAAACTTCCATGATGATCCACAAGGTCTTCAACTCAATCTTCAAAGCTCACACACTCAAAAGAGAAGGAAAGAAAACAATACAATACAAACTATGCCTCTAAGCAACACACATACTATCCATACATTCAAAAATCAATTAAAAATACTAAAACACCATACAATATTCTAGCAAAATTCTAGGGGACTCTATACATACTTACCCTTAACCCATATATTCCCCATACACTAATATGGCCTATAAAGCCCAAAACAAAATTGTTCAAGTCTACTTATACCACCTAAAACCCTAATTTGAGCACCTAAATGTCAAACAATCAAACTACATCAAATTTTAACCTACAAATTGAGAATTAAATTCTATATGAACTAGGGTTCAATACCTAACTATGCCAAAAAGAATGGCCCAAAAATCCTAAGGGAAAGTCCTTAAACAAATTGTACAAAATCAAGTATCAAACAAAATCAATTAAAAATACTATTTACAAGGAAATATGCTAAAAAATATTAAAAGAAAAATAAAATGGAATTTTATTTTTTATTAATTTTCTAAACAAAATCATGAATATGTGAAAAAAAGAAGAAATGAAAAATATTGATTTTTATATTTTCTATGAATTTTTGAATATGCAAAGAATTAAAAGAAATTAAGATAAAAGAATATAAGAAATAAAGGGGAGGGGGGTATCAAAAGTAGGGCGCCCCAGTTCATTCTGATTGGGCCAGGAATGTGGGAGGTGTGGATAGCGTTGGTTTCTGAGGCCCATATCTAACAATTCATCAAAACGACGCGTTTTGATTAGTGGTACGTAGCGTTTTATACACTTCAGACTCCCTCCACTTTTGAAATTGAATTGGAGCCGCTGGATCATGCGAAGAAGTCAAGGATTTGAGACCATCCAACGGTGGAGGCTCATCTTCTCCAAACAAACCCTAGGGTTTCATCTGAACCAGGATCCATGCACGATCCTTCAACTCAATCGTTCTCAATGATGGCTTGATGAAATCCAGAAATTCCAAAAGCAAAGTTGTACTATTAATCACCCAGAACACGATGCTATCTATAGTTTTCCCTGAAACTCCACATATCACCCTAACAGAACACTTGAAAGCCAGGGTTCCAACATGTTACTCTGCCATCAATCTTGATAAAGCTTAGTTCTAATGGTGTGATCTTGTTCCTTAGGTTACCATCATCACTCTAAACCATAACACATCAATTAATGCTCAACACACGATCCATTCTTGCAACTGAAAGAAATTGGTGTCTGCCATGGAACTTCACAAAACTTCCTCAAATTCTCAGAATATAGTCCTCTACCCTAGCTTAACCAGTCTAAACCTAGAACTATGGTGAAATGCATATAAATAAGGTGATACGATTGAAATCACCAACTTGTCAAGTTGCAATGGTGGATGTGGTTTCACTCCAATTCAATGCCTGCAAGCTTCCCTAATTGATCCTTAATGGCAGATATGAATTCTGTATGCAAAAAGATGGATGAACACTGCTTGAATCTTGTGTTTGATCTCAATATGCTTTCCTTGCAAATCCTTCAAAACAACTTCAAACCTCCATGGATCTTCCTTCAATTTGGTATGCAATTGCTCCTAAAGATCAGAGTAGTGTGTTTGTGGAGGAGAAATGAATGAAGATGGAAGAGAAAGAGAGTTTGCTATGGAAATGCAAATGGAAGGATCCCACTTTTTCACACTCTAATCTCACCACTCACCAACAACTATCACCAACCCTGGCCTCATTGTGATTCACCCTTCTTATAGCAATCAAAAGAATGATCTAGATACATCTAGAAACTTGTGGAATCATTTGGAAAGTTTTAGAACTTCTCATGAAATGATACTTTGGATATCCATTATCTCATGCCTTAGGCTTGCCAAATTGACTTTAAAATCTCCTTACAAGAGATATTGAGAAAGAA
This sequence comes from Lathyrus sativus, assembly GCA_963859935.3. NCBI lineage: Eukaryota > Viridiplantae > Streptophyta > Magnoliopsida > Fabales > Fabaceae > Lathyrus > Lathyrus sativus. Next base: position 658,312,818 of record OZ012741.1, on the reverse strand, counting down.
TGAGTGAAAAACATGCACTTCCTTGCCTTTGGTGAAGTTTTGTCAAGTTGCCTTATTATGCAAGAATGAGAATTACAAAGTAACCCCCATTTCTATGCTTCAAATAAAACTTCTACCTGAACCATTGTTTTTAAAACATTGTTTGGAGTCAAAATGACATATTGGATGACCCATTTTGGATTTTTACATCTCCTAAACCAATTTCCAACTTCAACTTTTTCAACTTATAAGCCATTTTTAGGTCATTTTTACCCAATCTTGTAAATCCTTGCTACAAGCTATTTCAATAACTCATGGCAACTTTTCTAGACTTAAAATCCCATTTTGAACAACTTTCATGTTTTGAGTTTTTTCATTTGAGGCTTGGAAATAGGAGATATGGCCTTTGCTTAAAATGACCTATAACTGCCAAATGACCAAAATACCCCTGTCTTGTTCAAACCATAACTTGAGTTATACAAATCCTATCAAGGACTTCTAGTACTCTCTAGAAAGCTAAGAAGATGATATTCAACATTCATGTTGACCAAGAGATCATAGGAATCATCCTACTAGGGAAAAAGTTGTCTGCAAGTTGGGTGACTTTCAAGGACCCAGATTCACACACCTCTGCTGACCTGTAATCTGACAAAACCATAACTTGAGCTCTGCAACTCCTATCAAGGACTTCCACCACTCAAATTAAAGCTAAGAACAAGATATACAACATTCATGTTGTGGGGAAGATGAGATATCAGTCACATCTTGAGCTAAAACTGCCTGGAAGATAAGGATCAAATTATGGTTTTTTCACTGACAATCCTCAGAAACCCTAACTCAAAACTTCTCAAACTCCTCAATCATGATGAGTTGGTCTAGGAATCATCTTTATAACATGTCCATGCATCATTCCATGATCTCATGGCCCTTGGATTAGATCTCAACCTTCTCCAAATCTTCAGTTATCCTAGGGTCGACCCAGTCAAAACCCTAGTCCTACCATTCATGGTTGAATCTTCTGAATTCTTGCACAAGGACTTCTCTGGGCTTCATGATGGCTATCAAGACATCTCATAGGCTTTCTCAAAACATCAAGTTCATTCTCAAAGTATCTGAATCATCTAAGGAGTTCCCACAACTCCCAGGCTATGAGTCACATATCCTTGATTTCACCCAATTCCTCTGGGGATCTCTTGAACTTCCTAATGAAGGTATCACCTTTCAAATACTTAATGAGTAAATAAATGTTGGTCAAATTTTGGGGTGCAACAATCATCACATTATCATAATCACAACTGTACCAAACAACATCTGAATGAGTAAGTGACGTGATTCTTTATGGCCATAATAGACCATCCTTGAGGTCCCAAAAAGCAATAGACTGAGGCAAGTGAGAAATAAACCACTTGTATAGCAACAATACACAACAAGTAATCATCCCTCCACCATAAGAATTCCTGAGATGAACGAAGTTATAGGCACCTGCGAGTAGGGTTAGAACTGGATTTCCAATCAAGAAGATCTTAATTGCGTTAACGTCGACAAAGTTATCAACATTAGGAAAGAGGAACAATCCATAAATAAGCAAGGCGAAGATAGCTTCAAAAGCATCCACACTCATGATGCTAGCAAAGTAACGGGCCCTATCCATCAGAAACTTAATAGGTAATCCGAGAATACATCCCTTGGTAACCATGTGAGCTTTAATCTTATATACCTTCAAATGAGTAGCTTTACCAATATCTTGATACTTAGGAGTCTCTTCCAAACCAAAAAAGGGATCCAATTAGAAATAGGCAATCCAAGTAGACTAGAATATTCCTCAAGTGTAGGCATGAGTTGGTAATTGGGAAATATAAAACAGTGGTACACCGGATCATAGAACTGAATCAAAGTATCTAGAACCCCATGTACCATATCTATATTCAAAAGAGACAAAATACTTCTATATCTATCTTTGAAAGCATCAGGATCAGCAACCAAAAACTCTAGTTGTCGTAGACCTTCCAACTTAGGACTCTTGAAAGTGTACTTTTGAGTTATTCTTCTTCCAAAATTAATGGTGAAAAATTAGTACAGTGTTTGCAATAAACATCTTTAAGTTCCTTGAAGTCTTGGTCAAAATGATGCTTATGAATGTATGAATGCATGGATGCAACACCCACAAGCAAGACCACACAAAGCACACGGGTTCAAAGGTTCAGCGCAAGCATGGAGCCAAACAACAAGAACCAACCCCCAATTGTGTGTACTTGTGAGGGCAATCCTCATAGGTAACTGCATGTGTTTCAATGATGTCAAAACTTAGATTGATAGAAAAATGTACGTTAGACGGTATCATCGTGTCACATTTGTATGTCTTGTCCCTCATAAGTCAAACACTCATCAAAAACATGATTGATGCATATAGAAATGGCTAGATCTATGTCTCATATAGGGTTGGTCAAGCTAGTCAAGCTTACCATGTTATAGAGTTCATCAAAAGTGTCTTGATACATGAAAATAGGCATTTTTTTTCCTATTTCAGGGCTTTGAGTCGACTCAAAGCTAGCTCCGGTCGAATCATATAGATAGTATTTTTAATGAACTACTCTCAAGAGGGCTCGCGTCGACCCTCCAGTCGACTCATACTGTGACCATTTATATTTGCCTAAATTTGCATCGACATATGACCTGCTCCGGTCGATGCAAGGTTCTATTTTTTGCTCCGGTCGACCCTCATTTCTACATAGGTCGAATGCTCGCTGATGTTTAGTCAAAATTTTGTTATGTGAAACAGTTTTGGTGTTTGTTATGTTTGTTAAGTCAGTTATGTCTTGTATATAAAGTGATTTGTGCTCTTCCTTTCACATAAACTGAGAAAAACAAGAAAAGTGAAAATAACATACTGATTTGTTCTCATCATCTTCATCCTCTTCATAGCATTTTCTCAACAATTACACATAATCATTTTTGTTGTGCATTGTGCTTGTTCGAGGTGATAACGTCCAAATTAGGATTGATGTAATCTGATTTGGGTTGAGTAATCAGTAGATTTTTCTTGAATAAAACCGTTAGGATTTTATCCTCCAAGAATCTTGGATTTTAGGGGGTTTTGCACGGATTGGTCCATCACATATTCATCCGAGTGAAGGTAATCGAAGAGCAGGATGTTTTGTCAGTTTAGTAGCGGTAACCAGAGGATTGTAAGTGGAAGATTCGGGTTCGACACGTGGGTGACTGAAATCAGCTGGGAAAAATTTGAAGACCGTGGGGTTATTCAAAGGGAGTGCCATAGTCAGAGGTTTACTCACCGCATTCGAAGGACTTGATTTAACTTGAATCAAGGGGCAAGAAGAAATAGGTTCTACATCAACAAATTGTGTTAGATTGTTTGATCTCTATTTGATTCTTGTGTAAACATTGACCAACAGGTTATATCTATCTATATACAGGTCTCAATTCTAGTTTTAGAATTGAGGGCAGACGTACCCTGAGCGAGGACGACGGGAGAACTGCCTCAACAAATCGTTGTCTCTTTCTTTACGTTTATATTGCTTAAACTTTGAGTTTTGAGTGCAAACAATTGTGTTAATCAAATTTTGTTTTGAGAATGCTGAATTAATTTTTAAGCTTGTTACAATCCTTGATTATAATAGAACACTTAAGCATTTTATTCTCATGATAGAATTCACTTGTAGTGCCTTGCACTCCAAGTGTTTGACAAATTGTGTAAACTAAAAACAATTGTGATGTCTTTTAAAATTGTCTATATTTTAAAAGCGTTGGAACTAGTTGTCGCGGTGAAATTTGGATACCAAACTATTTATTAGTTTGAATCGTTAATTCAATTTGCAACCGAACTTTGATTTGTCCAAAGGAAGGGATAAAGATTGAAATTCCCACAATGCAATGCAAATGCAAGCTAGATTGTTTAGGTTCGGGGGTTGGTTAAACTTAGGGAAGGTGCTAGCATCCTAAGTTTCTGTAGTACTCTACAGGAACCTCTTGTTTTATGTTTGTTTACTGCTAAGTGTTTATCTGCTTAAAGGATTAGAGACCCTAGTGGTTTATTTCTAAGTATACTCGATAAGATGTCGCACCTTATGCCTACATATCCTTGCGGGAGTGGAATCAGAGTATTTTGTAGTTCACCCTAAAGGGTTAGAGGAACTCTTTGACTGTGGTCAAAGTTCCTACGGGTTTAGGGTAGTTGCTTTGATTGGGTTTAGGAGAAGAGACGAGTCTTCATGTTAAGGGAGAGATAACCGCCACAAATGTAAAAAGGGGGTCGTAGGAAATGGTCTTTGCATCGTCTTAAGAAAAGGTCTTACATACTCGGATGGTCGCCAAGCATGCCTTTATCGCTCTTAAGGCAAAGTTCCTACATGTTTGATTGTATTGTTGTGGGGGTGGAGATTATATCTCACTTAAGATGATTAACATCTATTCTCTATTGTGTTTGAAAAGTTGTGTAGTGTTGTTTGTTTGTTTCTATGTTGTAGAAAAATAAAGACAAGGTCCTTCCTATAGGGTAGGTCCTAAACTTAAATGATCAACTTGAATGGAATCAAGGATCGTGGGGAAATGATGCATATGATGTGCAACTACACACAACGTTAAATTATGTGTAGGTTTTTCCTTTGGACGGAATGCGATGTAATGATGTAAATGCGATAATGTAAAGTGACTGTAAAGTAAATTGCGGAAATATAAATCATACACACGCATGAAAGCGCTAAGTGAGTGTGTGTACATTGTGAATAAGAGCAGATAAAGATAAACAATATGTACGCATGAAAGCGCTAAGTGTAAGTGCATGTGTCGTGAGTGCACGATTGATTGTATTACGATGTTGATTTGATTTTAAGTAGTTGATTATTTTGGTTTGATTTAGAAGAAAATGTTTGATTTGGATGAATTGATTTGTGAGAAGTTGATTTTTGTTTGAGTTATTTATAAGAGAATACTGATTTGGATGAGTTGGTTTGCAAGAAAAGAGTTGGATTGATTTCAAGAAAAGTTATATTGTTTTAGTGAAATTTGATTTTTATGAAAGAGAATTATTATTAGTTTTAATAAAAGGTTTTTTTTTATTGAGAAGGTTATTATTATAAAATTCAGATTATAAAATAATAATAAGAAGAAAAAAAAAAGACGTCATTACTATAATGCAGAAAAAAACGTTTATTAAATAAGATAGTTTTTAAACATCGTTAAAAAAGCACAAATATCTTATTATTTTAAAAGATTATTAATTTGATGAATTGAGATTAGTCACTAAAGGGTAAATTAAGTTGAGTTTAAAGGTTAAAAAAAAGATCATTGATTTAATTTTGTAAAAGAGTAGATTAAGGTTAATTAGTTATCTTAAAAAACTGATTAATGATTAGTCAAGGTAATTAACGGAAGAAAGAGTGGGTAATGAGGGATTAGTGTGATATGTGTGTGTTTAGTGAGTGTGATTTGCAATACATCGCCACGATTAAACAACAAACAAAAAAACAACAGAGAGCGAAACCCTGAATCTCCCCACCAAATCCCTCTCATCGTCGTTCTTCTCCTCTCCGCCTCACTCTCGTTCGGATCGTGCTTCCCTCCCTGAGCCGTTCTCCTTCATCTTTCGTTTTCATTTCCATTCTACAACCTGCAGCAACACATCAGAGCATCAATAGCGCGAGAAATTTTAACATGAGTAATGGTTTTACCGAGATTTGGGAGCGGCGGATGGTGATGGAGTCCCGTCGATTGGTGTTGCGGCGGCGTCAGAAGTGATTCTACCGATGGAAAAGAGATAAGTTTCCTCTCCTTGATTTCGCGATAGCTTCTTCTTTTCTCCCTCTTTCGTTTTTTCCTCCCTCCTCTTCTCTTCTCAACACTCTCTTTATATAGGCTTCAAAGGGGATTAAAGTCTGATTGAATGCTTTGAAATCATTTTAATGCTGATTGAAACCTAATTTGAAAAGTTTCCTCTTCTGTTCCAATTTTGTTAAGCGTTTTGTTAAAATAGATTTTAATGCATCAATCTCGTTTAATAAGTTGTCTGTCCAGGTTCAATGCTTGGGATTTGGATGGGATATTCTGAATCTTTGTGGAATATTCTCTGATTGATTTTGCTAACTTTGATTTCTGGCTTTGGCAGGTGCGGAAAACACACAAATTGTTGGGCCAGCTGATGAATTAGAAGTCCAAAAGGGAGAGGCTCGTGTTTGATGCTTTGGAAAAACTTCACGAAAAAACTGGTGCTGCAGTAGGTGGGGGAGTAGCTGGAGTACCCTTTGCTCATAACTGATGTAGAGATGCATTCAGTTGATAGTATCAGTGGAAGTTTGCTTTCTATGACCATTCACCTGTTATCACTATACGTTTGATTGGCAGAAGTCGGAGGGTGAGGATATGAGGTTACCGATAAGGAGGGATTTGCATATGGTTGTGATTGTGGGCTGTAAGAGTCGCTCTTCTCCTTGATTAATAACGTCGAATTTATCATTGGTAAAGAAGGCTGGGCTATGCTCAGACATAGGTAAGTGTCGCTTGCGCGAAAATAAGGTGCCGGCAAAACAGAAGAGTCGCCACCTTTCGTTATTTATCCCTCAGAGCGGGAAAGGAAACGATCGGAAAAAACCTGACGAAAAAGGGTAAGACAAGGTCATCGCAACCATTGTCTGGGTTCGGGAGTCGGTTACGCAAGGGGAAGGTATTAGCACCCCTCACGTCCGTCGTACTCGACGGGATCCTCGCTTGTTTGTTTACTTGGACGGGTTGGTTATAATCTATCTACCTATCAAGGCTGGCTGAAAAAGAAAAGAAAAATGACTCGGCAAAGCGTCGCACTTTATGCCTACGTATCCTCATCAGAGAATGAGAAATCAGAGTCAACGTAGTTCGGCTAACTACAGGGAGGAAGATGGGGAAGGTTGCTCGCTAGGATATCGCATCCTATGCCTACGTACTTCCACACTGTATGGAAGATCAGAGCAAACGTAGTTCGGGAGACTACAGAAAATATGGCTCAACTAGGAGGGAGACTATCAAGTCCTACTGTTATCATGCCATGGATTCATCCTATGGTTGAGGTTTGAACAGGGAACTCCTAGATGTTGTCATGCATAGGTTTCAACCTAAAAGTCTATCATCAAATCCCCATCAGAAGAAATGAGAGTCCTAAGGGATCATGTCAATGATACACAGAGTACAGACAAAAACATCAGTTTAAACAGTAAAATGCATGCAATGCAAGTGAGGGAGGAAATGTGTGTGGGGCTTCAGCCTCCACAAGCTCATCTCAACCTCAAGCCAGTCATGAAATAACAGTAATCATACTGAAAATAATCAACATGCCATCAAGCAAAACAGTAAAGGAAATGAAGTGCCATCAGGCAAACAAAACACATGAGAAAGAATCATCTATTCTTTAACCATAATCCTAATCACAGGATCTAAACAAACCTAAGCAAAGCTCTCAAGCACAACCCTAATCACAGGAGAAATCATTCACAGTCTTCAAGCTTCAGAATAAGCTTACCAAAGAAAGGGAGCTAAGCAAGCAAGCTCATAGTGTCTTCCTCAGGAGAACACTAGGAGGTGTATACTCAGGAATCATACCCTATGTGGCTCAACCACTGTGATCAGTTTACATCCCTCCTCAGGAGAGATTAAACTCACAAGCAGGCTCCAACATCACTGGATATTTAGGAAATCTTATTTAAACTAGTGGAACTAAGTGAATAGACCCATAGGACCTTCCTCAGGAAAGTACTAGGAGGCTTCCACTTAGGAGTTGTATCCCATGTGGCTCAACAACATGTGATCAGTTTACATTCCTCCTCAGGAGAAATTAAACTCACAAGTTGGCTCCAACATCATTGGATACTTAAGAAATCCTAGGTCAACTAGTGGAACTAAGTGAATAGACCCATAGGACTTTCCTCAGGAAAGTACTAGGAGGCTTCCACTTAGGAGTTGTATCCCATGTGGCTCAACAACATGTGATCAGTTTACATTCCTCCTCAGGAGAAATTAAACTCACAAGTTGGCTCCAACATCATTGGATACTTAAGAAAGAGGTGAGAAGGAAGGATGAAAGTCATTCATAGTGCCTTCCTCAGGAAAGTACCATGAACTTCCTTCAAACTTCAGGCTCTCAAACCTCACCAACAGGGCATCAGCCAAGCTCTGGGTCTCTGCATCTTGATCTACAAGCTTCTCCTCATGATGCTCTCCATCAATATCCTCAAGGCAACACAAGCCCTTCAGCAAATTCCTCAGAAAGAACCCCACAGATGAACAGATAACCCACTGAACAGATCACATTATCAGGCAATCTTCAGATAATACCTAAAAATATTAAACTAATGGGGAAAAAAAATTAACAAATACTCATAAGGGTCCTCAACACCTTCTCATAACATCTATAAAGGTTTCTACCTAAAAATCAAGATAAAACTCAATCAAAGAGAGGAATCATCACCTATGCACAATTCTAAACCCTAATTAGACTATCCTAAGTCAACCCTAATTAAACTAATCAAGATCAATTCTAAAAAATCTAGAAAAAATCCTATGGGGAAGTATGACTCATCATCTAATTGCATAAAAAAGAATGGGTAAAAAAGATTAATGGAAAGTACTAAAACAATTCCTACAAAATCAAATACCAAAATGAAACAATTAAAGAGCTATTTAATTGGAAAATCTACTAAAAATATTAAACCTAAAAATAAAATCTCAATTTTATTTTTATAATTTTCTACTCATTTTAATCTACTCATAGAAAAAAGAAGAAATTAAAAATCATTTTTTAACTATTTTTAATGAATTTTTCAAGACAGAAAAAATAAAAGAAGAAAAATAAAAGAATTTAAACTAAATGAAAGGAGGGGGGTATGAAAAGTAATTCGTGCCAGTTAAAAATATTGGGCCAGAAATAAAAGGGGGGTGGGAATAGAAAATAAGCCCAGAATGGCTTATTAATGAAACGACGCGTTTCATACAATTTGAATCTTCCCTCTCTTTTCTCAGACACGCGCGCGACCGTTAGATTAGGTGAATTTGTCAAACATTGGACTTGATCCAACGGCGCTCCCTCATCGTCTTCATCAAACTAGGGTTTTGCAGAACCCTCTCTCATGCAATCACACTTTCGAGCCTCTCTAGCTCACTCCACAGGCCACGGCTCCACACGACTCCAACATGAAAACTCATCTACGTCTCAAGCCCTACACAACCCTACGTTCACTTTTCCTTAATTCTTCCTAGATTGCTCTAACCGAAAGCACCAACACCATGGCACCACCATATCCAACTGCTATCAAACTTCACCAAACTTTAACCTAATGATTAACAGATGCTCTACACATTACCCTAACTAATGCACACTAATTCTTGATGATTAAAACTAACAATCTACATAGTTCTTGAAAATCAAAGTTTCAAACACCTGCCATGGAACCTCATGGAACAGGCTGTAACTCATGGGGAAGAATCATCTAGCCTAGTACATCATGTCTATGCCTAAGAAACTAATTGAAGCTGCATAATTAAGGAGGTATAAAGTGAAGAAGAAACCTGTCAAAGGGTTATGGTGCAGTGGTGTAGAGGAGGTTCCCAGCCTTGGAATTGCTTGCAGATGGTCCTTGAATGATTCTCAGTATTCTGTTTGCAATGGTGATGAAGGAGATGGCTGGTAGTGCAAGATATCTCAACTTGCTTCAACTTGAAGAAATCTCTCCAATGGCTATGTATCTCTCTCTCTCCTCTGACTTGGCTCAAGTTTCACCAACCTCTAACACTCCTTGATGCACTCTTTTTATAACAATCCATGGAAGTCTCTAGATTCATCTAGAATGATGTGGAAGTTTCATGAAAGTTCCATGATATTCCATAATGGTCATCTCATCTCATATGCCATGCCTTGTTATTTTGGTCTCAAATTCTCCTTACATGAGTTATTGAATGAGGATAAGTGAAAAACAAGTGCATTTGTTGCTTATGTAGGGTTTTTTAACATTGCCTTCTTTTTCAAGTAACTAATTTCCAAAGGAACCACATTTTTTAAGCCTCAAATGAAAATTCTACTTAAACCAATCTTCTCAAAATGGTTTTTCCAATCAAAATGATATATTGGATGACCTATTTTGGATTTGTAGATCTTCCAAAACACTTTTCAATTTCAACTTTTCAAAGTTATAAGTCATTTTTAGTTCATTTTTGACCAATCATGGAATCTTGTGCTATGAGCTTTTTCAACAATTTGTGACCTTCTTTCTAGACTTAAAATCACATTTTGAGCAACTTTCATGTTTTGAGTTTTTCCATTTGAGGCTTGGAAATAGGAGTTTTAGGCATTGGCTAAAATGACCTATAACTGACAAATGACCAAAATACCCCTGCCTTGTTCAAACCATAACTTGAGTTCCACAAATCCAATCAAGGACTTCTACCACTCAAATTAAAGCTAAGAAGATCCTCTTCAACATTCATGTTGACCAAGAAACCATAGGAATCAACCTACTAGGGCAAAAGTTGTCTGGAAGTTGGGTGACTTTCAAGGACCCAGATTCACACACCTCTGCTGACCTGTAATTTGTCAAAACCATAACTTGAGCTCTGTAACTCCTATCAAGGACTTCCACCACTCAAATTAAAGCTTAGAACAAGCTCTACAACATTCATGTTGTGGGGAAGATGAGATATCAATCACATCTAGGGCTAAAACTGCCTGGAAGATAGGGATCAAATTAGGGTTTTTCCACTGACAATCCTTGGAAACCCTAACTCAAAACTTCTCAAAACTCCTCAATCATGATGAGTTGGTCTAGGAATCATCTTTATATAATCTCTATGCATCATTCCATGATCTCATGGCCCTTGGATTAAGTCTCAACCTTCTCCAAATCTTCAGCTGGTCTAGGGTTGACCCAGTCAAAACCCTAATTCTACCATTCATGGTTGAATCTTCTGAATTCTTACATAATGACTTCTCTGGGCTTCATGAAGGCTATCAAGGCATCTCATAAGCTTTCTCAAGACATCAAGTTCATTCTCAAAGTCTCAGAATCATCTGAGGAGCACCCACAACTTTCAAACTGTGAAGCACACAACCCTGGTTTCAACCAACTCCTCTGAGGACCTCTTGAACTTTTTGATGAAGGTATCAACTTTCAAATACTCCATGAATGAATAAATGTTGGTCAAATTTTGGGGTGCAACAGCTGCCCCTATTCAAACGGCTTGGACCTGACTGGGTGAGAAGCGAACGGCTCTCAACCAATCAAGGTACGAGACGGTTGAATATCGGTAAACCCGAAAATTTGCCAACTGCACGAGCGCACGGTACTCTGCGGGGAACAAATCTTTGAACACTGCAACACTAGCTGCTCAACAACTAGCTGGAGAAATACTGATCTGACATCGCCGCCGGAAACAAACATAATCTGAGAGACACTCGACATCGCCGTCGTCCAAACATCATCTCTGTTGGGGATTTAAAGGGTCTGACATTGCCGTCAAACAAACATCCAACCTCGCCGCCGGAAACAAACATGATTTCAAACACATCTGACCTGGGGTTCACCCCTGGCAAATGGAACACAAAATACACTTGCATACCTGAAGCTACTCCGCTGGGAAGGAGAGACTTAACCGAGCACACTCTGATCCGGGGTTCACCCTCAGAACCATAACGAACATCGGAATACTGCTGCACACTGCCCGCCGTAGAACTTTAACATCAAAGCTATATGAAACCCTGGCCCCTGGCCACTTCCAGCTTCAGCTAGAAAAGATCTTCAAGTACTTCTGAAGATAAGCATCCTTGGCCTTCAAGGATGGCAACTCTGCAGGAGGTATCTTCGACTTCAGTCTGAAGAAATGGTCCTTGGCCTTCAAGGATACATGGATATGCCTTCAGGCAACTCCACCTCTGCTATATAGTATCCGTGACTTCAGTCAGGGATATACTTCGGCCTTCAGTCCGAAAAAATAAATCCTAGGTCATTCATGACCTTGGGGGATAACCTTGCCCTTAGGCACCTTCGCTTCAGCTTAGGTAATCTGTGACTTCAGTCAGAGACATGGTATCCTGAGCCATTCATGACTCTACGGGGATCCAAACACTTTGCCTTCAGGCAAAACTCCGCTTCAGCTGGAGAAACATCTTCGACTTCAATCAGAAGACGTATCATTCACTTGATCGCAATCAATCATCACCTCAGGACAACTGACGTGGTCTTCAGACTCACACGAATCACTTTGTTGTATCTACAACCTTTGGAACCTTAACTTCAGCCACCCGTTGCTTCATCCACACGGAAATCTGGCTTCACAGGAACCTTCTGGTATCGCCCTCGGGCGCTTTACGAAATCCATCTTCAGATTAGACATCGTGGTTGGAGCAGACATATCACGCTGCTGAGGACTTCAAGAATCAACTTGAACAAACAGATCCGTCGGACATCTTCAAGAATCGTCCTGAACCGATAACCTTTCTGGAGCAAACATTCTGTTGGGTATTCCAGGAATCTTCCTAGGCAACTCCTGCTGGAGGCGCTATTGGGGAACTCAAGTATCATACTAGGCGAACCATTCGGGAAGCTGTACTGAGGTCTTAAGAATCGTCTTAAGCAAATGACCCTGCTGAGGGGTTTGAGAATCATCTCGAACCGAAGTCTTTGCTGGGGATCTCAAAAATCATCTTGAGCGAGCGACTGCGGGGATCACACCGGGGTCTTTAAGAATCATCTTAAGAAAGCGACCTTGTTGGAGAGAATATCAGGAATCGTCCTGAGCAACCGGTCTTTCGGTAGTACATCTGTACAATAAGAGTGATAATGGCCTTAGGTCATGCTTATGATGCGTATGCTTCAGCGCTACGCCCCACACGGCGGGAATGATATGTATTTATGCTAAGTGTCATGCAATCATGCACAATGCTATGCAGTGTTGAATGCTATGCAGTCATGCACAATGATACGATCCCGTCAGCAAAATAAATGCCGAAAGGGGAAATCCTCCTGTCAAGGAGAAAGAACCGCTCAGATAGAGGAATCGTCCTGCTGAGGAGAATGTGAACACGCCAATATCAATTAGGCTCTGTCTGGGGAATTGATCTTCCGCGAGCTGCTGCAGGGGAACAACTTCAGCTGACTGTTGCAGGGGATGAAGCTCTACGAGAACTTGGATCTGCTGATATCAATCGCGAGAATGAACTGTGCGGCCGTCTCAGCTACTCTTCTGGGGATGACCCCTCTGTGGGGAACCAACTTCAGCTGCTCAACACTCCACCGGGGAAAAACCAATCATGATCCGATCAACTCACAAGGACTCGGCTCTCTTGGGCATCTGCAAACTCGGCTGAGGAAGGAGAAATCATTCTGCTTTGCTGGAGAGAAAACGACTCTGGGGAAACGCAGCATTAGCTGCCCTACGCTCTGCTGGGGAAAATTGATCATGATCTGATCAACTTCCACGGATTCGGCTTTTCTGCGGACTCAGCCGGGGAGATAGAAATCATTCTACTTCACTGAAGAGTACGACTCTGATGGGGAATTTCAATTCTGCTGGGGAAGAAAGAATCATCTGACTTCGGGGGAGAGTACAACTCTGCCGGGGAATACAACATCAGCTGTTCCAACACTCTACTGGGGAAGAAGGAATCGTCCGTCTTCAGGAGAGAGCCTGATTCTGGTGAGGAATCCACTGGAGACTTCAGTCTGGCACTATCAGTTACTGCATACTTCGGCATACGACTAGCTTCCTGCGAAGCCTGCACTTGTGACCCGGTGCGGGGGAAAATCCTGCTTCAGCGACTTTACTGGGGAAACACGAGCTTCAGCTCCCGAACACTTCTATGAACTCTGCACTTGTGACCCGGTGCTGGGGAAAGACGAGCTACGGTACTCAATCATTCTTCGGCGCTTAACTCAGCTGATGAGGTGACGTTCCTTCAGGATGCGTCTGCTTGGGGGAAGAGAATCATCTCTACCTGGGGAAGACATATCAATGCTCACTACCTGATTCTGATTCCGCGGAGGAGAGATCACTGAACTCTGCTGAAGAAGGAGGACTCGCTCCGCTTCGGGGATACGCACGACACATCTTCTGACGGGTGCTATACCTGCAACGACACAAACAAACAGACAAGATACCCTCCTCAAAGGGGCCTATCAGGGTTATTATCTCGCGACAACGTTCAATTAATTAATTGTTTCAACAATCAATGGGCTTAGGCCCGCAGGTTTATGTATGCGCATTTTATCAAAAAAACACATCGGCGTTATCATTCGCAAACAAAACAGATAAATGCAAAACAGACAAGTAGAATTGCTGAATAATGTGCATTTTATTGATGGTGAACCCCTGAATGGGCAAAAATGTTTTACAACAGAGGCAAGCTCCTGAAATGAGGAAGCCGCGCAAAAAAGAAAACATAAATATACATCAGTATATACAAATGTCGGCAATCGAGGCGTAGACGAACACCATGAGTTGATCCCTCTAAGACCCACTCGACTTCGATACTTCTCCGATGCTTCAGCTTTGGAAGAGATTGATTCAGATAAACGGCCCTCAGGTCTTCCGAACCACTAAACAATGAAAGTCCATACGCGGAACGCAGTCATTTGCTTATTTAAATCCCTAACTTTTGCGTGAACCGCCCTTTCGGGTTTTCAGTTCACCGGGATACCCTTTTTTGCCGAAGCCGCCCAGTGTAGGTTTTCGACTTCGCGGGTGTACATTTTTTCAATATATCCCTAATTTTTGCCCGAACCTTTTATTCTGTTTTTGGTTCGCCGGGATGCCCCTTTTTTGCCTGGACTCTCTTTTTTTGTCCAGCGGGTCGCTTTCAAGCAAAGTATTTTTTAACTGCGTCCGCGTTCACCGGGGATGCAAAATCTTCACCATCCATCGTGGATAACAGCAAAGCTCCTCCCGAGAAGACCTTGCTGACGACATACGGCCCTTCGTAATTCGGAGTCCACTTGCCCCGGTGATCGGAATGTGGCGGAAGAATCTTCTTCAGGACGAGATCACCCGTCTGAAAGCTTCGAGGACGCACCTTCTTGTCGTAAGCTTTCTTCATTCGGCTTTGGTACAGGCGACCAAATGCAATCGATGCTAACCTCTTCTCGTCCATCAGGCTGAGCTGGTTCAGGCGATTCGTCACCCATTCTGCCTCATCAAGTTTCACATCAACCAAAACTCGCAAAGAGGGAATCTCCACTTCTAGCGGTAGGACAGCTTCCATACCGTACACCAAGGAGAAAGGAGTTGCCCCGGTCGACGTACGCACCGTCGTACGGTAACCATGCAAGGCAAACGGCAGCATCTCGTGCCAATCTTTATACGTCACAACCATCTTCTGAACAATCTTCTTGATGTTCTTGTTGGCCGCTTCAACGGCGCCATTCATCTTCGGCCGATAAGGAGATGAGTTGTGGTGTTCAATCTTGAAGCTCTGGCACAGCTCCTTCATCATCTTGTTATTCAAATTCGAACCATTATCAGTAATGATCCGCTCGGGAATTCCATAGCGACAGATGATGTCCCTCTTAATGAATTTAGCAACCACCTGCTTGGTCACATTAGCGTACGAGGCTGCCTCCACCCACTTGGTGAAGTAGTCGATAGCTACCAGAATAAAACGATGACCATTGGATGCGGTGGGCTCGATCTTGCCTATCATGTCAATGCCCCACATGGAGAACGGCCAAGGGGAGGACATGACATTCAAGGGGCACGGCGGCACATGAACTCTATCAGCATAAATCTGGCATTTATGACATTTCCTCGCGAATCTGAAGCAATCCGACTCCATAGTCAACCAGTAATATCCTGCTCTCAGGATCTTTCTCGTCATGGCATGCCCGCCGGCGTGCGTACCAAATGTGCCCTCATGGACTTCCTCCATGAGCATACCGGCCTCTTTCTCATCTACACATCTGAGTAGCACGAGATCGTGGTTTCTTCTATACAGCACTCCATCAGGGTTGAGATAAAAGTTTCCAGATAGCCTCCTCAGAGTCTTCTTATCCTGGGTAGACGCACCCGCCGGATACTCCTTAGTCATAAGGAAGGTCTGGATGTCGTGGAACCATGGCTTGCCGTCAGTGGCATCCTCGATTGCGAACACATATGCTGGTCTGTCAAGACGCGAAAGAACAATGCTTGGAGCCTCATTCCAAAGATTGACCTTATACATAGAAGCCAACGTGGCTAAAGCATCAGCCATTTGATTTTCAGCCCGTGGTACATGATGAAGTTCTACTCGGTCGAAGAACGGAAGCAGCCTTCTGGCGTAATTCATGTACGGCACTAGATTCGGTTGACGAGTTTCCCACTCCCCTTTGATCTGATTGATTACAAGCGCTGAGTCACCGTATATGTCTAGATTCTTGATTCTCAAATCAATTGCCTCTTCTAGACCCATAATACATGCCTCGTACTCGGCTTCGTTGTTGGTAACTGGAAACGTCAGTCTCGCAGTAAACGGGATGTGGGATCCGTGAGGAGTCGTGATGATAGCCCCGATACCACTTCCATAGGAATTGACTGCTCCGTCGAATATCAATTTCCACTGAGACTTCCTATCCGGCCCCTCGTCGGGCAATGGCTCTTCGCAATCCTTTGCTTTGAGAAACATAATGTCCTCATCAGGGAACTCGAACTTCATCGGCTGATAGTCTTCGATTGGCTGTTCGGCAAGGTAATCAGACAATACGCTCCCTTTGATGGCTTTCTGAGAGACGTACTGAATATCATATTCTGTTAACACCATTTGCCATCTGGCAATCCTGCCCGAAAGAGCCTGCTTCTCGAAGACGTACTTGATCGGATCCATCTTCGAAATTAGCATAGTGGTGTGGTTGAGCATATACTGTCGTAGACGTTTGGCAGCCCAAGCTAATGCACAACACGTCTTCTCCAGCATCGAGTATCGAGATTCACACTCAGTGAACTTTTTACTCAAATAATAAATGGCATGCTCTTTTCTGCCCGTCTCGTCGTGCTGACCGAGAACACACCCCATACTATTCTCCAGAACTGTCAAGTACATGATTAATGGCCGTCCAGCCACTGGGGGTATCAAGATTGGAGGTTCTTGAAGATACTGCTTTATCTTATCGAATGCCTTCTGGCAATCCTCATTCCAAGTAATCGCTTGATTTTTCTTTAACAACTTGAACATCGGTTCACAAGTGGCCGTGAGCTGAGAGATAAACCTTGCAATGTAGTTTATTCGGCCCAAGAAACCACGAACTTCTTTTTCTGTTTTCGGCGCTGGCATTTCTTGGATAGCTTTTATTTTCGCAGGATCAACTTCAATACCTCGTTCACTAACGATAAACCCCAATAACTTTCCGGATCGCACTCCGAAAGTGCACTTGTTAGGATTCAGCCTCAGCCTGAACTTCCTAAGCCTTTCAAACAGCTTCAGCAAATTGACCAGATGCCCCTCCTCCGTTTGGGACTTTGCAATCATGTCATCAACATAGACCTCGATCTCATGATGAATCATATCATGAAACAAAGTTACCATTGCTCGCTGGTAAGTGGCCCCTGCGTTCTTCAGACCGAAGGGCATTACCTTGTAGCAAAACGTGCCCCAGGGGGTAATAAACGTCGTTTTCTCCATGTCCTCCGGCGCCATCTTAATCTGATTGTAACCGGAGAAGCCATCCATGAATGAAAACACGGAAAACTGGGCTGTATTGTCGACCAACACATCGATATGAGGCAACGGGAAATCATCCTTAGGGCTCGCCCTATTCAAGTCCCGATAATCGACGCACATGCGTACCTTACCGTCCTTCTTCGGTACAGGCACTATGTTGGCGACCCACGGAGGGTAGGTGGTAACGGCTAAAAATCCTGCGTCCAACTGCTTCTGGACTTCTTCTTTGATCTTCACAGCCATGTCTGGTCTCGTCCTCCTGAGCTTCTGCTTGACCGGAGGGCAATCTTCTCGCAACGGCAAGCGATGAACCACGATATCAGTGTCAAGTCCGGGCATATCCTCATACGACCAAGCAAAGACGTCACTATACTCTCGAAGCATCTCGACCAGTCTATGCTTGACATCATTCTGCAGCGCAGCCCCAACTCTGACATTCCTGATAAGCTCCTCAGAACCCAGATTTATGATCTCAATATCCTCCTCATGAGGCAGAATAACCTTTTCTTCTTGTTTCAACAAGCGGGCCAATTCTTCCGGAAGGTCTTCGTCTTCATCAATCTCATCCTCGGCTTGATAGATCGGGCCATCAAAGTCGTAGTGAGCCGTAGAGGGTCCAGAGTCGATGTCGTCTGTTACGTGGATCCTGCAATAACAAGGGTTAAGTTTAAAGCAGGAATATGCAGGTTTGCACGAACCTCGTTGCCATTTTGCTGTTTTTCAAAACAAACATAAAATATGAATAACAGAGAACACAATATTTGATTACGAAGAAAACGCCCTTTTATTTATTGATAAAATGTATACACATAATCCAACAAGGCCCTGACAGTAAAACCACTATGCCCCGGGCAGGACATAGGGTTGTACAAAAGATTGTAAAAAGCAAATCATTACTCTTCACTTGTCAGCTCGATAAGCTCCTTGATGGTCCAGTTGTGAAGGCGCTCGCCTGGTTTGCTCGGTTGAATCCAGGCATCGAGATCACAGTCACTGTCTCCGCTGTCCTCCGACGCTGCGTTGACACTTTCGAATATTACTCCTCCTTTGGTGAATAGGATCGGCCCCTTTCCACGAGATGAGCTACCAGAAGAAGTTGAAGCTTCAGCTTCCGGAGAATATCCCAATCCAAACTTATCTTGTTTGAATGGTATATCCAAGACATGCCCCCAGCCTGGGGTAGAACCAGCTTCGACAACGGCTCTAGCTTCCTTAAACGAAGAGAGGTTCACCTCCTGCTTCTCTGCAACAACGGGAGCTACCTCCTTCACCTTGACGGTCTCAAACGCCTGGCAAAGAGTCTCATGGATCTCGCCGTCCATTTCGACATACTTGAAGGACGACAGGTGGCTTACCATGATGTCCTCCTCTCCGCAAACTGTCACTATGCTGCCCCCAACAGCATATTTAAGTTTCTGATGCAACGTAGACGTTACGGCACCAGCGGAATGAATCCACGGCCGACCTAAGAGGCAACTGTAGGCGGGCATGATATCCATAATATAGAACACTGCATTAAACGTCTCTGGACCGACTTGAATTGGCAGGGTCAATTCTCCAAAGACGTGGCGTTTGGTTCCGTCAAAAGCCTTTACGACCAGATCACTGGGCGTGCACAGCAGTCCCCGGGTATCCAACTTCATTAGTGCTTTCTTCGGAAGCACGTTCAGCGAGGAGCCCGTATCTACTAGGACATGTGACATAATCGTGCCCCTGCACTCTATCGAGACGTGCAAGGCATGGTTGTGATCTCTTCCCTTGGGCGTCAGCTCCAAATCTGTAAAGCCCAGCCCATTACCAGCGTTGACATGGGCTACTACTTCCTCAAGTTGATTAACGGATATCTCCTGCGGCACGTATGCAGCATTCAATACTTTCAGCAACGCGTTGCGGTGTGCTTCAGAACACAGCAACAGGTTGAGAATTGAGATCTTTGACGGAGTTTGGTGAAGATGATCTACAATCTTGTAGTCACTTTTCCTGATCAGCCGCATGAACTCTTCTGCGTCTTTAACCAACAAGTCTTTTTCTGCCCCCGCAGGAACCTCTTCAACGGCTTTACCTTTGCCCTTATCAGCAGCATCAGCCCTGACTACCTTCTCTGCCGCACCTTCTGCCGGCGCGAACACTCTGCCACTTCTGGTGATACCACTGGCCTCAGCAAGACTCTGCGCAGTCGATCTGGGCGGCTCAATCTCTACCTTCTGGCCATTACAATACACTTCAGCGCCGTAATGCCATGGCACGGCATTGGTACTCTCGAAAGGGATTGGTCCAGCCCTGGTGATGGTAATAGTAGGAGGACGAGGTGCAGAAATGGTGATAGGGTGGCGAGGAATGGTGATAGTAGCGACTTCGTCCGCCTGCTTCAGCACGACTTCCCCTGACGCATTCTCAACGCTTCGACTAAACTGCAAAATACCCTCGGTCATCAGACTCTGGATACCTTCACTCAACTGCTCACACCCGTCAGGAAGTGCAGCACATTCCATACAAAATTCCCCACACCCGGGAAAGAAGCCTTTCTTCAGCAGTTTAGCTTTAACAAAACTCAGTGGCGTCTTCAACTCTCTGACATCAGTCAGCAGGTCTGAATTCTCTTCAGAGATAATAGCATTTACTCCCCCCCCCCTATGATGAGGCATCGGATTCTTGGTGACGTTGGGCACGTTGTCAGAAAAATTTATTATCTTGGCGTCAATCATGTCCTGGACCTTATGCTTAAAAGCTTTGCAGTTCTCAACTGTATGGCCAGGTGCCCCAGAATGAAATTCACATGTAGCATTAGCATCGTACCCGGGTGGTGGTGCCCCTGTCAAGGGAGCTAGCGTCCTTTTCTGAACTAGTTGGAGCTGAAGCAGCGTCTGCAGAAGCTGGGCATACGACATGGGAGGAGTTTCCAAATGACGGTTTGCCAGGGAACCCCGATGCTGATATTTCTTATATCCCGGATTATTCTGTTGCTGAGGCTGCTGCTGCGGCTGAGGGGGAGCAACTGGGATGTTTATGCTAGCGATCTGAGACTGAGGGCCCTTGCCCTTTCTCCTAGCATTAGAGACAGCACTGGCATCGCCCTCCCGACGCTTGCCAGTATAAGGTTTCTTGCTGGCTCCTCCGGATGAGGATGATTCGCCTTGAATCTTGCCGATCTTTATACCATTTTCAACATGCTCGCCCAAAGTGATGAGGGCCGAGAATGTCCCGGACATGCCACTAACCAACTTCTCATAATAGACTCCGGGAAGAGTGGCCACGAACATCTGTACCAACTCACGCTCAACCATCGGCGGTTGAACCCGAGCAGCCAATTCACGCCACCGCTGGGCGTACTCCTTGAAGCTTTCATTGCTCCGCTGCGAGAGATTCTGGAGCTGAACTCGGTTGGGAGCCAAGTCGCTATTATACTGATAGTGGAGAACAAATGCCTCAGCGAGATCTTTCCACGTTCGCACAGCAGCGGGTTCCAAACCCATATACCATTCAAGCGATGGGCCAGAAAGACTATCCTGAAAGAAGTGCATCAGCAACTTCTCATCATCAGAGTAAGCAGACATCTTCCTGTAATACGATCGGAGATGAACACGGGGACAAGTAGTGCCTCTATACTTCTCAAAGATAGGCACCTTAAACTTGTGAGGTACCTTAAAGTCAGCAATCAGCCCAAGTTTGGACATGTCAACGCCCAATGTGTTCTGATTTTCTATATCTCTCATTTTATCTTCCAGTGCCTTGAACCTGAGTCTAGCTTCAGCAGTTAACTCAGCCTCTACACCTCTCTGAGAGAAAATGTCGTCCTGATGGTCCTCCAGCCACGGTTGAGGCACCACCATATTTCCTGCACCAACATTAACATTGGCTCCCAAACCACCATTGACGGCGCCCGCCGCGTTAAGTCCGAGATTATTTATAAGATTGCCGTTAGCACTACCGTTGCCCCCGGCAGCAGGAACAACGTTCTGAGGAGTATCCACTTGAGGAGGAGGAGTGGGTACGGCCCCGCCGTGAAGAATTCCATTGCTGTCAACCCTGGAGATGAGAGGTTGAACCAAAGTACGAAGTTGCTCTTGCCCGTTCGCAACTACTTGCATCAACTCCATAAAACGATCCATCCTTTCACGAAGCTCCTGAACATCTGATTGTACTTGGTCCATGATTCTCGTTTGATTGGCGCGAGTCGAGTAGCGGTGGATGAATCTTTGATCAATCCTGAAAGCAGCTCGGAACCTGAGTACCTGAAAAACCTGTCAAGATTAAAGGTTAGGAAAAGCAACAGAATGTATGTCATGCAAGAATGCTTCATGCAAATGCATGCGTGTGTCTGTGTGCTTGAGAGATTTCCCCGGTCCTGGCATCTGCTGATAATAATAAGGAGAAGAATCTAGGCCCAATCATGGAGACAGCAACCTCACAGACACACGCTAATGGAATGATTATGCAAGCTAATGCAAAATGCAGGCATGCAACAATATATCCAAGGCTGCTGTGGAGATTCGATGTCAACAGTCACTGCTGAGAAGGAAACCCCGGTGTAAACCCACTGATCTGATCTGTTGTGAATAACCATCTGGTAGGATCGAGATCAAGATTCTGCTCTGACAAGAACGAAGGCCTGATAATGAAAACCCTGGATGCAAGATCAAGGAATATCTGTTGGAGAAGTCTTCAGACCCCAAATCATAAATCTGCCCTATCAAGAACAAAAATACAGCTGCTGATGAGATCTTCAAACCTCACTCAAAACCTGCCCTATCAAGAACAAAATAACAACTGCTGACGAGATCCTCAGACCTCACTCAAAAATCTGCTCCATCCAGAACAAACTTCTGATAATAATACACTGATCAAAGCATGCTCTATCAAGAACAGACAAACATCCGATGATAAAATCCTCTGATCAAATCCTTGCTCTATCAAGAACATATCTGCAACTGAGAACCCAACATAACTGATTCGCTGTCAAGAAAACCAGGTGGTCTGAAGGTCAAAGTTTCCTGCAATATCCCAACCCACTCACAGGTATGATGGACCTAATCCACGGACAAAGGTACGGCATCCTATGCGGTCGTCAGCGTCACAGACATTCATGAGTGACAATACGATTCCCAGAAGGAGTGGCATCGTCAAGTCATGAAGAGGCCTCTCTTAGCTGACTTCCAAATGATCGGTCCCCAGAGTCGACAATCCTCACGTCTGGACTCCCCTCAGATCCTCAGGACCGGAAAGGAGCACCTCTGCAAGAATCTCGTCTGAGCGCAGATTTTCGTAGGGAACTGTGCCTGCTCAGCAGACAGGTTCGTCTACTACTTCTCCGCAACTATATCTAGGTGTGTACTCAAGCCCGGGTCCGGCTTTTCACTCACAGTAACATCCCTCTCCCACAGCAGCACAGATAATCATATCAAACTGGAAATAAAATGCGGGAAATAAAATGCGGGAAGTAAAGTGCGGGAAGTAAAAATGCGATAAATAAACGCAACCCAACAAGCAAACACACAAACGATAGGATTGACTCTCATAGGGAACCGGAGAACCAGAGATTCTGGGTTCAAACTCCCCAGCAGAGTCGCCAGCTGTCGCTTGCGCGAAAATAAGGTGCCGGCAAAACAGAAGAGTCGCCACCTTTCGTTATTTATCCCTCAGAGCGGGAAAGGAAACGATCGGAAAAAACCTGACGAAAAAGGGTAAGACAAGGTCATCGCAACCATTGTCTGGGTTCGGGAGTCGGTTACGCAAGGGGAAGGTATTAGCACCCCTCACGTCCGTCGTACTCGACGGGATCCTCACTTGTTTGTTTACTTGGACGGGTTGGTTATAATCTATCTACCTATCAAGGCTGGCTGAAAAAGAAAAGAAAAATGACTCGGCAAAGCGTCGCACTTTATGCCTACGTATCCTCATCAGAGAATGAGAAATCAGAGTCAACGTAGTTCGGCTAACTACAGGGAGGAAGATGGGGAAGGTTGCTCGCTAGGATATCGCATCCTATGCCTACGTACTTCCACACTGTATGGAAGATCAGAGCAAACGTAGTTCGGGAGACTACAGAAAATATGGCTCAACTAGGAGGGAGACTATCAAGTCCTACTGTTATCATGCCATGGATTCATCCTATGGTTGAGGTTTGAACAGGGAACTCCTAGATGTTGTCATGCATAGGTTTCAACCTAAAAGTCTATCATCAAATCCCCATCAGAAGAAATGAGAGTCCTAAGGGATCATGTCAATGATACACAGAGTACAGACAAAAACATCAGTTTAAACAGTAAAATGCATGCAATGCAAGTGAGGGAGGAAATGTGTGTGGGGCTTCAGCCTCCACAAGCTCATCTCAACCTCAAGCCAGTCATGAAATAACAGTAATCATACTGAAAATAATCAACATGCCATCAAGCAAAACAGTAAAGGAAATGAAGTGCCATCAGGCAAACAAAACACATGAGAAAGAATCATCTATTCTTTAACCATAATCCTAATCACAGGATCTAAACAAACCTAAGCAAAGCTCTCAAGCACAACCCTAATCACAGGAGAAATCATTCACAGTCTTCAAGCTTCAGAATAAGCTTACCAAAGAAAGGGAGCTAAGCAAGCAAGCTCATAGTGTCTTCCTCAGGAGAACACTAGGAGGTGTATACTCAGGAATCATACCCTATGTGGCTCAACCACTGTGATCAGTTTACATCCCTCCTCAGGAGAGATTAAACTCACAAGCAGGCTCCAACATCACTGGATATTTAGGAAATCTTATTTAAACTAGTGGAACTAAGTGAATAGACCCATAGGACCTTCCTCAGGAAAGTACTAGGAGGCTTCCACTTAGGAGTTGTATCCCATGTGGCTCAACAACATGTGATCAGTTTACATTCCTCCTCAGGAGAAATTAAACTCACAAGTTGGCTCCAACATCATTGGATACTTAAGAAATCCTAGGTCAACTAGTGGAACTAAGTGAATAGACCCATAGGACTTTCCTCAGGAAAGTACTAGGAGGCTTCCACTTAGGAGTTGTATCCCATGTGGCTCAACAACATGTGATCAGTTTACATTCCTCCTCAGGAGAAATTAAACTCACAAGTTGGCTCCAACATCATTGGATACTTAAGAAAGAGGTGAGAAGGAAGGATGAAAGTCATTCATAGTGCCTTCCTCAGGAAAGTACCATGAACTTCCTTCAAACTTCAGGCTCTCAAACCTCACCAACAGGGCATCAGCCAAGCTCTGGGTCTCTGCATCTTGATCTACAAGCTTCTCCTCATGATGCTCTCCATCAATATCCTCAAGGCAACACAAGCCCTTCAGCAAATTCCTCAGAAAGAACCCCACAGATGAACAGATAACCCACTGAACAGATCACATTATCAGGCAATCTTCAGATAATACCTAAAAATATTAAACTAATGGGGAAAAAAAATTAACAAATACTCATAAGGGTCCTCAACACCTTCTCATAACATCTATAAAGGTTTCTACCTAAAAATCAAGATAAAACTCAATCAAAGAGAGGAATCATCACCTATGCACAATTCTAAACCCTAATTAGACTATCCTAAGTCAACCCTAATTAAACTAATCAAGATCAATTCTAAAAAATCTAGAAAAAATCCTATGGGGAAGTATGACTCATCATCTAATTGCATAAAAAAGAATGGGTAAAAAAGATTAATGGAAAGTACTAAAACAATTCCTACAAAATCAAATACCAAAATGAAACAATTAAAGAGCTATTTAATTGGAAAATCTACTAAAAATATTAAACCTAAAAATAAAATCTCAATTTTATTTTTATAATTTTCTACTCATTTTAATCTACTCATAGAAAAAAGAAGAAATTAAAAATCATTTTTTAACTATTTTTAATGAATTTTTCAAGACAGAAAAAATAAAAGAAGAAAAATAAAAGAATTTAAACTAAATGAAAGGAGGGGGGTATGAAAAGTAATTCGTGCCAGTTAAAAATATTGGGCCAGAAATAAAAGGGGGGTGGGAATAGAAAATAAGCCCAGAATGGCTTATTAATGAAACGACGTGTTTCATACAATTTGAATCTTCCCTCTCTTTTCTCAGACACGCGCGCGACCGTTAGATTAGGTGAATTTGTCAAACATTGGACTTGATCCAACGGCGCTCCCTCATCGTCTTCATCAAACTAGGGTTTTGCAGAACCCTCTCTCATGCAATCACACTTTCGAGCCTCTCTAGCTCACTCCACAGGCCACGGCTCCACACGACTCCAACATGAAAACTCATCTACGTCTCAAGCCCTACACAACCCTACGTTCACTTTTCCTTAATTCTTCCTAGATTGCTCTAACCGAAAGCACCAACACCATGGCACCACCATATCCAACTGCTATCAAACTTCACCAAACTTTAACCTAATGATTAACAGATGCTCTACACATTACCCTAACTAATGCACACTAATTCTTGATGATTAAAACTAACAATCTACATAGTTCTTGAAAATCAAAGTTTCAAACACCTGCCATGGAACCTCATGGAACAGGCTGTAACTCATGGGGAAGAATCATCTAGCCTAGTACATCATGTCTATGCCTAAGAAACTAATTGAAGCTGCATAATTAAGGAGGTATAAAGTGAAGAAGAAACCTGTCAAAGGGTTATGGTGCAGTGGTGTAGAGGAGGTTCCCAGCCTTGGAATTGCTTGCAGATGGTCCTTGAATGATTCTCAGTATTCTGTTTGCAATGGTGATGAAGGAGATGGCTGGTAGTGCAAGATATCTCAACTTGCTTCAACTTGAAGAAATCTCTCCAATGGCTATGTATCTCTCTCTCTCCTCTGACTTGGCTCAAGTTTCACCAACCTCTAACACTCCTTGATGCACTCTTTTTATAACAATCCATGGAAGTCTCTAGATTCATCTAGAATGATGTGGAAGTTTCATGAAAGTTCCATGATATTCCATAATGGTCATCTCATCTCATATGCCATGCCTTGTTATTTTGGTCTCAAATTCTCCTTACATGAGTTATTGAATGAGGATAAGTGAAAAACAAGTGCATTTGTTGCTTATGTAGGGTTTTTTAACATTGCCTTCTTTTTCAAGTAACTAATTTCCAAAGGAACCACATTTTTTAAGCCTCAAATGAAAATTCTACTTAAACCAATCTTCTCAAAATGGTTTTTCCAATCAAAATGATATATTGGATGACCTATTTTGGATTTGTAGATCTTCCAAAACACTTTTCAATTTCAACTTTTCAAAGTTATAAGTCATTTTTAGTTCATTTTTGACCAATCATGGAATCTTGTGCTATGAGCTTTTTCAACAATTTGTGACCTTCTTTCTAGACTTAAAATCACATTTTGAGCAACTTTCATGTTTTGAGTTTTTCCATTTGAGGCTTGGAAATAGGAGTTTTAGGCATTGGCTAAAATGACCTATAACTGACAAATGACCAAAATACCCCTGCCTTGTTCAAACCATAACTTGAGTTCCACAAATCCAATCAAGGACTTCTACCACTCAAATTAAAGCTAAGAAGATCCTCTTCAACATTCATGTTGACCAAGAAACCATAGGAATCAACCTACTAGGGCAAAAGTTGTCTGGAAGTTGGGTGACTTTCAAGGACCCAGATTCACACACCTCTGCTGACCTGTAATTTGTCAAAACCATAACTTGAGCTCTGTAACTCCTATCAAGGACTTCCACCACTCAAATTAAAGCTTAGAACAAGCTCTACAACATTCATGTTGTGGGGAAGATGAGATATCAATCACATCTAGGGCTAAAACTGCCTGGAAGATAGGGATCAAATTAGGGTTTTTCCACTGACAATCCTTGGAAACCCTAACTCAAAACTTCTCAAAACTCCTCAATCATGATGAGTTGGTCTAGGAATCATCTTTATATAATCTCTATGCATCATTCCATGATCTCATGGCCCTTGGATTAAGTCTCAACCTTCTCCAAATCTTCAGCTGGTCTAGGGTTGACCCAGTCAAAACCCTAATTCTACCATTCATGGTTGAATCTTCTGAATTCTTACATAATGACTTCTCTGGGCTTCATGAAGGCTATCAAGGCATCTCATAAGCTTTCTCAAGACATCAAGTTCATTCTCAAAGTCTCAGAATCATCTGAGGAGCACCCACAACTTTCAAACTGTGAAGCACACAACCCTGGTTTCAACCAACTCCTCTGAGGACCTCTTGAACTTTTTGATGAAGGTATCAACTTTCAAATACTCCATGAATGAATAAATGTTGGTCAAATTTTGGGGGTGCAACAGTAAGTCAATATCTTGGAACATATTATTTGATTTCAGAATAGCTGAACTTCCCTCAATGGATAATTCACCCTCGTGATTTCAGTCTGAGAATGTTCAATTCCTGCAGGCTTCTTTGATCCAGAAAACTTACATGAGCATCACCAGGTGGTTGTAAGTCTGTAACATTATCTGTAGATTCATTCCTATCATCGGGTTTTGGATTGGAGTCCATTTGATTAGCCAAGCTGGCCAATTCATCACAAGCATCCGATTCCTGAATAATAGTTTGCCTAGGAATGTACCCCCCCTGTCCAGCAGATTTCAAAAGCATTTTGACAGGCTTTGAGGCAGTGGCCTCAGACCACAAATTGTCGTACCTTGATGTAGAGCTAAATCCAGCAGCAGTTGAGTTGAACTCTGCGCTACTACCGCCACAGGAGGATGCGTCAATCCACTGGTTATCTTCGTTACTCCAGTTTTAACCAAACTTTCAAATCTTGAATTTGCTTGAAGGTTTTTTCGTCCAAATCGACCTTGGGGAAGGCATATACTGGAGGGAAATTGGAGCTTTCGTAATTTCTGTTTCGAGCAACACATATATGATTTAATCATGTTATGCTTAATGTGGCAGGTCCTTGGAGAGGTAGACTGGTTTAATTATCTTAAACAGCGCCAGGAAGATCCACTGAAGGATTTAGCGGTGAAGACGGGAGCAAAGCGGATAATGACATCCTGAGGAACAAAATTCCACATGCTCATGGTTCTAACAACTCAGTATTCTTTTCCTATTGCTGGTTCTGTCCAAGTGTTATATTTCATTGATTTTCTTTGCAAAAATGTACAGCTTTTGGTGAAGGCAATCTCTTGGTCATCAGGACATAAATGGTTGGTGGAGTATGCAGCTGCTCTCAGCTGATGTCTCTGCAAATCTTCTTCTTGTTCAGGTGTTGGTGATGCTAGTGGCAGCTTTCAAGCCTTGCCATGGAAGACTCCCTTTCAGAGAAATCAAGTGACTCTAAATCATCTCTTTTGTATTGTTCAACTCCAGGGTGCGTATTTAACACTTGCATATCGAGCTGTTCCAGTCAGGTTCTCGTTTTCTTATAAGCTGTTGATGCGGAGATAATATTTGACTGCTATTGTGTTTCGGTTCGCAGGCACCATTCATGGATATGGCTATGTGAGGATGTTGATTCCTGATGAATTAAATTTGGCTAAATGGTTTCAATTATTGGTTGTGTTGGACAGGTGACCGAGGGCTCTGCGTTCACACGTTTGATTTATACGCACCGACCATTGGGGAAAGTTTCTCCAGGAGCTGCAGGTTATCATCAGAAGTTTCAATTGAGCTGTCAGATTTTCAACATTGGGTAGTGTTCCACTGAGGAGAGTTTTCATGTTTAATTCCCTATTGTTTTTTTTTGAGCTGATTGGGAAATAAATCTGCTTGTCTGATGCGTTTTGGATGTCGGTTGCTGCCAATTCGTCCATAAGACATTGTGCTCACTCAATATCTTCCTTAGTGCAGAACGTGGTTATCAGTTGAGAGGGTAATGCACAACTGTCCTGCCATGTAGGACCTTGCTTTACTTGATGCATACCTGAATGTATTAACTGTTGCTGATGTTGCAGGTATTTGAGCGTGTTGTCCATTCACTTGCCTTTGGTTGGAGCTTTCCATACTGCTGCTGTTGATGTTAATGACTCGGCTTACGATGTTGATAAAATGATGAGCCATTATGAATGGTCTATTATTTGAAGGTTGTCAAATTATGCTTGAAGGTGATCTCTCCACAATAGACATGGCAGTGGTGGCCTCAATACTAGGAATCATAGCAGCAAAATCTTGTAAAAAGAAAATTGGCTTCCTGGTGCATTAATGTACGAGGAACTTGTTGTATATATTCGTTTTAGTGCATCAACATGCTATTATTGCTTTAATCATGTGGCTATGCCATTAATTCACCGTTGCTGATTTCAACGTTTCCAGCTAGTGCCTTTAAATGTTTAAACATCCTGTTTTGGCTAGAATTTGAGCTTACGTGCATGGGTCTTTGGGACGTTTTGTATTTTGTAAAAGAAATGGGCTTTGAAAATCCTTTTAACATATATTTTCCTCATCATGAGAACATCGTCAATCTAATGTTTGCAACCTCGATTTGTGTTACTTCTTATAACCGTGTACGGAGGCCTACGAGCTTGAAACTATCTCAAATTAAAGCATAAGTTGACTTTAAATCCAAACTTCACGAGGACTAACGGATCTTGGGCTGGATACCTCCTTGTAATCAATAAACCTGTCACTTTGGATTTACGCTGTCATGCTCGAACTTGTGACCATGAGACAGTTACGAAAGTGGCCCAACCCAACTTGAAACTTTTAGGAACATCTTGGATGAGAACCAAGTGACCAGGTCTGGAAGGAATCGGACTAGGAGTGCCATTTCTACTGGAATTTAATACACCTGCACGAGTTGGTTAGACATAATAAACATGCGTACAACAGTAGAAGATAATACACCAAAATGCACGATGGAGGCGGGATCCTAAGGTCAAAAATTAGGGTGCAACAGATGCCCCTATTTAAGTTACTCCTATTCGGAGCTATGGAGATGGAAATCTCCGTCTCGACGAGATAGGAGGGACTTAAATACAAACATTGCGCGAATTTTTGGCACTAGGAAGCCACCGAATGCAAATGATATGCAAAGATATGAGAATGCAAGACAAACGACTCTGCGGAGAAAGGGCGCCACAGGGGAGGAACTAGATACGACATGTGGGAAGGACAAACTCAACAAAAGGAGACTCCACGAGGACGGGAAACAAGCATCACTGGGGAATCCTCAGAAGTAAAACAATATCCCGTACACCAAGGACGTGGTGATGGGAAATAAAATTTTAGTCGAAGGATATGCTTATTGTCATAATGTTGTGATTGGTAATAATCCAGATGAATTGAGTTGATGGTTCATCCTTTTTCTCTTTTTTTTTTGTTTTTCTGTATATCTTTTCTTTTGGAACTCAACTTGAAATAGTAAAATGTATGACTTCCCTTGCATCATGGTACGGGAACCATGAGCTGGTCTCGGTCTCTGATGTCATTGTAGTTGTAGATGTTGTAGTGGTAGAGCTTCCCCGAGCATCATGATATGGGAGTCATGCGCCGGTCTCGGTCTCTGATGTCGAACTTCCCCTTGCTCTATGGTATGGGAACCATGAGCTGGTCTCGGTTTCTGATGTCGAACTTCCCCTTGCTCTATGGTATGGGAACCATGAGCTGGTCTCGGTTCCTAATGTCGAACTTCCCCTTGCTCCATGGTATGGGAACCATGAGCTGGTCTCGGTTTCTGATGTCAAACTTCCCCTTGCTCCATGGTATGGGAACCATGAGCTGGTCTCGGTTTCTGATGTCAAACTTCCCCTTGCTCCATGGTATGGGAACCATGAGCTGGTCTCGGTTCCTACCCAAAATGATGGAAACTCGCGAGAGCGTCTTCAAAGAGGGGTTGTAAATTTGTAGATTGTAGATGTAACTGTAGTTGTAAATTGTAATGTTGATGTAAATGTTGTGTGATCTGTAATTGTAGAATCTTGTAGATGTGATCTTGTACTTGTAATTATAGATGCAATTTGTATTGTATTGGCAATTTGTAGAATGTGCACCGGGGATCTTCAAAAGAGTTGTAAACCGGTTGATACGTGGAATGTCCTCTTGTAAGGAGATATGTCGTTGTTTGTACTCGTAATGAACTCTTTTGGGGAAAATCATTTTTGAGGTATCTTTGTTGTAATTGTAGTAGTAGAAATCCTCAAATGGGGAAGTATCTGTAGTGTCCTCTGTTTTGTCTTGATAATCTTGAAATAATCCACTGGGGAAGGACAGATTGTCTTGAGGAAATTGTTGTTTGTCGTTTTGAGAATAGATCTGCCCAAAACAAGTTGCTCAAATAAAGAAATCTTCTGTCATTCAGCTGTAAGTTGTTGAAGAGATCTTGTAATGTTGTTGAAGAAACGTTGCGTCTTCAATGGTGATCCTCATAATGTCAAAGTGCAAAATAAATGCACTCTTGACCCATGCTCAAAAAACTGGAGATACTCATAGTGTGATTGCTAAAGACCGAAGTTCAATTCGGGAAATAACCGAAGAGAAACTGTCAAGCAAGACTCAACCATAGAGGCGTAAACTCCAATGGGAAAGTACTGAAACAACTGTCTTCCACGAGGATCGAACTTCGCGGGGAAATGGAAATATTGAGTTTTTTTTTGCTTAGGGCTGACAACTCTATTTGGAAGGAATAAGACACGCCTAAATACCCAAGGGTAAACGCAATAGAAAAACATACAAAGGGTGCACAAATGCAAATGAGTATGCTATCTACTTATATGATATGTGTATGCTTATCCTGACAAGACAGACGAAAGCAATGACCGAACATGGGATAAACGTCTCGGAACAAACATCCGACCAATCCCCAAAGATAGAAGTATCACTGAGGATAGATGGAGAATCAAATGTAGGGTCCCAGAAACTTCAAAATTCTCTTGAGACAAAATGATCAATCCAGTTGGGGACGTATCATCTTGATAAGTTTGACGCGTTGTATGAAATTGTAGACGGAGGTACCCAAACCGAAGTTTCATAGGGGATAAGATAAATATCCTGGGTCGTCATAGTTGTTGAACATGTTGGGGTTGAGTTTTCTGAGGATGAGACATACATTTTGCTCCAATCTTCAAATGCCCCAAGCCATATGGTTTAAAAACAACATCTAGAGAGGATTTTACAGAAAACATGATGCCTAAATGCCCCACTGTTTTCAAACTCTCCAGAGATTCACCGAATCTCGACGTAACTGCCCCTGATTGGCGGTAAGTGAGTCCTTGAATTTCTTCTAGTTGAGTCCAAGACTTGTGCGGATGAAATTTTCTTGGGAAGAATGACTTGCCCCAAGTCAGCAAAGTCTTCAGATATCATCATCAATGTCTGTACGTCGTCTTTCTAAGATGTCAAGCGTATTTAGCACATTTGAAATATCCATTTTGAAATGGTTAATGCAACACGCGTTTGTCTTGAAGTTTTAAAAAGGGGTATCGCAGTAACTTGTGATCGAAATCACTAGTTAGGATACAAATTGAATCATTATTTATAAAGCCGATTCAAATTTGAGCGTAGCTCAAGGAGTCAGGAAACAATATCTCATAGAGTATGCTTTCGAATTAAACCTTACTTCAATTAGGACTTTGAGGGACGTATATGGGTTTAATTTGTGACTGATAAAATGGAGGTAGAAAGGGTTAGTATATTTGTGCCCACCCAATTTTTTTGAAAGATGTTCATCATTTTTTTGATATTACCCTGCCCCAGGTTAAGAAAATGATGTTTCGGTTTGGGAGAAAGAGAACGGATCCTCAATCAGGGTTTAAAAGAAAGGGTTGACTATGTCGGCTTTCAGGAGGTTTAGAATAATGCCTTACATCATCAGTAGGGTTTTCATTCGAAGCATACAACAAGAGATCATGTGTTTTACTTCATCATCCTCCTTTCAATTCTCTGTTAGAGCGAGAGATCGGGTAAAGTCGGCATTATAAATAATTTTGAAAAACTATTTGAGTGAAAACGAATGGGTTTCTTCAAGGCAAACAGTTACTGCATTACTTACTCAAAACAGAAAGTTCTTACATGCAAGATATGCTTTCAATCAAAGAAATAAACACACAAACAAACGAAAGAAAATGTAAAGTTCTTCTGAGAGTCCTTTCCAGGATCTTTATTGTGCTTTCATGTAGACGGGAAAGATATGCAGAAATGTCTGGTGCGCAGCTTTCAGACACGGCGTTGACGACCTTGAATCATGCCTGGGGAGGATGAACCTTGTCGAGACATGGGGCTATCTCGCACATAAGGGACGGAACCCTCGAAGAACAAGACTCCATCTTTGACCAAATTTTGGACGTCTGCTTTCATGCCGTAACAACTCTCAATGTCGTGCCCTGGAGCACCTTGATGATACAGGCAAAATCTGTTGGCTTTGTACCAGTATGGGAACTTCTTAGGTACCTTGGGTGGGGCTTTAGTCTGGATATGCCCTCTGTGAATTAGAGCTGGAAACAAATCAGTGTACTTCACCGGGATGGGATCGAACTGGTGAATTGCTTCCCTTGGTGCATCTGGAGTCATCCTTTGATACCTTTTCCGAAATTGTCGATGCTGTGGTTGATCTGGAGAGGCCAACCTCTGCCTAGGATGTGGTTGTTGTTCACGTTGAGTGGGCATCGCATACTGGTGCTGAGGACGGGGTACTGGATCTATGAATTCTCTGGAAGGTCCATAGTCATCTTTATTGTTTGGGGCTATACCCAAGTTATGATGGCATTGCTTCACAAAAGCAAAAGTTAAGTCTTCCCAAGACTGAATGTGATTCACTTGTAGCTTCATATACCATGTTAACGGTGCTCTACCCAAACTTTCTTGGAAGCAGTGAATCAATAGTTGGTCGTTCCCAAGATAGGCGGTCATCTTCTGACAAAACATCATCAAATGATACCTTGGACAAATTGTACCTTTGTACACTTCAAAGGCGGGCATCTGGAATCCCCAGGGGATAACTAAGTTTGGAACTAGGTGCGGGTCATGAGCATGGAAATCAGGCGCACGGTTCCTCTTCATCATTTTCCATCGTTCCTCAAAGTCACGGAATTTATTCTTGAATGCTGTAAACTCTGGATCGTCCATTTCCTTTTCTTGCACAGGCTGAAGTTGCATAGGAACAAAGTTGTCGGAGGGACGGCGAAGTGTTGGATTAGACCTTACTCTAAAGCTAGTCATGCGATCCATGTCTTTGTTCTCCTCACTATCCTTTAATGATACTTCCGGCTTGGTCAGATGGTCGAGACGGCGACTGACAGTAAAGATGGAAAACCGAAATGAGCCACAACAAAGGAAAGACACGTGCATAAATGTAAAATGCCATGCTAAATGCAGGATGCTAATGCGAGAATGCAGATGTAAGGGGAGACTTCAAGAAACTCAAAGTGTTTTTTCAGTATTATAATGTAGGATAATTGAAAAACTTTTTATTTTTGAGAAACAATGAAAACAAAGTACTCTTTCAAGAGTTTATTACAACGAAAGCAAAAGGAAACTTAGAACTCTATCCCACAGTCCTCTCCTTTGTACAGAGCTCCTCGGTCAACTGGTCAATGCGCTCCTGCAGCGCCGCTTTCTCGATGATGAGTCGTTCCACACACTCCTTCCAAGCCATGGTAGTTGAGGGGAGATCATCATTGGTGACGGCACTTGAAGAGGCATGAGGAGAAAATAAATCCCCTTGTGCCTTTCTCTTTCTGGCAACTTCTAATTCTGGTGTCTTCTGAAGTCTTTCATTCTCTACTTTGAGGGTGAGGAACTTGTTCTTCCAAGCAGTCCTCAATT
Organism: Lathyrus sativus; assembly: GCA_963859935.3. Taxonomy (NCBI): domain Eukaryota; kingdom Viridiplantae; phylum Streptophyta; class Magnoliopsida; order Fabales; family Fabaceae; genus Lathyrus; species Lathyrus sativus. The sequence goes on along the minus strand of OZ012741.1, from coordinate 658,277,515 downwards.
TCCGGGCTTCATCTAAAGCAATCCTTACTTGTTCAATTTCGTCCACATCGAACCAGTCGGGGTCATGAGGAGATAATACCATAGGTTCATGAAAAGGAAAAGGCATCTTGAGATCGAGAGCCCTTTCTCGCACCCAATGCAGATAATCCTCAGAAACAGCACAGTTGAGGTATCCTGAAGCAGCTGTTCCTTCCATATCAATATATTTCCATGCATAAATGATGACAGTCCTGAGATCTAGGTCCTCTTCTCCTTTGAAGTAGATCTCTTCCAACGAAACTGGGTCGGGTATTTGGATCATAGGGTGTCCAAACTGTCTACGGGCCAAAGCAGGATTGTAACTTATACATCCTTCTCTTCCAATGAGCGGTACGTTGGGGAACCCTCTGATGCTAGGAATCATAGGCACGCCTCCATAGGTGGGATCATACCAAACAATGTCCGAATGGGTAAGGGCCATAAGTATCTCGGACCATCGAGGTGTTGCTACTTCATCCCAAAGGGACGGATACCAAGTCAAACGAGCGATGAACCATGAGTACAGCAAGGCGGTACAACATGCAATGTGTCCTCCTCCTTCGACATTCTTCGAGTGAATCGAAAAGTACGTATCAGCAAGCAAGGTAGGTACTGGATTCTTGAGTATGAACAGCTTGATTGCATCCATATCAACAAAATTGTCAATTTTAGGGAACCAGAGAGTCCCATAGACCAACAAAGCGAAATTGGCTTCCAAGATGAGAGCCTCCTTTCTTTCAGCATGATAACGGACTTTTTCGATCAAAAAGTCGGCGGGGAACCCAAGGACTCCTTCCTTGGTGGTTAAGTGTGTCTGGACATCTTTTAGGCTGAGATGGGTAGCGTTTGCAATTTCCTGGTGACTAGGCGTGTCTTCCCTTCCGGTGAACAGAGGTCGAACAGTCACAGGCATCCTAAGAGTTCTGAGTATTCTTCTAAGGTCGGCATCAATTGGTAGTCCGGAAAAGTGAAGCAGTGATACATCGGGTCGTAAAATTGAACCAATGTTTCCAACAATCCTTCTTTCATCCTTAGTTCGAGGAAACGGAAAACTCCTCCATATTCTGCTGCGAAGGCAAAGCGATCCTCGACGAGTTCGGCTAGTTCTCTCAAGCTTTCGAGGTTGGGACTCTGAAAAGTGTACTTCAGGGTTTCTCTTCTGAAATCCATGATTACAACACCTACAGAACAAATTTGAGTTTCTTGAAGTGAACAATGGAAAAAGAATGCAATGCAAGATGATTAGGACTTCATGGGATTCCTCTATTTATAGGCATTGCGGTAAAAGAAAACGCTTTATTAAATTTGAAATGGACTACATAAATATTCTTTTAAAGAGTCCCAAATAAAAGCTAAATAAAAGCTAGTAAAGACACTAAAGAAGCCTTGAATGCTGCTACTTGAGCTGTTCTTCTAGTTGCGCCTTCTCACGGATAAGGTTGTCCACAATTATTTTCCAGATGGTGCATTGTGGGTCGGAGAAAAATAAATCCTCCATGACTTTCCTCTTCTTGCAGGGGAGTAGCTCTTCATCCTGCAATTGTAGCTGTTTCTGAAGTTCATCCCTCTCCTTTTGAAGTTCATCCTTCTCCTTTTGAAGTTCAGCCTTCTGCCTTTGAAGTTCAGCCTTCTCCTTCTGAAGTTCAGCCTTCTCCTTCTGAAGTTCAGCCTTCTGCTTTTGACACTCATCATTTTCTGCCACTGCTACGTGGTACTTGTTCTTCCAAGATTCTAGCTCATGTTGAGACTTCCTTAAGGACACCTCTAACTCCTCGGCTTTAGACATAAAGACATAAGTGGGCTCTCTCCTGGGAGCTATGGGATCTTGACGGGAATAGGGCATCTTTAGATTGGTTGCCCTTTTTCTGACCCACTGGAGGTATGGTTCTAAAGATACACAATTAGGCCTCCCTAGACTCCTCTTCCCTTTCTTGTATACCCTACGCCATGCGTCCAGAACTCTTCCTAGAAGCTCTACATCTTTGTGGAAGAAAATACTCTTTATATGGTCACTTTTGGGAGGTTTCTTCAACGGATATCCCAACTGTCGGCGAGCTAGAACGGGATTGTAGCTGATTCCTCCGTCAAAACTAAGCAATGGTACATTACCAAAGTTACCACAACTATCAATGATTAATATTTCATCATATACTCGATCGTACCAATCAATGTCAGAATGGGTTAATGCCATCACTTTAGGAGACCACAGCTCTTTGCCAATATTTGTAAAAGAGCTAGACTTCGGCAAGTGCGAAATAAACCACTTGTAAAGTAAGGGTACACAACAAGTAATCATCCCTCCACCACGAAGGTTTCGGAGATGTATAGAGTGATATGTGTTTCCCAACAAAGTCGGCACTGGGTTGTTCTTCATAAAGATTTTAAAGGCTTTGAGATCGATGAAACCTTCAAAACTTGGAAATAGAAATATCCCATAAACAAGTAAGGCAAAAATCGCCTCGAATTGAGCCTTGTTCGAATGTTTAGCATAAAATAAAGCCTTCTCGATTAGGAAACCTGTCTTTAAACCAAGAATTCCATCCTTAGTAACTAGGTTGGCTTTGACGTCAGATACCTTCAAACGGAGGGCTTTGGCAATATCTTTCTCATCGGGATCCTTTTCCAAAAAGGGAAAAGGAGATTCTTCTAGGACAGGTAGACCAACCAAAAAAGAATACTCTTCCAATGTAGGTAACAGCTGAAAGTCTGGAAAGGTGAAACAATGGTAAAGAGGATCATAGAACTGTAGTAGAGTGGCAAGAAGTCTTTCATTCACTGAGCAACCCAACAAGGATATCAGCTTCCCATACTTGGTCTTGAATCCTTCTTGATCTTCGATGAAACCCCATAACTTCTTTAGGTCATCCAAATTGGGACTCTTAAAAGTATATTTCACAGTATGTCTTTCATTTGAAGTCATAGTGACCTACAATGTTCATAAACGAAAGTAAATCCCACGAAGTCCAATGCAGAATGATGCTATATGAATGCAGCAAACACAAGTATTCACATAAGGACATAAAGATAAACAAACAAGGGGCACCCTAGGTTTGCAACGAGCATGGAGTAAAGGTGTACCCTTCCCAAAGGTTTAAGGACTAAGGGTTGTTTGTACCTGCAGAACTGGGTTCTAAAAAAGGTCCCAAAGTCATTAGTCCATCTATTGGATATTATCAATCTCCCAACTAACTTGAGGATTAATAATATTCTCAAGAGAACTTCTTTTGAGTGTAGCATCGCGTAGCATTATTTCGGGACTTACTCCCTCATAGCCTCGCACTACATCCTAATAAGGCCAAAGTGGGGTTAAAGGTAACTACGGTCCTTAGTTTCATGGACTCCAATTGAGAATAGTAAAAGTTTTCACGACTAAACTCGTTCAACCGAACTATTTTCAAAAAGGTCTCAACTAAGCAGGATTCTCGAATTAACTTAGTCGGGACTCACTCCCTATAAGCTTCCTCGAATATATCCCATCCTATCTTAATTTCTCTCAAAGTTCAAGTGTAGAACTTTATCTCACCACTCAAGGACAACAATCCCAAAAGAAATACAAGAAAAAGTATATAAACAATTATTCAAGTAGGCAGATATATAAAGCAGTAAACAAAATAAAATAAGATAGGGAAACCCTCAAATGATTTTCCCCAGTGAAGTCGCCATTTCTGTCGCAGTGAAATTTGGATACCAAACTATTTATTAGTTTGAATCGTTAATTCAATTTGCAACCGAACTTTGATTTGTCCAAAGGAAGGGATAAAGATCGAAATTCCCACAATGCAATACAAATGCAAGCTAGATTGTTTAGGTTCGGGGGTTGGTTAAACTTAGGGAAGGTGCTAGCATCCTAAGTTTCTGTAGTACTCTACAGGAACCTCTTGTTTTATGTTTGTTTACTGCTAAGTGTTTATCTGCTTAAAGGATTAGAGACCCTAGTGGTTTATTTCTAAGTATACTCGATAAGATGTCGCACCTTATGCCTACATATCCTTGCGGGAGTGGAATCAGAGTATTTTGTAGTTCACCCTAAAGGGTTAGAGGAGCTCTTTGACTGTGGTCAAAGTTCCTACGAGTTTAGGGTAGTTGTTTTGATTGGATTTAGGAGAAGAGACGAGTCTTCATGTTAAGGGAGAGATAACCGCCACAAATGTAAAAAGGGGATCGTAGGAAATGGTCTTTGCATCGTTTTAAGAAAAGGTCTTACATACTCGGATGGTCGCCAAGCATGCCTTTATCGCTCTTAAGGCAAAGTTCCTACATGTTTGATTGTATTGTTGTGGGGGTGGAGATTATATCTCACTTAAGATGATTAACATCTATTCTCTATTGTGTTTGAAAAGTTGTGTAGTGTTGTTTGTTTGTTTCTATGTTGTAGAAAAATAAAGACAAGGTCCTTCCTATAGGGTAGGTCCTAAGCTTAAATGATCAACTTGAATGGAATCAAGGATCGTGGGGAAATGATGCATATGATGTGCAACTACACACAACGTTGAATTATGTGTAGGTTTTTCCTTTGGACGGAATGCGATGTAATGATGTAAATGCGATAATGTAAAGTGACTGTAAAGTAAATTGCGGAAATATAAATCATACACACGCATGAAAGCGCTAAGTGAGTGTGTGTACATTGTGAATAAGAGCAGATAAAGATAAACAATATGTACGCATGAAAGCGCTAAGTGTAAGTGCATGTGTCGTGAGTGCACGATTGATTGTATTACGATGTTGATTTGATTTTAAGTAGTTGATTATTTTGGTTTGATTTAGAAGAAAATGTTTGATTTGGATGAATTGATTTGTGAGAAGTTGATTTTTGTTTGAGTTATTTATAAGAGAATACTGATTTGGATGAGTTGGTTTGCAAGAAAAGAGTTGGATTGATTTCAAGAAAAGTTATATTGTTTTAGTGAAATTTGATTTTTATGAAAGAGAATTATTATTAGTTTTAATAAAAGGTTTTTTTTTATTGAGAAGGTTATTATTATAAAATTCAGATTATAAAATAATAATAAGAAGAAAAAAAAAGACGTCATTACTATAATGCAGAAAAAAACGTTTATTAAATAAGATAGTTTTTAAACATCGTTAAAAAAGCACAAATATCTTATTATTTTAAAAGATTATTAATTTGATGAATTGAGATTAGTCACTAAAGGGTAAATTAAGTTGAGTTTAAAGGTTAAAAAAAAGATCATTGATTTAATTTTGTAAAAGAGTAGATTAAGGTTAATTAGTTATCTTAAAAAACTGATTAATGATTAGTCAAGGTAATTAACGGAAGAAAGAGTGGGTAATGAGGGATTAGTGTGATATGTGTGTGTTTAGTGAGTGTGATTTGCAATACATCGCCACGATTAAACAACAAACAAAAAAACAACAGAGAGTGAAACCCTGAATCTCCCCCCCAAATCCCTCTCATCGTCGTTCTTCTCCTCTCCGCCTCACTCTCGTTCGGATCGTGCTTCCCTCCCTGAGCCGTTCTCCTTCATCTTTCGTTTTCATTTCCATTCTACAACCTGCAGCAACACATCAGAGCATCAATAGCGCGAGAAATTTTAACATGAGTAATGGTTTTACCGAGATTTGGGAGCGGCGGATGGTGATGGAGTCCCGTCGATTGGTGTTGCGGCGGCGTCAGAAGTGATTCTACCGATGGAAAAGAGATAAGTTTCCTCTCCTTGATTTCGCGATAGCTTCTTCTTTTCTCCCTCTTTCGTTTTTTTCTCCCTCCTCTTCTCTTCTCAACACTCTCTTTATATAGGCTTCAAAGGGGATTAAAGTCTGATTGAATGCTTTGAAATCATTTTAATGCTGATTGAAACCTAATTTGAAAAGTTTCCTCTTCTGTTCCAATTTTGTTAAGCGTTTTGTTAAAATAGATTTTAATGCATCAATCTCGTTTAATAAGTTGTCTGTCCAGGTTCAATGCTTGGGATTTGGATGGGATATTCTGAATCTTTGTGGAATATTCTCTGATTGATTTTGCTAACTTTGATTTCTGGCTTTGGCAGGTGCGGAAAACATACAAATTGTTGGGCCAGCTGATGAATTAGAAGTCCAAAAGGGAGAGGCTCGTGTTTGATGCTTTGGAAAAACTTCACGAAAAAACTGGTGCTGCAGTAGGTGGGGGAGTAGCTGGAGTACCCTTTGCTCATAACTGATGTAGAGATGCATTCAGTTGATAGTATCAGTGGAAGTTTGCTTTCTATGACCATTTACCTGTTATCACTGTACGTTTGATTGGCAGAAGTCGGAGGGTGAGGATATGAGGTTACCGATAAGGAGGGAGTTGCATATGGTTGTGATTGTGGGCTGTAAGAGTCGCTCTTCTCCTTGATTGATAACGTCGAATTTATCATTGGTAAAGAAGGCTGGGCTATGCTCAGACATAGGTAAGTCAATATCTTGGAACATATTATTTGATTTCAGAATAGCTGAACTTCCCTCAATGGATAATTCACCCTCGTGATTTCAGTCTGAGAATGTTCAATTCCTGCAGGCTTCTTTGATCCAGAAAACTTACATGAGCATCACCAGGTGGTTGTAAGTCTGTAACATTATCTGTAGATTCATTCCTATCATCGGGTTTTGGATTGGAGTCCATTTGATTAGCCAAGCTGGCCAATTCATCACAAGCATCTGATTCCTGAATAATAGTTTGCCTAGGAATGTACCCCCCCTGTCCAGCAGATTTCAAAAGCATTTTGACAGGCTTTGAGGCAGTGGCCTCAGACCACAAATTGTCGTACCTTGATGTAGAGTTAAATCCAGCAGCAGTTGAGTTGAACTCTGCGCTACTACCGCCACAGGAGGATGCGTCAATCCACTGGTTATCTTCGTTACTCCAGTTTTAACCAAACTTTCAAATCTTGAATTTGCTTGAAGGTTTTTTCGTCCAAATCGACCTTGGGGAAGGCATATACTGGAGGGAAATTGGAGCTTTCGTAATTTCTGTTTCGAGCAACACATATATGATTTAATCATGTTATGCTTAATGTGGCAGGTCCTTGGAGAGGTAGACTGGTTTAATTATCTTAAACAGCGCCAGGAAGATCCACTGAAGGATTTAGCGGTGAAGACGGGAGCAAAGCGGATAATGACATCCTGAGGAACAAAATTCCACATGCTCATGGTTCTAACAACTCAGTATTCTTTTCCTATTGCTGGTTCTGTCCAAGTGTTATATTTCATTGATTTTCTTTGCAAAAATGTACAGCTTTTGGTGAAGGCAATCTCTTGGTCATCAGGACATAAATGGTTGGTGGAATATGCAGCTGCTCTCAGCTGATGTCTCTGCAAATCTTTTTCTTGTTCAGGTGTTGGTGATGCTAGTGGCAGCTTTCAAGCCTTGCCATGGAAGACTCCCTTTCAGAGAAAGCAAGTGACTCTAAATCATCTCTTTTGTATTGTTAAACTCCAGGGTGCGTATTTAACACTTGCATATCGAGCTGTTCCAGTCAGGTTCTCGTTTTCTTATAAGCTGTTGATGCGGAGATAATATTTGACTGCTATTGTGTTTCGGTTCGCAGGCACCATTCATGGATATGGCTATGTGAGGATGTTGATTCCTGATGAATTAAATTTGGCTAAATGGTTTCAATTATTGGTTGTGTTGGACAGGTGACCGAGGGCTCTGCGTTCACACGTTTGATTTATACGCACCGACCATTGGGGAAAGTTTGCTCCAGGAGCTGCAGGTTATCATCAGAAGTTTCAATTGAGCTGTCAGATTTTCAACATTGGGTAGTGTTCCACTGAGGAGAGTTTTCATGTTTAATTCCCTATTGTTTTTTTTTGAGCTGATTGGGAAATAAATCTGCTTGTCTGATGCGTTTTGGATGTCGTTGCTGCCAATTCGTCCATAAGACATTGTGATCACTCAATATCTTCCTTAGTGCAGAACGTGGTTATCAGTTGAGAGGGTAATGCACAACTGTCCTGCCATGTAGGACCTTGCTTTACTTGATGCATACCTGAATGTATTAACTGTTGCTGATGTTGCAGGTATTTGAGCGTGTTGTCCATTCACTTGCCTTTGGTTGGAGCTTTCCATACTGCTGCTGTTGATGTTAATGACTCGGCTTACGATGTTGATAAAATGATGAGCCATTATGAATGGTCTATTATTTGAAGGTTGTCAAATTATGCTTGAAGGTGATCTCTCCACAATAGACATGGCAGTGGTGGCCTCAATACTAGGAATCATAGCAGCAAAATCTTGTAAAAAGAAAATTGGCTTCCTGGTGCATTAATGTACGAGGAACTTGTTGTATATATTCGTTTTAGTGCATCAACATGCTATTATTGCTTTAATCATGTGGCTATGCCATTAATTCACCGTTGCTGATTTCAACGTTTCCAGCTAGTGCCTTTAAATGTTTAAACATCCTGTTTTGGCTAGAATTTGAGCTTACGTGCATGGGTCTTTGGGACGTTTTGTATTTTGTAAAAGAAATGGGCTTTGAAAATCCTTTTAACATATATTTTCCTCATCATGAGAACATCGTCAATCTAATGTTTGCAACCTCGATTTGTGTTACTTCTTATAACCGTGTACGGAGGCCTACGAGCTTGAAACTATCTCAAATTAAAGCATAAGTTGACTTTAAATCCAAACTTCACGAGGACTAACGGATCTTGGGCTGGATACCTCCTTGTAATCAATAAACCTGTCACTTTGGATTTACGCTGTCATGCTCGAACTTGTGACCATGAGACAGTTACGAAAGTGGCCCAACCCAACTTGAAACTTTTAGGAACATCTTGGATGAGAACCAAGTGACCAGGTCTGGAAGAAATCGGACTAGGAGTGCCATTTCTACTGGAATTTAATACACCTGCACGAGTTGGTTAGCCATAATAAACATGCGTACAACAGTAGAAGATAATACACCAAAATGTACGATGGAGGCGGGATCCTAAGGTCAAAAATTAGGGTGCAACACTAGTCACACCTTATAGTGAACAAAATATGATTGAAGTGTGATCAAATAAGTGATTCTTAAATCTCGTTTATCGAATTCCATAGGCTTTACGCATATCCAGTTTTTTTGGTAAAGGTTTGTTTTAGACGAATATAGTTCCTCGGCCGCTTTCGCCTTAAACATTTTTAAAAACCAGTTTTTGGTAGCGCCGGCTCTGTTTTAAATAAGTGATCTATTCAACCCCCTCCCTTCTAGATATACGCCATCGTCTAACAAGTGGTATCAGGAGCACCGGTTGATTTCGTGCTTCACGTAAAACTTAGTAGAAAATGGCTAACGAACCTAAAGGGGGTTATAATATAACACCTGTTTTCAATGGTGAAAACTATAGTTACTGGAAAGAATGTATGCGTGTGCATATAAATTCCATTGACAGGAAGGTATGGAGTGTTATTTTGAACGGTCCTATGGAAATAACCGTGACCGATGAAAATAACAGGATTGTGCCTAAGCCTGAAGCACAATGGAATGATGAAGACGAGAAAAAGTACAATTACGATTGGAAAGCTAAAAATATTCTGATCTCCTCCTTGGAAGTTGATGAATACTATAGAGTTTCCCATTGTTTAACTGCTAAGGCTATGTAGGACCCATTATAAGTTGCCCATGAAGAATCAAATGATGTTAAACTAGCTAGAATCAATACTTTGACACAAGAGTTTGATCTCTTTCACATGGAGCAAGGGAAAACCATTGCTGACATGCAAAAGAGATTTTCTCATCTTATCAATAGACTAAATTCACTTGGTAGTCCAGTTTCCAATGATGTTGCTACTAACAAAGTCTTAAGATGTCTTACTAGGAAATGGCAACCAAAATTAACTGCCATAAAGGAAGCAAATGATCTTATGACTTTGGACCTTACAACACTCTTTTGAAAGCTTCAAGAACACAAGCAAGTGCTTTTTAGTCTCGAGCGACTTAAGAAAAGGGAAAAGAAGGAGAAAACCAAAAATGCGGAAAAGAAGTCCATAGCTCTAAAGGCTTCTTGTTCAAAGTCCTATGCAAAAAAGTTGAGTGATTGTGAGTCGAGTGATGACGAAGATGACAAAAATAATAAGGATATGGGGCTGTTTGTGAAGCGATAAAATCAGTATGTAAGGAAAAATGGTATCCAACATTCCGAAAATAATCTAGTCAATTTCAGAAAACAATCAAGATCTTCTAAGAATGAGGACAACAAAGGAAGTAGAGTTAGAGGGTCGTGCTTCAATTGCGGAAGAGCCGGACATTACAAGCCGGATTGTCCTTTGATGAAAAAGGACAAAGGAAAGAAGAGTAATGGGTCACACAAGAAACAAGTTAAGCCGAGAAGAGCTTACATCACATGGGAAAGTGATAGCGAGTCATCCGAGGATGATAGTTCTAGTGACGAAGAAGAATGTGTCAACTTTTATCTTTCCGCTCATCAAAAGAAGAAAAACAAAAAGGTACAACATGCAAAATATGAAAATTCTACTAGATTGTCTCATTCTGAATTACAAACTGCCCTTGATACCTTACACCATGAAGCCAAATAAGCCTTTAAATTACTGGCCTCAAATAAACAAATTTTTGCTCACTTAGACCAAAAGATTCTTGATTTCGAAAGGAAATTAGAGGCTCTAAAGGCTTCCATAGTGGAAGGAACAAAGGTGGATTGTGAGGAAATAAGAAAAAGAGTAGTTAACTTCGAGTGTGATACTTGTTACATTTGACAAGATGAGGTAAGAAATCTCAAGGCTAAACTTAAGAAGGCTCTAGAACCCAAAATCACGTTTGCTATTGATAAAGCACATTTTAGAAAGAGTATGGTTAATACCTATCAAAAATACACATAAGTGGTCAAAAATCAAGATGACAAAAGTGATACAAGAGTTAAATTTACTTGTTTGTATTGTTGCAAGTCACACCATTGCTAAATGTCGCTTTAGGAGATTTTTAGTTCTTAAAGGGGTTTATCAATGGTTACCTAAATGCAACCATGTTTTCACTCACAAACAAGGACCCGATAAACAATTGGGTACCTATTCTCATTAATTGTGTTCATAGGTACAAAGTCTTGAGACTACCAAGAGAAGATGGGTTCTCGACAGTGGATGCTCAAGACATATGACAAGAGACATATCTCTCTTCATTGACTTTGTGGCAAAGAAGAAGGGATTTGTAACCTATGGAGACAACAACAAGGGAGCAATACTTGGAAAAGGTAGTGTAGGTAATCCCCCATCTACTACTATCTCTGATGTATTGCTAGTCGAGGGCCTTAAACACAACCTCATTAGCATTAGTCAATTATGCGACAAAGGATACAAAGTATCGTTTTCAAAAGATTGTTGCTTAATTGAACATAATGATAAAACAAAGGATGTGTTTAATGGTTTGAGGGTAAATAACGTCTATATGCTAGATTTGAGTGAAATATCATTGACTAGCGATAAATGTCTCATGACAATGAGTGATGACTCATGGTTATGGCATAGACGTTTAGCGCATGTCAATTTTGACTTGCTAAACAAGATAATTTCAAAAGATCTAGTTATTGGCTTGCCTAAAATCAAGTTTACTAAAGATCACTTATGTTATGCATGCCAAATGGGGAAGCAAACAAGTATCTCGTTTAAATCTGAAAACATTGTTTCAACTACAAGACCTCTTGAACTTCTTCATATGGATCTATTTGGTCCATCTAGAATTAAGAGTCTATGTGGTAATTACTATGGTTTTGTTATAGTCGATGATTTTCTAGATTTTGCTGGACTATCTTCTTGGCTAGCAAGAGCGATACATTCTCCGCCTTTGAAAATTTTGCTAAACTTTCTAAAAATAAGTTGAACACAAATATCATATAAATTAGAAGTGATCATGGGGGTGAGCTCGAGAATTATCTTTTTGAGGAATATTGTGGTAGACACGGAATTGATCATGACTTCTTCGCTCCGTGTACCCCTCAACAACACGGGATCATGGAACGTAAAAAATGAATTTTGAAAGAGTTAGGGAGAACTATGATCAACGAAAATGGACTTCCTAAATATTTCGGGCTGACGCCATTAGTACGGCTTGCTACGTTTTAAATAGGGTGCTCATACACCCTATTCTAAACAAGACTCCGTATGAACTTTTAAAAGGGCGGAAGCCAAATGTGTCTCACCTACATGTATTCGGTTGTAAGTGTTTCGTGTTAAACAATGGAAAAGAAAGTCTAGGTAAATTTGACTCCAAGGAAGACGAAGGTATCTTTCTCGGATACTCTCAGTCAAGTAAAGCCTATAGAATATACAACAAGAGATTACTTAATATTGAAGAGTCTGTTCATGTCACATTTGATGAGTCTTATCCGAAAAGTGTCGGAAAAGGTAGTTCATTTCATGGCGTAGGTGTATCTTCTGAAGAGATACTCAAGGGTACGGAGACAAGAATTGATCAACTTGACCCAGTCAAAGTTGAGGAGGAAAAAGATCATTGCCATGAGAGGATTGAGGAAGTTCATCCATCCAACAATGATGATCTCCCTCCATCATGGAAGTCTTCCAAAGACCATTCCATCGACAATATTCTCGGTGATATCTCAAATGGAGTGACAACTCGATCAAAGCTAAGTAATTTTTGTTATCACTTCGCTTTCGTTTCTCAAGTAAAACCTAAAAACCCAAAAGAGGCTTTACTCGATGGACATTGGTTCCTATCAATGCAAGAGGAACTCAATCAGTTTAAAAGAAATGAGGTTTAGGACCTTGTCCCTCCTCCGCGAGACCATCGAGTAATTGGCACCCGATAGGTGTTTAGGAATAAATTGGACGAGAACAGAGTAATAACTCGAAATAAGGTGCGGTTGGTCGCGCAGGGGTATAACCAAGAGGAAGGAATCGACTATGAGAAAACTTATACTCCGGTTGCCCCACTCGAGGCTATACGCCTTCTACTTGCCTTCGCTTATGCGAAAGATTTTAAACTATTTCAAATGGATGTAAAAAGTGTGTTCCTTAATGGTTATATAAATGAAGAGGTTTATGTTACCCAACCTTCGGGGTTTGAATCCAATGAGTATCCTGATCATGTATAGAAATTAAAACATACTTTCTATGGACTCAAACAATCCTCTAGGGCTTGGTACGACCGCCTAAGCAAGTTTATCCTTAATCAAGGGTACTCAAGAGGAAAGGTTGACACAACTATTTTCATTAAATATCAAGGAAAACACCTAATTTTGGTACAAATTTATGTTGATGATATCATTTTGGGGTCAACTAACATGAACCTGGTAAGGGAGTTTTCTACATTAATGTAGGGAGAATTCGAAATGAGCATGATGGGGGAGCTTACATTTCCTCGGATTTCAAATCAAGCAACTGCAGGAGGGTACCTTTGTGAGCCAGACAAAATACTGCCTTGGGCTTCTCAAGCGGTTTGACATGGAAAACTCCAAGGTTATCGACACTCAAATGCCTACGTGTGCGAATCTTAGCTGAGACGAAAATGTTAAGGATGTAGTGGTGAAAAAGTATCAAGGTATGATTGGATCTCTCCTCTATCTTACTGCTTCTAGACCCGACATTATGTTTATTGTCTGTATGTGTGCGAGGTACCGGTCATCTCCTAAAGAATCTCACTTAAAAGCAGTAAAATGTATACTTAGATACCTCTCTAGTACTCCAAAGTATGGGCTTTGGTATTCTGAGGGAAATGATTGCTCCTTGGTTGGCTTTTCTGATTCTGACTTTGCGGGTTGCAAATCATATAGGAAAAGTATGAGTGGCACGTGTCATCTGTTTTCGAACTCTTTGGTAAGTTGACATAGCAAAAAGCAGGTTTTCGTTGCTTTGTCAACAGTCGAAGCGGAATACGTTGCGGCCGGTAGTTGTTGAGCTCAAGTCTTATGGCTTAAGCAACAATTGCTCGACTTCAACCTAAAACTTGAGTGCATTCCGATTTTTTGTGATAACACGAGTGCTATTAATCTAACCAAGAATCCCGTGTTGCATTCACGCACCTGTAACACGGTGGGAGAACTGACTTTAAACAATGTTGCGAATAGCAAGAGTCGCCACCGACTTTTATTTTATCCATAAGGAAAGGTTATAAAAGAACAGGAAAGACCTTAGAGAATATTTTGGGTCCGGGGGGTAGGTTATGAAAAGGGAAGGTGTTAGCACCCTTTTCATCCATGGTTATCCATGGGCTCTTAGGTACTTAAGCTCACTTTTGAATTGTTTTGAAAGTGTAGTGTGTGAATAGCAAAAAATTTCAGAATAGTTTAATAATAATCCGTGTATGGATGTGAAAAAAAACTTGTTTGAAAATTTTGTTGGAAATTTGTTTAAGTGTGGAAAAGTTTTGAAATGAGCAAGTATCTAGGAGTAGTCTACCCTAATGTTTTAAGGTCTTTCTTATTCTTTATCCTTTCCTTAGTAAGACTATCCCTACTAAAATGGAGTAGGTAGTCCTTACTTTGGATGTTAAGGGACATGTGAGGGACAATTGGATTTTTGAAGGCCATTGTGGGATGTAATAAGCACATATAAGGGACCATCATCATTTTTCGAAAGGGACTCGATTCGTAAAGGCAACCATAAGGGACTTTGATGATTTTTCTATTTGAGGGACTTGCTTTATACACCCCACTTAACCATTATTCGTAGGCAACTTGAGGGATATCCTTAGGAAGTGAGACGGCGATTAAAATCGACTTACGTGTGTGACGTGTTTATTTTAATTATCTTTATTTAAAAGTGATCTAAATTTATTTTAATATTACATACATGTTGTTACACTCCCTAATTACTAACCATAATAATAATTAAATAATTAAACAACTTTACATCCAAGAAACAATTACAAAATAATAAGCAAAATAATTAAATAGCAAAGATAAATAAAATATAAATAAGCAATAATAAATAATAAAGGGGGTTAATTCTAAGTTTACTCGGCAAGACATCGCGTCTTGTGCCTACGTATCCTTACGGGAGCGGAATCAGAGTAATCGTAGTTCCCCTCAATAGGGAGGTTAGAAACTTCTTGACTGTGGTCAAGGTCTCAAGGGGAATAAACGCATCTTAAGGACACGCTTACGTGGAGTGTTGAAACTCCAAATCTCTACGTTGAAATGTTAAGTTGTAATTAGGGTTAAATTAGGGATTCCACGGCGGGAAACCCTAAAATGAGCGCGGCGGCTCTTTGACCTAATGCTAAGGGTAAAATTGTAATTTTGCCTGCGGCGAGGCATTTGTGAAAATTAGGGTTTGTAGTTTGTAGTTTTGAGGATTTGAAATTGAATGTGTGAAGTTTTACGGACTATTGGCGCGGCGGCCAAACAGTTAGACCTAACCTTCGGATGTGTGCAATGTGACAGAAATAATAGTAAACGCGTGAGATAATTGAATCATGCAAACAGAGAGATAATGTCATAATTTAAACCATGCAAGCAGAAATTTAAAGGCAGAATTTAAAGAGCGATTGTTAAGTTCGCGAGGTTACATGAGAGGAGCAGATACAATATGATAATGAAATTTGAATTGAACAATAATAAAATAAAATAAATAACGGTTCTAGTTATTATTTTAAAAAAAGATTTTAGTTATTATTTTAAATTTATCTAAAAAAAAAAGTTTTTCTTAAAAATAATAGGTTTTCATATTAATTTGGAAAAGATGTTAATGTTATTTATTTTAAAAAACAGATTTTTATATTATAACAAATTTTAATAAATTAATGATAACAATAATAATAATAATGGTAATAATAATGATAATAATGATAATAATAATAAATGATAATAATAATAATAATAATAATAATAATAATAATAATAATAATAATAATAAAGCAATAATGAATTTTAAATGTGCCAAATAACCCAACAATGTTGCTAACGCAGAAATGCGCTCATCGCAACCAGATCTAAATCGGACGAAACAAAATTTATCGCAAAGAAAAAGAAATTAAGCAAAAAATAGTATTATTGCTCACACAAAAATGCGATCATCGCAACCAGATCGAACTAACACAAATGTCACGCGTCATGCACACAAATGTGCAAACATCGTATCGACATAATTCGATCAAAAATCTTATATATATAAACTCTAACAATTTAAAAATTATATATATATATAAACGTAACAGTAATAGATAAAGAAAAAGAAATAACGGTAATAGATGAAGAAAAAGAAATAACGGTAAAAGATGAAGAAAAAGAAACAACAGTAATAGATGAAGGAAAAGAAATAACGGTAAACGATGAAGAAAAAGAAACAATAGTAATGGATGAAGAAGAAAACTAAATAACGGCAAACGGCACTCACTCCTCTTAGGTTTTTTTTCATTCTCTCCCCTTTTTCCAACAAGGCAACACATGTATATATAGGCAACAAATTAGGGTTAACACCAAATTGTCAATAATGTCCCTAAAGCCCATTTTAAAGCCCAAACTAAATAATTAGTTAAGAAAAAATAAAATTTAAATAATTTAAAATAATTAAAATAAACTTAAAATAAAAACTAATAATCCTATTGATTCCTAAAATAAAAAATATTATAAAAAGAACAAAATTTTTTTCAATATTTTTTATTTTATGATTTTTTGGATATTTTTATGAATAATTTAGAAAAAAGTGAAAAAAATAATATTTTAAAAAATGATTTAATTAAAATACGAAAATAATAATTAAATAATAATAAAAAACTATTTTTGTTATTTTTTTAATGAAAGATAGAAAAATTTAGAGTAAAAATAATAAAAAACAAAAAAAGTGACAAAGGTGAGATTCGAACTCTCAACCTCTCACACTCATAACTCCTTACACATGTCCTCCTGCCAATTGTGCCATTTTTACTTTTTTAGAAAAAAAATGCATGCCATATGATATTTACCTGCAAAAAGTCAAACGACTACACAAATTTGTTAGTAATTGATTAAATGCAATGAAATGCGACGACAAATCTTAGGGCAAAATTTGGGGTATTACAGTTATTATGATAATATTTCTCACCCAACCTCTCTTTGATGTTGGCAAAAAAAATCATGAAGTTTGACTTTGGTTTGACCACAGTTGACCTCAGTTTGACCTTTTAACTGCATTGACTGCTTTTGACTTATCTGATCATCTGACTGAGCAAACTTTTGAGAAAAGTCTTGAAACTTGACATGGGGGTTCTTATACACATATAAGATGTTATGAAGCTCACTTGAAGTCTTGGAAGTCCATTTAGCCTGATTAAAGTCAAAACCCTAGTTTTGGATGCACTGCTTAGGAGGTGCATTGTCTGAGGGAATTGTCAACTCTTCTGACCAATTGTGAATTTTGTGAACCTTGTGAACCTTCTTGGAACACAAAGTCTTGTATTGTGAGGGCAAATTTTGGGGTGCAACAGCTGCCCCTGTTCAATTTTCTGAAACCTGAGGGGTTAGATTGGTATATTTGCCAGTCGTAACCTGGAAGGTTGAAGGGGATTGAACACAAAAGCCCAAAAATTTGCACTCACCAGTGCATGGAGTGATATTGATGGTTGGTTGAACATGATTGAGTGGGCTTAAAGATGCCACTAGGGGAAAGTTCTTCAGTAGTATAATGAGAACTGTCAGGAGTCTGGAGTAATACTGATGTAACAGCATGTCTTCATGAGGATAGAGCAATCAATAATGATAACCCTAAAGCAGTCTTGAAGTGATAAATCTGACCTCAGGAGGATAGAGCAATCAATAGCTCTAAAGCAGTCTTGAAGTAATAATGGCTTCAGGAGGATAGAGCAATCAATAGCTCTAAAGCAGTCTTGAAGTAATAGAATGGCTTCAGTAGGATAGAGCAATCAACAGCTCTAAAGCAGTCTTGAAATAATAATGTGATATGTCTTCAGGAGGATAGAGCAATCAATAGCTCTAAAGCAGTCTTGAAGTAATGATTTCAGGAGGATAGAGCAATGGATAGCTCTAAAGCAATCTTGAAATAATAATGTAATTTCAGGAGGATAGAGCAATGGATAACTCTAAAGCAGTCTTGAAATAATAATGTGATATGTCTTCAGGAGGATAGAGCAATCAATAGCTCTAAAGCAGTCTTGAAGTAATAATGTGATATGTCTTCAGGAGGATAGAGCAATCAATAGTGATAACCCTAAAGCAGTCTTGAAGCAATGATATGATTTCAGGAGGATAGAGCAATGGATAGCTCTAAAGCAGTCTTGAAATAATAATGTAATTTCAGGAGGATAGAGCAATGGATAACTCTAAAGCAGTCTTGAAATAATTAGATGGCTTCAGGAGGATAGAGCAATCAATAGCTCTAAAGCAGTCTTGAAGTAGTAATATGACCTCATGAGGATAGAGCAATGAATAGCTCTAAAGCAGTCTTGAAGTAATAGGATGATTTCAGGAGGATAGAGCAATCAGTAGCTCTAAAGCAGTCTTGAAGTCATGAGAGACTATCAGGAGGACAAAATAACCCTGAGGTTACAATAAAGCAGTCCAAAGTAATAAGAAGCTCATCAGGAGGATAAAGTAACCATGAGGTTACAATAAAGCAGTCCCAAAGATCATAAGCTTGTTTGTTGGATAATTAACCTGAAAACAAGGTAGCATTCTGTATAACAACATTAGTTTACGCTTTATGTATGCATGTATGACATGATGCACTTAGGTAATGTACTATAGACATATATGTTATGGTATGATGTAAATGATGTATGTATGATATGACACTGCTGGAAGTGTCTGGATATCCTTGTATAACAACTGCTGGCCAAGGAAAATAAATCCCGATTCGTTGTTGAAGAATATATAACCCTCCGTCTGCTGGGGATAACAAGGTATAGATAACCTCCCGTTGTTGGGGATAACAAGGTATAGATAACCTCCCGTTGTTGGGGATAGTAGGGTATAGATAACCTTCGTTTTCGTTTGATAGTAGGATAAGTATAACATCCCGTCTTCGTTCATCGTGCCCTTATTGGAAAGTAATTTCCCGTATATCTGATAAAAGAGATGGATATAAATTCCAGGGGAGATTAGACTTTGTGAAAATGGATTATTCCTACTGATGGTTTGTAACTGCCTTGTAAAGATGAACCGGCGAAGCTTCGTTGAAATCCTTCCCTCGTTCGTCCTTAGTAAATACTATTACTGCATTTTCATGCATTTCTGGTAAACATCAATCATATTAAAAGCATACATGCGTTTCTGGTAAACATCAATCATATTCAAAGGCATACATACATTCAAACACAACCAATGGACGTTTCGCTTATGTAAATAGGGTAAAAGTGAATCTGGATTCAAAAGATGGAATTTATTTATATCAAAAGTGACCCATACACGGGTAAGTTTGTACAAGGAGACATAAACCCTAGTAAGAGAATTTTGTCATGAAGTTTTACAAAAAGAATCAGCTATGTGGGAAATAATCCTATTGAGTTTCAATTCTACTATTGCCATTCAAGTATCTCATCTTCTTGCTGTTGAGACGGAAACGATTGGATTGAGCTTTATCTGTTTGAGCTTGAGTAAGTAGTACAACTGGTTGCAGTTTCATGAGTGATCCAAACGAGACATAGTCATACGCTTTAATCCCTAACTTTTGCCTGGATTGCCCTTTCAGGTTTTCAATCCACCGGGATACCCTTTTTTGCCCAAGCCGCCTTTTCAGGTTTTCGACTTGCCGGGTGTACATCTTTTTATATATATATCCCTAATTTTTGCCCAAACCCTTTTGGTTTGCCGGGATGCCCTTATTTTTGCCTAGGCCTGTCAACCTAGCGGGTCTCTTTTTATGCGTAGTATTTTTTAACTATGTCTGCGTTTACGGGTTGTGGGAAGTCTTCACCATCCATTGTAGTCAGTATCATGGCACCTCCTGAGAACACTGTCTTGACTACAAATGGTCCCTCATATGTTGGAGTCCACTTGCCCCTAGGATCACCCTGTGGTAATATGATACGCTTGATTACCAAGTCACCAGCCTGATATACCTTTGGCTTAACCTTCTTGTTAAAAACTTTGATCATCCGTTTCTGGTACATCTGGCCATGACAAACTGCTGCTAACCTTTTCTCATCAATCAAATTTATCTGGTCAAGTCGAGTCTGAATCCACTCATCTTCATCCAAGCCTGCATCCTTCATAATTCTCAAGGAACTGAATCTTCATATCAATAGCAACTTGCATACCCATGATACATGCCTCATACTCAGCCATGTTATTGGTACAATAGAAACAAAGTCTGGCAGTAATCAGGGTATGACAACCTTCAGGGGAACTAATCACAACACCAACACCATTACCATGTGCATTGGAGGCACCATCAAAAACCATAGTCCATCGGGATCCTTGTTCAGGTCCGTCATATTGTCCAGGTTCTTTGGTAACAGACATAATGTCTTCATCAGGGAACTCAAAATTCATTGACTGGTAATCATCTACTGCTTGATGAGCCAAATGATCAGCAACAACACTCCCCTTAATGGCCTTCTGAGTAGTATACTGTATATCATATTCTGTCAAGATCATTTGCCATCTTGCAATTCTTCCGGAGAGAGCAGGTTTCTCAAATATGTACTTGATTGGATCCATCTTCGAAATCAACAAGGTAGTATGGGTCAACATATACTGTCTTAGTCGGCGAGCAGCCCATGCCAAAGCGCAGCAAGTTTTCTCGAGCAGTGAGTATCTTGTTTCACAGTCGGTAAACTTTTTGCTAAGGTAGTATATTGCCTGCTCTTTTCGACCAGACTCGTCATGTTGCCCCAATACACACCCCATTGAGTTGTCTAATACTGTTAAATACATAATCAAGGGTCTTCCATCAACTGGTGGCATTAAAATTGGAGGTTCTAGCAAATATCTCTTGATTTCATCAAAGGCAGTCTGGCACTCATCATTCCATTCCATCACCTGATCTTTCTTCAACAACTTGAAGATTGGCTCACAGATGGTAGTTAATTGGGAAATAAATCTTGCAATGTAGTTCAATCGTCCCAAGAAACCTCTAACCTCCTTCTCAGTACGGGGAGCTGGCATCTCTCGTATAGCTTTCACTTTTGCAGGATCCACTTCAATACCTTTTCCACTGACAATGAAACCCAGGAGCTTTCCAGATCTAACTCCAAAAGTACACTTGTTTGGATTTAATCTCAACCTGTATTTCTTCAACCTCTCAAACAACTTGTGCAGATGATCAAGATGTTGTTCTTCATTCTGAGACCTGGCTATCATATCATCCACATATACCTCTATCTCATGATGAATCATATCATGAAACAAAGCCACCATAGCACGCTGATATGTTGCCCCTGCATTCTTCAAACCAAATGGCATTACCTTATAGCAAAAGGTGCCCCACTGTGTCACAAATGTAGTCTTCTCCATATCTTCAGGTGCCATCTTGATTTGATTGTAACCAGAGAAACCATCCATAAAAGAGAATACCTTATGCTGAGCAGTGTTGTCTACCAGAATATCAATATGAGGAAGTGGAAAGTCATCTTTAGGGCTAGCCTTGTTCAGATCTCTGTAGTCTACACACATACGTACCTTACCATCTTTCTTAGGAACTGGTACCACATTTGCAACCCACTGAGGATAAGAAGTTACGGCCAAGAACCCTGCATTGAACTGTTTCATTACCTCTGCTTTGATCTTTTCTGACATTTCAGGACGCATACGACGAACCTTTTGCTTCTTTGGACGACAACCTTCTTTCACTGGCAAACGGTGAACCACAATGTCTGTATCCAACCCTGGCATATCTTCATAAGACCAAGCAAAGATCTCCACATAGTCACGTAGCATCTGAATCAACCTGCTCTTGACACTGTCCTCTAAATCAGCCCCTATCTGGACCTCTTTTCTGTTTTCTTCAGTTCCCAGATTCACAACTTCGACTGGCTCTTCATGTGGCTGTATAGCTTTCTCTTCTTGTTGTAACAACCTAGCAAGCCCTACAGGTATTTCACAATCGTCCTCGTTTCCGTCTTCAGTTTGATAGATCGGATTCTCGAAATTGTAATTGGCAATAGTAGAACTGTTATCAACTGGATCCAGAGTGGATGAGGATCTGTATTTTAGTGACGTGGGTGTGTGTAAGAACACATAGCTGATAAAGCAAAAATAAAAAAAGAAAGACAAGGAACACAATATTTACGAAAACGAAACGTCCACTGATTTTATTGAATGCAGTATGCAAATGAAATGACAACCCGTAACAAGCACACCATTGTGCCCCGGGTAAGGCACATGGCTTGAAAGTTTTAATTGTTCCAGAAATTATAAATTTAAAAACATAACATAGTAATAGTATTTACTCCTGACTAAAGGAGATAGGGATAACATCTTCAGCTGTCCAATTATTGAGTCCAGCACCCACAGTAGGAAAAATCCATGCCTCCAAGTTGTAGTCTTCATCTTGATCTCCCACAGCATTGATAACCCCTTGATTGGTGATACGAACAGCACGGGCACGACGGACAGCCTTCTGGGACTCTGCAGTGAAACCCAAACCAAACTTGTCAGACTTGTATGGAATATCAGGAAGCTGACCCCAAATAGTACAACCACCTTCTTCCACCACAGCTTTTGCATCATTGAGGGAGGCCATTGCCATTGTTGGAGGGTTTCTGATGACCACAGGAACCTTCTTCACAGCAGGAGGAATCACACAATCCTTAACAGCCCAGGGAACCACTTCAAATGACTGACATGGAGTTTCAATGTATTCACCTTCTACTTCCAGATACTTGAAAGTGTTTACATGGCTGACAAAGTATTCTTCCTCTCCAAAGACAGTAACAACTTTTCCATTCACCGGATATCTCAACTTTTGATGTAATGTGGAGGTCACAGCGCCTGCCCCATGGATCCAGGGACGACCAAGCAGACATGAGTACGAAGGACGAATATCCATCACATAGAATGTAGCGGTAAACACCTGAGAGCCAACCTTGATTGGAAGATCAATTTCCCCATGCACTACTCTTCTAGAACCATCAAAAGCCTTTACCACAATATTACTGGGCTTCAATACCGTATCTTTAGGACTCAGCTTGTTCAGGACTTCCTTAGGCAACACATTCAGAGAGGAACCATTGTCTATCAGCACATGAGACAGGGTAGTGCCCCTGCATTCAATTGAAATATGCAAGGCCCTGTTATGATCCCTCTTGGCAGGGGTCAAGTCAGCATCAGAAAATCCTAACCCGTTGTCATAGGTCAGGTGAGCAACACAATTCTCAAACTGGTCCACAGAAATTGCACTGGGTACATGAGCCATCTTTAGAAACTTGATCAATGACTTGGCATGAGCCTCAGAACATAATAACAGGGAGAGCATAGAAATCTTTGAGGGAGTATGCCCCAGCTGATCAACAATATCATAATCACTCTTGCGAATGATTTTCAATACTTCTTCCATCTGCTTAGAGAGATCATCAGCAGCTGGCACATCAGTAGATACAGGCTCAATAACAGGACCCTTGCCCCGAGCATCAGTGGTGGAAGTAACAGCAGGAGTAACTGCACTCTTAGAAGCAACTGGAGGAGAGAAGACTCTTCCACTACGGGTGATCTTGCTAGATCCAGCAATATTATCAATGTCAACAGGCATATCAGGTAAAGGCTCCTGCTTGATACCATGGATGTAAACATCAGACCCATAGTGCCAAGGCACAGCTTTGTCAGATGTATAAGGAATAGGACCAGGAGTGGTAATGATCAGAGGAGCTACTCTGGCTTCAGCAACAACTTTCACAGGACCTTCAGCAGTAATCTTGATTGGGCCCTGATGAGTGATTTTAATGGGACCCTTTGAAGTGATTCTTAGTGGTACTTTGTCAACCATGTCAACCTCTTCAATCTTCTTACCCTGAGTCAGATGATCCACCATACTTTCTACAGATGCTGGTCTTCTTTCAAACACTATAGTATATTTATCCATGAGACGTTGAATCCCATCTCTCAAAATGAAGCAACTATCCGGCTTATAGGTACAATATAGACAATCTTCATGACAACCTGGAAAGATCCCAGCTTGTACTAACCTCTTTTTGATAACAGACAATGGTGTGCTCAACTCCATAACTGAATAGACATGCAGATCTTCATCAATATCTTCATCAATGGCGTTGACAGTCTTCTCGTGATTTGGCATTGGAGCTGTAATCACATTTGGAGTACCTGGTGGATCAAACTCAATTTTTCCAGCATCAATCATATCCTGAATTTTGTTCTTCAAGACCCAGCAGTTATTAGTATCATGTCCTGGACAGTTTGAATGATATGCACATCGTGCATTGGGATTGTACTTGGGAGAGGTAACATTGGGATTCTGAGGAGCCTCCCTCAGGGTAATAAGTTCAGCCTTCAACAAGTGTTGCAATGCCTGAGCCATTGACATGTTGATCTTCGTGAACTGTCTTCTAGCCCTCTGTTGGTTGCCTTGAGGCTGCTCTGTTGTTGCAGGAGTCGGATTTGAAATATGAACTGCACTAACAGACTGATGCCTTCTGTTACGATCAGGCTGACCATACACAGCATTAGATTCTTTCTTCCCAGTGGGAGGCTTCTTTGCAGCACCTGATGAAGAAGTGCCCACTTGGATCTTACCACTCTTGATACCATTCTCTACTCGCTCTCCTGTCATGATCAACTCAGTGAAGCCAGATGATGAGCTTCCAATGAGATGACTGTAAAACGGACCATTCAGCGTACACATGAACATATCAAGCAACTCCCTATCAGTCAAAGGGGGTTGAACTCTTCCAGCTAAGTCTCTCCACTTCTGAGCATACTCCTTAAAGCTTTCTTTGGCACCCATAGACATGCTTTGAAGCTGCATGCGAGTGGGGGCTAAGTCAGCATTGTATTGATACTGCTTGTAGAAAGCTTCAGCAAGGTCATTCCAATCTCTGATGTTGACACTCTCCAACTGATAATACCACTCTAGCTGAGCACCAGATAAACTCTCTTGAAAGAAATGGATCCACAACTTTTTATCAGCAGTGTGGGGTTGCATTCTTCTGACATAAGACCTCAGATGCAATTTGGGACAAGAGACCCCATCATAGACAACAAATGTAGGAACTTTGAACCCAATGGGTATGACCACCCCAGATATCAAGCTCAAATCCTCAAAATCCAGCCCAGATGATTTCTGTAATTCCATAGCATCCATTCTATCCACCAGCATCTTGAATTTGTCTTCGTTAGGCTCATGGTAGTAGTTAGCCTCAGAATCAGAGTCCCCCATAGTGTTGTGGAGACTGCCTCTCTCCTGCTCAGATTCTTCAGATTCATAGTCTTCAACCTGTTCCTTGGTCTTGTCAGGACCTTTGAACCTTCTTCCCATGTTGAGCAACCCAGCAGACCTTCTAGCCTTCTTAGTCTTCTTGGCCAGCAGTGTCTTCAATTCATCCTGCCCCTTGGATAGGTTCAGGATCAGCTCTTGGAACTGTGCATTCTGTGCCTGGAGATCCTTAACTGATTGTTCAAGAGCCATTGCTGAAATAAACAGCGAGGAGATGAGAAACCTGTGCACAATTATAAACCTGTGATGCGATGATATGGGAATGCATATGCAATGTTTTCAAGGACCGCAGGATTTAAATTTGTTTAAACAAACAAGAAAGTAACTTTTTATTAGTAATAACTTGTTTTGCCTTTTAGGCTTACAAAAAATGAAGACGAAATAAGTACAAAAGATGGGGTTTTAAGTCTCCCATGGACGTTTCCTCTTTGTGTTGAGGTATGAGTTGAGGTCTCGTTCCTCATGAAGTAGCTTTGTTAGCTCTAGGATCCTTGCTTGGCTTGCTTTGTAATGAGCCTCGAAAGTATCCCTTTGCTCTTTCAGTTGGATCCATGATCTCTGCAAGTCTTCCATATCAGTAGGCATGTCTGGGTGAAGGATGGTATAAGCTGTGTCTCCTTCAGCAACAGGTTCCATGGTAACTGGTAGGACGGCAGGATATGGCATCATGAGTGTCTGAGCACGAGATCGTACCCATCTGAGATAAGCCTCCATAGGAATAGTGTACTTAGGCTCCAGTGTCTTGCTGTCAATCCTGTTTACCTTTCCCCAAGCTCGGATGAATCTCTGACGGTAACCCTGAAGATCATTGTCGTAATCAAACACAATGCCCTGAATCAACATGTCATGTGGACCATCGCTCCGGGCGTAACCAAACTGTCGTAAAGCTAGAGATGGGTTGTAGGTGATGCCTCCTCTTATGCCTAGAAGTGGCACATTAGGAAACTCCCCACAACGGTCAATGATGGTGACATTCTCCATAGATCTGGAGCACCAATGGATGTCTGAGTGAGAAAGTGACATGATCCTCTTGGACCATCTGAACCCTTGCTCATTCTTCATTACTGAGCGAGGAAGGTGAGAAATAAACCACCTAGAAAGTAAAGGTATGCAGCACATCAAAGTTCCTCTTGCCCTTGTAGTACGGGTGTGAAGAGAATGTAGGATGTCTCCAAGTAAGGTAGGCACTGGATTGTGACTCAGGAATATGTTGATGGCATGAACGTCTATGAACTGATCAGGATTGGGGAACAACACTAAGCCATAAATCAATAAGGCTAAGATCTCCTCAAAAGCATCGTAGCTCATAGCCTTCAAGAACATTTGAGCTTTATCCACTAATACCTTGGCAAGAATACCTTTAACTCCACTTCTCGTCTCTAGAACAATGTCAGACTTCTTCAGATGTAGAGCTGCAGCAATAACTTCTGGTTTAAGCTCCTTCTCTAAGCCTGTGAATGGCTTCTGATCAAGAACAGGTATACCCAGGAGTTTAGAGAACTCCTCCATGGTTGGAACCGGCTGATAATCAGGAAATGTAAAGCAATGGTGCTTAGGGTCAAAGAACTGAAACAGCACACTCATCATGTCTTCACTGAACCCTGAAGTAACTAGATCCAATAAGTGACCATGTCTCTTGTTGAACTGGGAATGATCAGGCATTAGGGAAACCAACTCCTTGAGCTTAGCAGGTATCCCTACAAAGTTGATCCTGATGGTGTTTCTACGAGCAGAAGCCATGACCTGCAACAAAGAACAAAGATAAATCCTTTGGTCCTTGAAATGGTTAGGGAAAATGATATGCTTATGATGCATGATGATGTCATGATGTCATGCTCAATCACAAACATGTGGCACACACAAACAAGTCACACCATAGCCCTAGGTTTAAAGGCTTGCATGAGGTTCAAAGGCAAGTACCCTCCCCTGAAGTTAGATGGTTCATCCTGTCCTACAAAAGTAACCAGGTTCTAAGGGATCTCAATATCATTGATCCTTCACAAGGGTGGTTGTTCAGAAGGCAACTTACTTGCCAACCAAAACCCTCCAAGTTTAAGATCTCAATGAGCGTAGTATCGAGTGTCAACCAACTTCAGTCTGCACCAAAGCCGGTTACCTCACTACTTTCTAAAGGCCAAGATGAGTTAACTAGGGTTCTAAAAGTCAGTTAGTGCATTGACAACATATGGCAGCCTCAATATTATCCTCAACTTGACTTAAGGAATATAAGCACCAACCAAGAAGTCGCACTAACTATGGCCACCAGATCAACCGTATCGATATACGTCGTACAGTTTCCTTGGTCTATTGCCATTTACCTAAGGTACACTAGATCCGGGTTAGGACCTTTCACACATAAGAGCACCCCAACAATATAATAATAAAGCAAACAAGGCAAACAATTTAAAGTGATCTTAATTCCTAAGGGTACCCCTCTTAAATAGGTCCCCAGCAGAGTCGCCAGTTCTGTAACACGGTGGGAGAACTGACTTTAAACAATGTTGCGGATAGCAAGAGTCGCCACCGACTTTTATTTTATCCATAAGGAAAGGTTATAAAAGAACAGGAAAGACCTTAGAGAATATTTTGGGTCCGGGGGGTAGGTTATGAAAAGGGAAGGTGTTAGCACCCTTTTCATCCATGGTTATCCATGGGCTCTTAGGTACTTAAGCTCACTTTTGAATTGTTTTGAAAGTGTAGTGTGTGAATAGCAAAAAATTTCAGAATAGTTTAATAATAATCCGTGTATGGATGTGAAAAAAAACTTGTTTGAAAATTTTGTTGGAAATTTGTTTAAGTGTGGAAAAGTTTTGAAATGAGCAAGTATCTAGGAGTAGTCTACCCTAATGTTTTAAGGTCTTTCTTATTCTTTATCCTTTCCTTAGTAAGACTATCCCTACTAAAATGGAGTAGGTAGTCCTTACTTTGGATGTTAAGGGACATGTGAGGGACAATTGGATTTTTGAAGGCCATTGTGGGATGTAATAAGCACATATAAGGGACCATCATCATTTTTCGAAAGGGACTCGATTCGTAAAGGCAACCATAAGGGACTTTGATGATTTTTCTATTTGAGGGACTTGCTTTATACACCCCACTTAACCATTATTCGTAGGCAACTTGAGGGATATCCTTAGGAAGTGAGACGGCGATTAAAATCGACTTACGTGTGTGACGTGTTTATTTTAATTATCTTTATTTAAAAGTGATCTAAATTTATTTTAATATTACATACATGTTGTTACACTCCCTAATTACTAACCATAATAATAATTAAATAATTAAACAACTTTACATCCAAGAAACAATTACAAAATAATAAGCAAAATAATTAAATAGCAAAGATAAATAAAATATAAATAAGCAATAATAAATAATAAAGGGGGTTAATTCTAAGTTTACTCGGCAAGACATCGCGTCTTGTGCCTACGTATCCTTACGGGAGCGGAATCAGAGTAATCGTAGTTCCCCTCAATAGGGAGGTTAGAAACTTCTTGACTGTGGTCAAGGTCTCAAGGGGAATAAACGCATCTTAAGGACACGCTTACGTGGAGTGTTGAAACTCCAAATCTCTACGTTGAAATGTTAAGTTGTAATTAGGGTTAAATTAGGGATTCCACGGCGGGAAACCCTAAAATGAGCGCGGCGGCTCTTTGACCTAATGCTAAGGGTAAAATTGTAATTTTTCCTGCGGCGAGGCATTTGTGAAAATTAGGGTTTGTAGTTTGTAGTTTTGAGGATTTGAAATTGAATGTGTGAAGTTTTACGGACTATTGGCGCGGCGGCCAAACAGTTAGACCTAACCTTCGGATGTGTGCAATGTGACAGAAATAATAGTAAACGCGTGAGATAATTGAATCATGCAAACAGAGAGATAATGTCATAATTTAAACCATGCAAGCAGAAATTTAAAGGCAGAATTTAAAGAGCGATTGTTAAGTTCGCGAGGTTACATGAGAGGAGCAGATACAATATGATAATGAAATTTGAATTGAACAATAATAAAATAAAATAAATAACGGTTCTAGTTATTATTTTAAAAAAAGATTTTAGTTATTATTTTAAATTTATCTAAAAAAAAAAGTTTTTCTTAAAAATAATAGGTTTTCATATTAATTTGGAAAAGATGTTAATGTTATTTATTTTAAAAAACAGATTTTTATATTATAACAAATTTTAATAAATTAATGATAACAATAATAATAATAATGGTAATAATAATGATAATAATGATAATAATAATAATAATAATAATAATAATAATAATAATAATAATAATAATAATAATAAAGCAATAATGAATTTTAAATGTGCCAAATAACCCAACAATGTTGCTAACGCAGAAATGCGCTCATCGCAACCAGATCTAAATCGGACGAAACAAAATTTATCGCAAAGAAAAAGAAATTAAGCAAAAAATAGTATTATTGCTCACACAAAAATGCGATCATCGCAACCAGATCGAACTAACACAAATGTCACGCGTCATGCACACAAATGTGCAAACATCGTATCGACATAATTCGATCAAAAATCTTATATATATAAACTCTAACAATTTAAAAATTATATATATATAAACGTAACAGTAATAGATAAAGAAAAAGAAATAACGGTAATAGATGAAGAAAAAGAAATAACGGTAAAAGATGAAGAAAAAGAAACAACAGTAATAGATGAAGGAAAAGAAATAACGGTAAACGATGAAGAAAAAGAAACAATAGTAATGGATGAAGAAGAAAACTAAATAACGGCAAACGGCACTCACTCCTCTTAGGTTTTTTTTCATTCTCTCCCCTTTTTCCAACAAGGCAACACATGTATATATAGGGAACAAATTAGGGTTAACACCAAATTGTCAATAATGTCCCTAAAGCCCATTTTAAAGCCCAAACTAAATAATTAGTTAAGAAAAAATAAAATTTAAATAATTTAAAATAATTAAAATAAACTTAAAATAAAAACTAATAATCCTATTGATTCCTAAAATAAAAAATATTATAAAAAGAACAAAATTTTTTTCAATATTTTTTATTTTATGATTTTTTGGATATTTTTATGAATAATTTAGAAAAAAGTGAAAAAAATAATATTTTAAAAAATGATTTAATTAAAATACGAAAATAATAATTAAATAATAATAAAAAACTATTTTTGTTATTTTTTTAATGAAAGATAGAAAAATTTAGAGTAAAAATAATAAAAAACAAAAAAAGTGACAAAGGTGAGATTCGAACTCTCAACCTCTCACACTCATAACTCCTTACACATGTCCTCCTGCCAATTGTGCCATTTTTACTTTTTTAGAAAAAAAATGCATGCCATATGATATTTACCTGCAAAAAGTCAAACGACTACACAAATTTGTTAGTAATTGATTAAATGCAATGAAATGCGACGACAAATCTTAGGGCAAAATTTGGGGTATTACAGTTATTATGATAATATTTCTCACCCAACCTCTCTTTGATGTTGGCAAAAAAAAATCATGAAGTTTGACTTTGGTTTGACCACAGTTGACCTCAGTTTGACCTTTTAACTGCATTGACTGCTTTTGACTTATCTGATCATCTGACTGAGCAAACTTTTGAGAAAAGTCTTGAAACTTGACATGGGGGTTCTTATACACATATAAGATGTTATGAAGCTCACTTGAAGTCTTGGAAGTCCATTTAGCCTGATTAAAGTCAAAACCCTAGTTTTGGATGCACTGCTTAGGAGGTGCATTGTCTGAGGGAATTGTCAACTCTTCTGACCAATTGTGAATTTTGTGAACCTTGTGAACCTTCTTGGAACACAAAGTCTTGTATTGTGAGGGCAAATTTTGGGGTGCAACAGCACCAAGCATATTAAAATACGACACCACTTCCTTAGGGATCATGTGGAGAAGAGAGACATGGTGTTTGAGCATGTTGACACTAAAAATCAACTTGCGGATATCTTTACAAAACCACTCGCTACTAAGCCTTTCTTTCACATCCGGAGGGAACTCGGTGTTCTCGATATTTTGGATCGTGTTTAGGAAATATCTTTCACATGCTATATATCTATATCTATATGTGCTTTGTTCATCTTTTATCTAACAAATGAAGAAGGTTAGAGTCATATGTGAGGGCATTGGCTAACAATTGGAGCTGAGGTAATATCTTTCCTTAATAAGAAACTCTCGCAAATTTCCTTGTTCATATAATGTAATGTATCAAATTATGTGTTATTATTGTCGTGTATTCCATGATTACACTTATTTCATCCCTTTGTATGTTTGCAATCTGAATAGGCTATGTATTTATGTATCATTGTATGCTTGATTGAACAAATTTGATGATTTTTGTTGTTTTTGTCTGCATGAGTCAACCTACACAGAGTTACGGTCGACTCACAAAAGTAAGATTTTTCATGCCTGAAAAGCGGGTATGCTCAGGTCGACCCTACGGTCGACGCATACCCTAATAATTTCTAACGTGTAAGTTTTTCATACAGTACGCGTCGACGCATGACCCTTCCAATCGACGCATCGCGCAAAATTTCTGAAAAATTGCTGCTCAATTGTTCATGTTCTACCATCTTTAATGCATTTAAATAATTTTTTCTATTCAAAGTCATCATCATTAAACATTTGCATTGAGCATTGCACCTATTCAAGATTACCTATCTTCCTCTCCTCTTCCTAAAACTATACTCAAAACCTAGCCTCCACATAAAAAGGGTAAAGTCATTATCGTCTCTCCATCTCCAAGAGTAACTTTCTACATCAAAAATTATTCATCTCCACACAAGAAATTAACAATGTCTACCAGAAGGATCACCAAAAAGAAAACCACCAGAGCATCATCTTCTCAAGCAGGTCTATCAATAGGAAATTTATTGGTAACTGCTGTATCTCTATTACCTCTTGAGTTTTCGGAAATTTATGAAAAGAATTTTAGCAAACGATCTGTGGTTAAGCAACATGCTTACTATCGAAAGGTTGCTGAACGTATGCATATTCCAAAAGTAATTGATCTTCTGGATGCTCAAGGTTTCAACAACTTTTTGGAGTGTGATATTAAGTATAATGAAGATCTAGTAAGGATATTCTACACAGGTATTCAAAGGAAATTTCAAGGGTTTTAGTTCAATATAAAGTTTGGCAATACCAAGGTCTGTGTGAATGACTTGGTGTGGAAAAATTTGTTTGACATGTCACCGATATCCGCTGAGCCCATTATTAAGGCCACAGATGCTCATCCTATAATAGGCTACGAGTTCAAAGAAGCTTTGAACTCCATGCTGAAGAAACCATATGTTGATGATATTGTAGCAAGCGACCTCTTTCCAAAGACGGTCATAACGGGAAAATTAAAACCGATGGATAAATTATTACAATGGATTGTGGCGCACATTATGCGGCCAAAGAAAGACGGCTATTCTCACGTGGATCAAGCTGAGGTACACTTGATCTATATTCTGAAGAAAAATATCAAGATCAGTTGGTCTCACTACATCGCCAGTAGAATTTATTCGCTGAAGGATTCCGGTAGAGGGACCGCCCTATCATACGGGTCCTTTATCCAATCAATTCTCAAAAACGCCAACATTATTATTCAAGGCATCCCTTACAAATCACTGGCCTTAGATCAAGAGTTCTTCCAAAAGACTCTTACCATGATGGGCTACATATGGGATCGAACAGAAAGCCGATATTGGTTCATTGTCAAGGCGACTACCTCTCGGTTGGAAGAATCAGATGAAAGTGATGACCAGATCGAGGAAGCAGAAGAAGAAGAAGAAGAAGAAGAAGAAGAAGAAGAAGAAGAGGTAGGTGGACATCCTATAGAGACTGATGATTAATATGATAGTGGGTTCTGTTGTACCCCAAAATTTGACCAACCTTTTCTTCTTAACTTGGTTTATGTTTCATTGCATTCTAGCATTTGCATTTGCATAGCATTGTTCTTAGCAAGGGATCAAGAATTGTTGTGCCATTCAAGAGGAGGGTATCTTTGGTTTCAAACTCAAGCAAGAGGTATTTTTGCAAGCCTTCAAGTTCTTAGCATCATCATGGAAGGGTCAAAGTTCCTTGAGAGGAGAGATTGGTGTGAGGTTGTTACCTCCTATCTCAGAGGCTCATTAGAAGATCATCAGGGATTCATGAGGTATTTATCTTGAAAACGATATGGTCTACAAACTCATTGAGCACCCTAGGGGTAATTGTGGAGTTTGTGGAGTCATTCAATTCATTTGCAGAAGCCATAGACAAAGTACTTGGAATTAGGGTTTCATCTGGTCAACTCAAGGTCAACTGTGGACTTGAGGGGTTGCCAAATTTGTTTCCAAGTCATTAAGGCCATGGGAAGTCATTTTGAAGCATTTGAGATGTCATGACAAGATCAAACCAAGAGGAATCAAGAGAGGAAGAAGTTACTAAATTAGGATTTTAGATGATTTCAGTGTAAAATCCCCTTCTTTAGTGCCCAACTTCAAGGCCATTTTCACCTATGATACAGGCTCAATCTCATTTTCATGAAAACATGAGGCTTGCAGAGCATGTTCTTATATTTATTTTGATTACAAGAACTCATCTATTGAGTTTGTACATCTCAAGTTATGATGCCAACAAGTTAGGGGTCACAGATGAATAGAATTTTGGTCAACAAAAAGTCAACTCACTTCCAAGGCATTTTTGACCTAGAAGCAAGTTTCCCTTCAACTTTAAGTGAACATGAAAGTTGTTCCTCATGATCTTATCTTTCCAAAAAGTCCTATAAGTCCTCTTTCTCATGTGGAACTCAAGTTATGGTCTTGACAAGGCAAGGGTATTTTGGGAAAGTTTCATTATAGGTCATTTGTTTCAATGGCCATTTTCATGAACTTATGTACCTCAAATCCAATTGTGACCAATATGAAACTTGTGCATAAGAGTCTCAACTCCTCGCTGAGCCTAAAATTCGTGAATTTTGTGGAGTTATGTGATCATGTGAGCCATTTCAAGATGGATAATTAGGGTTTTGGTCATGAATTGAATTACTTCATTTACAAGTCATTATTTGTGAATTTTTTCACACAACCTCATCAAATATTGGTCATGATATGCATTTCTTAATTTGGACCAACATATGGAGTCATTATGCATCACTTTTTCAAGTTCCATTCCATAAGAGGTATTGATACAAACTTGGTTATTACTCATCCTCAATTCACCAAACAACCTCATTGTTTTTTGGCATACTCTATTGGTGTTTTTGCTGACCTCAAAAAGGATGGTACAAAGAGTAAACTCGTGTGTGCATGAAAAGAGAATTTTGTGGAAAAAATTTCAATCAACCAAACCAGCCATTATGGGCCTGCATGAGTGTCACTAAGCCCCCATACATAAGCTAAAAATTAACCCTAGATGTTCAGTGGGGAAGGAATCACGCAGAAGAGCTCACTCTACCAAACAATTTCAGAATTCTTTCTCTCTTCGAATCTGGTTATTCATTGAGTATCCATTAAAGCTATTGCTCGTTTCCTCATCAGTGAAGGTCAAGGAGAAGATTGGATAGCTTGGGTTGAAGCTTGCGTGCCATTTCAAGAGCCAACGGAGCCGCTCCGTTCAGTAAGTTTCTCAACTGATTTCTCTCATTCTAGCCATGAAATAGGAGCATTCTGGGTTGCATCTGAAGCCCTACCCTTGGTAGGCCATGTTTAAATGGTTTGTTTGTATGTTTGAGGAAGCTTCAGCATATGCATCTCAAAATTCATGTCTTCATTTTGTCTTGTTTATGGACCTTTTCGAAAAATGATTGGCATATTTGAAACCCTTGTTGTGTTAGCTTTCGAATGGTACCTGTAACAGCCCAATTTTCAATAATTAATTATTTGTGTTAATTAATTGATTTATTTGGATTATTCTAATTATTTGAATAATTAGATGATTGTTTAAATGGATTGATAGATGTTTTGAGAGAGGAAAAAATATTGGAAAGAAATAAAGAGAAAGATATATATATATGAGGAAGTGGAAAGAAGAGAGGAAATAGAAAGCATAAGAGGAAAGAAGAGAAAGAAAGTGGAAGAGGGGTGTTGCACCCCAAAATTTGCCCTCACAATACAAGACTTTGTGTTCCAAGAAGGTTCACAAGGTTCACAAAATTCATAATTGGTCAGAAGAGTTGACAATTCCCTCAGACAATGCACCTCCTAAGCAGTGCATCCAAAACTAGGGTTTTGACTTTAATCAGGCTAAATGGACTTCCAAGACTTCAAGTGAGCTTCATAACATCTTATATGTGTATAAGAACCCCCATGTCAAGTTTCAAGACTTTTCTCAAAAGTTTGCTCAGTCAGATGATCAGATAAGTCAAAAGCAGTCAATGCAGTTAAAAGGTCAAACTGAGGTCAACTGTAGTCAAACCAAAGTCAAACTTCATGATTTTTTTTGCCAACATCAAAGAGAGGTTGGGTGAGAAATATTATCATAATAACTGTAATACCCCAAATTTTGCCCTAAGATTTGTCGTCGCATTTCATTGCATTTAATCAATTACTAACAAATTTGTGTAGTCGTTTGACTTTTTGCAGGTAAATATCATATGGCATGCACTTTTTTTCTAAAAAGTAAAAATGGCACAATTGTCAGGAGGACATGTGTAAGGAGTTATGAGTGTGAGAGGTTGAGAGTTCGAATCTCACCTTTGGCACTTTTTGTTGTTTTTATTATTTTTTTTACTCTAAATTTTTCTATCTTTCATTAAAAAAAAAATAACAAAAATAGTTTTTTATTATTATTTAATTATTATTTTCGTATTTTAATTAAATCATTTTTTAAAATATTATTTTTTTCACTTTTTTCTAAATTATTCATAAAAATATCCAAAAAATCATAAAATAAAAAAATATTGAAAAAAAATTTTGTTCTTTTTATAATATTTTTTATTTTAGGAATCAATAGGATTATTAGTTTTTAATATTTTTTCACTTTTTTCTAAATTATTCATAAAAATATCCAAAAAATCATAAAATAAAAAAATATTGAAAAAAATTTTTGTTCTTTTTATAATATTTTTTATTTTAGGAATCAATAGGATTATTAGTTTTTATTTTAAGTTTATTATTTTAAATTATTTAAATTTTATTTTTTCTTAACTAATTATTTAGTTTGGGCTTTAAAATGGGCTTTAGGGACATTATTGACAATTTGGTGTTAACCCTAATTTGTTCCCTATATATATATATGTGTTGCCTTGTTGGAAAAGAGGGGAGAATGAAAAAAACCTAAGAGGAGTGAGTGCCGTTGGCCGTTATTTAGTTTTCTTCTTCATCCATTACTATTGTTTCTTTTTCTTCATCGTTTACCGTTATTTCTTTTCCTTCATCTATTACTGTTGTTTCTTTTTCTTCATCTTTTACCGTTATTTCTTTTTCTTCATCTATTACCGTTATTTCTTTTTCTTTATCTATTACTGTTGCGTTTATATATATATAATTTTTAAATTGTTAGAGTTTATATATATAAGATTTTTGATCGAATTATGTCGATACGATGTTTGCACATTTGTGTGCATGACGCGTGACATTTGTGTTAGTTCGATCTGGTTGCGATGATCGCATGTTTGTGTGAGCAATAATACTATTTTTTGCTTAATTTCTTTTTCTTTGCGATAAATTTTGTTTCGTCCGATTTAGATCTGGTTGCGATGAGCGCATTTCTGCGTTAGCAACATTGTTGGGTTATTTGGCACATTTAAAATTCATTATTGCTTTATTATTATTATTATTATTATTATCATTATTTATTATTATTATCATTATTATCATTATTATTATTATTGTTATCATTAATTTATTAAAATTTGTTGTAATATAAAAATCTGTTTTTTTAAAATAAATAACATTAACATCTTTTTTCCAAATTAATATGAAAACCTAATTTTAATTTTCTATATGATTCTATGTATATATTTATTCTAATTCTTGTAAATTTTTGTAAATAAAATTAAACCTTATAAATACTTAATGTAAAATTTTGGTGAATGTGATCATTGATTAGTTAAAATTTGTTTTCATCATAATGTGTAAATATTTTTCTTAATAATTGTTAATATATAATTAGAGATAATTAAATTTTTGTAAATGATTAAGAAATTTATAATTATGTTATATTTAGAACTTTATATTATAGTAATTATTTAATCATTTATGTTTCTAAATAAAAATCAAATCTTATGATATTTAGAACTTTATATTATAGTAATTATTTAATCATTTATGTTTCTAAATAAAAATCAAATCTTATGATATTTAGAACTTTATATTATAGTAATTATTTAATCATTTATGTTTCTAAATAAAAATCAAATCTTATGTTTAATCACGTTATTAATTAATTATTATTGCTAATCATATTTTGTTGCTTATTATTATTTTGAAATTTCTATCTTATTATTTTTTCTAACTTTGTCTATTTTTCTCATTATTATTGTTTCAACTAATTATTTTCACTAACTTTATATTTATACTAACCTTATTTAATTTTTCTTATTATTTACTAACCCCAATATTTTATTTACTTATTTGTTATTTTTTTTATTATATTTATTTTGATCATATTTTACTATTTATTTTATTTATTATAATTTTGTAATTGCCTCTTAGATGTAAATTGTAATCATTTAATTATTATTATCATTATGGTTAGTAATTAGGGAGTGCCAATATGTATGATATTTAAAAAATAAATTAGATCATTTTAATATAAGATAATTAAATTAAACATTTCACACACGTAAGTCGATTTTAATCACCGTCTCACTTCTTAAGGATATCCCTCAAGTTGCCTATGAATATTGGTTAAGTGGGGTGTATAAAGCAAGTCCCTCAAAAAGAAAATCATCAAAGTCCCTTATGGTTGCCTTTACGAATCGAGTCCCTTTCGAAAAATGATGATAGTCCCTCTAGTTTGCTTATTACACCCCACAATGGCCTTCAAAAATCCAATTGTCCCTCACATGTCCCTTAACATCCAAAGTAAGGACTACCTACTCCATTATAGTAGGGATAGTCTTACTAAAGGAAAGAATAAAGAATAAGAAAGACCTTTAAACATTAGGGTAGGTTACTCCTAGGTATCTGCTCACTTCAAAACTTTTTCACACTTAAACAAATTTCCAACAAAGTTTTCAAACAAGTTCTTAACACATCCTTACATGGATTATTTATTAACTATTCTGAAAATTTTCTATTCACACACGACACTTTCAAAACAATTCAAAAGTGAGCTTAAGTACCTAAGAGCCCATGGATAACCATGGATGAAAAGGGTGCTAACACCTTCCCTTTTCATAACCTACCCCCCGGACCCAAAATATTCTCTAAGGTCTTTCCTGTTCTTTTATAACCTTTCCTTATGGATAAAATAAAAGTCGGTGGCGACTCTTGCTATCCGCAACATTGTTTAAAGTCAGTTCTCCCACCGTGTTACAGAACTGGCGACTCTGCTGGGGATATATTTAAGAGGGGTACCCTTAGGAATTAAGATCACTTTAAATTGTTTGCCTTGTTTGTTTTATATTACTTGTTGGGGTGCTCTTATGTGTGAAAGGTCCTAACCCGGATCTAGTGTACCTTAGGTAAATGGCAATAGACCAAGGAAACTGTACGACGTATATCGACACGGTTGATCTGGTGGCCATAGTTAGTGCGACTTCTTGGTTGGTGCTTATATTCCTTAAGTCAAGTTGAGGATAATATTGAGGCTGCCATATGTTGTCAATGCACTAACTGACTTTTAGAACCCTAGTTAACTCATCTTGGCCTTTAGAAAGTAGTGAGGTAACCGGCTTTGGTGCAGACTGAAGTTGGTTGACACTCGATGCTACGCTCATTGAGATCTTAAACTTGGAGGGTTTTGGTTGGCAAGTAAGTTGCCTTCTGAACAACCACCCTTGTGAAGGATCAATGATATTGAGATCCCTTAGAACCTGGTTACTTTTGTAGGACAGGATGAACCATCTAACTTCAGGGGAGGGTACTTGCCTTTGAACCTCATGCAAGCCTTTAAACCTAGGGCTATGGTGTGACTTGGTTGTGTGTGCCACATGTTTGTGATTGAGCATGACATCATGACATCATCATGCATCATAAGCATATCATTTTCCCTAACCATTTCAAGGACCAAAGGATTTATCTTTGTTCTTTGTTGCAGGTCATGGCTTCTGCTCGTAGAAACACCATCAGGATCAACTTTGTAGAGATACCTGCTAAGCTCAAGGAGTTGGTTTCCCTAGTGCCTGATCATTCCCAGTTCAACAAGAGACATGGTCACTTATTGGATCTAGTTACTTCAGGGTTCAGTGAAGACATGATGAGTGTGTTGTTTCAGTTCTTTGACCCTAAGCACCATTGCTTTACATTTCCTGATTATCAGCTGGTTCCAACCATGGAGGAGTTCTCTAAACTTCTGGGTATACCTGTTCTTGATCAGAAGCCATTCACAGGCTTAGAGAAGGAGCTTAAACCAGAAGTTATTGCTGCAGCTCTACATCTGAAGAAGTCTGACATTGTTCTAGAGACGAGAAGTGGAGTTAAAGGTATTCTTGCCAAGGTATTAGTGGATAAAGCTCAAATGTTCTTGAAGGCTATGAGCTACGGTGCTGTTGAGGAGATCTTAGCCTTATTGATTTATGGCTTAGTGTTGTTCCCCAATCCTGATCAGTTCATAGACGTTCATGCCATCAACATATTCCTGAGTCACAATCCAGTGCCTACCTTACTTGGAGACATCCTACATTCTCTTCACACCCGTACTACAAGGGCGAGAGGAACTTTGATGTGCTGCATACCTTTACTTTCTAGGTGGTTTATTTCTCACCTTCCTCGCTCAGTAATGAAGAATGAGCAAGGGTTCAGATGGTCCAAGAGGATCATGTCACTTTCTCACTCAGACATCCATTGGTGCTCCAGATCTATGGAGAATGTCACCATTATTGACCATTGTGGGGAGTTTCCTAATGTGCCACTTCTAGGCATAAGAGGAGGCATCACCTACAACCCATCTCTAGCTTTACGACAGTTTGGTTACGCCCGGAGCGATGGTCCACATGACATGTTGATTCAGGGCATTGTGTTTGATTACGACAACGATCTTCAGGGTTACCGTCAGAGATTCATCCGAGCTTGGGGAAAGGTAAACAGGATTGACAGCAAGACACTGGAGCCTAAGTACACTATTCCTATGGAGGCTTATCTCAGATGGGTACGATTTCGTGCTCAGGCACTCATGATGCCATATCCTTCCATCCTACCAGTTACCATGGAACCTGTTGCTGAAGGAGACACAGCTTATACCATCCTTCACCCAGACATGCCTACTGATATGGAAGACTTGCAGAGATCATGGATCCAACTGAAAGAGCAAAGGGATACTTTCGAGGCTCATTACAAAGCAAGCCAAGCAAGGATCCTAGAGCTAACAAAGCTACTTCATGAGGAACGAAACCTCAACTCATACCTCAACACCAAGAGGAAACGTCCATGGGAGACTTAAAACCCCATCTTTTGTACTTATTTCGTTTTCATTTTTTGTAAGCCTAAAAGGCAAAACAAGTTATTACTAATAAAAAGTTACTTTCTTGATTGTTTAAGCAAATTTAAATCCTGCGGTCCTTGAAAACATTGCATATGCATTCCCATATCATTGCATCACAGGTTTATAATTGTGCACAGGGTTCTCATCTTCTCGCTGTTTATTTCAGCAATGGCTCTTGAACAATCAGTTAAGGATCTCCAGGCACAGA
Source organism: Lathyrus sativus (assembly GCA_963859935.3). Taxonomy (NCBI): domain Eukaryota; kingdom Viridiplantae; phylum Streptophyta; class Magnoliopsida; order Fabales; family Fabaceae; genus Lathyrus; species Lathyrus sativus. The sequence continues at coordinate 658,236,487 of OZ012741.1, read as the reverse complement.
ATGCACAGTTCCAAGAGCTGATCCTGAACCTATCCAAGGGGCAGGATGAATTGAAGACACTGCTGGCCAAGAAGACTAAGAAGGCTAGAAGGTCTGCTGGGTTGCTCAACATGGGAAGAAGGTTCAAAGGTCCTGCCAAGACCAAGGAACAGGTTGAAGACTATGAATCTGAAGAATCTGAGCAGGAGAGAGGCAGTCTCCACAACACTATGGGGGACTCTGATTCTGAGGCTAACTACTACCATGAGCCTAACGAAGACAAATTCAAGATGCTGGTGGATAGAATGGATGCTATGGAATTACAGAAATCATCTGGGCTGGATTTTGAGGATTTGAGCTTGATATCTGGGGTGGTCATACCCATTGGGTTCAAAGTTCCTACATTTGTTGTCTATGATGGGGTCTCTTGTCCCAAATTGCATCTGAGGTCTTATGTCAGAAGAATGCAACCCCACACTGCTGATAAAAAGTTGTGGATCCATTTCTTTCAAGAAAGTTTATCTGGAGCTCAGCTAGAGTGGTATTATCAGTTGGAGAGTGTCAACATCAGAGATTGGAATGACCTTGCTGAAGCTTTCTACAAGTAGTATCAATACAATGCTGACTTAGCCCCCACTCGCATGCAGCTTCAAAGCATGTCTATGGGTGCCAAAGAAAGCTTTAAGGAGTATGCTCAGAAGTGGAGAGACTTAGCTGGAAGAGTTCAACCCCCTTTGACTGATAGGGAGTTGGTTGATATGTTCATGTGTACACTGAATGGTCCGTTTTACAGTCATCTCATTGGAAGCTCATCATCTGGCTTCACTGAGTTGATCATGACAGGAGAGCGAGTAGAGAATGGCATCAAGAGTGGTAAGATCCAAATGGGCACTTCTTCATCAGGTGTCGCAAAGAAGCCTCCCACTGGGAAGAAAGAATCTAATGCTGTGTATGGTCAGCCTGATCGTAACAGAAGGCATCAGTCTGTTAGTACAGTTCATATTTCAAATCCAACTCCTGCAACAACAGAGCAGCCTCAAGGCAACCAACAGAGGGCTAGAAGACAGTTCACGAAGATCAACATGTCAATGGCTCAGGCATTGCAACACTTGTTGAAAGCTGAACTTATTACCCTGAGGGAGGCCCCTCGGAATCCCAATGTTACCTCTCCCAAGTACAATCCCAATGCACGATGTGCATATCATTCAAACTGTCCAGGACATGATACTAATAACTGCTGGGTCTTGAAGAACAAAATTCAGGATATGATTGATGCTGGAGAAATTGAGTTTGATCCACCAGGTACTCCAAATGTGATTACAGCTCCAATGCCAAATCACGAGAAGACTGTCAACGCCATTGATGAAGATATTGATGAAGATCTGCATGTCTATTCAGTTATGGAGTTGAGCACACCATTGTCTGTTATCAAAAAGAGGTTAGTACAAGCTGGGATCTTTCCAGGTTGTCATGAAGATTGTCTATATTGTACCTATAAGCCGGATAGTTGCTTCATTTTGAGAGATGGGATTCAACGTCTCATGGATAAATATACTATAGTGTTTGAAAGAAGACCAGCATCTGTAGAAAGTATGGTGGATCACCTGACTCAGGGTAAGAAGATTGAAGAGGTTGACATGGTTGACAAAGTACCACTAAGAATCACTTCAAAGGGTCCCATTAAAATCACTCATCAGGGCCCAATCAAGATTACTGCTGAAGGTCCTGTGAAAGTTGTCACTGAAGCCAGAGTAGCTCCTCTGATCATTACCACTCCTGGTCCTATTCCTTATACATCTGACAAAGCTGTGCCTTGGCACTATGGGTCTGATGTTTACATCCATGGTGTCAAGCAGGAGCCTTTACCTGATATGCCTGTTGACATTGATAATATTGCTGGATCTAGCAAGATCACTCGTAGTGGAAGAGTCTTCTCTCCCCCAGTTGCTTCTAAGAGTGCAGTTACTCCTGCTGTTACTTCCACCACTGATGCTCGGGGCAAGGGTCCTGTTATTGAGCCTGTATCTACTGATGTGCCAGCTGCTGATGACCTCTCTAAGCAGATGGAAGAAGTATTGAAAATCATTCGCAAGAGTGATTATGATATTGTTGATCAGCTGGGGCATACTCCCTCAAAGATTTCTATGCTCTCCCTGTTATTATGTTCTGAGGCTCATGCCAAGTCATTGATCAAGTTTCTAAAGATGGCTCATGTACCCAGTGCAATTTCTGTGGACCAGTTTGAGAATTGTGTTGCTCACCTGACCTATGACAACGGGTTAGGATTTTCTGATGCTGACTTGACCCCTGCCAAGAGGGATCATAACAGGGCCTTGCATATTTCAATTGAATGCAGGGGCACTACCCTGTCTCATGTGCTGATAGACAATGGTTCCTCTCTGAATGTGTTGCCTAAGGAAGTCCTGAACAAGCTGAGTCCTGAAGATACGGTATTGAAGCCCAGTAATATTGTGGTAAAGGCTTTTGATGGTTCTAGAAGAGTAGTGCATGGGGAAATTGATCTTCCAATCAAGGTTGGCTCTCAGGTGTTTACCACTACATTCTATGTGATGGATATTCGTCCTTCGTACTCATGTCTGCTTGGTCGTCCCTGGATCCATGGGGCAGGTGCGGTGACCTCCACATTACATCAAAAGTTGAGATATCCGGTGAATGGAAAAGTTGTTACTGTCTTTGGAGAGGAAGAATACTTTGTCAGCCATGTAAACACTTTCAAGTATCTAGAAGTAGAAGGTGAATACATTGAAACTCCATGTCAGTCATTTGAAGTGGTTCCCTGGGCTGTTAAGGATTGTGTGACTCCTCCTGCTGTGAAGAAGGTTCCTGTGGTCATCAGAAACCCTCCAACAATGGCAATGGCCTCCCTCAATGATGCAAAAGCTATGGTGGAAGAAGAGTCCCAGAAGGCTGTCTGTCGTGCCCGTGTTGTTCGTATCACCAATCAAGGGGTTATCAATGCCGTGGGAGATCAAGATGAAGACTACAACTTGGAGGCATGGATTCTTCCTACTGTGGGTGCTGGACTCAATAATTGGACAACTGAAGATGTTATCCCTATCTCCTTTAGTCAGGAGTAAATACTATTACTGTGTTATGTTTTTAAATTTATAATTTCTGGAACAATTAAAACTTTCAAGCCATGTGCCTTACCCGGGGCACAATGGTGTGCTTGTTACGGGTTGTCATCTCATTTGCATACTTCATTCGATAAAATCAGTGGACGTTTCGTTTTCGTAAATATTGTGTTCCTTGTCTTTCTTTTTCTTTTATTTTTGCTTTATCAGCTATGTGTTCGTACACACACCCACGTCACTAAAATGCCGATCCTCATCCACTCTGGATCCAATTGATAACAGTTCTACTATTGCCAATTACAATTTCGAGAATCCGATCTATCAAACTGAAGACGGAAACGAGGACGATTGTGAAATATCTGTAGGGCTTGCTAGGTTGTTACAACAAGAAGAGAAAGCTATACAGCCACATGAAGAGCCAGTCGAAGTTGTGAATCTGGGAACTGAAGAAAACAGAAAAGAGGTCCAGATAGGGGCTGATTTAGACAACACTGCTCAGCATAAGAATGCAGGGGCAACATATCAGCGTGCTATGGTGGCTTTGTTTCATGATATGATTCATCATGAGATAGAGGTATATGTGGATGATATGATAGCCAGGTCTCAGAATGAAGAACAACATCTTGATCATCTGCACAAGTTGTTTGAGAGGTTGAAGAAATACAGGTTGAGATTAAATCCAAACAAGTGTACTTTTGGAGTTAGATCTGGAAAGCTCCTGGGTTTCATTGTCAGTGGAAAAGGTATTGAAGTGGATCCTGCAAAAGTGAAAGCTATACGAGAGATGCCAGCTCCCCGTACTGAGAAGGAGGTTAGAGGTTTCTTGGGACTACATTGCAAGATTTATTTCCCAATTAACTACCATCTGTGAGCCAATCTTCAAGTTGTTGAAGAAAGATCAGGTGATGGAATGGAATGATGAGTGCCAGACTGCCTTTGATGAAATCAAGAGATATTTGCTAGAACCTCCAATTTTAATGCCACCAGTTGATGGAAGACCCTTGATTATGTATTTAACAGTATTAGATAACTCAATGGGGTGTGTATTGGGGCAACATGACGAGTCTGGTCGAAAAGAGCAGGCAATATACTACCTTAGCAAAAAGTTTACCGACTGTGAAACAAAATACTCACTGCTCGAGAAAACTTGCTGCGCTTTGGCACGGGCTGCTCGCCGACTAAGACAGTATATGTTGACCCATACTACCTTGTTGATTTCAAAGATGAATGGGGCAGTTGAAGCTGCTAATAAGAACATTAAGAAGATTGTACAGAAGATAACTGTTACTTACAAGGATTGGCACGAGATGTTACCATTTGCTCTGCATGGTTATCGTACTACAATACGTACTTCAACCGGGGCAACCCCATTCTCCTTGGTCTATGGTATGGAAGCAGTTCTGCCTATTGAAGTTCAGATCCCCTCCTTGAGAATTATGAAGGATGCAGGCTTGGATGAAGATGAGTGGATTCAGACTCGACTTGACCAGATAAATTTGATTGATGAGAAAAGGTTAGCAGCAGTTTGTCATGGCCAGATGTACCAGAAACGGATGATCAAAGCTTTTAACAAGAAGGTTAAGCCAAAGGTATATCAGGCTGGTGACTTGGTAATCAAGCGTATCATATTACCACAGGGTGACCCTAGGGGCAAGTGGACTCCAACATATGAGGGACCATTTGTAGTCAAGACAGTGTTCTCAGGAGGTGCCATGATACTGACTACAATGGATGGTGAAGACTTCCCACAACCTGTAAACGCAGACATAGTTAAAAAATACTACGCATAAAAAGAGACCCGCTAGGTTGACAGGCCTAGGCAAAAATAAGGGCATCCCGGCAAACCAAAAGGGTTTGGGCAAAAATTAGGGATATATATATAAAAAAAGATGTACACCCGGCAAGTCGAAAACCTGAAAAGGCGGCTTGGGCAAAAAAGGGTATCCCGGTGGATTGAAAACCTGAAAGGGCAATCCAGGCAAAAGGTAGGGATTAAAGCGTATGACTATGTCTCGTTTGGATCACTCATGAAACTGCAACCAGTTGTACTACTTACTCAAGCTCAAACAGATAAAGCTCAATCCAATCGTTTCCGTCTCAACAGCAAGAAGATGAGATACTTGAGTGGCAATAGTAGAATTGAAACTCAATAGGATTATTTCCCACATAGCTGATTCTTTTTGTAAAGCTTCATGACAAAATTCTCTTACTAGGGTTTATGTCTCCTTGTACAAACCTACCCGTGTATGGGTCACTTTTGATATAAATAAAATTCCATCTTTTGAATCCAGATTTACTTTTACCCTATTTACATAAGCGAAACGTCCATTGGTTGTGTTTGAATGTATGTATGCCTTTGAATATGATTGATGTTTACCAGAAATGCATGTATGCTTTTAATATGATTGATGTTTACCAGAAACGCATGTATGCTTTTAATATGATTGATGTTTACCAGAAATGCATGAAAATGCAGTAATAGTATTTACTAAGGACGAACGAGGGAAGGATTTCAACGAAGCTTCGCCGGTTCATCTTTACAAGACAGTTACAAACCATCAGTAGGGCTAATCCATTTTCACAAAGTTTAATCTCCCCTGGAATTTATATCCATCTCTTTTATCCTCATACGGATATACGGGAAATTACTTTCCAATAAGGGCACGATGAACGAAGACGGGATGTTATACTTATCCTACTATCAAACGAAAACGAAGGTTATCTATACCTTGTTATCCCCAACAACGAGAGGTTATCTATACCTTGTTATCCCCAGCAGACGGAGGGTTATATATTCTTCAACAACGAATCGGGATTTATTTTCCTTGGCCAGCAGTTGTTATACAAGGATATCCAGACACTTCCAGCAGTGTCATATCATACATACATCATTTACATCATACCATAACATATATGTCTATAGTACATTACCTAAGTGCATCATGTCATACATGCATACATAAAGCATAAACTAATGTTGTTATACAGAATGCTACCTTGTTTTCAGGTTAATTATCCAACAAACAAGCTTATGATCTTTGGGACTGCTTTATTGTAACCTCAGGGTTACTTTATCTTCCTGATGAGCTTCTTATTACTTTGGGAATGCTTTATTGTAACCTCAGGGTTATTTTATCCTCCTGATGAGCTTCTTATTACTTTGGGACTGCTTTATTGTAACCTCAGGGTTACTTTATCCTCCTGATGAGCTTCTTATTACTTTGGGACTGCTTTATTGTAACCTCAGGGTTATTTTATCCTCCTGATAGCCTCTCATGACTTCAAGACTGCTTTAGAGCTATCCATTGCTCTATCCTCCTGAAATCACTACTTCAAGACTGCTTTAGAGCTATTCATTGCTCTATCCTCCTGAAGCCATCTAATTATTTCAAGACTGCTTTAGAGCTATTCATTGCTCTATCCTCCTGAAGCCATCTAATTATTTCAAGACTGCTTTAGAGTTATCCATTGCTCTATCCTCCTGAAATTACATTATTATTTCAAGACTGCTTTAGAGCTATCCATTGCTCTATCCTCCTGAAAGCATTACTTCAAGACTGCTTTAGAGCTATTGATTGCTCTATCCTCCTGAAGACATATCACGTTATTATTTCAAGACTGCTTTAGAGCTATTCATTGCTCTATCCTCCTGAAATCATTACTTCAAGACTGCTTTAGAGTATTCATTGCTCTATCCTCCTGAAATTACATCATTACTTCAAGACTGCTTTAGAGCTATTGATTGCTCTATCCTCCTGAAGACATATCACGTTATTATTTCAAGACTGCTTTAGAGCTATTCATTGCTCTATCCTCCTGAAATCATTACTTCAAGACTACTTTAGAGCTGTTGATTGCTCTATCCTCCTGAAGCCATTCTATTACTTCAAGACTGCTTTAGAGCTATTGATTGCTCTATCCTCCTGAAGCCATTATTACTTCAAGACTGCTTTAGAGCTATTGATTGCTCTATCCTCCTGAGGTCCGATTTATCACTTCAAGACTGCTTTAGGGTTATCATTATTGATCGCTCTATCCTCATGAAGACATGCTGTTACATCAGTATTACTCCAGACTCCTGACAGCTCTCATTATACTACTGAAGAACTTTCCCCTAGTGGCATCTTTAAGCCCACTCAATCATGTTCAACCAACCATCAATATCACTCCATGCACTGGTGAGTGCAAATTTTTGGGCTTTTGTGTTCAATCCCCTTCAACCTTCCAGGTTACGACTGGCAAATATACCAATCTAACCCCTCAGGTTTCAGAAAATTGAACAGGGGCAGCTGTTGCACCCCAAAATTTGCCCTCACAATACAAGACTTTGTGTTCCAAGAAGGTTCACAAGGTTCACAAAATTCATAATTGGTCAGAAGAGTTGACAATTCCCTCAGACAATGCACCTCCTAAGCAGTGCATCCAAAACTAGGGTTTTGACTTTAATCAGGCTAAATGGACTTCCAAGACTTCAAGTGAGCTTCATAACATCTTATATGTGTATAAGAACCCCCATGTCAAGTTTCAAGACTTTTCTCAAAAGTTTGCTCAGTCAGATGATCAGATAAGTCAAAAGCAGTCAATGCAGTTAAAAGGTCAAACTGAGGTCAACTGTAGTCAAACCAAAGTCAAACTTCATGATTTTTTTTGCCAACATCAAAGAGAGGTTGGGTGAGAAATATTATCATAATAACTGTAATACCCCAAATTTTGCCCTAAGATTTGTCGTCGCATTTCATTGCATTTAATCAATTACTAACAAATTTGTGTAGTCGTTTGACTTTTTGCAGGTAAATATCATATGGCATGCACTTTTTTTCTAAAAAGTAAAAATGGCACAATTGGCAGGAGGACATGTGTAAGGAGTTATGAGTGTGAGAGGTTGAGAGTTCGAATCTCACCTTTGGCACTTTTTGTTGTTTTTATTATTTTTTTTACTCTAAATTTTTCTATCTTTCATTAAAAAAAAATAACAAAAATAGTTTTTTATTATTATTTAATTATTATTTTCGTATTTTAATTAAATCATTTTTTAAAATATTATTTTTTTCACTTTTTTCTAAATTATTCATAAAAATATCCAAAAAATCATAAAATAAAAAAATATTGAAAAAAAATTTTGTTCTTTTTATAATATTTTTTATTTTAGGAATCAATAGGATTATTAGTTTTTAATATTTTTTCACTTTTTTCTAAATTATTCATAAAAATATCCAAAAAATCATAAAATAAAAAAATATTGAAAAAAAATTTTGTTCTTTTTATAATATTTTTTATTTTAGGAATCAATAGGATTATTAGTTTTTATTTTAAGTTTATTATTTTAAATTATTTAAATTTTATTTTTTCTTAACTAATTATTTAGTTTGGGCTTTAAAATGGGCTTTAGGGACATTATTGACAATTTGGTGTTAACCCTAATTTGTTCCCTATATATGTGTTGCCTTGTTGGAAAAGAGGGGAGAATGAAAAAAACCTAAGAGGAGTGAGTGCCGTTGGCCGTTATTTAGTTTTCTTCTTCATCCATTACTATTGTTTCTTTTTCTTCATCGTTTACCGTTATTTCTTTTCCTTCATCTATTACTGTTGTTTCTTTTTCTTCATCTTTTACCGTTATTTCTTTTTCTTTATCTATTACTGTTGCGTTTATATATATATAATTTTTAAATTGTTAGAGTTTATATATATAAGATTTTTGATCGAATTATGTCGATACGATGTTTGCACATTTGTGTGCATGACGCGTGACATTTGTGTTAGTTCGATCTGGTTGCGATGATCGCATGTTTGTGTGAGCAATAATACTATTTTTTGCTTAATTTCTTTTTCTTTGCGATAAATTTTGTTTCGTCCGATTTAGATCTGGTTGCGATGAGCGCATTTCTGCGTTAGCAACATTGTTGGGTTATTTGGCACATTTAAAATTCATTATTGCTTTATTATTATTATTATTATTATTATCATTATTTATTATTATTATCATTATTATCATTATTATTATTATTGTTATCATTAATTTATTAAAATTTGTTGTAATATAAAAATCTGTTTTTTTAAAATAAATAACATTAACATCTTTTTTCCAAATTAATATGAAAACCTAATTTTAATTTTCTATATGATTCTATGTATATATTTATTCTAATTCTTGTAAATTTTTGTAAATAAAATTAAACCTTATAAATACTTAATGTAAAATTTTGGTGAATGTGATCATTGATTAGTTAAAATTTGTTTTCATCATAATGTGTAAATATTTTTCTTAATAATTGTTAATATATAATTAGAGATAATTAAATTTTTGTAAATGATTAAGAAATTTATAATTATGTTATATTTAGAACTTTATATTATAGTAATTATTTAATCATTTATGTTTCTAAATAAAAATCAAATCTTATGATATTTAGAACTTTATATTATAGTAATTATTTAATCATTTATGTTTCTAAATAAAAATCAAATCTTATGATATTTAGAACTTTATATTATAGTAATTATTTAATCATTTATGTTTCTAAATAAAAATCAAATCTTATGTTTAATCACGTTATTAATTAATTATTATTGCTAATCATATTTTGTTGCTTATTATTATTTTGAAATTTCTATCTTATTATTTTTTCTAAGTTTGTCTATTTTTCTCATTATTATTGTTTCAACTAATTATTTTCACTCACTTTATATTTATACTAACCTTATTTAATTTTTCTTATTATTTACTAACCCCAATATTTTATTTACTTATTTGTTATTTTTTTTATTATATTTATTTTGATCATATTTTACTATTTATTTTATTTACTTATTTGTTATTTTTTTTATTATATTTATTTTGATCATATTTTACTATTTATTTTATTTATTATAATTTTGTAATTGCCTCTTAGATGTAAATTGTAATCATTTAATTATTATTATCATTATGGTTAGTAATTAGGGAGTGCCAATATGTATGATATTTAAAAAATAAATTAGATCATTTTAATATAAGATAATTAAATTAAACATTTCACACACGTAAGTCGATTTTAATCGCCGTCTCACTTCTTAAGGATATCCCTCAAGTTGCCTATGAATATTGGTTAAGTGGGGTGTATAAAGCAAGTCCCTCAAAAAGAAAATCATCAAAGTCCCTTATGGTTGCCTTTACGAATCGAGTCCCTTTCGAAAAATGATGATAGTCCCTCTAGTTTGCTTATTACACCCCACAATGGCCTTCAAAAATCCAATTGTCCCTCACATGTCCCTTAACATCCAAAGTAAGGACTACCTACTCCATTATAGTAGGGATAGTCTTACTAAAGGAAAGAATAAAGAATAAGAAAGACCTTTAAACATTAGGGTAGGTTACTCCTAGGTATCTGCTCACTTCAAAACTTTTTCACACTTAAACAAATTTCCAACAAAGTTTTCAAACAAGTTCTTAACACATCCTTACATGGATTATTTATTAACTATTCTGAAAATTTTCTATTCACACACGACACTTTCAAAACAATTCAAAAGTGAGCTTAAGTACCTAAGAGCCCATGGATAACCATGGATGAAAAGGGTGCTAACACCTTCCCTTTTCATAACCTACCCCCCGGACCCAAAATATTCTCTAAGGTCTTTCCTGTTCTTTTATAACCTTTCCTTATGGATAAAATAAAAGTCGGTGGCGACTCTTGCTATCCGCAACATTGTTTAAAGTCAGTTCTCCCACCGTGTTACAAGGGGGAAAAGAGAAGAAAAGAGGAAAAGCTTGGATTCATCAAGAACAACTCTTGGCTATCGATTTCATCAAGGTAAGGGTGTGAAATATCACCATCTTGTTAATATATATGATTGTGTATGGATTGTATGAGTTGTTTGGATGTTTTCTCTATTTTTCCATTTTAGGTCGAAATAAGTTTAATCGGTAGAAACTGAGTTTTATCGGTTAGAATCTGGAAGGGATGATGTAGATTAGTCGAGATATATTAGGCTAAGTCTATTGGAACGAGTTTGGTTGGAATCGGGTGAATCGGGAGCTCCAGATGAATACTGGACAGTTTGGAGTTTGGTGTTCGCAGATACTCGCTAGCTTGTTCGCTAGGCGAGCAAGTCGCGAACGTTCGCTAGGTCCTCGCCTAGAGAGCCTGTGGCGAACGGTCCCAGACATGGGACATAATGGATATGGACCTCCTCGCTGGTAGCGAGCGAGGTAGTGAGTTGCTCAATAGGGCCTCACTGTGGCGAACTGGTAGTGAAGCCTTCCAGTGGCTTCCGTTTGTCTTCGCTAGTTTGTTCGCTAGGCGAATAGGTAGCGAATGTTCGCTAGGTACTCGCTAGGCGAGCCAGTAGTGAGCGTGACAGCATTTTGTTTTTCTTGTGGTTCTATCCAATGTTGATTGTGTGGTTCGGTTGTTTTCAATCCTTGTTGGAATTGAATAGTCATGCTGTTGTGATGTGCTGTGGGTAGCCGTATGGCGTGAATCCTAGATGGTGAGATGAATTATGAATTGTGGCCGTTTGGCAATTATGTTGCATTATTTGAATTGATTAAATGCATGAGGAATATGATTGAATTCGTTGCCATTGGCGCGATACTGTGAATGCATGGGAACATATTGCGAATATGTGTGCATTATGTGATAGATGTGAGGTCGGTGAGGTACGCATTAGGGTAGAAAGATGAGATATCATTCCTAGTGGCGAGATCATTAGGGTAGAATGACTTGATGTTGTTTCTAATGAGGCGTAAGTATTGGTGCACTGGGGTAGAATGGCTAATGATGTCATTCCTAGTGTGGAACTCACTGGGGTAGAATGATGTGATATCGTTCCTAGTGAGGAGCTCATTGGGGTAGAATGACTCGATGTCGTTCCTAATGAGATATGAGTGCTTGGATGCATTGGGGTAGAATGACTTGATGTTGTTCCTAATGCAGTACAAGTGTTGGTGCACTGGGGTAGAATGGCTAATGATGTCATTCCTAGTGTGGAACTCACTGGGGTAGAACGATGTGATATCGTTCCTAGTGAGAAGCTCATTGGGGTAGAATGACTTGATGTCGTTCCTAATGAGATATGAGTGCTTGGATGCATTGGGGTAGAATGACTTGATGTTGTTCCTAATGCAGTACAAGTCTTGGTGCGCACTGGGGTAGAATGGCTAATGATGTCGTTCCTAGTGTGAGACTCATTGGGGTAGAATGACTTGATGTTGTTCCTAATGAGGTATGAATGTGAAACTCACTGGGGTAGAATGATTCGATATCGTTCCTAGTGGAGTAGTTACTGGGGTAGAATGACTATGTGTCGTTCCTAGTAACGTAAACATCGGGGTAGAATAACCGGGAGGTTGTTCCTGGTGGGGTACGAGCGATGTACCATAGTCTCGAATAGATAATTATGAGAGTGACGAGTTGTATAAACCACATGGTGTGGAAGTGATTCGTGATAGGAGAGAACGATTGTGTATGAATGATTGAGTCGAGAATTATGGATGTGTACATGATGAAACATGTTTGGCGATTATCCATTATTGGTTTATGCATATATTTTGATGCATATGATGATTGTGATGAGGAGTGGTGAGAATGTGAAATATATGTATTATTATGTTTACGAATATATATATGATTATATGCATTGATTATTACGGTAATGTTTCTCACTCTTCTGCTGTTTTATAATGCTCCGTGAGGCATTGCAAATTAGGATGGCTGGAGATCCTTTTTGTGAAGTATAGCTTCATTCTTTTGGTCGGTTCGCTCTGATATGTAGCACCGGGTAGTTAGGCTTGTATAGCATTCTTTTGGGATACATTGTGTATATGTATATGTTGGCAGATGTTTTGTAACATGATGATATTTTGAATCAAACTTGGTGATATGTAAATTATATGATTACATGTTTAAATGATTCAATGTTTAGATTTTCCACTTTTAATTCTATATATTGAAATGTGGGTGTAAGGACGAAGTTCCTCTATTAATAGCTACCCCACTGTTGCATGTCTTTTATAGAGCAGGTGTTGTATGTTTTGGTGTTTGATGTGGCATGTCTCTTTTATACCATGTTTTAAACGTTACTCTGATGAAATTTTGAATACGTGCTTAATTGTTTTATTGTTTATTTGGGGGTATAGAAGGGGGTGTTACAAGTGGTATCAGAGCAGGTCGGTCCATCCGGCCAGGTTGTCTTGTGTCGTTTGTCCCCTTGTATGCGACACGTGTGAAAACACTGTCATTGCGAGGTTAAGTATGCAAAGGGTGGATAGTGACATCCGGTGGATGTTAAAGAAGGCATAAACGTGGAGTGCAAATTGGTGTAGCAAGGCCTTTAAGTATTCCAAGAGTAGAGGATGTGTTGTATGGTCTTCTAAGTGTGAAATTGTTGCAGTACGTCAAATTCTGAGATCACAGCTTTTTACGGAATCGAAATCGGACACTCGGAAGTCAGGTAACGGTCGAAACTAAGATTTTGGACTGTCATGTTCGCCAGGTCTTCGCCTAGCAAGCATGCTAGCGAACGACTCCACGCTCGCTACTATGTTCGCCTAGCGAGGAAGTCCTGGGCAGAAAAAGTTGTTTTAGTATTTTTGTCGTAACGGGAGGATCGTAACTCGGAATGACGCACGGTTCGAAGCGTTGGAAAGCTAGTCCAATGATCTAGATGATGGTGAAGTATTGGCATGGAATTAAGTTAATTATTGATGGACTATTTTTGAATTTATTAGTGGATGCAGAGTGTGTGGTGCGTGTTTTTGCCACAATTTGTGAAACCGAGTAACCATTTGGCATGAGGATTCTCCATACTTGATTGATTGAAGCAATGATTGTGTTCACCGATGATATTTTGGTATATTCGAAGAAGAGAATAGAGGATCATATTGAGCATAAGGAACTTGAGTTATCAGTACGGGAGAAGAAGCAGTTTTACGCTGCGGTGAGGAGAGTTTCAAAGGGTTTCTGGAGAGCTGTCAACAACTCGTGTATGGGTGTGCCGGGCTCGACAGAATTAATTGTTGTATTGTGAGAAGCTCGGTTGATATGATTGAGAGATGTGTTAAGTGCAACATTAGCAAGTCTAGTTGCTTGGAGGCAATTTAAAGTATATAAGAGGGATTATCTAACAAGTGACTTAGAGTTGGTCGTTATTGTGTTTATGCCGGAGTTGGAGGCTCCAATTGGTTAGTGAGAGATTTGAAATAGTTGGTGATCTCAAGAGCTTAAGGTATTGGTTTGAATTGGAAGAATTGAATATGAGGCAGAGGAAAACAATTGGAACTCCTAAGGGATTATGGTTTTAAATTGAATTACCATTCGGGTAGAGCAACGTGGTAGCTGATGCATCGATTTGAAGATTTGGTATATACTGATGATGATGGTTGAATTTGATGAATTAAGTCGAAGGATTGAATTTCGTATTAATGGGAATGGTATCATGAGATGTCGTGATAGAATTGTGTTCTAGATATTATTAAGTGGAATAAGAGTATTGTGGTAGATGGAGTATCCATCCTAGTGTTATAAAGATGTAACCGGATTTGAGGAAATTATTTTGATGGCCATAGATGAAGAGAGAAGTGGTTTAGTTGTATGTAATGTTTAGACTTGTCGGAAGTCGAAGAATGAACGTCTGGGACTGTTGGGTCTGATGTAAACGTTGTATATTCCAGAGTTGAAATCGGATAGTATTCTCATGGATTTTGCGTTGGGTTTTTCGGAGAATTTGAGGAATATGGTTTTAATTGAGTGATTTTGGATGGAATGACTAGATTGGCTCTTTTCCTACCAATGAGGATTAATCATTCTATGTTGGAGCTGGTTGAGATGTATATCGCTGAAGTGATAGAGATTGTATGAGTTGTCACCGAATATGGTGTCAGATGGGAATCTGAAGCTTTGTATGGTAGGAGGTGTAGGACTCCTTTGTATTGATATGATTCAGGCGAGGGTGTTGTGCTCGGACCTGAGGATTGTGTAAGAGACGACTGAAAAGATCAAGAAGATCCAAGAAAGGACATGTTCTGAGGGTTACAGTGGTGACGTGTGTGGATCGAGCTTTGAAGTCTCGGAAGCACACACCGTGTTTTGTTGCTTGGTATCAGAGTGGCGCAATAGAAGTGTGGGAGAAGTATCATGTTAGATTGTCTTACCGCTGTAGATTGTGAATTTACATGATGTGGTATGTGCCTAATTGGGGAAGTGCAAGTGCATTCATTCAGATAGATGGTGTACAAGTGCGGAAGGATTTGGCTGTTGAGACATTGTTAGTTCAGATTGATGAGCAAGAAGTAACTTCGAGGTAATGAAGATTTCTTCGATAAAGACAGTTGGGGGAACCAACTAGAGAAAGTGGGATTTGAGATATTGAGATGAGGAAGTCGTATCCGACTCGATTCATTGAGGTAACATTTTCGAGGACGGAAATTCCTAAAGTGGGGGAGAGTTGTAACAGCCCAATTTTCAATAATTAATTATTTTTGTTAATTAATTAATTTATTTGGATTATTCTAATTATTTGAATAATTAGATGATTGTTTAAATGGATTGATAGATGTTTTGAGAGAGGAAAAAATATTGGAAAGAAATAAAGAGAAAGATATATATATGAGGAAGTGGAAAGAAGAGAGGAAATAGAAAGCATAAGAGGAAAGAAGAGAAAGAAAGTGGAAGAGGGGAAAAAGAGAAGAAAAGAGGAAAAGCTTAGATTCATCAAGAACAACTCTTGGCTATCGATTTCATCAAGGTAAGGGTGTGAAATATCATCATCTTGTTAATATATATGATTGTGTATGGATTGTATGAGTTGTTTGGATGTTTTCTCTATTTTTCCATTTTAGGTCGAAATAAGTTTAATCGGTAGAAACTGAGTTTTATCGGTTAGAATCTGGAAGGGATGATGTAGATTAGTCGAGATATATTAGGCTAAGTCTACTGGAACGAGTTTGGTTGGAATCGGGTGAATCGGAAGCTCCAGATGAATACTGGACAGTTTGGAGTTTGGTGTTCGCAGATACTCGCTAGCTTGTTCGCTAGGCGAGCAAGTCGCGAACGTTCGCTAGGTCCTCGCCTAGAGAGCCTGTGGCGAACGGTCCCAGACATGGGACAGAATGGATCTGGACCTCCTCGCTGGTAGCGAGCGAGGTAGTGAGTTGCTCGCTAAGGCCTCACTGTGGCGAACTGGTAGCGAAGCCTTCCAGTGGCTTCTGTTTGTCTTCGCTAGTTTGTTCGCTAGGCGAATAGGTAGCGAATGTTCGCTAGGTACTCGCTAGGCGAGCCAATAGCGAACGTGACAACATTTTGTTTTTCTTGTGGTTCTATCCAATGTTGATTGTGTGGTTCGGTTGTTTTCAATCCTTGTTGGAATTGAATAGTCATGCTGTTGTGATGTGCTGTGGGTAGCCGTATGGCGTGAATCCTAGATGGTGAGATGAATTATGAATTGTGGCCGTTTGGCAATTATGTTGCATTATTTGAATTGATTAAATGCATGAGGAATATGATTGAATTCGTTGCCATTGGCGCGATACTGTGAATGCATGGGAACATATTGCGAATATGTGTGCATTATGTGATAGATGTGAGGTCGGTGAGGTACGCATTAGGGTAGAATGATGAGATATCATTCCTAGTGGCGAGATCATTAGGGTAGAATGACTTGATGTTGTTCCTAATGAGGCGTAAGTATTGGTGCACTAGGGTAGAATGGCTAATGATGTCATTCCTAGTGTGGAACTCACTGGGGTAGAATGATGTGATATCGTTCCTAGTGAGGAGCTCATTGGGGTAGAATGACTCGATGTCATTCCTAATGAGATATGAGTGCTTGGATGCATTGGGGTAGAATGACTTGATGTTGTTCCTAATGCAGTACAAGTGTTGGTGCACTGGGGTAGAATGGCTAATGATGTCATTCCTAGTGTGGAACTCACTGGGGTAGAATTATGTGATATCGTTCCTAGTGAGAAGCTCATTGGGGTAGAATGACTTGATGTCGTTCCTAATGAGATATGAGTGCTTGGATGCATTGGGGTAGAATGATTTGATGTTGTTCCTAATGCAGTACAAGTGTTGGTGCGCACTGGGGTAGAATGGCTAATGATGCCGTTCCTAGTGTGAGACTCATTGGGGTAGAATGACTTGATATTGTTCCTAATGAGGTATGAATGTGAAACTCACTGGGGTAGAATGATTCGATATCGTTACTAGTGGAGTAGTTACTGGGGTAGAATGACTATGTGTCGTTCCTAGTAACGTAAACACCGGGGTAGAATAATCGGGAGGTTGTTCCTGGTGGGGTACGAGCGTTGTACCATAGTCTCGAATAGATAATTATGAGAGTGACGAGTTGTATAAACCACATGGTGTGGAAGTGATTCGTGATAGGAGAGAACGGTTGTGTATGAATGATTGAGTCGAGAATTATGGATGTGTACATGATGAAACATGTTTGACGATTATCCATTATTGGTTTATGCATATATTTTGATGCATATGATGATTGTGATGAGGAGTGGTGAGAATGTGAAATATATGTATTATTATGTTTACGAATATATATATATATATATGATTATATGCATTGATTATTACGGTAATGTTTCTCACTCTTCTGCTGTTTTATAATGCTCCGTGAGGCATTGCAGATTAGGATGGCTGGAGATCCTTTTTGTGAAGTATAGCTTCATTCTTTTGGTCGGTTCGCTCTGATATGTAGCACCGGGTAGTTAGGCTTGTATAGCATTCTTTTGGGATACATTGTGTATATGTATCTGTTGGCAGATGTTTTGTAACATGATGATATTTTGAATCAAACTTGGTGATATGTAAATTATATGATTACATGTTTAAATGATTCAATGTTTAGATTTTCCACTTTTAATTCTATATATTGAAATGTGGGTGTAAGGACGAAGTTCCTCTGTTAATAGCTACCCCACTGTTGCATGTCTTTTATAGAGCAGGTGTTGTATGTTTTGGTGTTTGATGTGGCATGTCTCTTTTATACCATGTTTTAAACGTTACTCTGATGAAATTTTGAATACGTGCTTAATTGTTTTATTGTTTATTTGGGGGTATAGAAGGGGGTGTTACAGTACCAGTCTGGGAAAGTTTTGGTGAGATTTTTCCCCTGAGCTCTGGCGAGCTCGCCGGAGAAGACGACCGGAGCCCTAGCTCCGGCGTCTGGTTCCATCTGAGAAGAAGGCTGACCTGGCTCTCTTTGAATCTTTGATTCATGATTTGTCACGTTTCTACTTGCTTGACCACGCTGATGTGTTTTGTTAACTCTGACTAGTTTAAGTTAAGCGCATTGTTTCACTTAATTCTGAAGCTTGGGTCAGTTGGGCTTCAAATGCTAATCACACCCCCCTTGTTTCTGAGCCCAGTTGCATTTTGTTCTATTTTCAGTTCTTTTATCCATTTACTTTTACACCCCCCTTTTGATTCTATTTTATTTTATTTTATTTTTCTTTCTATTTTCATTTTTAATTATTAAAAATACTTCCAATGATCAGAAAATTCCACAAAAAATGTTTTTAGGTATTTCAAGACCTTATTTAATTTTACATAATTTTTGTTTCTGATTTTATTTTATTTTTCATTTTATTTTAACTTTGCAAAGTGAAGTGTTTTTATTGTTGCCTTTGTTTGATCATGTACATTTGAACCTCCAATTAAAATCACCTATGAATAAGGTTTCTTCTCCATTTAGAGGATAGATTGAGGTACCTTTGAGGATGGTTTTGGTTCATGTTTGATCAATTTAGGGTTGAATTTGATTTGACTTTTTTTGACCCTCGATAAGTACTCAAAAAGGTGGAGCACCCTTGTTAATCAATTTATTTGGTGATGCCTAAAATTGAGTTTGACTTTGAAACTTTGGCTTCTGTTTTCCATTGAACTTGGTTACTTTGTGCATTTTATTTGGAATTTATTGAGCCATCCTTCTATTTTTGGTGAACCTTGCAAGTCAATCCACCTTTGAAGGTGTTCATACAAGCTAGTTTGACCTAGTTTCTTTGGGAAATGATTCCTAATGATCCCATATGCACCGTATGAGTCTTGATAATCATTCTTGACATGATTAAGGTTCTGGTATTGCATTCTTAGGTCATACATTTGTGTAACTTGTTTCACAAGTTACTTGGAAGTTAGGGCATTCCACTTAGTTTTAAGTGTTGAACATGGATTGAACTTTGGTTCTTCCTCTTGCCTTGACTTGCTATTTGTTTGTAATTTTATTTCCATCTTGTTTTGAACTCTTTCTCTATTGGTTTCACTTCTATCCCTTAAGTCTTGATCATCATTTAAGACAATTTGGTATCCATGATCAAACTTTGAGTTTGTCTTGAATGATGGATCACTTGTAGCACTTGTTTGCTCTTTGTTCTTTCATGATCAATATGAGATATTTGGATGAGATAATTTATGTGTTGCTTTCTTCCTAAGCCTATTCTCCCATATTCCTTTTGATCATGACTTTCCCTTTTGGCTTTTTGTTTAGCTTTGGTGTAAGTGATTGATGTTTGAATGATTGTAGGAGTTGTAACTTCTCCCATTTCATCTCACTCCTTTTGACTTGTTTAAGTAAACTTTGCCTTGATAATTTGTTTGCATCATTTGAGTTTTGTATTTCTCATATTTGCATCTTTGCATTTCATGTTTACATTGCATTTGACTTGTTCAAGTCAGCTTCTTCTCTTTCTTTCATTTCATCTGTGATTGAATTATTTGTTGTTTACTTGGTTCCTTTGCCATAATCCCTTAGGATTCCTAGTCCCTCTATTTAAGATGGGAGTAGGAGAGACATTAGGTGTTCAATACTTTGCATGACAACATTAGGATAGTTTCTTCCCTCTTAATCCCAACTTTAGGAGCATTATGCATGATAACATTAGGGTGCAATTTCCCCTTAGTTGTGTCTTCTCTTCTCATCTCATAATCTCTTAAGACACCTAATAAAGGATAATAAATGTTGTACGCTACGAGCCTTAAGTACTTGAGGAATGATAGTTGGGGGGCCTCCTCTCAATCTGTCTAGAGTGTTTAGTGTATGCCCTTTGGGCGATATGCGACGCATTCGCTCTTAAGCCATAGTCTTTAGTATAACATGAGTTACAAACTTAACTCAATTCACTTCTTCATAAAAAACACAAAACAAAAACATCAAACCTTTTTATCCTTCGGGATTGTTTGAAAATCATTTTCAGAAAGAGTGTGTTAAGTCTTGGTTCTACTGCAAATAGGCATCGTCCCTAACTGCTGGAACCACCATTTAACCCTACTCGGTTAAAACACTTGAATTAATCTGTGGTCGTGTCATCCCGAACTACGTTTGCTCTGATTTCTTGTACCAGACGAGGATACGTAGGCACAAGACAACGATGTCTTGGCGAGAAACCTTCCCCACCTTCGTCCATAGTTTCCCGAACTACGTTGACTCTGACTTTCCCATTGCACGAGGGAATACGTAGGTATAGGGCGGCGATATCCTATCGAGTAAGTTCTTTCTCCGTTTAGCAGCAGCCTTTAGATAGTTTGTTTTTCACCCATAGACTAGACAACAAACATGGATCCCATTGAGTACAACGGACGTGAGGGGTACTCATACCTTCCCCTTGCGTAACCGACTCCCGAACCCAAGATTTGGTTGCAATGAACTGTCTTTTCCCTTTTTCGTAGGTTTTTTCTGATTGTTTCCTTTCTCTCTCTTTAGGATAAATAAAGAACGGTGGCGACTCTTCTGTCCTTGTCGGACCCTCTTCGCAGCGATGCGATAGGTGGCTAAACCAATCACCTCACTTGGATCATGAGGATGACCAAGGGTGTGGTGCCTGACAATATACGGGCTGGACATCGTTAGGTGCCAACTACATACCACAACAGAATAGGGATCATCAAGACACTCCTGATTGGAGCTATATGCCTCAACCATCTCCGCATCCGCAACAACATACCGATGAACTCCTCGACATAATGAGGACTATGCAGCTTGAGCAACGTTCGTTCATGACTGCCCAGGATGAGCGGTTCTCTCAATTGCAGAGCCAATTTCAAGCTCACACAGAAAACTTTAATGCTTTTTCATCAGGTGTAATGAGGAGGATAAATGGGATTGTTGAGACAGCAACAGGTCAACATAGGGCTCTTACCACCAGTTTCAACACACTCAAAAGAGCGGTCTTGGAGTACACAGAAAAAGCTGAAGCACAACTGCCTCCGGAGTATTCTTCTCGAGGACGTGGCCATCATTTTAGGGGGAGGAGACCCTGAAGATGTCTTGCATTTTCCATTTTGCATCTTATGTCATCATATGCTCATTAATAATTCTTGTTGAATGGTTCATGTACTTATTTGTGTTTGAAGACATGTTTATTATTCATGACTAAAATAGCGATTATTATTGTTGTTCTATTTCACATTGCTCTATTTTATCAAATTTATATGATTTCATTAACTGCATTATATGTGAATGTGTGTTAATGTATAACCTATTGCAAGTGTCTGGAACGTGCTTATCTCTCTTCTTTTTTATTTCTCCAGAGGCTGACTCAAACAAATTCAAAGAAAATATGAGCTTGTTGTTTCCTGTTCTTGTTTAAGCAAGTGTGTTCCAGATGAATCAGGATTTAATCAAGGCTATCTGGTCAAGTGTTCGTCTATTCTTCAATGATTGAGATTCAAGAAAAGGTTTGATCTGATCTTGGTCAAACAAGTCAAGATGGCTTCATTTTCATATTATTTGTGCCATGAATTCTTAAATCATTAAGTGATTGATATCAGGATTTGTGCAAGTCCAAGTTCATTTGATGAAATCAAGTGACTGGGTATTCTAAAGACATCTGGTCTATATTTCAAATCATCTGCAAGTTATGATCATGAGATTCAAGTTTATTCAAGCAAGTCTATTCAAGCAACCCACTACAAACAAGAGCAAAACGCAGCCAACGCGTACAAGCACAACGCAAATACACAAGTTGCCCTTCCAAACTCTGGAAATCCTTGTTCAAGCCTTACAACACAAGCCGCATCTCCAAGGTATCAGCCACATCTAAGCTTTGAGAATTCAAGTTGTAAAACCGTGAGCCAAGTACCTACATTTGAACATCCAAACTGCAAGCTGCTACTGCTATACATTACCTACACAAGGCTGCAAACAATATCCACAGGCACATGATGTGCACACGCGATGTAATCTGCAGCAAAATAAAAATCAAAACGAAGTCATGTGACAGTTGTGCCAAACAAAACGCAAACACACGTGATGTCACAAGCTGCATTTCTAAACTTCTAAAACAATTCAAAACGGCATGAAGCAGCAAAGAGAAAAACGCTGCACATGGTCAAAACGCGTAAACAGAAGAAAATTACTCCAACTTATATTTGATAATTTCTTTCTTCTCCATCTATAAATATGACTCATTCTCACTCATTTGGAGTCAAGTTCAGAGAGCCATTGAAGCTCTGCCAAAATTACCTCGATTCCAATTTTTCTTCATCACTCTCAAATTCAAATTTTGTTTCCAATTTCACTCAAAATCAATAGCAACAACAACAACATGTATTCAGAAGAAGAGAGGGAGAGGATTCAAAACATTTCTAACCTAAATTTGAAGGTAATTTGGAGTTCTCGTCGAACTTTTCGCAATTTCGATTCGAGATATCAAAGCACTGTTACATGAATTTGAACATATATTTGGAATTTACATTGTGTTTTGGTTATTTCTGTTATAATTTTGTGTCCCGCTGAATGGCGAATCCCAAGACGAATGGGTCAGGATGAAACTCCTAGTCGTTGCTTCATGCTTGATCATCGACAACACGAACGCCTTCACCACTATCGAGAATCGAGAGGAAGGAACATCTTGAACTAGCAAGTTTACAAGCCCATGGAGATGGATCGGATCTGCTCGTCCTACTCGGGGAAGCGCTTCCTGATGTATGAGTTCTCCTTCTAAGAAGCGAGGTTTCAACTTCCCTTAAGCGATTTTCAAGCCGGTGTATTTCAGTGGCTGGAGTTGGCGCCATCGTAGCTTCACCTCAATGCGGTCGCGTTCATGCAAGCGTTCAAGCTCGTGTGCCAGCACCTTCACGTTGGCGCCACGCTCCCGCTATTTTTTTGTCTCTTTCACCTCCAGAGGTAGACTCACCATGGACGACACAAATAAGTATCCCTGATGCCGCCGAGGAAGCTGTTCAGAGCATATTTGGACTCTGTCTGGACCTTCAAGGATAGGTACTTCCTTGTTAAGCATGTGACACATGCCATCGTCAAATCCCTATTCAAGCGCGTGGAGAAGCTTGTGGACAGGCGAAGGGAGGAGGCCCTGTAGGAAAAGTTCCCTCTAGAGTGGAAACATGCCCACTTTAAAAGAGGGACAAAGAGCTACCTCACGAAGCCCCACGATATGGTTGAGGAGGACAAACTTGCCTATGACAAGATCGTGCCATTTGTTGGTCGTTTCACTCCCGCCATGTGCGTGACCAAGGATGTGAGCTTTTTCTGGGACAAAAATGGGGAAATTTCCCTCGAGGCCCGTTTAATCAACACTAAGGCGCTCCTCGAGTGTGGATCCGACGATGATGCCTTGAGGCTCTTAGGCAACGAGTGTGTTCTTTACTTGTGTGTCCACTTATTTTTCCTTGTATTGACTCGTTCTTTGATTTTTTTTGTTACAGGTCAGATGTCTAGCCTCCAAAAATGTGTGATGAAGCTCGCGACAAACAAAGGCGCCAAGAAGTTCAGCAAAGGCCGAGTCTCCCAGGTCCATCAGATCGCCAAGCCCGACCAGCATACTTGGGGCTCCTCTTCCTTGCCCTAGTACAACCAGTCCCCGTCTTCCCAAGAGCATCCTCCCACGAGGCAGTTCACAAATGAGTCTGAGCCTATGGACCTCATATAAGGTGTTGTCAGGGAAAGGTTTGTTTTGCCTCTTTGCCATCTCCATCAGGGGATCTTCGGCAGGGACAACTCCTTAATCATGTCCGTGGTAGAGTCTAAAGCAATTATGGGTGTCGAAAAGCGACCAGGAGAAAGGCTTTATGATAGGACATGGCCGTTGTGATGAGGATTTTTGAGACGGCCCTGGTCCTTAACGATGAGACATGCCCTTCCATTGAGCTGAAGAATTTGCAGGCGAAACTCGTGACTCTAGATACAGAGAAGACTCAGGTGGAGAATGACTATTTCAACTACAAGGAGAAGTACCAGATCCAGATCGACCATTACTGCGAGATGGCTGAAATGCGGGAGAAGGTGAAAAAGGCCAACGAGAATAAGGACGAACTCCAAGTGAGGGTTATTGAGCTGGAGGCCGTTGCTAGGCATGTTGAGGATGAATCCGCTGAAGAGAAAGCTTTGGTAACTCGGGGTGACTTGGTATCCCGGATCCGGGAGCTCGAGAAGGATTTCCTGGGCACCTCCGAGTTGGGTTTTAATAGCTCTATAGATCATCTCCAAATCGTTAACCCCAGGCTTCAGCTCGTCACCAAGGGGTCGCTCCAGCTGGGTCTGACGGCATATCAGATCAAACTGAAGGGGAGGCTCAGCCGGGTGCCACATTTTGTTCTTTGATTTTTCCTTTGCCCAGCCTGCGTGCCATGGCTAATTATGTTTGAATATTGGGGTTTTTCTTGTTTTTAATTGGATGTTTAATATGCCCTTCCAATATATGCTCTATTTTTCTGCTATGTGTGTGTGCCGTTGTATGTCGAGTACTTATTTTCCTCGTTAATATGTATGTAATATTATGTTTGCTTGTTTTTTTTAAGTGATTGGGGCCTTTACTCGACATAATTGGTTCTCGATCGTGCGGGGAACTGGTCGAGTGGTCGGGGTTGGTTCCCGACCGGTGATGAAGCTAAGATCTCGGTCGAGGTCTTTGCTTCGTGGCGTGAACTTTTCGTTGCAAGCTGGGTGTCCTGCCTTATTAGTACAACAATGGCGGAGCTCAATTGAGGTATCCCCTTTAGGATCAAGAGTCTGCTTGCACACACGAGAGCGGACACTTGTCTTTTTGTTTTAAGTTTGGAAGTCGTGCTTGTACCTTAGCACGCTCCTGTGGTCGGGACGTACTTCATCGTGGTCGAACCAAGTGCATCGATGGTAGTGTTTAACTCTAATATTGTTTGAGCTTTTCAGCATTCCATGGTCGAGCAAGTTCCTCCCCGTGTAGGTTTTCGAGGTAGTATGCCATGTTTCCTGTTTTAGCTCGGACACGATAGGGGCCTTCGAAATTCACATTTGCCCTCGCGCGAGTATTTCTGGTTTCTCCACAGGACTAGGCTGCCTATATGGAATTCACATTTAATGAATTTGTTATCATGTCACAAAGTTATCTTTTGTTTGAGCGAGGCTTCGCTAAGGGCTTTCCCCGACCGGATTTCTTCGACCAGGTCGAGCTCCTCCCTTAGAGCATATTTGTTCATCTCCTCGTCGCGAGGAGATTCGGTCTGCCTAGATGGCTCTCTTATTTCTACCGGAATAATTTCCTCAGTTCCGTATATTAGTCGGAATGGGGTCTCCTCGGTGGTCGAGTGTGGGGTCGTCCTGTAGGCCTAGAGCATGTTGTGTAGCTCCTCGACCCACCTCTTTTTGGCTTCGCCCAGTCTTCGTTTTAAGCCTCACATAATCACTATGTTCGCGGCTTCAGCCTGTCCGTCTGTCTGTAGGTGCTCGACAGACGTGAAATGTTGCTTCGTGCCTAGTTTAGTAACAAAGTCTTAGAAGTTTTTGTCGGTGAATTGTGTCCTGTTGTCGGTTACGATCACCCGGGGCACACCAAACTGAGCAAATATGTTCCTTTTGTAGAAACAAAGTATGTTGTGTGATGTGATCTTAACAAATGCTTCAGCCTCTATCCATTTCGTGAAAGGCCCGATGATATACATCCCCCACCAGGTGAAAGGCCACGGGGACAAGAGCGTCTTGAGCTCGTTGGGCGGGGTCAGGCGCATGTCCCCATGTCGTCGGCACCTGTCGCACTTTTTGACGTGCTCCTTGGTGCCTTGCTGCATGGTGGGCCAATAGTACCCTGATCACATAGCCTTGCGAAAGAGGGAACGTCTCCGCGACGAAGTCGGCTAACACTTGAGCTTTGAGGGCCTTCCTGCTCTCGTACTGAACGTCAAACTTTAAGATCTCGAGTGACCATTTGAGCATCCTACCCATCATATCGGTACGACAGAGTAGATGTTTTAAGGGATAATCCATCCTAACCACGATCATGTGGGCCAGAAAGTAGTGCCACAACCTTCTAGCCACATTGATGAGGGTCATAACGATCTTCTTGATTTGTTGGTATCTGAGCTCGGAGCCCTGTAGGGCCTTACTGGTGAAGTAAATTGGTTTTTATCCCTCGGGGATTTCGCGAATGAGAGTCGCACTGACGGCCTCAGTCGCGACGGCGAGGTACAAATATAAAGTCTCCCTGCTCTCTAGTCACGATAGGACTAAGGTTTGTGAGAGGACTTGTTTAAGGAGGAGGAGAGATTGCTCTCACTTCTTAGCGCACTCGAACATGGCTTTCTTACGCAAAAGTTTGAAAAATGGGAGTGTGTGTTAGGCAGACTTGGCCGTGAAGAGGGACAGTGAGGTGAGCATCTTGTTCAGGGATTAGATTGATTTCTTTGAGCTCGGTGTTGGGAACTCAGAGAAACCCCTGCATCTGTCAGGGTTCGCCTCGATTCCTTGCTCCGTCAAATAGAAGTCGAGGAATTTTCCTACTCGGACGTTGAAGGTGCACTTCTCCGGGTTAAATCTTATCCTACATCTCCTCGTCGTGTTGAAGACTCTTCTGAGATGGGCGGTGTGGTGGGTTTCTTCTCGTGATTTCACGATCATGTCATCCATGTAGACTTCGAGCATGTCCTCGATCTCACCTTGGAAGACTTTGTTCATCATCCATTGGTAAGTGGTGCCCGCGTTTTTCAGGCCAAAGGGTATTACGTTGTAGTAATAGGTGCCCGACTCGGTGATGAATGTTGTGTATTTCCTAACCAGTTTCGCCATGGGGATTTGGTTGTACCCCGAGTACGTATCCATGAACAATAATAGCTTGAAACCTGCAGAATTGTCAACCAATTTATCGATGTTAGGCAAGAGATATGCATCTTTAGGCAGATCCTATTGAGATTAGTATAATCAACACATATACGCCACTTTCCATTAGATTTTTTTGATAAGTACAACATTTGAGAACCAAGTTGTATATTGGGTTTCACTAATAAAATTCGTATCTAGGAGGTCTTTTATAGCTAACTTAGCAGCCTCTGCTTTTTCGAGAGACTTCCTACGCCTACATTATACTATGACCCTAGAGGCCAAATCTATAATGAGCTAATGGAAGGCCACGTCAGGGTCAAGCTTGGGCATCTCCGCGGTGCTCCATGCGAACAGGTCAACATTCTTCCCGAGGCAAGCCTTCAGCTGCTTCCTCGCCAATTCGGGGAGTCCTGTGCCAATCTTCACACTCTTGTCCGGGTTGTTCTCGAGGGAAATGAGCTAGAAGTCACCATCTAGAATGGGGCGCACAGGGTGGAAAGGTTTCCCATTGCCACCATTTATTGGAGGGGTGTCAGCTGCTGCTTCGTTCTACTCCTTCTTGCTGGGGAAGTGGTTGTCGAGGTCGACTAAGTTGACGCGGGGCAACAGGTTCTACTCCTCGGCCCTGAATGGATTTCTGGCGGCCTTGGGCGTGATGTTAATTGAGTTTAGTCCCTTAGTGGCTGCCTCAAAACACCTTCTGGTAGCTTCAATATCCCCGTAGAGGGTAACGACACAACCCCTAGTCGTGTAGTACTTCATCTTCAGGCGGACTGTGGAAGGTACTGTCGTCAGCTCAGCCAAGGTTGATCTTCCCAGAATGCATTGGTATAAAGAGGGGTACTCTATTACCAAGAAGAGGACTTTAACCTGCCTGACATTCTCCTCAGACCCGAAAGTGACGAGCAACTTAACATAGCTCCATGGCCTCGTGGTGGTGCCATTGAAGCCATGCAAGTCAGAGTCGACGTATGGAGTCAGATGCCTCTCGTCGAGCCAGAGAGTGGTGAACAAGTGAGCATACATTATATCGACCGAGCTCCCCTGGTCGACGAGGATGCGACAGATGTCAAAGTTCGTCATCTGGACTCTGATCAGTAGAGGAATGTTGGAATTAGGGGCGTCACCCGGTAGCTCCTCGAGGTAGAAGGTGATCAGGTTTGATTTACCCTTGAACCTGTCGAGTGTAGCGTTCTGCTTGGAGCTTACATCAATTAGCTCGTCAAACTTCCTCTTTACTGAACCCATGGAGAGCTTGTTGAACCCTCCGTCGAATATGACCATGGTGGAGAGGAAGTTCTCCCAAGCGTTACAAGTAGACAAAGGTGTGTCGGCCTAGTATGGGAGGTAGAAGTCCTCCGGTCGGGAGACACACAAGGCGACTTGCAACCCAGCATCGTCGGAGGGTGGTGTCACCTCCTTGACCTTCTTCGCCTTGCAGGTTTCTTGTCGAGGAGCTTCGTTCCTCCTAGTGTATTGATTTAAATGCCCTTCTTTGATCAGGATTTCGGTTGCATCCTTGAGATGAATGCAGTATTTTGTAACGTGTCCGTGACTCCTGTGGAATCGATAGTACTTGGACTTTTCAATGTTGGGCTTAGAGGGTATCAACTTAGGAAAACGGACCCCACCTATTTGGAACTCCGAGTTGATGCACTCGGCCAGAATGCGCTCACAGAGAGCGGTGCGTAGCGTGTACTTGGTGAAACGGCCTGCTAGCCCCTTGTGTTCTCGGGAGTCGCGGGGCCTTTCTTCTCTTCTTCTCTTTACGCCTCATCGGAGAGCCACAGAGTCATCGCGACCACGACTTTGGAACCCTCTTGGTTTCGTGGGTCACAGGCGTTGTTGGCAGCCTAACTCTCCACGTATCGGATGTATGCCTGGACCTTAAAGACAAGGACATTCAGCGAGTTAGGCGCCTCGATGCCTACCACTTTAGCGAAGTTGATGCGGGGATGCAGCCCTTGCTCGAGCAAATATTTTTTGATCCGGTCAGTTGTGGGGACCTGGACGGCTTCTCGGTTGAATCTCTCTATATAATACCAGAGAGGTTCGTCCTTCCCTTGGATAATGGCCTCCAGGGACGCCTCCGTCTCTGGATGTCGTTGAGAGGCGGTGAGGTACCTGGAGAACTGTCTCTTTAGCTCTTTCCAGAAGGTGATGAATTCGGGGTCAAAACTCTTGTACCACACCATTGCGCCCTTCCTCAGGGTCGTGGGGAAGAGTCTGCACTTTATGGCTCCCCGGACGTTGCGGTAGTCAAGCATCGCATCGATGCTCTCAATATGGTCGTTCGGGTCAGTCGTACCGTTGTAGGTTGCCAGACTCGGTGGTTTCTCCATCCCGACAAGAAGAGGAGCCTCCATGATGGCTCTGGACAGTGGACTGCGGGGTCATCTTCGTCGTTGCAGACTGGTGATTGAGAAGGGGAATGGTCGTATAGATGGCTCCTGCCGCGGCGTGATGAGCTCCTTGGTCGACTCTTTAGTTTCTCCGCTTGCCTGCCACCTTTGTTTCTTTTGGGAGTCGGGGAGCATTGTTCTTTTTAGGGAGGAGTACGGTCACGCTTCTAGGTGGCCACAGGTTGAGGCCTTTCTAGTCGTGGGCGACGTCCAGGTTGTCGCGGCGAGAGGCTCAGCCACTCATCCCTTAAGAATATGCGCGGGGAAGAGGGATGATGGCTCTCTCGTAGTCGCAGGGGCGAGATACGAGAAATCGGGCGCCGATGTCTCCGCAGGGAAGAGCGCGATTGTCGTTCCTTCTCCAGCATCCCAATTCTTCCGCTCTGCTAGAAGACCATCAAGTTCGCCTGGTCGCCGCGAATAAGGCCACCATGATCGGGTCGGCATTGGGCGACACAAAAATTGATTGGAAAACATCTGGACAATCGAAGCGTTGGGCGGCATTGTAGGTCGCATCGTCGCGGGAGGGAGAGGCGGTGTGTCCATCCCTGGGGTCGCCCTTCTCGACGGGGACAACCACATTGGGATCGTGGTCATCGCCGTTGGCGAAGGTGGTGAAAGCGGATTCATGGACGTTATCGCCAACGTGTGGGCTGACCACGATCGGCAGAAGTTGAAGGTTTGCTTTGTTCCTTTGATTTCGGAGGAAGAAAAGACGTGGAAGCAAAAGTTTCCCACAGACGGCGCCACTAATCTTACTTGATCAGAAAGGGGATCAGCAGTTAGCAACACGTCGTGAGTTCCTAGTTCGCCTGTGGTGGAGAAGAGGATGTGTTGTACTTGCAAAGCACTCTGATGGTAAAGTAAGTTTCAGCGAGAGAGAGAGAGAGATAGAGAAAGCAAGTATAGGAAATAGTTAGAATACCTGACCCTCTTGTGAAAGAGGGTATTAATAATGTGCTGCAAGCGTTGGGCCAACAATTATCTGCACTGGGTTGGGTCATTAGGCCCAATACGGATAACTGTCAAGATCTACGTGGTGTAGGGAAGACTAACACGTGGTCTTCGTCCTGAGTCAACTGCCCCATGAACTTTGAAAAGTGGAAAACCTATTCTCTCGGATGCAGGAAATTGGCTGATAATGTGTCTCCGCGTGGGGAGCACGTGGAGACCGTGGGGGAGACGCGTGAGGAGCATTCCCGTGCAAGTTGATAGATTGGGTCTTTATTGAAACTCCAACGAAGAGTTGTTGGGTCAGCCTCTAGTCCAATCCAGAATAATTTTAATTCTATTTAAAAGTGTTTAAATAATATTATTTTTTAATACAATATACAATTAAAAAAACTCATAAATATTTACATACATTTATGTTTCTCAGCTGTATCCGCATTAAAAAAAAAGCTGACAGTTGAACCTTAGTAAGTCATAGCATTGTTACCAAAATAAGAGCGACAAATAAGTGCGGAATATTTTGGAAGTGGTCCACTTGCATAGTCACGAGTAACGTCGCAGCCTAAAGAGGTGATTGTGCTCCACCTCACAGAATCAATATTAAACACAGTACACAAAAGCTGTTCCATTACCAAATAGATTCCTTCCCTACTCAAAATATGTACTATGAAATCAAAACAAAACAAAAGTTAGAAACATTGAATTGGTATCATTTTGAATTTAACAGGTTCTAGAAAATCAATGATAAGATTATGCCCTCTCTTTCACATGCCAGAGTGTCTATGACTCAAAATCGCAATAATCAATATTAAAGAGCATTACTTGTATTCACATCACAAAATTGAGTAATTTATTTTCAACTAATTAATTAATAAATTTTCATTTTATTCACTCAATTTTAAAATTGAATAAATAAAATTTTCCCTTTATAATTATTGAGAAAAGGATGATGCAGTTTCAGTGTAAATTAAATATAATTCTCTTCACTTCACTCGTTCATATCTGAACAGAACCCAACCACCACTCTCAACCATGGCTGCCATACAGTTTCTACTCAAGAGATCAACCAAGCCTAACGGTTCCGATTTTCTCGCATGCAGACCTTTCTCTTCTCTCGGATTCTCCTCCTCCACCTCCGCCGTTACCGCCACGCAAAACATCACTACTCCACCGCAGATTCCGCCGTTCGATCACCAGCCTCATCCCTATACAGGACCAACCGCCGATCAAGTATTCGCTAAGCGAAAAACGTTCCTCGGTCCTTCTTTATTCCACTACTATCAGAAACCCGTCAGTTTCGATAATCATCCTCATCGCTCTGCCTCGTTTCATATATTTAATTTACTTTATTATTTATTTATGTGTATAGAAGAAATTAATGGATCGTGTTTGATTTGAATCTGAATTTGAATAATGTGTGTAGCTGAATATTGTGGAGGGGAAGATGCAATATCTGTATGATGAGAGTGGAAGGCGGTACCTTGATGCTTTTGCTGGGATAGTCACTGTTTCTTGTGGACATTGTCATCCAGAGATTTTGAATGCTATCTTTGAGCAGAGTAAACTTTTACAGCATGCAACTACTATTTATCTACACCACACTATCGCCGAGTTTGCCGAAGCATTGGCAGCGAAAATGCCTGGAAATCTTAAAGTGAGTGAATCTTATCCTTGCTATTAGTTTTGTTATGTTGTAGCATGATAATGATGATGATGACGACGATGATGACGACGATGATGATGATAATATGATGATAATATGATTGCACGGTGTTCAATTTTGTAATGTGTTAGGTTTTCATTTAATGATGAAGGTAATTGGCAACTTTTGAATTGCAGGTTGTTTATTTTGTAAATTCTGGTTCGGAAGCAAATGAGTTGGCAATGTTGATGGCTAGGTTGTATACTGGTAATCTTGGTATGATTTCTTTAAGGAATGCGTATCATGGAGGAAGTTCTAGTACAATAGGTCTCACCGCGCTTAACACTTGGAAATATCCAATACCGGAGGTTTGTTGCTCTCTTCATATTTCATCGTAATACTTCAATTTATCAATTGCTCCTGCATTTGCTACTTTTGAATTTGAATAAAAGTTAATTTTGCAGTATACTCCATACATTTAATCAGCCAACTATGTTTTCTTCCCTTGATATAGTGATTGCACACTTGCAGCTATTCATAATTCATTCCCTTGTTAACCTGTTTTACTCACTTGAAGACTGAATTCAAGATTTGAGAATCAAATTTATAGTGTACTTTTTGTATAAGCAAAATTAGTTCTCAGATTGTTTGGGCAAACTTGATGTCTTGAACATTGAAAACTTTCAAATCTGTTTCTGACATTGTTCGTTTTTGTTGAAGCAGAACCCAACAAACAATAAATTCAGTTTGCAACTGCTTACTCTAAGATAGTCTGGTTTAGTAATACAGTTGTGAATATTCACTTTTCTGTTATAGATAGTACAATTTAATTATGCTTGACATCATTTTGAACCTTTTAGGGTGAAATTCATCATGTTATGAACCCAGATCCATACCGCGGACTCTTTGGCGCAGATGTTAATAGTTATGCCAAAGATGTCCAAGAACATATTGACTATGGCACTTCAGGAAAAGTTGCTGGATTTATAGCTGAAACAATTCAGGTGTGTATACTCTATCATGTTCAGTTTTTAAAATGGTAATTAGATTAGCCTGCCTTTTTATTTACTTTTTTTACACGACTTGTTCTAGGGAGTTGGAGGAGCTGTTGAACTCGTACCTGGGTATTTAAAACATGTCTATGAAATTGTACGCAAGGCCGGTGGTGTCTGCATTGCAGATGAAGTGCAAACTGGGTTTGGCCGCACTGGAAGCCATTATTGGGGATTTGAGACACAGGGTGTTATTCCTGATATAGTTACAATGGCAAAGGTATATATGAAAATCTTATATTAATTAGTTCCTGAAACCTTGGCATGCATGTACATCTTTTAAGCTTCATTTCATGTTTTTCCTTAAGTTTTATAGCTCAAGATTTTTCGTTCTGCTGTCTTTTAATTATAGTATACTTTTTCATTTGTGCTATATTTTCATTATGGGATTAGAATATATTTTCTTCCAGATTTTTATCTTTCATATCTTTTGCAGTTACTCCATTGTAACTCATGTTAATCTGTATTAGGGTATTGGCAACGGTTTGCCACTAGGAGCTGTAGTTACAACTCCAGAAATAGCAAGTGTGATGGCCCAGAAGATTCAATTTAACACTTTTGGTGGAAACCCTGTCTGTTCTGCCGGGGGTCTTGCAGTGCTCAAGGTTCTGGATAACGAGAAGCGTCAGGCTCATTGCGCTGATATTGGTTCTCACTTGCTTGAACGTTTGAGATCACTTCAGCAAAGACATGACAGTAAGCCATTTTTTAATATAACATCTTCGGAATAGTTAATTTTGCAATATAGTTTTTATGGCATGTTTGCACTTTCGAGCTATCTATGTAAATGCCTTATTAGGTTAAGGGATCTCCGTTGCATGATTTGAGCCTGGTTTATTGATCTATTATAGTTAGCATGTAGCTGCATCATATGTATTCACACAAAAGACTATTTCTCATGTTGCTGCAATTTTGTTGATTATTTTCATAGCTATTATTCTATAATGTGACAGTCATTGGTGATGTGAGGGGAAGAGGCTTAATGCTTGGGGTGGAGCTTGTTACTGATCGAACAAATAAAACACCTGCAAAGGCTGAAACTGCTGTCTTGTTCGAAAAACTTAGAGGTGAGGCAAAAGTCATTTAATCATGCATATGAAGCTGTGTTTTTCAATATATGTTCCTAATAAATCTTTGAATCATCTACTTGCATATGGATTGTAGAACTTGGTATTCTAGTTGGGAAAGGAGGACTGCATGGAAATGTTTTCAGGATTAAGCCACCAATGTGTTTCACTAAAGATGACGCAGGTATAATTCCATCTTCGTTCTCTTAATATTGACGCCTCTAATCTAGCCAAAATATTATTCCACTGACCATTCTCTTTGCTTGCAGATTTTCTTGTGGACGCCTTGGACTATTCTATATCGAAGTTGTGAAATGATTATGGAACCTGCTAGCATCAAATAAAATCCTTGATAATGGAGGCAGATTGCTAGAAGGCAGCATCAATTGTAAACACATATGTGCTCGCAAAGTGTTATGACCACTAATGAAATGTTCATCGGTTGGGAAGAGGATTTTTTTCTTTTTTAAGTTGGTACATTATTTATGAGTTAAACTTGAACTAGTGTGTATAATCTTGAGTTTTATGGCATCGAAAATCTGCAATCAGTTGTAGAGTAATGTTAAATCCATATTCTTATTTTATTATATTTAAGGGATTGTTTGTATAAGATCGATGGCTCCAATTTGAAGCTCAAAAATCATATTTTACATTCTTAAGAAATTCAAAACACATTTAGAAAAAATGACATTGTTGAGGTCTCTAGAGCGTGATAAAGAAACTTGTCTAGGAAGAAACACTTGAATCATGTTCAAAACATCTAGCTTTACCATTAAGTTATACACATTTTACATTATGAATATCAATAGACTCACCATAATCACCTATCATAAATGGCAAGTCATATTTACAAACTTCATAAGGCACATCCTTGCCAACAACCATTGGACATGGTTTTGAATGTAGACACTTGATAAGTTGGGTCATAATCATGACCATGGTGTCAAAATTACAAGTTTATTCTATCTCTTGCTTGAAGACTAAGCAGGATCGCGAGGTCGATCGGCCCAAAGTTTGCTCAAATTCCTTAGGCGTTGAAAATATTCACCCAAAGCAAGCAGCCATCGAGCCGTTTGACGTATGGTAAGTATTCGACACATCTGCTGCAAGGTTTCCTGTCGTAGATGATCCGCCTGTTTGACAATATTAGACTTGAGTTCAAATTTCTATTACCCTAATCTAACCTACAAATTGAAGTATATAATATACATTACCTGGTTCACAAAGCTAGCTAGAGCTTCCAACCTCTCTATTGCAGTAGCCATCTCTGGAATGTAAATTCCTTCGACGAAGTTTCCTGCTGCGACTGTGTCAACAAGCATTCCCTGGAGTTTTTCCATACCTTTTGAGAGAGCATCTTCTGCTTGCTGGCATGACTTCTCAAGATTATATGCATCAAACCGTTGCTCCTCCGTCAATGGTTCAATCAAAGGCACCAGAACCTGTAATTCTCATCAAAACATACATTATGCCATAACAGAAATATGAAAATCAGCATAACCCTTAATTGATCAAAATAAGCCTTACCTTTAGAAGTTCAGAGGGGCGAAAACCTCCAATCCACAAGAAAAACCCTTCAGCCGTTGTTTTCCACATGCCGGTGATAACATAGAAAACATCTACTTTTGCAGCATCAGACTTCATGCAGAAGAGTTTGAAGTAGTGATTCATGATGCCATTTACAAGTTCCCCAATCTGTATGTCACTGATATGAGCACTTAAAGCACTTTTCAATTCCAAGATTTGTCTGTTTTGCTCTTCCACCCAATGTTCATACTCCATCTTAAAAGTTGCTATTTCTGTAAATTAGGCGAATTTAGAGTCCAAAAACTAGTTTTAGAAAATGAGTTTAATACAAAGAAAACTAGTTTAACCGTTAATTCCTTAAACACTCAAATTAATTTATCAATTATCAGTCATCAGCTACCAATTAGGTTATCAGCTATCAGCTATTTTTACGAAACATAGCCTCAAGTATATCTTAAGGCTAGTAGAGACAAACCAATTCCAAGAAACAGAATTTAATAAAAAAACCTGAATTTGCAGAACCAGCAAAACCCGAATGATTAGAGTCCGGTCCACCACCATACGATCCCTGTAGTTTTGTTGTATCAAGAGATTGATTGACAAAAGAGGGTGAGAAAAACAAGTAGTTATAGGAGTGGTTAACTAAGCTTCACATTACCTGTTGTCTTGTATGATCAAGCTCTTGCTCCACCTGCATCAGCTTTAAGCGACACGATTCTAATTGTTGTATATGAGCCTGTAATGAAACATCACAATCAAATGCTTGTTTGTTTGGTACATCTTCGAATGTATGAAGTTTAAAACTCCAAACCTTTTTCTTCAAACGACTCTTACGAGCAGCCTCTCGATTTTGCGCGAGACGTCTTTGCATCTGCATGTTTTCATCACCTTATAAGCATAAAAAATGCAAGCCAGACATCCAAAATTTGGAAGCAGGGGAACCTCCTAATCTGCAGTGCAAAGTGAGTCCAAAATGTTGTTCTAAAATACTTTTCAATATCACTCAAAGTTTCTACAAAGTTCGAGACACGACGATTCATCAATATAGTCTGAAATGGTTATCGATTGATCAAATCGGTTCCTTAATTAACAAAATTTTAAAATGGTCTCTAAAATCGAATTTTTTTTATCACATTATCCTAAATGGACTAATGCGACTGAAGATTTTTATTTTCTAGAAATATCAATTTATGCATTTAGAGATAAGTTGAACTTAATATTGCACATGCAGTAAGTATCTAAAGGTTCCCGCATAAAAAAAAAGTTTATCTGATAATTATTTTAAACAAAAATTCATTGAATAAATGATATATCTGATCTGTATATAGTTTAGATATATCACGGTGATTTTGACAAACTCATTACGATATCAAGGAAGTGGTATAATTAGTAACAGAATCTTACCTTATTAGTAATTTTGTTACCTTCTTGCTCAAACTTGATAGATGTTCCTAGTATTCCATAAGAAGCATCCTTAACAACACAAAAGAATATAATTAGTAGTAAAAATAGTCCTTATTTTTGATATGCAAAAGAAAGGTGATAAACATAAATTTGGTAAAATCTTGCACTCTAACCTGATTATTTATCTTCATGTCAGCCTCCTCAATCAAAGACATGGATGCACTTAAATCACCATTAGTCTTGAAATGTTCTTCCCATATACTAAATTGATGCATAGGATCATATACACCAATATTTCTTGAGGAAACAAATTGGGAAGATGAAGAATCCATGCTAATTAATCATAGAAACAAAGTCAAACATTTTCAAAAACAAAACAAAAAATGAATACATAACAAGAAGAAAAAAGTAGAGATTAATCATAGAAAAGAGCAAAACACAAACAAGTTGTTGTAATCTAATAGTACAAAAGCTGTTATGTTTTTTTTTTTTTTTTTTTTTGTATTGATTTGATTAGATTACCTTTTTCTCGTACTTGGTTCTTCCTCGATTTCCTCGGAAGATAAATTTTTAAAATATAAAATATATGAGAATTATTATGAAGCTTTTTCTATTTATTTTCAACTTGGTGGTGAGTCACCATAAAAAATTACAGAAGAAAATTCTTAACGCAAACAATTATCCAATTCAATCTCTTCCAATTGCCAGCTTCTATCATGAAAAGACGAAAGATGAAAAATTATAAAATATAATAAAATAAGTGGCACGACATGTATATATTTTTATATTAATGGTGGTGAATAAAAGAAATTATTTATAATTTGAACTTTGTGTCATTTTATAAGGTAGAAGTTGTGTTGTGGAAATTAGAGAGAGTTTGTATTTTTATGTTGTTTGTTGTGTTTGCTGACGTTGGGTCCATTTCTGCTTGGCTTGAGATGTTGTGCAATGCCACGGACAGTCAATGCTTTCACACCTATAAATAAGTTTGATGTACTATTTATCTGAATTATTTGAATTTCTTAAAAAAAATTCTCTAATCAAGAAGAAAAATTAAAACTACAAAAAAAATCGTCAAACTCCTTAAGTGTTTTAACTTTACCATATTTTTTTAAAAAAAGTCTCACCACCCTTTGATGTCTAAACTCAAATAAAAATTATTAAGCAAAAATCTTGTCTCACTTGTTTAATATTTTATTATTATAAATTAGTCTTTTAAATTTTTTTTTCTACAATTTAGTTCTTTATGCTAAATAGCGTCTACATTGTTGACTTTTTTTTTTACAAACTTGGTTTTAAAAACGTTTATTCATTTAACATCGATAATGTGTTATTTTATTTTATTTAATATTAATTTTTTAATTACACATGAATTTTATTTTTATATTCTTTTATTTATTTTTATTTTTTAAATATTTTATTTCTATTTTTTTTGTATTTTTAATTTTTTTTAATATATTTAAAATCTGATTTTTATTATATATATATATATATATATATATATATATATATATATATATATATATATATATATATATATATATATATATATATATATATATATATATATATATATATATATATATATATATATATATATATATATATATATATATATATATATATATATATATATATATATCCCTGACTACAATTTTCATGCAAAATGCGAAAAGCTGCAAATTATCGACATCAATTTTGCGGATGATGTTCTCCTCTTTTCCCGTGGGGATGAAAAGTCAGTTCAGCTGCTTATAGATCAACTGCAAACGTTCTCGCAGTCCACTGGGTTAATGGTTAACCCTGCAAAGTGTAGGGTGTACTTCAGGGGTGTGGAAAATGAGACAAAAAACAATATCTTGGCTGCTACTTCGTTTATGGAAGGGGACTTACCCTTTCGTTACCTGGGGGTTCCTCTCACCAGTAAAAGGCTTTCAACGCAGCACTACATGAGTTTGGTGGACAGAATTGTCAACCGGATTCGTCATTGGAGCTCCAAATTATTGAGCTATGCCGGCAGACTCCAGCTGATCAATAGTACTGTAACTGCTATAGCAGCTTATTGGCTGAACTGCCTCCCTTTCCCCAATCATGTGATCAAAACTATTGAGTCTATCTGCAGGTCTTTTCTGTGGACAGGTAGCGAGGCGAAGTCGAGGAAATCCCCAATTGTGTGGAAGATGGTTTGTAAGCCTCTGAGGCAGGGAGGGCTGAATGTGCTGGACTTATTAGAGTGGAACACAACTTGTTTAACAAAATTGTTGTGGAACTTATGCAACAAGAAGGATTCTCTTTGGGTGAAATGGATTCACACTTTCTATCTCAAGACAACTGATATTCTGCAGGTCCAGGAAAAACAAGGTATGTCTTGGATTTTCAAAGCTCTTCTTAGACATAGAACCATCATATTTGCCATGGAAGATTGGAATGAAATGAAGGATAGATACTCTGTGGGAAAAGTGTACCAGTTCCTCAAGAAAGATGAACCTGATGTTGGATGGAAGCACACGTTCTCCAACTCTATTGCTAGACCTAGAGCCCTTTTTGCTATGTGGATGGCTTGCCACCGTCGTCTTGCGACAAGGGGACGGCTCAAAAAGCTTGGCCTTACGACCGATGACAGTTGTAAATTCTGCAACAAGGAGGAAATAATTGACCACCTCTTATTCGATTGCCCGCCGTTCAAGAACTGTTGGCAGCAAATTCTGGCGTGTTTGGGGATTCATCATTTCCCGTGTGAGTGGCGTGATGAGCTCAAATGGTTGGTCACACATTGTAAAGGGAAAGGCTGGCGGAAGTGCATATTGCGTAGTGTTGTAGCGGAAACCATCTATGAAGTTTGGAAGTATCGTAACAATGTCGTCTTTGGCACTAATGTGAATTTGGAGATTAGAGACTTAGTCATTTCTACCCTTGCAAATAGAGGGTGGGTCAATTCTAGGATGAGACATCATATTGCTACACTTTTTATAGAATAGTGGTGGAGTTTTTGGGTGTTTTGTGATTGGGGTTTGTTTTTGTTATGGACTGGGTCCCGATATGAACTATGCTGGCCCAGCCCAATAATGTTCCACCAGGCCTTGCCCGGTCCGAGCTACCGAGTCGGGCACAAGATCCCCGACTTGCTAGAATGACCTCCCCACGGGGAGGAACCGGCTTAACCACGTCGGGCAAGTGAATCACCTGTGCGGCCAAGCAACGCCCTCCGCGGACGGTGTTCCCCCATGCCGTCGAGCAGGACCCCATGGCTCTCCTATGTCCACGTGTGCTCCCCTCCTCAGGGAGAACAACGTGCCTCCGGGGAACCTCGCGAGCCCTCCTCCGCGGGGACACGTCATCCCTCAACTGCCCACCTCCGAAAGAGCAGGTCAAACCCACTTTCCGGAGACCACGGGACAGTTGGACTAGGGCGAAGACCATTTCCTGGTCTTCACTACGCCACGTAAGCCCTAGCAGTCACCTGGGTTGGGCCTGACAATCCAGCCCAACACAAGTGACCGTTGGCCCAGCGATGGGGTCTCTCTATAAATACCCTCTTTCTCAAGAGGTCAGGTAATTCACTTCTTACCCCATTTCTGTACTTTGCTCTCACTCTGCCCAATCCCTTACTTTGGCATCGGAGTGTCTTGCAGGTACACCCCCTTCTCCTCCTCATCACCGGTGAACAGGTAGCAGTCCAACAGCGTGTGGCCAGCCCGTGATCCCCTTCTGATCGGGTCAAATCAGTTTTATACCCTTGTATATTCTCTTTTTGATTTTATATAAAATCTTTATTCAAAAAATAATAATAATAATAATAATAATAATAATAATAATAATAATAATAAATTAAAAAAAAAAATTAAAATCCAGATGGAATTTCATATACATACATTATGATTTACATCAATTTCATACATACTCATCTCTGAATTTTATAGATATATTTCAATAGTGCAACATCCTATTACTTGTATTGCAAGATACTCTTATAATATATCAGTACTTCTCTAGCATAACTTTTAACCCATATTATCTATTACATATTCACAAAATATCAATGACTATCAATCTTACATTACTAATGTTAGGGAAGTTGTTCAACCTGCTGAATTTAATCAATGAAACGCTAATAATATGGTCAATTGTTGCTCATAATTTGATATGACTCAAAGAACAACTTGTTCTAATTCTCAAGACACAAAACAATTTTATTTTTCTATTATTTGTAAACTCAGATTTAATACGGGAAATGATGATGATTATGTCATTGAATAGAAAACAAATAAAAGGGAACAAAATAAGAATTTCATTAAAAAAAATCATAATTTAAATATATTAAAAACAAATTAAAAAAACATTAAAAAAAATACAAAAAAAATTAATAAAATAAAAAAGTAAATTTAAAATTTTTACAAATATAAATTAAAAATTAAAAAAAATGTTTAAAAAAATAAATTAAAATTCATGTGTAATTAAAAAATAAATAAAAAAAAATAAAATAACACATCATCGCTGTTAAATGGCACATCATCTCCGTTTGTGACACAAAAGTGTTTTTGGAATGAATTTTGTGAAAAAGATCAGCTACGCAGACGTTACTTAACATAAAGGATTAAATTGTAGCAAAAAAACTTAAATGGCTAACTTGTAATAATAAAATAACTTAAAGGATCCAGATAGTACTTTTGCCAAATTATTAGGATACTAACCCTTTGGATATTGGAGATAACAAGTACTATTTGAATCCTAAATCAAACACAATAATAAAATGTTACATGTTGATGAAGAATTATAGACAACGATAAATGGAGATTCGAAGGAGAAGAAGAAATATTGGATTAATAATGGTTATTTATTTCACAATGCCTCCATGACTATATAAGGACGAATAGATTGTAAGCTAACCAATTATTGACAAGGGAATCTAACAAGCCTAACGCCTCATCGGTCTAGTAAGCAAAATGACAAAATAGGGAAAATAACAAAATAAAGAAACTGACAAATGATTTGAATCCTTGAAATCCTTTAACAATATCCGCCCCTTAACAACATATATGTCCTCATGGGTGAAAATTAGAAAACTTCTTCAATAAGTCATAGTAAAACTCCCAAGTTGTTTGATCAAGAGATACATCTTTTCATTGAACCAAGACCTTGGTGGCCGTCTTGCATCCTCACTTGACCATTTTTCTATCCAAAATGGCTATAGGAATTCTGCCAACATGACTCATAGGAGCTAGAAGATGTTGAATTGACTAAACATGGGGATTTTGGCAAAGCTTCAATTGAGAGACATGAAAAACACTGTGGATAGTAGTAGAAGGTGAGAGTTGTAACTGGTAGGCAGTTGATCTAATGTGGTCTTCGATTAGAAAAGGACTATAAACCTTAGGTAAGAGTTTCTGAAAACCATGTGATTTCCTAGACACTTGCCTATATGGTGGAGCTTGAGGTAAACATAGTCTCCTATAGCAAAGACACGACCAGATCTATGATTATTGGCTTTTTTTAGTCATCTTATACTATGCACGAAGAAGATGGAATTTGAGCAACTTGATAGCTTCTTCTCTTGCAAGCAATGGTTTTTCTACAGTCATAGTGGAATAAGAGCTTAGGAGATAGAGCAATGTATAAAAGTAGGTTGACCATACACTATATCAAAAGGAGTGGTCTGGATGGAAGAATGGTATTTAGTGTTATACCATTATTCAGCTAAAGAGATCCATTTATACCACTACTTTGTTTGACCTGAGCACATACATCTCATGTAGGTTTTTAAACATTTATTCACTACCTCAATTTGGCCATCAATATGAGGATGGTAAGCGTAGGATTCTTGCAATGCCACACCTTGAAGTTTGAAAAAATCATGCCAAAACGTATTGACGAAAATAAGGTCCATGTTAGTGGTAATTGATTCAAGCAGTCCATGCAATTTTAATACATTATCGATAAACAATTGTGCCACATCAAGTGCAATATAAGGGTTGGATAAAGCCATAAAGTGGGCATACTTGTTAACTCTATCAACTACAATAAACGACTTGTTTACCTACAGAAGTAGGAAAACCCTTCACGAATTCCATACTTATATGAGTCCATATTTGGTTTGGAATAGGAAGGGACTGTAGGAGACTAGGGTAAGTGATAACTTCTCGGCAAGTGTATCGATAATGTCGCAGTAATAAATAAGATCGAATCCACGAAGATTGCTTTTTAGCAAGATAAATTTGTGCAATGTATAGAAAATAGTAAATTAGGGGGAGGGTTTTGAGTTTGCAATGTGCAAAAGTAAATAAGTGTTTAGATAAAATTGAGAAAGCGGTTAGTTTGTGTATTAAATCCCCTATTTCTCTATTGTTGATGTTTGATGCCTTACATGAATAATCTTATCTCTATAATCCCACTGTGAATTAACAATACCACTATAACCGATCCCTTGCGAAATAGCTCACTAATCACTACTCGAAGTTTCTTATCCCTAGTCCACCAGCGTAAGCAGGATTAGGCGATG
Organism: Lathyrus sativus; assembly: GCA_963859935.3. NCBI lineage: Eukaryota > Viridiplantae > Streptophyta > Magnoliopsida > Fabales > Fabaceae > Lathyrus > Lathyrus sativus. The sequence continues at coordinate 658,192,851 of OZ012741.1, read as the reverse complement.
CATATAATGTTAATTCCCTATGCCACTACTCGGGGTCTCCTATTCCTATTTAACCAGCGTAAGTACAACATTTGCCCTAGGGCCAACACATAAACTAATGGTCAGTATTCCCTATGTGTCCAAAATCAATTTAAAAGAGTATCTCACATAAAAAACATTAAGAACAATAAGCAATTGAATAGAATTATAGATAAAAGTATTCATAGAAAGTCAAATCAACATATCACCCAACAATATTAAAACAGGTTCATCATACACAACCTAACCTAGGGGAGTTTAGCTACTCATAATTCATATTACAATACCAAATTGATAAAGAAGAATAACATATGATTTTCCTTGAAGGATTGGTCTCCAATGGCTTCAAATGCTCTTCAAATCACCCTTTATGTTATAAAAATCATACTTACAGTGCTAGTTTTCATAACCCTTGCAAAAGTGCAGAAATTTCCCTTAAAAGGAGCTCAAAATGGATCAGAACACGTCAGAAAAAGCCCAGAAAAAGGGGACAACACACATGATAACCAGCATTGCACGCGCGATGCAACTAGTACAGATCTATCACTCGCGTGATTCCGCGCGTGATTATTCCAGTAGCTTCACACTTTTTCTCCCTTTTTCACCTGATTTTTTACCAAGTCTAATTTCTTCACACTTAACTATTTTTTCCTCATTCTCTGGTATTTCTTCTTTATTTTAGCTTTTGTTTAACTTGTTTTAATCCGATTCTTTGACTAAGTTCATGAAATGATGGACTGCCATCAAAATCCCAAACTTGAATTGTTGCTTGTCCTTAAGTAACCCGCCTGCACATTTCAACAGAAAACAAGTCGCACAATAACAATTGAACATCACCATATAAATTTTTCTTTGTCTGACCATCATTTATAGCTTCCAACTTCCATCCAAAAAATTCAGAAAACATCCTCAAACCTTGACGAGTACTTAACTTGTCTCTCACCTCACTTTGACTCACTTAATGGGCAAGGTCGTCTCTTAATCAACATGAAAAACAAGTTATGCTTAGCTTGATCATGTTTTAATATAATTCATCACAAAAATCACAACACACACATTTGAGATTTTTTAAGGTTGTATCTTGGCTTATATTCAGGTAGGATATTTTAGGAAAGTAGGTTTAAACATTTTGAGTTAGGTGCCTAGTTCTCCTTATATTCTCATACCCCTTTGTTCCTTCTTGATGGTACTAGAGACTTGCTCCATATTATGCACTTTTGTATTATTTTACTCTCTTTTTTAAGTGACTTTTTCCACTTCTTATTTTCTTAAATTGTTTGAATTTTTTGACCAATTTTCTCTAGTAACCCAACCCCAAACTTATAATTTTTCTCACTTCCAAGAGCAACCTCAAACTTAATATTTTTCTTACAACTTAAGAACTATACTTCTACCTAACTCCAATAAGAGGGTGGAAAGAAAATATCTTTCAAGTCATATGGCTAAGAATTTTAGGCTACGTCACCGAAAGAAAGTCTAAGCTCAAAGTGTTTAGAAAATGGATATACCTATTACTGCAGGGTGGTTACAAAGGCTCAAAGTTATAAATAAACAATTGCCTCAGTGTGTGTCAATCAAGTCAGATAAACAAAATCGAAAATAGATCAAACCAAAAAGAATAATAATGCATGGATACACTCAAAAAGAAAGAAAAGTGAACACTTGAATTTATTTGGCTCAAACCTTACTGATGAGGTATTTGAAGGTTGAGTATGTAACACCCTTTTCTACCTCACAAATATAATGGCAAATCAATCATATTTATCAGAGTAAAATATTGAACGCAATAAAATCATCTCAAAAGGGCGCACATTTCTCAATAATTCAAATATAGTCAATGCTCCATAAATAACAAGTTTTCCCAACATTACTCAAAAATTGCTCAAAAGGCAGCGGAACTCAAAAAGGCAAAATCCAAAGTTTTCCTTGCGCAGCAACATAATCAAAATAACAATAATCAATAAAACATGGCTTAACTCAAAGACCCCAACCCGATGTTACACTATCAGAGCAAGACCCTCTAAGTCAACCACAATGGCCAACAACCCAAAAACTTCGAAAAGTCCTCGACGGCATCCACGGTTAAAAGCAACATTCAAACAGGCAGGGTGAATAAAACGATTCATAATAATAAATATAAGAATCAATGTATAAAATGGCGTCATTTTCATATTCAACATTCATCATAATCATCAAGGAACATCAAAGGCCACAACATTATAAATTACATCAAAATGTCACATAAATGCAAATGCAACAAGACTCATGCATGTGGTACCAATCAGCAAAATTCGATGGACACTAGGACATCAACCCTCCATAGATCCACAACAGTAGGATCGATTCTACACGAGAACCGGAGCACAACAAAATACCTCACATCCGCACAATGGGACTGGAGCCACAAAAATTAAGGTCATGAACCGATGTCCGGATGCATATGAATGCATGATGCACATGTCAATATCATACTCATAATAATCTCATTAGGTGCATCACCATTCATTAAAATCATAATAATAATCATGTCATCATATAATCATCAAAACTCATGGAAATCAACATCATAACTCATCATCATTACTCATAGGAATCATCATACAATCATGTAATAATCACATAGGAATCATAGTCATACTCATGGTAATTCATCAAAGAAATCACGACATCAAAACATCAAGACATCACTGTACAAGATCAGAATCCGTGAAACTCTGCTACGTTCGTTAGCAAGTCCGCAGTGCGAGTCTGGGGTGAATGTTCGTCGTGCGAACTCGCGATTATAGAAAATCGCTGTTATGCACCAGCACCAAAACCAATCCAAGAACCTCTACGATTTCCTTCCCCAATGCCCTAAAAACATTCCTAAGGTTTTACGGCGATAAAGGCACAAAACCTATGACTTATTAGGCCAATCTCGTATCATATTTACGCCTCTAATTCCATAATTTCTTACAAATATTCCACAGTCATTAAAGTTCTCACAATCAATTACTCTATACGGTTAAAACCTCATCAATAAATTTTGGCCACAAAAGTCTAATTTCTCTTATTCTCAAATCAACCTCAACCCTATTAGACCATCAGTTCAAATCCCTCAAACACATTGAACTCGCCATCAGAAAGGCAACAACAATTCAATACTCAAATCCCTAAACCCTTAAATCAGCTTTAAACACATTGAAACACATATTAAAAACAATGACGGCAATACTCCCCATACCTTAATTGCCGACTCTAAGCCTTTCTCCTTGATTCTTGGAAACCTTGCGAAGCTTTTGCCTCAATCCTCTTCCTCAGAGCTCTGGCCTCTATTTCTTCCCTTTTCACGGTCTAACAAGAACGAATCCTAATTCCCTCAAAATTATTTTTTGTTAAACCTAATTTTGGGACTTAAAATTGGGCTTTCCAACTTCACTCTCACTAACTCCTCCTCAAATGTCCACTTTGCCCTTAATTCACTTATATTTACTTAAATATAATAATAATACCAATATATTCATATTATATACTATTATTTAAATAAATAACTCAAAATCCATAATTCCCAATTTTCACACCAACCACCGAAAATCACCAAAAATGTGAATATTCGTATTTAAATAAATTAAATAAATATTCCAAGAATTTGGGGTGTTACAACTCTTCCCCACTTAAAAGAATTTTCGCCCTCGAAAATTACCTCAAGGAAACAGAGTCAGATACGACTCCTTCATCTGATCCTCACGCTCCCAAGTCATACTTCCTCCAGCTGGTCCTCCCCGGACTACCTTTACCAAGGAAATCTCTTTACCTCGTAGTTGCTTCACTTCTCGTTCATCAATCTGAACCGGCAATGCTTCAACAGTCAAATTATCTCTCACTTGTACATCATCCATCTGAATCACATGTGACGAATCTAGAATGTACTTCCTCAACTAAGACATATGAAACACATCATGCAAATTCTCAAGCCACGATGGTAAAGCAATCCGATATGCTACTTCTCCCGCCCTCTGCGAAATTTGATATGGACCAACAAAATGCAGCGTGAGCTTTCTGGACTTTAAAGCTCGGTCAACACCAGTTACCAGCGTAACTCTTAAAAACACGTGATCTCCTTCATGGAACTCAAGTGCTTTCCTTATCTTATCATGGTAACTCTTTTGACGACTCTGCGATGCTCTCATCTTTTCTTGGATCATCTTGATCTTTTCAGTCGTATCTTGCACAATCCCAGGTCTGAGTATAATACTCTCGCCTGATTCATACCAACACAAATGAGTCTTACGTCTCCTACCATACAATGCCTCATACAGTGCCATTCCGATACTAGAATGGTAACTGTTTTGTAGGTAAACTCAATCAATGGAAAATGACTATCCCATGATCCACCTTGATCCAACACAAGCTCTCAGCAAGTCCTCTAAAGACTGCATAGTTCTCTTTGTCTGTCCATCAGTCTACGGATGATAAGCAGAACTCAACCTCACCTTAGTACCCAAAGCTGTCTGTAAACTCTCCCAGAACCTCGACGTAAACCTTGGATCTCTATCAGACACAATACTTGAAGGAATACCATGCAGTTTCACAATCTCATCAATATACAATTCGGCCAGCTTCTGTAACGAATAGTTGATCCTCATTGGTATAAAATGAGCCGATTTGGTCAATCTATCAACAATCACCCAAATTGAATCATATCCCTTCAAAGTCTTCGGTAGACCTGTCACGAAATCCATAGAAATGCTATCCCATTTCTACTCTAGAATATTCAACGTTTGCATCAGACCCAACGGTCTTTAATGTTCAATCTTCGACTTCTGACAAGTCAAGCAATCATACACAACCTCTGCCACTTCCTTTTCATCCCTGACCACCAGAATAATTTCTTCAAGTCTTGATACATCTTTGTGGCATCCGGATGAATACGTAACCCACTTATGTGACATTCCTCAAGAATACTCTTCTTAATCTCTGGCACATCTGGGACACACACTCTATCTCTGAACCTCATCGCACCATTCTCATCAACCCAAAAATCACCCCCGTTACCTTGGTTGATTAACGTGAGACGATCCACTAAACTCAAATCATATTTTTGACCTTCTTTGATTTCTTGGAGAATACCACTAGTCAACTTTAGCATACCCAACTTCACACTATTAGGAGTCTCTTCACACACTAGACTCATATCTCTGAATTTTTCAATCAGTCCTAACTCTCGAACCATAAGCATCGACATATGCAAAGACTTCCTACTTAATGCATTAGCTACAACATTAGCCTTACCAACGTGGTAACTCAATTCAAAATGATAATCCTTCAGAAGTTCAAGCCATATCCTCTGCCTCATATTCAACTCTTTTTGATCAAACAAATACTTCAGGCTCTTGTGATCACTGAACACTTCGAACATGGGCCCAAAAAGATAATATCTCCAACTTTCAATACAAACACCACCGTGGCCAAATCTAAGTCATGTGTAGGATAATCCTTTCATGAACTTTCAGTTGTCTGGAAGCATAAGCAACAACCTGGCCATTCTGCATCAGTATGCCACCAAGACCCATCTTTGATGCATCACAATACACTACAAAAGACTCACTCGAATTGGGCAAGATCAACACTGGAGCACTTGTCAACTTTTTCTTGAGTTCTACAAAACTCTTCTCACATGCAACATCCCACACATAAGCTTGACCCTTTCGAGTCAACCGAGTCAATGGCAACGCCAACTTTGAAAAGCCTTCTATAAACCTGCGATAGTAACCAGCCAACCCAAGGAAACTTCAAATCTCAGTGGCAGACTTCGGAGTGCCCCACTGAAACACAACATCAACTTTTGACGGATCAACAACAATCTCTCCACTAGAGATCACATGGCTAAGGAGATTCACTTCCTTTAACCAAAAATCACACTTAGACAAGTTGGCATAAAGATTCTTGTCCCTTAAAACCTGCAATACAACTCTTAGATGTTGCGCATGTTCTTCCTCAGATTTCGAATATATCAAGATATCGTCGATGAATACTACCACAAATTGATCCAAATAAGGATGAAAAATCATATTCATATACTCCATGAATACACCAGGTGCATTATATACACCAAACGACATCACCGTATATTCATAATGACCATACCTTGTCCTGAAAGTTGTCTTCAAAATATCATCAGGCTTAACGCGAATCTGATGATAATTAGACCTTAAATCAATCTTACTAAACACACAAGCACCCACCAATTGATCCATCAGATCATCAATCCTTGGAAGTGGATACTTATTCTTGATCGTCACTTTATTCAACTATCGATAATCCACACGCAACCTGATGCTACCGTCTTTCTTCCTCACCAACAACACATGAGCACCCCACGGAGAAACACTCAGTCGAATAAACTTCTTCTTAAGCAGTTCTTCCAACTGTTTCTTCAATTCTCCTAACTCAGATACAAACATCCGATAAGGAGCCATCGATACAGGACTAATGCCCGGTATCACATCAACAATAAACTCTACCTCACGCTCAGGAGGTAAGTCACTCACGTCGTCTGGAAACACTTCTAGAAATTCTCGAACAACTGCACTGCTTTATAATCAAATTTAAGTGATGCAAATAATGCAAACATCTGAGCCTCATCTTCTAAGAGTTCTTCTACTTGCTTATCCAATACAAACATCAGCCTTCCACAATCACCAAACTCTGGGAAACTCACAGTCTTGATGTAGCAATCGATAAGAACATAGTTGAACTTCAACCAGTTCATTCCAAGAAGGGAAGCTCAAACAAACTAATGCAGTAGTCACAAAACCATTAGTTGGAGTATCGGTAACCATACTCCCAACATAGAAGATAGTTTCAAATTCAATCTCGCAACACATTCAAGCGAAATAAACAAATGGGTAGCACCAGTATCAGTTATAGCAATCAATTCAACATCATTAATAAAGCAAGTACCTCTTCTCAAGTTATTCTTCTTGGGTTCTTTTGCATCGCTTAAAGAAAACACTCTGTCGTTCGTCTGAGCAGCAGTAGCAGTCTTCTTCGACTGCTAGCACTGGGTACTGATATGATCCTTCTCTCCACATTTGAAGCAAGTCGGAGCTTCATCTTTGCAGTTAGTAATTCTATGACCTCTCTTGCCACAATGATAACATCTCAGCACCTTACAAACCTCATCACAGTGACCTTGCTTGCCACACTTATAACACTTGCTTGGAGCAGTAGCCGCTCCCCCACTTGACTTTTTCCCATCTGAAGTCTTCTGCTTCCCTTTATCACCAGAAGTCACATACGGTTTCCCTCTATATTGTCCTTTCTATTTCTTCTCACTCAGCTGCTTGTAGTAAGTAGATCGAGCTCGGCTATCCTCGTCATAAATTCTACTTTTGTCCACCAGTTCTGCAAACTGACGAATCTGCTGGTACCTAATTCCCTGCTTAATCTCTGGTCTCAATCCATTCTCGAACTTGAGACACTTCGACATCTTTGCGTCAGCACGATTTTAATACGGACAAAACTTCACTAAAGCCTCAAACTTTGCCACATACTCAGCCACAGTCATATTCCCTTGCTTTAGCTCAAGGAATTCCACCTCTTCCTTGCCTCGAGCATCTTCAGGAAAATACTTCCTAAAAAATTCTTCCTTAAACACAGTCCAAGTTATTGCAATGCCAACACCTCCCAATCTATGGTGAGTGTTATTCCACCCGTCCTTAGCTTCCTCTGCTAGCATATGCGTACCAAACTACACCTACTGAGCATCAGTGCACACCATAACCCGAAAATCTTCTCAATCACTTTCAGCCACTTCTGCACACCATCAGGATGATAAGTGCCCACAAAAGTCGGCGCATTGTTCCTCTAGAACTTCCCTAAAGCACGAAAGTCATCTGGAGGTCCACTATTTCGGGCCATCACTTGGGCAAGCGATTCCAGCGCATCAGCAATAACACAATCATTTCTCCCAGCCATCTGCCACCACCAACAGGGTCATAAGAAAACAACTCATCCAATAGTATTCTCACACTATTGACTGACAGGGGACTAACAACATAAAAATTGGCCGGATCGACCGACCTACTCTGATACCACTAATGTAACACCCTTTTCTACCCCACAAATATAATGAAAAATCAATCATATTTATCAGAGTAAAATATTGAACGCAATAAAATCATCTCAAAAGGGCGCATATTTCTCAATAATTCAAATATAGTTAATGCTCCATAAATAACAAGTTTTCCCAACATTACTCAAAAATTGCTCAAAAGGCAGCGGAACTTAAAAAAGCAAAATCCAAAGTTTTCCTTGCGCAACAACATGATCAAAATAACAATAATCAATAAAACATGGTTTAACTCAAAGACCCCAACCCGATGTTACACTATCAGAGCAAGACCCTCTAAGTCAACCACAATCGCCAAGACCCAAAAACTTCGAAAAGTCCTCGACGACATCCACGGCTAAATCTGGTCATCTGCACGTTACCCGCGTGGAGGCAACATTCAAACGGGAAGGGTGAGTAAAACGATTCATAATAATCAATATAAGAATCAATGTATAAAATGGCATCATTTTCATATTCAACATTCATCAAGGAACATCAAAGGCCACAACATTATATAAACTACATCAAAATGTCATATAAATGCAAATACAACAAGACTCATGCATGTGGTACCAATCAACAAAATTTGATGGACACTGGGCCATCAACCCTCCATAGATCCACAACAGTAGGATCGATTCTACACGAGAACTGGAGCACAACAAAATACCTCACATCCGCACAATGGGACTGAAGCCACAAAAATCAAGGTCCTGAACCGAAGTCCTGATGCATATGAATGCATGATGCACACGTCAATATCATACTCATAATAATCTTATTTGGTGCATCATCATTCATCAAAATCATCATAATAATCATGTCATCATATTTATAGGCCAAGTAGGTGTTGCTCATCACCTGCATTATGCATCCATCGCGTGTGCGATGGTAACAATATCCTCCAACATCTCTATCTAACATTCATATTTCACACATTACGTCCTAATCATGCGCGCAATGCTAATGGTCCTCAGATTCTCCCCAGTCTATATCGCGCACGTCATACATATATCATGCATGCGACAGAGTCCTATAATACGCGTGATTTCCTGCGTGATTATTCCAGGGGCTTAAGCTTTTTTACTTCTCTTTTCTTTTTCTTTTCTTCTCCCTTATTTTTCTTTGTTCTCTTTTTTCATTTATTTTTCACTTCTAGCAAAAATAGAACATAATTTGACATGTTACAAAATAAAATTCATAGTAAAATTAAAATAAATTCTTACCGATGGGTTGCCTCGCATCAAGCACTTCTTTTTCGTCACTAGTTTGACGGTCCATGCCTAAGGCACGTCGGGTGCAAGGGATATCCTCACGCCGGTTAATTCCCTTGTGATCATTCATTTGTCAACCCTTCTACCCATTTTTTCTAGATGGTAGCATGTATCCAAGTTCTTCACATATGGTGCCTAGTCATACACCTTAAAAACCATCTTTTCTTTGTTGAACTTCAAGGTAAGTTCACCCTTCTCCATATCTATCTTTGTTTTCCCGGTTTCCAAGAATGGGCATCCAACAATAACCAACCCTCCAGAATCTCCTTTCATTTCAAGTACCACAAAATCTGCAGGAACCACTAAACCATCAAAATGCACTAACACGTCTTATAAGATACCAAATGGATGAGTAACAGATGAATCAACTAAAGCGAAAGTCATATTACTCGGTGTAATCTCCCCAGTTAAACTCTTTAACCTTACCCAGTGGCATAAAATGTATACTAGACCTTAATTCACATAAAGTATGTGGGATCTCTACTCCACCAATAGTACAAGAGATAGAAAACTTACCTGGACCCTTTAGCTTTAGTGGCAGTGATTTAGGCGCTGTCGTCTCATACTTTTCAGCCATGTTTGCGAGTTCCTTAACCACCTTTTTCTTTGTACCCTTTAGTAATGCCTTCATATACTCAGCAAACTTAGGCATTAGTTCTATAACCTCATGGAATTAAATACTTACCTGAAGTGTATTTAGCATCTCCTTAAACTTTGCAAACATTTCCGCCTCATCTTTATAAATTGGTTTCTTCTTTATTATTGGATACGGTGGCTTGATGTAATCAGGTAGTTATGGATTGGGATCATTAAGCATTTGCTTCTTGGTCATTCTCCAAGGGGAGTTTTTTTTCTATTAATTGTTCAATGGCGACTCCTCTCTCTTTTTGGTCACCCTGAATTTCACTCCCCTCCTTTTCAATCATTGATTATTCTTTTTCCATTAACACCTCTTCAACTATTTCATTTTTATCCTTGTTGGAAATCATTTCAAAACCTGTTTCCACAGCCTTACAAGACTCATTCTTAGAATTATCTACCGTATTACTTGTGAATCCTCCACTCGAGCTTGGTAAATCAGATATTTGTCTAGACAACTAACCAATCAACATCTCCAAATTTTTTATGGATGCATCATGGTTTCTACTCATAGTCTCATGATTTTTATTTACCTGATCAAAGCTACTCTGAGTGACCATGATGAAGTTTTGTAGGGTCTCTTCCAGTTGTGAAGTTTTTTTTTTGGATGAGGGTTTGTTGGTTTTGTTCCATACCTTGGTTACCACTTGAATTCTGGTTATTGCCCCATCAAAAACTTGGACAATACTTCCATTCTGGATTTTAGGTGTTGGAGTATGGATTATTCTTATGGAAATTGGAAAATTTAGCTTCTTCACTTGACTCTTCCAAAGAAAATATTCTGCTAGCATGTCCTACTCCACAAAAATCACACCTAAGTGCTTATACCTGGCTCACATTAGCTTTATTTAAGCTAATTTCAGCTAGCTGCTTATTTAATAATTCCATTTGAGCTAAAAGTGAAGTTTGAGTATCAATAGCTAACATACCTTTAGGGGTGCCTACTGTTTCAATTTTTACTGACCTTTCGCTCTTGGGACGGTATTCATTCAAACACATCTTCTTAATTAGATATTTGACTTGTGGTTCGGTCGTACCTTCCACAGAAGCATCTAATAATATACGTGTCTGACTTGAGGCCTTTAATGAAATTTTGCATTTGCTCCATATTATTCATATTATGATTTAGGCACCTGCGTAATAATAATTTAAACCTCTCTTATGAGGCATACAATGATTCAGTGTCTTGTTGCTCAAAATTCATAATTTATGCTCTTTGCTCAGTAAAATGAGTAGTGGTGAAGAATCTTTCTAAGAACTTATCCTCTAGCTCCTTCCATATTCGAATGGTTCCATTTAGAAGGCATAGTAACCAGTCTTTCGCCCTTCTAATGAGTAATAAACCAAACAATTGTAGCTTGACTTGGTCTTCCATGACATCATCTGGTTTGCACATCGAAGCAGTTTCATAGAAGCGTGCAAGATGAGCACACAAATCTCTGATTACGTTCCTTTTGATCATATTGTCTCTAAAACCTAAAAGAAAAGAATTCTTAATATCAAAGTTAGCAAGGTCTGCCAGTACAAACCCTCTAGAAACTTGTCTGCCATCTTTTCTTTTACAGTAATCCCCCATGGTTTGAGGTGCTGGTGCTGCCACAGTGTCTTCCTCAGTGGTAGTGGATAAAAACCATAACTCTACATCCTTGTGCACCAACTGCATAAAGTACTTATTCTTGATTAACTTTAAACTAGGAGTCTTGGCACCCCTTAGAACAAACTTGCACCCGTTTATGGTGAATTCCATCTACATCTTGTCAAAATACCAAAGGATAAGACCCAAGTATTTCAACTATTGGAACCCTAAAATGAGGCTACATAACACCAAAGGTAGAACGATAACATCAACAGTAAATATGACTTATTGAAATTGCCCATTTAAATCTTCTACAGATAAATGAAGCTTTCAATTGATGTCCACCTACACCCGTAACAGACAAAAAATAAATAGCTTGTAGCTTAAATTCCATAGACTTAGAAATTTCCAAATCTAAGAATTTATGAGGAATACTATTATCAAGCAATATGTGGAGTAATTGCTTTTCGTGTAACCTAGTGACACACATAGTTTTGAAATTTGTGATACTTGTTAAAGCTTGGAATGGTAAATGAGTGTCTTTTAACGCCTGAAGGGATTCAAAAGCAGCAAGCTGGGCTCAGTTGGGTTTGAATCCTCAGGTGAATCTTATTCATCAATTTACAAAACCATGAGTTGAGATCTTTTGTGTTTGAATTGATGACCTAGGTAAATTGTTCCTCACAAAACATACACAACCCTTTTGCTATGCGCTCAACCATTTCAATTGTTGAATAGGTTCTAATAGGATGATTTAAGTTTAATTTGGGAGTGGTGTTTGTGGTAAATAAGGGAGGGGTAGTAGTGTTGGAGGTTTTCCTTTAAATCCTCTCACTCAACTTCAACTTCAGCATAATGTTGGACGCACACATCTCATCCATATCCACATTATGCTAAAGTTGAAGTTGAGTGAGAGGATCATCGTGTTGGGTGAGAATATGGACATAATAAACTTCTAGAAGAGGGTTGACTAGACCTATCCCTAAAAATACAATTTCAAAAATATTTTAGGTCCCATAAAACAAAATCAGAGTTTTTAAAATACGCGGAAGCAAAACACAACACAAAGAAAGCTTGGAAGCTTCTTAATCAATTGATCCAATAAGAGGTTTACAAGATATCACTAATGGCATAATTCTTTCTAATGAAAATTAATTACACGATAACCAAATCCGCTTTAAGCAAAGCGATTTAAAAACCATTACGTAGAACTTCATTTAAGTAACAAACAATATATATTCAACTTTTCCAAAGTCTTCCATGGAGTATATTAAAACTCCCATCTTTATGGATAACTCAATCATCCAAATTGCATTCAAGGAACGAACTTTGCACCTGTTACAAACAACAAACTTCACACAAAAACATTAGATACCCTAATATACCACTAGCCTCCCTCAAACACTCAATCTTTAAAGATGAAGATCCACAACATAGGATAAGGACTAAGGTTGAAGATGATGAACAATGCCAAAAAATATATCTCTCTCTCTCTCTCTCTCTCTCTCTCTCACACACACACACACACACACACACACAAAAATACACACACACAGAGACACATATACACACATACACACACTTTCTCTCACTCACGCACACACACACACACACACACACACACATTCATAAGATACCAATAAGGAATTAGATATTGGTGAATGAAGAGAACACACAAAGTTTCTCTCAAGTTTCTTGATAAATGGGTCTTGGATCTTGATGGTTATCGTGAGCTTGATCAATAATCATTACAAGATTGATCAACTATTTTTTTCCTGATTTTTCTCAACAACAAAATTACACACCAAATGCAACAAAAAGAGAGATGTAATCTAACATTGATTACACTCAAGAAGTTGTTCTTTAAACAAGAGAAAGATACACATGTGCTAGGAATAGACACACTAGAGAAGTAAGCAAATGGACACTTATTGTCTAAGAGTTTCATCAAATTTTCCATCATGAAAAAAAGGTTCATAATGAGAGACTCACTTCATTGATTGTTGTTATTTGATCAAAGAAACAACTATTTAAATCTAAGATGGAAATTTGGATTTTTAAGGCTATGATTCGAATTATTATTCAAACTCATGACTTGAGTTAATTGCAACCCATGATTCGAGTCATAATATATTGTGATTCGACTCACTTGTAATGTATGATTCAAATCAAATTCGGTAGAGCCAAATTCTTGCTTTCAAAGAAGGCTATGATTCAATTCAAGTTAATCGTGTGAATCAAATTAAATCACACATGGCCAAAATCCAATTTTCACAACTTGCATGACTCGAATCATAGAATATACATGATTCGAATTAAACAACTTATCACTTTGATTCAATTGTTCTAACTTGTGATTCAAGCAATACTTGATAAAACGACAAAAATTATCTTCCTAGGCTAAAAAAGGATCATGGACCAACATTCTAATTTATTGAATAATGAGAGGACTAAGGTACAAGTCTAAATAGTCGAAGCGAACATAATACAATTCAAATACAAATGAATTACAAACACACGAATAATTAAATATTAAACAAATTACAAGCATGCAAATAATCAAATAAAACATACGCGCAAATTGACAAAAAAAATATCAAAATTAAAAGAACGGTTTCATACGATAACGTGACTACAATTTCACGTCGAAGCTTCGTTCGATTTCGTCTAGAGAGCGCAATTATGGTGGTTCCATGGTCATCTGACTGATACCAATTGATATCAACCCTTTGGATATTGAGGATAACTGGTAATGTCCAAATCCTAAATCAAAGTTGACAATATACATGTTGATGAATGATCATAAATAAAGATAGATGGAGATTTAAAGAAGAAGAAGAAATATTAAATTAATAATGGTTATTCATTTCAAGGTGCCTCTATAGTTATATAAGGACAAGTTGGTTATAAGTCAACCAATGATTGTCAAGAGAATTTAACAAACCTAACACCTCATCATTTTAGAAAACAAAATGATAAAATAAAGAAAATAACAAATTATTTTAATTCTTGAAATCCTATAACATATTAAATATAAATTATAGAGTATTTTAGACGTGGTTAACATAGTCTTAAAGTCTTAATTTGACACTTGGTTATATTGTGAATTCATTTACTAATGTCAAATTAAGACTCTAAGAAAAATTATATATTTACACTATATTTTTAATTCAAAAAAAACATTAAAAAAAAAGAGGTGCACGCCGAATTAGATAGGTTTGAACTTAACCTAATCTAATTATCCATTCTAATCAATATTTATTAATTTAAATTTGCAATCTAATCTATAATTTTAAAATTAAAATCAAATCAAATCACCTCACTCATTAACAGATTGAGTTGGATTTTTAGGTTGTGCATTAAATAGATTGTTATTTTTTATATAAATAAAATTTATAATATATTTCAACATTTAAAACAAAATTTAATGGCTAACAATAGCTCATTCATAAGCCTTAATAGTTGAAAAAGTTATAAAGCTCATTCATAAAATTAATTTGTACATGCTTATTTGTTTTTATTTTTTTCAAAAATAAAAACCTCTACGATACATAAACTAAAAGTTATTTGGCGTAAGTAATACGCTCCCATTGTCTCAAATTACAATAATATAAGATAATGCTTTTTTTTTTTTAATATTCAGAGACGAAAGAACTATAAATACTAAAAAGTCACACACAACTTAATATTGAGTTTTGTTAGTTGAGTTAAGATTTAAAAATACTAATATATATTTAATAAAATTATCGAGTGCAGTAATTTATTTGATAAAATATGTTTTAAGTATTTTCATTAATTATGTTTTAAAAAATTCTTATTAATTATAATTAGTTCAATACATATAGAATTTTATATACAATAACTATTAATAATTTGAAACTAGAATCAATTCTTCTTTTAAGATTGTAATTAAATTTTTTAAAAATTATAAAAATAATTAATATTTTAATAATGCTGTAAAATAAAAAATTGAATAAAACAGTAAAACATTTTGTCTTTGGTTGCTCGCAAGGCCCAGATGAAATGTTCAATAGAAAACATCACACAAAAAGGTGCACGAAACAAATGAAAGCTCACCCTTGCGGATAACACGTGATTTTGGCTTTCAGTACACTCCCACCATTAGATTGGATCAGACAGCCGTGCACATGAGGCTCTAGATCTCATCGAGACAATTTTAACCGTCCACCCTATATAAAACACAACACATGCCATTTTAGATATTAATGCATTCATTTTTATACTCAAATTACTTTCTCTTTCATTTATTGACTTCACCGTTGAAGTTCTAACCTTGTAGGTCCACCCCAACCCGCCGTACTAAAATCTCACTCCAGCGCACTGAAACTCAAATAATTCGATCTTACCTTTTTTTTTGTTCTTGTACGAAGCAATGACGCCGTCTGTGAGAAATGACTTCTAATTCTCGCAAGTTTCTGTGAGGAACTACTATTTATTCACCACGATCTCAGATCACTGGTCCTCTCCCTTTTAAAGCACTGATCTCTTACTTGCAAAGGTAATTAATATAGTCTATGCTCTCATGGTAGCATCAAAAGTCACTCGTTCGGTCGTTGCATACAATACTGTCATTGTTTCGACTTCCCTAACCAACACTTTATATCCGGTAAGGGAGGCTCCACTTCTTTCACCAACTAAAGATGCCCCATTCGGAATTACTTCTCCTACCGTTTCAACGCTTCAAAATGTAGCACCTCCAATAGTCAGACAAGGGACCTTCAAATTCTTCTAACCTTTCAACCTCCCATACAGCCACTCCAAGGTCAAACTTTGAAGTAGTATCGTCGTAACCTATAATTCATGGATATGAAATGCTCCACAATCTCCAACAGCTACAACATGATTTAGGTGTGCAAGGGGAAACGATATACTAAACAATGTCTATGACCTGAATTAGTTTCTTTTTTATGTATACGTAAAGCACACTCTACATAACAATGTAATATTTTTTCAATAAGAATGAATAATTTTTCATAAATTTTATTTCTTATGATAACAGAGGATAGGCACGACCCATGGGTGCTTCCATAAACTCCACTAGCGTACGGCCAAAGAAATCAAAACCCAAAAGCGAAATCCACATGGACAAAGACCATAGATAACAAAACAAAGTGATGATAAGGGCTTAACCCCTTCTTGGAAGCTAGGAACTATAAAGCTCAAAGGCGAGCCCTCATTACATCGACCTCAAAACAAGCTCAAACTTAGGGACCAACAAGGCGTACCAACCCTTGACCGAGCATGATTCCCAAAGACATCCAATAAAACTTTTGAACACGACCTCAAACACCAGCCAATTCCTAGACAAGAGAACTTGGGAAATTAAAACAACACCATAATAGGTAGAAACAATGGTAAGTAAATAAAAAAGAATATGCCATAAAGCAACAACTATGAGATTTATTTATTCTACAACAAATGTCACATAAGGTAAGAACATCCCCGAGATATACAAAAAAAATTGTGAGCCTGACTCATCCCTTACGAAGACCGGCTTCCTATCCACCATTCTTAAATGTGTACTTTTGTTAAATGTGCACTGTGGGATCAAAAAATTCCACCCACTGCTAGGCGTTTTCAAAAGAAACTTGCAAAACTAGTAAAATCTCTTTTATTGACTTCAATAACTCGAGGTTTTCAAGATGCATTTTTTGAAGGTCGTCATCAGCATTCTTCCAACCTTCCCGAGCCTCACTCAAATACATCTCCAAGTCTTTCACTGTTTTGTGAGAGGATTACAATTCCTAGTTTTCCTTTGCAAGAATGACCTCAGTTATGGATAGTGTCAAATGAGCAGATATTAGGACTTAAGCTTTCTTCTTTATCTCATACACAAGTGATTGTACCCTCTCATCCAGTAAGTGAGGGTACCTGAAAGTCTACACATTGGTTCCTATCTCTCTAAGTATACCACTCGCCTTGGTGAGATATTCTAGATATCGTTATTCAATCGTATGAGAATTAACGCATTACATGAGAGCTTCTTTCTCTTTCTGAAAGAGGTCAGACAAAATATCTCTTTCCTCACAACATCAAAAAATTCTAAAATAGCCAACACCCAATGTGTTTCATATGCCATTTCCTCCTACTTCTCTTTATCAACAACCTCGACCTTTTTAGAGAAATAATCATAATCTTCTTGTGAAAAAATGGGTTAAAACTCCCTAGTTGTTCAAGGATTGGGACAAACCAAAAATATAGGAGATGAGGCGGCTAGACTTAGAACTGAACCTTCCATATGGCTAGATCTTCCCTTATTTTCCCTGGCTATCTGAAGCCTTCTTTTAGATGGTTCGTGATTGAGGGAATTTCTACAACCAAACCCTATGGGAGGAATCCACCCAACCACGTATAGTGACGAACTTAAAGAACCCTTCTCGGCTAGTTGATCAAGAGAACCTCAAACTTCTGTTAGGAGTGGAGTAGGAAGGTAGAGGGTAGACAAACAATTCGATGAACCTGTAATTGGAACCCCTTCAAGATTTGGAAAATTAATGCCCCCCGCAGGTGAAAGGACGATCCTATAAGTCCTCTTCCTTTGTAGCATTGTCTGATGATATGTCATCTTACCTACATACCAGAAAATAAGTAAGATGGGGAAGTCTTCACCATGAAAGCAGTAAAGAAAATAAGAAATTCCGTACGTTACTCACCAAAGATGACCTACCTCTCCTCTTTTGTAGAGAACTTTATTAACATACACATTTCTATGTATCATTCATTTTATTCCTTCAGTACCGCACCAGAAGGAACAACATCATTAACGACACCTAAGCCGTTAAAAAAGCTAGTAATTTCCTCTTTAGATGGATTTCTTCCTGAGACAAGTCGTCAGAGTTGTAACACAAGTATGAACAAGGTCTTTGGGGGTAACTATCCTGGGTCGCTCGCAAGGCCACGATGAAAGGTCTAATAGCAAGCATCACACGAAAAGGTGCGTGGAACATGTGAGACCTCACCTCGCGGAAGACACGTGATTCCGAGCTTCAACACTCTCCACATGAGGCGCTTGATCTCATGGACACAATTTCAATTGTCCGTATTATATAAATCACAACACACGTCATTCCGAGCATTCATTCATACACACTCTGGCAACTTTCTTATTTATTCACTGATTTGACGTTAGAGTCGTAATCTTGCATGTTCACCTCCGCTCTGCCGTATTAAAAACTCACTCCACTACATCGAAACTCAATTTCATTCAATCTTCACCTCTAGTTCATTTTCAGAACACATTTTAAATAAGACACCTAATAAGAAATGAAATAAATAATAAATTTTAATGAAATACTTATGATATACTCTCCAAATTTTGCATAATAAGCAAATCATTATCATAGTTATGGTCATATTTCCACTTCCACTAATAATATGCGCACCAGGTAGATCATGCAGATTACTAGGATTCCCTTTCTTTCTAACGTCATTCTTTGATCACACCAATAATGACCATATTTTTTTATACAAATTATGGGTAAGATAATTCCAATAATGTCCATATGTGAATGCAAGAGTTATTTGGGGGAAACAAAAACAGAAACTATAATTTAGTGCAAAGATATTATCCAGTGCAAAAGTTAACTACAACAAGCCTTTAAAATAACATATTTAAGTGCAAAGATTGTATAAAAATAACCGTTTAAAAAGACTTGATATATCATCTGTCCAATGATTACAATACATATTTAAAATATTCTACAAATAAGATAATTTTTATTTTGATATACATAATTGCATATAGTGGTCATTGAACATATTTAAAATATAATTAATTTTTAATTTTATTAAAAATTATAATAAATGCACTTTTCATTGATCAAAATACTATTTTAGTATCTTGATTTTAAGAGAGAAAAAAATATACACATATAATATAAAATACTTTTGCACTGTCAATAAGTAAGAGACGTGTATTTCACGATATCACATATTTATTTTTAAAATAATGATATTATTTGACAGTTTAAAATATTTTGATTGAATATTTATACAATACTTTCTTACACCAAAAACGCATTCCCTTTAAACTTTATTTTTAAAATCAGCTTTATAATTTACTATTAAATAGTAAATATATTTTAAGATTTTACCAGCCTCTATTTTTTATGACGAGGAAAGACCGAACATGAATTAATTAGAAATGAATTTCAATTAGCATATTAGTTAAATATATGTATAATTTTTTTTTAATCTAAATTAAACAATTATGATTAAAGAAAAATTGTATCATTACAAAAGTTTGAATTTTAATAATCACAATTATTTGTATGAATTACTATTAGTTATTACTACTTTCTTTATAAACAAAAAAATAGATAGATCACCACCACATTTATTTTTGTTATTGGAAAGATTTCAAATCTAAGTTATAGAACCTTGAAAGAGTTTATATAGTGTAATATTTTTTACGTTATAATCGATTTTTTAAGAATAAATTAGATCAAACTCTAATATAATATTAGAGTATATCGATCAGACTATAAACTGCTCATTGTTAATATTCACACATCAAACTCAAAAAAAATATTGAACATGAGGTGACGTAGTCGAGTGAGTATAAATTTCATATTGAAAAGACGTATAATAATATACAAGAGAATCTAAATAGGAAAAAAGAGTAGAAATGTGGTGGCATAGATGAAGAAGAAAATGATGTAGGGTGTATATTGCTAATAATTAGGATTATTTTGAAAGTACTATCTATTAGACTTTTATTTTTCTTTCTTGTCAAGAATATTTATTGGACCTAACAAGTGGAAAATCAGTCATTGGGCTCATAACTACTATGGGAGGATTCTACTTCACTATAATATCCTTTCATTTAAATAATTTATCACCTGAAATATTTGTTGGGTGTATAAGATTTTTTAAAAAATCTAATATAAAACACTTCTTTAAATAATATTTTTAGTTTTCTATTTTTTATCTGCACAATTTACAACAGAATTATCTCTTTTTCTTCAATATGACAAAACAAGTGGAAAGTTTTGTCCAAAACAAGTGTAACAAATTATCTTCAAGTAGTAAATTCATTTTTTATCCATAGATATTGTCATCAATTAAGTAACTCAAAAATCAGAGTATTACTTAATTATTAATTTATAAAATAAAAGAAGGGTTTGCATATGATTGTGTAGCAAATTGAAAGTAAATTACTAAAAGTAATTATATTAAAATTATATTATAATTGTTTAAATTTCATATTTCTCCGTTTGTTTTAGTTTTAAAAAAATTTGTAATTTTAAAAATAATATTTATAAAAATAATTTTTAAAATATTAAAAAAATAATTTATTTTTTATTAATTGAAACATTAAATTTGGCATAATATAACATTATTGAAAATGAAAACATAGTTCAAATCACAAATTTTTTTCTTCAAAAAATTACATCTCAAAATTGATTTTATAAAAAACTATTTGAAATAGTTTTAAAATTAAGTGATTGTTTTTAAAATTTAATTTTCAAAAAATATTTTAGTAAAATAATATATTTTATGAATAACTATTTAAATCAAATTTTCATTTGAATTTTTTAAAAAAATAATTTAAAAAGAGCCGAAACAAAAATATTTAATACTATAAAACAATTATTTATAAAAAGAGCCGAAAACTATTAGAGTTTGACCTAACACAACCTTACAAAACCGGTTAGTAAGGTTGAGGGGTGTCACTTTATATAAACTATTTCAATGCTCTATCTCCAACCAATTTGAGACTTTAGGATCTTTCTAATAGAAATGAATGGATTCATGATATTCTATAATTACAAAATTTTAACAAAATAGACAAAAAATAATGAATTTAATGACAGTATAAAATTATTTTACATTGTCAACCAATTATTCTTATATATCCCACTTTATCAGATTGTAAATTTTAAACTAATTGTATAACATGACAGATTAATAAATTTTTATTAGACGATAATTTAAAATTATTTTAGTATCAATTAATCTCAAAAATAATTTAATATCTTACACCAAACCGTAATATCTTAAGTGAATTAGCATCATCAAAATTATGAATTGTCTCTAAATGCTTTATCCTACCTAAATAATTTTATATCTCTAAACAATTTTATAGTAGACATTTATTCTAAGTGGAGTTATAATTCATAGGGCTAGTAGTGATTTACTTCTTAAATTCAGTTCAATTCAAGTGAAAGAGATCATCAAATGAAGAAACCATGAGAATTCTATATATGATGGAGCAAGCCAATAAATATGTAATACCTCTAATCTTAAATAATCATTTAGATACTTTTTGTAATTTTAACATGAGATGTGTGTTCACTTGATGAACACATTCTTCTAGTGAGGTTATCCCATCCTAAGATGATAATAAAATTTATTACTATTCTGAATGAAAAGATGAAGTTTAATGAAGAGAAATACTTGTATGTAGATTTGGTGGTATCAAAGTGATGAAAAATGATTTGAATAATTAATGAGTTTTATAATTAAAGTATGAGATAACTTTCCATAAATGGTTGGAAAGAAAACGAGAAAAATTCTCCATATAGTATTCATCTATTTGTTACATGCTGGACTATAAAGGCATATTTGTTTCACTTATACGAATGTTTTGTGTCAAGGTTTCAAATCATATTTTTTGAAATTATATTTTCATGATTATTATTTTCAGGAATATTTGTTGGTAGAAATTAAAGTTTTTTGAAAATAATTGTAAAATTGTTTAATTTAATATTTTAAAAATAAATAAAAATAAAAATAATGTGATTCGTAGTGGAAAGTTGTAGTTGATTGAACTTATTTCTATAGGAATATTATATTCCCACCTTTTAAATTTTGGAATAAAAATAGAAGAACCATGTGTAAATATGATTCCTGAGAATAAAAAGTATCTTGAATTTTTTCCAAATAGTCGTATTTTTAAAAATATTTTTTTCAACTTTGAAACAAACACACCTTAAAAGTTTTTGAGAGAAAAACCAAAAGAAAGTTTAGTGACGCGCGTGAACCGCAAGTGCACAGTTGTGTTAAGTAATAGTGGTCGAGTCCATAAGGAGATGTATGATTACCGAATTTTACTCCAAATATGTTTATTTAAAGTGATTGCAAAATGTGTTTGTTTGATGCAGATTGAAAATAAAAATTGACAAATAATTAAAATAGGACATGAAGTTTGTGATTATCTATCTTGACTCACCCTGATGAATTTTCAAGTTTGATTACGAGAATATTTTTAAGCATTTTATTTATAGAAAAGTATAGAAAAGTGTGTGTCGCTAGGTTTCCTAGCGTGCGCAATCTAGACGTTGATCTCGGAACCGCTAATGACTTTCTCATTAAAAAGTGAGTTGCCTTGTCACAGTGGGCGCCTCGCTACTCTATTATTTAGAAATCCGTCTTCGGATGTCAAATCTGTTAAATATGCAATTCTTTATTTTATAAAGATTAGATTTGATTTAGAAAGACCAGATTTGATTTAGAAAGATTAGATTAGATATTTTTGGGCTTTTATAATTTGCACTTGCAAGTTAACCTAAACCTATAAATAGGGAGGAACCCTTATTATTGTAATCATTAAGTTTGATAATCACAGTTTTGCAGTTGCAAAGTGATAATAAAATTCCACAGTTGTGGGCAGAGAGTTACTCTACAGTTCATACTCATCTTCTTTAAACGTGTTCTTATTTTTTTTCATTTTTATTACATAACAATCTTGAGATCAAGATTGAGAAGAATTCACCATAGATTATGGTTGAATTCCAACATCTAGTATTTAGAGCTTCGGTTTTGATTCAAGAGAAGAACAATTAGGATGACGAAGAATCACCTGAACGGTCACTTTCCAGCAAATCTTCCAATTCTAGAGAAAGATAATTATGAGAATTGGTGCAAGCAGATTAATGTGGTTTTCTGTTACCAAGATATTTGGGATCTTGTGAAGGAGGGATTATCACCGCTTGAAAAAACTGCGACAGATCAAGAGAAAGCAACATATAAAGAGTTGAAGAAGAAAGATTATAAAGCTCTCTTTATAATCCATCAATGTGTTGATCCATATAACTTTGAAAAGGTTAGTGATGTAGAATCGGCAAAAGAAGATTGAGCGATTATTGAAAAATCATTTGGAGGCACAGAGAAGGTGAAAGATGTGAGGTTACAAACTCACAAAAGGACTTATAAATTGTTTCAGATGGAAGACAATGAAAGTATAAAACATTTCTTCACCAGAGTTATAAAGCTGGTGAATCAAATCAAGGTATGTGGAGAAGTGTTGATATCAAGATTAGTTGTGTCAAAGATCTTGAAGTCATTGGCTTCAAAGTTCGACCACATGGTAGTAGCCATAGAAGAGTCGAAAGGCTTGTCAGTATTGGCGAAGGAAGAGATTCAAGGGATGCTTGAGTCTTATGAACAAAGGATGGCAGAAAGAGCTGCAGGAAAGTTGAAGAGTGATATGGCTTTGCAGGCGCAGTCAGAAAAAGAAAGGAAAGGCAAAGGAAGCTGGAATGAAAACAAAGGTATATGAGACTACACCAACTCGACTGGTCAAAATAATCATGAAGGAAACTGGTCGAATCATAGAAAATCCTTGAGCAAAGGCAACCAAAGACGTGGTGTTGCAGGTATAGGAAGAGGTGGTGGTTGAAAGCTTGACAAAATTCATATTCAGAGTTTCAATTGTCAGAAGTATGGTCACTATTTTAGTGATTGTCCAAAAAAAAAAGAATCAGAAAACTGATGCAAAGCTGGTGAAACATGAAGAAGAAGAAGAAAAGGTGTTGCTAATGGTCGCAACAAGAGATGGAGAGAGATTTCAGGACCAATGGTACTTTGACTCAGGGTGCTCATCACACATGACTGGAAGAAAAAATTGGTTTGTTTACATGAAGCCCTCGTGGAAGAACACGAAGAAGTTTGCAAATGAAAACACTCTAGTAGCTGAAGGTGTTGGTGATGTTCAAATCATGAGGATGGATAGCAAGAAATAAATAATTTCCAATGTGTTATACATAACAGGCATGAAAAGTAACCTACTCAGTATAAGACAGCTTGCTTAAAGGAACTACAAGGTAGTTGTCAAAGACAAGATGATGAGAGTTCTCAACACAGGTGGTAGGTTGATCTTGAAGGCTCTAATGTCTTAGAATAGGACCTTCAAGATCGAACTCATTGTGCCTAGCAACTGCAGCCAACATAGATGAATGGTTATGGTATTTTTGACTAGGCCATCTCAACTTCAATGACATCAGAGAGCTAAAGAGAAGAAATATAGCTTCAGGATTACCTGAAATCGACATTCCAAGTGAAGTCTGTGAAGAGTGTGTTCAGTCGAAAAAACATAAGAATAGCTTCAAGAAGGATGCAGGAAGGAATTCGAAGGCAATTCTGGAAGTCATATACTATGATGTATGTGGTCTAATCCAGATGGGTTTGATTGGAGGCAACAGATACTTTGTCACGTTCATAGATGATTACAGTCAGAAGTTGTGGACTTACCTCATCAAGAAGAAAAGTAATGTGATCGAGGTATTTTCCATATTCAAATCTATGGTCGAAAGACATAGTGGTCGAAAGCTGAAAACTATGAAGGCTAATAGTGGTGGAGAGTATGTGTCGAAAGAGTTCGATGCATTATATGAAAAAGAAGGGATTATGCATGAGGTGGTGTCACCCTACACTCCACAGCAAAATGGAATTGCAGGAAGAAAGAACAGAGCTATCATGAACATGGTGAGAAGTATGTTGAATGGAAAGCATTTACCCAAAGAATTATGGTGAGAAGCAGTTTCGACAGAAACATACATATTAAACAGATGTCTGACAAAGAAGCTTGAAGGAATCACACCAGAATAATGTTGGTCTGGTGTCAAGCCTAGCCTCAGTCACTTTAAGGTGTTTGGATCTATAACACATAGACATGTTCCAGGTTAGTTGAGAAGGAAGCTTGATGATAAGTCGAATCAGATGATCTTGATAGGATATCATTCGACTGGAGGTTATAAACAGTTCGACTCAGTGTATAAGCAGGTAGTGATCAGCAGGGATGTAATCATAGATGAGCTTAAAGAATGGGATTGGACTGAGAATTTCTAGAAGGATTCAGTGAGAATCTCTTGTGAAAAACCAACCACTGAAGTCGAAAGAGAAGTTGACAGGAACAAGTTAGAGATGAAGCAGACCCAAGCAGACGTCGACGAACAAGACACATTCCTGCAAGGTTGCAAGAATCTGTGATTACATCAGATGATGTGGTCGTTGAAGAAGGTGAGTTGATACATTATATTTTCTATGCAGATGTTGAATCAGTCAATGCAATTGAGGCGTTGAAGGATTCGAAGTGAGTGAAAGCTATGAATGAGGAGTTAGAGTCCATCGAAGTCAACAACACTTGGTTAACCTAAATCATCAAGTTTGATAATCACACTTTTGTAATCATCAAGTTTGATAATCATACTTTTGCAATTGCAAAGTGATGATAAAATTCCACAGTTGTGTGCAGAGAGTTACTCTGCAGTTCATACTCGTCTTCTTTAAACATGTTTTTGTTTTTGTTTATTATCATTACATAACAATCTTGAGATAAATATTGAGAAGAATTCACCATGGATCATGGTTGAATTCCAACAAAATTAATATCTTTTGATACATGATCGACATATATGTTTCCTTTGTTTAGAAACTGACATAGACGTGTGAATTGTAACTCGGATTCTAAAATAAAAAGAAACTTCAAGGTTTATTTTCGTAATACATGATGGACAAATTCATTAGGGGTTGTCATGAGATATGCTCTCACAAACTCTTGTCCTTAAGGGACTACTCATACATAATGAGAGGTAAACAACAATAATAAAGCAATTTAGAAACTTTGCGAGAAAATAAATAAATTAGAGCAAGAAAACTAATAACAACTTGACATGAAAATGAAGGCAAGATTGCAATACGGAAAGTGGAAAAAAATTACAAGAGTTTGTAAGAAATTAAGTTCATAATCAAAGCAAAATACAAAAGAGAATAATAATTGTAATGTATGATGATAGTAGAAGTAATCATTTTGCTTGATACCTAAGCCTTTATTTATACTAATCCAAGGCATAAGTCACTCTTATTAGTACTAATTTCGAACTTTACTACTACTAACCACTATTTATCAATTCTATGGAGGTTATGGATGATAAAAGGTCACAAAAACTGCTCAAAAGTTAAAAGTTTGTAACTGCCTGAGGACTAACACAAGTCGTATTAGGGAGCACAAGCTGGTCATGTCAGCCTCAGTTTGCTGGTATGGGGCGTGAAAACAGAAATAAAATAAAAAAGAAACACAATGCATTTATCGTTTATCATTTAGCCACTGAAATTCTAGCACGCAGATACCAGATATCACAACACTGGGATCAAAATAGCTTGATAACACAAATACAAATTCAAAGATTTAAATGACAGAAAAGTAAAATTAATATCAGTACTTGTTAACCAAGTTCGGTGCAACTCACCTACATATGGAGGCTACCAAGACATGAAGGAAATTCACTATGATATTATTAGTTCAAAGCTAAACTCCCCCGTTTACAACTTCTCTCCTAATCACTACCTTGTGCAACTTCTACCTAGAAACCCTCTAGATATGAGATTCTCCTCTCACTTTCTTATCAGTCACAGTCCCAGTGACAATTCAACAGTTACCAACAACAGAAGTGTCAACCCTTCAAAGTACAATACTTAGTTTTGCTTAAAAGCTTTAACCAAAAATAATACACTCTTGCTTAAAAGCTTTAGAGTGGACAATTAACAATGAACAATTGGTGTTCCTTAATGCATCAGAAGATACATGAGTGACATATAATTAACAAGCACTAAATCCTAAAGACCAACCAAAACATGGCTAATCCTTATTCTCCAATTTCTTCACGTGTTGTTCTTTTTCAAATAGGGTTAGGTCTTCTCTTTAAATAACCTTTTGTCCACTTGGACTTGGGCTTCTTGAGGCGCAAAAATAGCAGCAATCAATTTTAACTCACTGCAAAGCATCCTGCACAGTAATAGGCACAAAATACAAACTTTCCTTAAAAAGGCTCAAGAATCCTTTTTATGAAAACAAACACAATCTGTCAAAATGTAAATTCCCATAATGTACTCCCATAAATAACGCACACGTGTAAATCAGAACATACTCAAAAGACACACTAAAAATACCAAAATAGCCACTAATCCTGTCATACCCTAATTTTTGACCCTAAGATTCTGTTTTTCGTTTTGCATCATCTACATAGCATAACACGCACTTCATCTTGCATAGTGTCAGAAATGTCAGTCAGAATAAATTTGTTGGATTTACAAACAAACCAATCTAAATTTATTTCAAAATCTGTCCAAACGCTATATTTTTCCAATATGTTTATTTCGCGCTGATTATTTTGGTGTGTTCATTTTATTTTTTCCAGCACTTTTCTGTCCGACTTTTTATTTTGTTTTTATTCATTTTTATTTAAATAATCATTAAATTTATTTATATTTAATTAGATATTTAATGTAAAATTTCTTTTTTTTTAATTAATTTTATTTTTAATTTATTTATTAATATTTTCTTTTTAAAAAATATAAAAACATAATTTTTAATTCTTTTTATTCTTATCCTATTATAAAAAACAAAAAAAAAACATAAATTTTAATTCTTTTTATTCTTATCTTATCATAAAAACTACAAAAACATGATTTTTAAGTTATTTTATTCTTGTCTTATTATAAAAAAAAAAAAAAAAAACAAAGTTATTATCATGCTTGTCTATTTTCTAGTCCTATATATATGCATTAAAAAAAATAAAGGATACACAAACAAAAAATTCAAAACATGAAAAGTAAAAGGAAGTTAGAATCATGAGCTCCATCGTCACACCGCTTCCGGAGTCATCCACGTAATCGTCACCGAGAATCGATTGCAACCGCTTTGACGCTGCACTCCATCAAGACTCCGCCAACACACACCAATTGATGCCTCTTTTGCACTCAGATCTGACTCTGTTCCACGTGACAAGCTCGTGTCGTTGTGACACTTTGATTTCGATAACTCGTGCTCTTCTCTATTATCGTTGGGTGCTTGCTTTAATTTATGTTATCACTTGTCTGGTTGTTATGACTATATTACAATTATGTGTCATGAATTTATGTGATTTTTTTATATAAAAAATTGGTTTGAGAGATAGAGAGCATTGAGATCAAATCAGAGAGATTGAAGAAATTAAATTTGAAATAGAACTTTCTCTGTTTAACTGTGTTTTTATTTTATTATTATTTTCTTTTATTATAGGAACACATGTCAAGATGTCATTGGATAGTATATTAAAATTTAAAAAATTTAAAAAAAGAACATTTGGTTAAACTCTAATTTTTTAATCTTGTTATTAAACAGAGAAAAAAAGGGATGATGCCCCTTTGTGCCGTTTTTTTATATATTATTATTTCTTTTTTTAAATTGTTTTTTAGACTTTAACTTTTTATTTATTTATTATTATTATATGAAAAAAAATTAAGGTTTATGTTAATGGGTATTAGATTAATGTCTAACTTGGTGTCACACCCATGTTCTTTTTAAAAGCTACACATCCATGATTTTTTTTACACCCTTTTAATTTATTTAGATTTATTTTTTTTAATTGTTGGTTTTATTATTAACTAAAAGTCTCAATTTTGATTAATTAAATTTTTAATGGATTGATTGAATTTTTAAAAAATTCTAATTGATTAGTTTTTTAGTGAATCTTAATTAAAATTTTGATTAATCGTGATTAGTTACCTGTCAATTTACCCGTGGATGTTTGACATTCCTATATGATTTGAATCTCCAAGTCCCCTTAGATTCTCAATTCGACTTTGTCTTCAATAAATCGAATCAATGTTAGACATTAGGATCAATTATTGCATGATAACAATAAGATAGTTTTTCCCTTCAATCTTATTTTAGATTCATAGAATTAGGTTAGTTCCTTTCGGATGTTAACTAGACAACCTACAATTAGGTCCGTTTTTTCTCCCATGAGATAATTAGACATGAATCATCCTTAGTCGAGATATAATTATCCTACCTCATGACATAGTTGATAAAAACATAGATTCTTTTTCTCTTGAGAGAGGTATGTGGCATACCCGTCGATTCTATATCTGAGTTGGAGTCCTTCTCTTAATGTGAAGCAAAGACCCGTCTTCTACATGTTTGTGGAGGTTTAAGTTGAGTATTCTTCTTGAGATGACGAATCATCTCTTCTCCTAAAATCAATCAACAACTCCTCCCCCTGGAACCTTGATCATAATCAAGAGTTCCTCACTCTCATCCCTTTAGGGGAACTACGAATTCTCTGATTCCATTCTCGTCAGGATACGTAGGCACGAGATGCAATGTCTTGCAGAGCATACTTAGAAATAACACCTTAGGTTTCCCCTTTACCTTTTCACCTTTAGCAAACAGATAACAATTAACAAATAACACAATAAAACAAGAGGTTCCTGTAGAGTACTACAGATACTTAGGATGTTAGCACCTTCCCTAGGCATAACCAACCCCCGAACCTTAGATTCTCTTTTGCTCTGTATTGTATTGCATATTTTGTGTTATTCATTATTTTTCCCTTCCCTTGGATAAATTAAAGATCGGTGGTGGATTATGATTTGCGATTCAAGTTAATCAATAGTTTGATATCTGATTTTCACTGCGACAGAAATGGCGAATTCACTAGGGATTTCTTTCGAGGGTTTCCCCTAACTTGTTTTATTTGTGTTATTTGTATATCTGTATAGTTGTATCTGCTTGGGTTGTTACCTTTGTGTAGTGAGATAAGTCCTATACCCGAACTTGAGTGCACTTAAAATAGAAAGGCGATACATTCAAGGAGGCTTATAGGGAGTTGATTCCCGACCAAGCTGACTTGAGAAATTACCATTCAGTTGAGGCCCTCTTGGGAGTAGTGTTGTTGAACGAGTATTCGTGAAAACCTTACTACTTTCAACCTAGGAGCCCGTGACATTGAGAACCTTTAGTTACCTTTAACCCAACTTGGCCTTCTTAGGACATAATGCGATGACTATGAGGGGGGGTATTTCCAAAATAGTTGTTACGTGATACTACACTCAAAAGAGGTTCTCTTGAGAATATTATTAACTACTGAGTATTTGGGAAATTGATAATATCCCAAAGACGGAATGATGACTTTGGGAAATTTTGTAGAACCCGTTGTACAGGTACAAATGAACCCTTGGTACGCACCTTTTGGATGGGTATACTTGTGTTTATGCATACATACATGCATTCATGCACCATTTTTGTAACCTTTTTTCAAAGAACTTAAAGTTATGCTGCGAACATCATAGGTTCTACCATGGATTGTGGAAGTTGTACTTTATTAATCCTTCAAGTTTTCAATGAAATAATACATTTTCAGTTATCAAAAGTGGTATCCACTTTATGGTGTTTGCAAACATAAATTTTGAGCTCTTTGAATTGCATTTTACATTTGCATAACATACATCATGTAACATTGCATCATTTGCATACAACTTTTCATAAATAAAACTCATTCGACCTTCTGTCCTTGTGTCACTCAGCTGATCTCTTGATGTTCAAACGGAGCTTGGAGTAGTTACTGAAGGATAATGAAGAGGACATGGGATGTGGATCCCATGTCAGGCTTCAGAGTGATGACTAACCCGATGTTTGACTTTCCTCTTGAAGATAATGCTCCACAAGTGGATGTTCCTACTTATTCCCAGTCTGTACAAGATAACCATGTTGTTCAAGTTGATGAAAGAGATTCCCGGTTTCTGTGGTATATGACAAATCCTTAGAATGTCCACCCGGTGATAAAGGAGAACGATCCTAGAGTTGCAAAAATCGAGGAAGGATTTTTGTGATCTCGAGGAACAATTGAAGATGATGAAATAACTTGATGCATCTGGTCTTAAGGCTCATGACTTGTGTCTAGTTCCGGGCGTGATTATTCCCCCAAAGTTTAAAATGCCTGTCTTTGACGATGTTTTGTTGAAAGATGGTTGCTTATATTGACAACGACAAGTTGATGATTCACTGCTTTCAAGAAAGTTTATGTGAGACATCCTTGATGTGGTATATGAAACTAGAAAGGAACCACATCCAGTCTTGGAAAGACCTAGCTGACGCTTTTGTGAAGCAATACAATTATAACATAGACATGGCTCCAGACAGCGGTTAGTTGATGAGTATGAGTTAGAAGGACAACGAATCCTTCAGGGAGTACGTACAACGGTGGAAAGAATTGACACCCCAAGTTCATCCACCACTTCAAAAGAAAGAACTGGACAAGATGTTTCTATGAATGTTGTCAGACTCTTATTATGTCAGGATGGTAGGCGTTATGCCATTAGAATTCTATTTTGGAAGTCAGAGTAAGCATCAAAGACGCATTCAAAAGTGGAAGAATATAAGATAACTCGAATAGCCAAGCTAATGAAAAGAAATATGTTAGTGATTCCCAAGGGGAAAGAAATGCTGAAGTTGATGCAATTTTAGATTCTCCTCAGATCTTGCAAGCTCCAGTTTTGGTGCCTTATCACTAACATTAATATGCAGTGCCTGTTCAGTGCTAACAACCACTACTTTGTGAACTTCCGTGCCAGCAACAAGGGTTGACTCCTCAAGATCAACGTCAGAATTGACAAGCTTGGAATTTGAATTGCCAGAGTTAGCAGAGACTTCTAAATAGTCCAGAAGGAAAGATTCTCCATTTTGATCCAATCCCGATAACTTACAGCCAATTGTGGTCTTGTTTCGCTCGAAACTCGGTGATGACACCCAGCAAGACTAAAGCCATGAAATATCGCCCTTGGTACAATCCAAATGGCAGTTGTGAGTTTCATGATGGAGTAATGGGGAATCTGATTGAAGAGTGCAAGGTTTTCCAAGAAAAGGTTCAAGAGAGGATCGACGATGAGGTGCTGACCTTCAAGGGAGGAAGCTCAATTGTGAACGGAATGCCTTTATGCTGATAGAAAACTAAGAGAGTCCCTTCCAAGCCGATGAAATAAGGAGGATAGCTCATTCCCAAGATTATCAGGTTGTTTGTTTGTTTGCTTGCATTTGTTGTTATTACTTTGATTGTAAAAACATGATTTACATGTAAGAACTTATTTGTTTTGAATGATTAACGCAATGAATATGTTTGTCTTAAAGAAACTTATTCGTATTCACTCGTAAAATATTTTTTCTAATTTATAATGCCAATGTTACCCTAATCTCTTGCTTAGGTAAAGAATTGGAGGAAGGATGACGATATCAAATTTGTAAAATCTTGTTGTATGCTTTTGATAAAACCCTACTGATGATATAAGGTATTGTTTCAAATCTCCAAACACTAGAGATATAAGGAAGATAATCGCTTTTTAACCCCTTTGAGCCTTGAAGTATAAGTTTCCTTCATACAAAAAACCCTCAATTTTAACCTGGGGCAGGGTAGTTTTTAATTAAGCTGATCAAGCGCTCAAACTTAAAAAAAAAAAAGAGTGAACATCCGAGGATCCACTTCGCCTATACCTCACACATTAGGAGGCTAAGAGTCAGATCCACAATGATTATCCCTCAACTAGCCAAAGAGTGAGGTATTCACACATTTTAACAAGTAAAAAATGACTCAAAGTCACACGATTTGTTCATAAATAATAAACAAATAAATAAAAGAAAATCCCGTTAAGTCAAAACCTATGATGGAGACTTAGGCAAACTCCCTCTTTGGCAAATTTTGACTAAAACAATCTTAGCACACATCAGAGGCATACCCAGCGGAAACAAACAGAAACAAAGACAGCAAAAACCACAAACCCAAGCATAATGCTGTCAAAACAATATAGCACACCTTAGAGCATAATGTCACGACATCTAGTCTGACATAACAAAACATACAAAGCAACACAAGCTACATGAGAACATGAAAGCTTTGTACAAACTGCAACCTTGCAAATACATATCAGACAGGTAAACAACTCTCATTGTCATACATAACCAGTACTCCCCCTGAAGGGGAAAACCCAAATCACAAGAAAAAATACACATGGACTCTTGTAGGTCAATAGAGTAGAACCAAGCACCAAACATATGCACCCTCCCCCTGAACATCACAACCTATGTAGAGAAAATGCATTATCCTAGACACAGCAAATCAATAGCAAATGGTTCCATATGAGCAGCAGCAACAAGCATGACAGGCTATCATGACCCCCTAAAAAGTTACATACGGCCAGGCGATAACAATGAAAGCTGCAATTCCCAAGCAGTATTATAAACATGACATGAAGTCATGACATCTGAGCTAACATCATAACAACAAACAAATCAACATTTTACCCCTTTTTAGTCAAAAATTTGACAAAAAGAACACAAAGTAAATGTAAACAAGAAAAAATGGAAACACACAAATATGGAAGCACGAAAACATAATGCATAAAGCATAAACACTGATGGAAACACAAAAGTAACAGATGGAAGCACACATTCAGATCATTTTTATGTGATCTTCCACCTCTTTCCTCTATCAAAGATCTTTCTGCACTCTTTGAAGTTGTCATAAAATTTGGGAGTGTGGATACTGATCTTCCTTGTTACAGCCTTAAAACATGTCTTCTTCAAATTAGTCCTTCTATCTTGCAAGGATCTTTTATTCCATCCACTAACAACTGTCACTTTCTCAGGCCTACCAAACATTATAGGATAGAGGAAATATGCAATATGTATTGCATTCCTCCATTTTTGTAACTGCTACGACTCATCAATGATGCCTTTTCTCACTTCACAACTATATTCTCAAAAACATTTCCATATGAGGCATTATTAAACATAACAGTCAGCTGATCCTTAGTGTTCACACACTTCAAAATCACATCCTTTGTGTTTCCTTCATCAAGATTCCTGATAAGTTGATCATACCTGTCAGGGTTCTTGTTCCAGACTGATTGGATGAAATATCTGATAACATTCAGATCCTTACAATATAACGTCAGAACACCAGCCTTGTCATCATGTTTCTTTAGTATCTGCTTCATCCATACTAATTGAAAGCAACCTCTTCTGATTTTATCATACTCAGCTTCAGTAGTACACTAAGAAAAATATGTTTTCTTCTTGTTAACCTAGACAGTCAGACTATTTTACATATCGCTCATACATTCTACCTTGCATAACTCTTTCATCATAACCTTTGTGTTGTAGACGTAATCCATATCACAATCCATTGTTCCAATGAAGCAATTCAAGATCTTCTTCTCTTAGACAATAGGATTTCTCTTAGATTCAGGACATGAGTTTAATACTTTCTTTGCAAACCTAGTAATGTTTCTTTCTACAGAGTGCTTTGCAGTGATATCATTGGATTGATATGACTTTGCATTAATACTTTGATCTATAAGTCTATCCAATTGCTTCTTGTTCGTAATTCTTTTCATGTGAGATACTATTTTAATATGATTTTGAGAACATAGGGAATACTAACCATTAGTCTATATGTTGGACCTAGGGAAATTGTTGTACTTACACTGGTTGAATATGAATAGGAAACCTCGAGTAGTGGCTAGTGAATTAATGCTCTATTACATCACCTAATCTTGCTTACGCTAGTGTATTAGGGATAGGAAACTCTGAGTAGTGATTAGTGAGCTATATCGTAAGGGATTGGTGATAAAGGTTTTGTTAATTCACTATGGGACTATAATGATAAGATTATTCATGTAAGGCATTAAACATTAACAATAGATAAATAGGGAATTCTATACACAGCCTGATCGCTTTCTTGTTATTGTCAAAACATTTATTTACTTTTCGCATTACAAAATCGAAACCCCTCCCTCATTTACTATTTTACAAGCATTGAACAATTTTTTCTTATTAAAAAGCAATCCTTATGGATTTGATCTTATTTATTACTGCGACATTATCGATGCACTTGTTGAGAAATCATCA
Source organism: Lathyrus sativus (assembly GCA_963859935.3). Lineage (NCBI taxonomy): Eukaryota > Viridiplantae > Streptophyta > Magnoliopsida > Fabales > Fabaceae > Lathyrus > Lathyrus sativus. The sequence goes on along the minus strand of OZ012741.1, from coordinate 658,157,284 downwards.
CAATCAAAGCTACAAAAGTGTCTTATTTTATTTACAATAAAGGCAAAGTTCATTGCAATAATAAAGCTTTCAAGGAAGTTGTTGAAATAAATTTGGTTTATACCATGTTTCCTCTAAGGTTTTGATGATAAAAAAAAGTATTTGAAGAACAATTAGGATTTCTAACTAGCTTATTCATGTGTATAGAATCCAATTTAGTTGATGGAACATGTTCTCTCACAAAAGAAGTTATGGTTTGGTTCAGATCAAGTTCTTGTGAGAGAGTCTGACCCTAAAGATATATTTTGCATATTTCAGAATCAAAAGTGTGCTAACCCTACCTCTGAAACTGATGGATGACAACTCATGCTCAGAAATCATGGGACTCGAGAGTAATTGACATTATCTCCAAAAGATTATGTTGTACTTGTTTCATAGAAGATTTCTCTGGACAAAGGCCTTGTTCAGTGGGCAATTCCTTGACTACGAGTTCCAACACATGATTTGTTGAAAAAGAAGATGTATTAAAAGATTTAATTTGAAATTAGTCATTAGGTTGTTTCAACGACTGTATTTCTTCAGCTATAAAAGGAGCAGAAGATTAGAAGATCACCTAAGAGAATAACACTACAACTACAACTGAAATTTACACTCACTCTACACCATTTGTATTAGCACCAGAGAAGTTAATCCCTTAATAGTTATTATTCTTTCATAGCTTAAGAATCTTAAGTGTTAAAGTGTTTTGTATTATATTTAAACACCTCTGATTGTTAATCAAGTGTTGTTGTAAGTTATTCCTTCTTTAAATAGTAAGTTTAGATAAAGTCTCTTGTTGTGGTATTGAGCAAGGAAGTCTTGAATTGTAGGTCTAAGCATTAAAGTCTTAGATTCGAGGAATCTGAGCAACAAAGTCTTGGACGGTAGGTCTAAGCAAGGAAGTCTTGAATCCGAGGGGTTTAAGTAAGGAGGTCTTAGATTTGTGGAATCTAAGCAAGCAAGACTTAGGCTACAGGTCTAAGCAGAAGAAAGTCTTATACTTGGGAGTATAAGCAGTTGTAATCAATTTGATTATAATGGAAATCTCTTGTGCTGTAAGGAAATTGGACTACTTTCAGTTAGAGAGGAACCATGGTAAATTATGTGTGTTCTTTTCCTATTTATTTGCCTTTGTTATTTTATATGCTGTAACTTGTTAATCAGATTCTGAACTTCTGTTTAGATTCTGAACACTAGTTCAGAAGTAGAAATGATTTGGCATGCACAATTCAACCCTCATTTCTTGTGTATTTTTCCCACCTTCAGTTGGCATCATAGTAAGGTCTATGTGTAACACTTAATAGTGGTACAAATAAATATCCAAAGATAAAAATATGTCTTCTAAGGATCTTACTGCTAGTACCTCGGGAAGAGGAAATGGGATTTCTTATGATTACAGTGCTTTTGAGAGAAATTATTATTCTGCTAAACCTCTTGTATTCAGTGGTGATTCCTCTGAGTTCGAATGATGGAAAAACAAGATGTACACTTATATCATTGGACTTGATCATGATTTGTGGTATATACTGGAAGATGGTATTGAGATCATCGTTGATAGTGTTGGTTTGATATATGACATAAAAACTTCGACTCCAGCTCAAAAGAAAATTTATAGAAAACATCACAGAGTCAGAGGTATTCTGGTCGATGCTCTACCACATGCTAAGTATCTGAAAATCATTGATAAGTCATCCACTAAGACTATCTTAGAATCATTGTGTTCTACCTATGAAGGGAATCAACAAGTTAAAGAAGCGAAAGCTAACTTATTGGTACAAAAGTATGAGTTGTTCAAAATGAAGGATGATGAGGACATTGAAACCATGTTCTCCAGGCTTCAGATTCTTGCATTAGTCCTTCAATTGTTAAGTAAGAGTTACTCTGCATCAAATCATGTTAAAAAGATTATGAGAAGCCTCCCTTTGAAGTTTAGACCTAAAGTAACAGTTATTCATGAAGCTAAAGACCTGAATACGCTATCTCCTGAAAGTCTAATTAACAAACTTCAGAGACATCAGATGGAACTGAATGGAGATGAGTCTTCAAATAAATTTAAATCTCTTTCCTTGAGATCTGCTTCTAAAAAATATGGTGAAAATCAAAAAGGCTTTCAAAGATCAGTAAAAATGATGAAACTTCTGAAGAAGATTCTGATGTTAGATCTGATGATGATGATATGACATGCTTCATCAGATGATTTCAACAAATGGTTAGAAGGAACAAAATATTTTCTAAAAGAAATGGCTTTAGAAGATCTAACTCTAAAGCGAAAGATGAAGATAAAATTTGCTATAATTACAACAAACCTGGTCACTTCAGAGTTGATTGTCATGATCTTCAGAAAGATAGTCAAAAGAAAGGAAGTCATAAGAAGGATAACTTCAGGAACAAATTTAAGAAGAATTTTATGGCAACATGGGAAGATCTAGACGATGAAGATTCAGAAAAGGAAGATGAAGCCAATATAGCGTTGATGGCTCACACATCTGAAGAAAAACTTTTTTCTGAAACATAGTTGAAGATGAAGATGAGGTACTATCTTATTTCTCTTACTCTGACTTTATTTTTTGCATGCTTAATCTCATGAATCGCTTCAAAGATCAAGCCAGTCACATTAAAATTTTAAAAAGAGGTAACTTTATTTCGAAAGAAAAACTAAAAGTAATCAGCATATCTCAAAATGAATGTTCTACTTTGGGTAAACATGATATAGCATTTCAAAGTTTCATCACATATGGCATTGATATAACTAAACTTGCACCAATGATTTATGGAATTGGCAAAATCAATAGAGAAGGTTTGAGGTATGTAGCACCCCAAAATTTTCCCATCCTTTTCTCTTGTGTTTTGGCTTATGTATCCTTTTATTTTCATATTCATTTATGCACAACATAGTTCTAGACAAGGGATTAAGGTAGCATGGTTTGATTCTCAAGAAGAAGAACATGTTTCTTCAACCTCAAGGAAGGTTTTCTTCTTGACTTTGTGGCATTCTCAAGCCCAAGGGCCCTTCATCATCAAGTGTGGTTCAAGAAAACATCATTTCAAGGTCATATTTGACTCACCATGTCTTATCTTGCAATAAATGTTCAAGAGATTCAAAGTTGGTTCAAGGTGTTTGACCTAATTTAGCAAATTGTGGATGTTATGGTCAAATGGGCATAACTCCTTAAATTTTCAACATTTTTAGGTGGTTCTTTTTCTAATAAACTCTTCTCATCATCCTCAACAAACACTCTTTGAAGGGAAAGGTCCAATGGTTCTTGGAAAGTCATCAAAAGTATGGAGACATTATAGGTCATTTTGAGTTTTGAAGAGATTTTCTTGCCAACTTCCAAAGGTCATAACATGGTCAATTTTCATCATTTGAGGGCCATTTTTTTTCTAAAATGAACTTGAATATGTCCTCTACAACTTTGATTCAACATGGAAGTGCCAAAAACCTATGGAAGACCTTATATGTTATCAAAACATTAAAGGTCATCTTTGGTCCTTAAAAAGACTTGAATTTTTTCTAAGTGTTTTGTGAATTTGAATCTTTTGATGCAAGCTACTTTGAAGATCCATACCTCTCAGCTCAGATTTCCAAATCAATACTTTTTTTTCACATTGCAAGGATTTCATCTTCCTTTATCCAATGTAAGAAGAATCAATTCATAAAGCCTCCTACATTGTGAGAACCATGGTTGCAAAGTTTGAATTTCAAAACTGAGTTTTCCTTTGAAGTCAGAATTAAATTTGATTCATGTGCCCTCTAATCATCAAATTAAGGCACGAAATCAATCTGAACATGATTAACAAACTTGCCTAAGCTAATTAGAGCATTGAAACGCAAGTTTTGGTTGAGTTTTGACATTCTGCAAGTCACACTTTACTCATGACACAGGTGTGCAGGAATTCACCTCAAATTGCATCATTCACCCTCCATCAGCATTCCAAACTTCTCTCCTATAAATAAGGACTTGATTCCACCCATTTCCACAAGCTTTGATAGCCAGAATCACCCTGCTAAGATCCCATTTGAACTCTTAAGCTTGAGTTTTGTTTTTTCATTTCCACACCTTAATCACCCAAAATCTCCACTTAGTTAGCTTCATCTACATTTAGTGAAGCTAAACAGCTTAAGAACTTGAAGAATCATGGCCCGAATCAAGCTTGGTAACTCCATTTTTCAGAGCTTCAACAGGTACAATTCTCAACTATTTTGATTAAAATTTGTTGCTGAGATGTAGTCCTTGATGCACTGATGTTATTAGCGTTATTAGATTTTAGTTGTAGTTGAGTTTAACATGTTAATTTTCAAATCCATGTTTTGAATTCCATCTGGTTTTTTCCAAATCTAGTGAGTTGTATGTAAAAGAAATTTGGCGCGATGATATGGTTGAGATCGTCTTGAAAAGACGCATCAAATGAAACCACTATGAGCACCAATGGTTATGGTTTGATGAAACCACATATTTCTGCAAATCTCTACTAGTTTCAAATGGCTGGAGGGTAAAGATGATGAGTTGACATCATCTGACCGTCCAACAAGTCACTTGTTTTAATCCTATGTTTTTGACTTTTAATGGTTGGATATGATGAGTTTTACTCAGATCCACCGTGAATGTGCGCTTCTAAGCCATCAGATTAGCCACATCATTTAATGAACGTAGATCCAACGCGCCTTGCTTTTTCTGTTTTATTTTCTTTTTCAAAGTTGTTTTTAAATTCATTTCATTTTTAGAAATTCATAGAAAATTCATTTTTCATCAGAAAATACCAAAATATTTTCTAAAACTTACTTTTATTTTTCTCTTTTTGATTCTTATTTTTGTGCATTTTTATTTTTTACTTTAATATTTTTCTTGAATTTTAATTTGTTTGAGTTTATTTTAATTAGTTTAAAATTCTTTTTAGGCATTTTAAAATTGTGAGAAAAATATCATATGATCCTACGATGGTCTTTGACCTATGGTGATTTTTCTTTGTTTTTTTTTTATTTCTGGTTTTGCTATTTTTCATGATTTTTGGATTATTTGCTTGATGTTAATTAGTTTAAGATTCTTTTTAGGCATTTTAAAATTGTGTGAAAAATATTATATGATCCTATGATGGTCTTTGACCTATGGTGATTTTCTTGGGTCTCATTTGTGTTTTAATTAATTTCTATCCTTTTATAGGTTTTATTTGACTTTTTAGTTAATTTTTTAATTAGTTTTGAATTGCAAAATTATGTGAAATTATCTTCTAGTCCATTTTTGAGTGGTATTTTGATCTTCCTCGAGTCATTTGGGATTTACATGCTTGCTTGATGTTCCTTTCCTTTTGTGGATGATGATTTGGATGTGTGATTCTTTCTTGAGGATTGTTTTGAATTCAACTTGTGTGATCTTGTGTGTTCATGGGTGGATGTTAACTTGATGATCATGTTGGTATTATGGATGCTTCTTATGTTCATGTCATAATCATATGCATTTTCCTTTAGGGTTTTTGTTGGCATGCTTGTTTTATATGGTTTTGAGTTGCTTATGAAAGAGGTCTAACTTGACTCTTTGTGCTCTCTCTTTGATCATTGACATGATTTGAGTATGATATGTTGTGCTATTGCCCTACATGTTTCTTGTTTCATTTGACTTCATTCCACCTTGCTTGATCGTTGATAATACCTCCTGTTGGACTTTGAGTCACTTGTGTGTGTTTGGACATCAAATTGTTTTAACTTTCAATCTTTGAGTGTGGTTTGACATGTATGCACTTTGGTTTACTTTGACATGTTGTTGATGTTTACCTTGTTTGATTGAGATCAATACTTTCTTGTTTGATGCCTTGTCCTTTGAGTTTGAACTTCCATGCTTGTATACTTGGTGTTGCATTTCTCTTTCATTTTTCTTTCATCTCCTTTCTTTTTGAACTTGTTTAAGTTTCATCTTTATTTTCATTTGTGATTAAATTGGATAGTGTTTACTTGTGTTTTCTCACATGATCCCTTAGGATTCCTAGTCCCACTTAATTTCTGATTAAGGTGGGAATAGAAGAGACATTAGGCTTTCAATCCTTTACATGATAACAATTAGGATATTCCCTTTTTGACCTCAACTTTAGGTCCATCATCTGTATGATAACATTAGGTAGACTTCCCTTCTATCCTAACCTTATAATCATTTTGTATGATAACATTAGGGTTTTCAGCTTCCCTTTAGTGCTTTCTTTTATGTGTTCTCTTCTCATCTCAAATAACTCTAAGACACTTAATAAAAAATGATGAACATTGTGCGCCAAGATCCTTAAGCATATGGGAAATGACGAGTGAGGGGTTTCCCCTCACTTGTCTAGAGTGTCTAGTGTATGCCCCTTGGGCGATATATGACGCATTTGCTCCTATATCATAGTATTTAGTGCAACGTGAATCTCAAACAAATTCAATTCACTTCTATAAAACTCTTAAACCAAATTCAAACCTTTTTATCCTTTGGGATTTGTTTCAAAATAATTTTCAAAAAAGAGTATGTTATTTTTACATTCTATCGCAAACAGGCATCAACCCTAACTGCTGGAATGGGAACTTAGCTTCACTCATAAAAGACACTTAACTAACTAGTGGTCTAGTTACCTAAACTAAGTTTGCTCTTATTTCTCATACCAGATGAGGATACATAGGCACAAGACGGAGATGTCTTGGCGAGCAACCTTCCCCACATCGCCCGTAGTTTTCCGAACTACATTGACTCTGACTTTCCCATTGCACGAGGGAATACGTAGGTATAGGGCGACGATGTCCTATCGTGTCTACTTTTTCTTTTCCCTCCCTTGTTTAATAGTAGCTTTCAGATAACACACCTTTTGATTAGACAACAAGCATGGATCCCTTTGAGTACAACGAACGTGAGGGGTGCTCATACCTTCCCCTTACATAACCAACTTCCGAACCCAAGATTTGGTTAGAATGACCTTGTCTTCTCCTTTCTTTTAGGTTTTCTTTGATCGATTCCTTTCCCTTCCTTTGGGATAAATAAGATTCGGTGGCGACTCTTCTGTTTGTTTCCACCGGTCTTTTCACAGTTGCGACAGCTGGCGACTCTGTTGGGGACTCTGGTTCCCTATGTGAGTCAATCCTAGCGCTTGTATGTTTTATATCTTTGGGTGTTTTTATGCATATGTATGTGTATATTTATTGTTTTACATTATTTCATTTGCATTTTACTTTCTGCACTTTATTATTGTTATCATACTATGTTGTTGTGTTGTTGGGTGGTTTATTCCATGAGAGATAAGCCTAATACCCATGATTGAGTATACACATAGGATTAGTGTGGAGAGTATTGTGGACTTGTGTGGCATCTTGACACGCAAGAGTTCACATGAAATTCGCGTCCAGATGAGGTTTCCTTTGAAGACATCCTATCCTATGCATCTTGGACAGTTGAGGGGATGTTGGATCTGAAAGCTAACGACTCTGGAGACTATTCATTGGGAATTCAGTTGAGACCTCCTTGATTGACCATGATGCTAAACTAGAAATGGTGAACATATCATTGTTTCTCAACCTAAGAGTCCATGATACTGATGACCTGCGTAGGATGTCTTACCTTTCAAGAATAGACACTACCTATGAGAGGGATGGGTTTTGCCGGAAACTTTGACCTCCAACTAACCCAATTTTCTGGTTTTCTTGTCAGAGCGGATGTTTGACCTTGGATATTATGGTCTTTTGTCAGAGTTTTTGGTTTTCCTTATTAGAGTGGAGCTCTGGTTATATTCAATAAGCATCACATTAGCATTTTGATACCTTGATCTCCTTGTCTGCATTTGCATAATCATCTTGCATATTAACATTGCGTGTGTATATGTTCTCAGGTTGTCGTCTTTCCTTTAATTCTAGTAATATGATATGCTATTGAGATGGAGGTTGAGATGAAGAAGATCACCATACACAAATTTCCATTGCCGGAGTTGGGACATTTATTTGGTCTGATTTTTATGGCTGATCCTGACGTTTTTGAAGATTTCATAAAGGATTATGAGAGGATTCTAAGTCTTGTCCGTAAATTCACAAACTACGAGCAAAGATCCATTCATGCTTTACTACAGTTCTATGACCCTCCACTACATTGCTTCCCTTTTCCAGACTATGTGTTGGTTCCTACTTTGGAGGAGTTCACTTTTATTTTGGGAGTTCTAGTCCTAGATGAAGTGTCTTTCTTTCGTTTCGATGAGGAGCCTAATCTCGAGAAATTTGATAATGCTCTTTATTTGAGCAAGTCTGATTTGATTGATGACGTGGTCTGCAGAAACGGAGTTTCTGACTTTGTGATCCAGAAAATAGCAAGTGTACTACTTTGCCAATGTAGTAATAAAGGGGATTTCCCCAAATGTCGATCTCAAGGACTGCTTGACGATATAGAGTTCTGGTTTTATTTTAGTTAAACAAAAGCTCTAGGGTTTTAAAAAGGTTTTTGTTTAATTATAAAAATATTTTTAAGGAAAAGGGAAAATTGACTAATTGGTTTAAACAAATATGAGTAACCTTCTAGGGAAGACGTATGACCCGACTCAGTAACAACTCTAAATTAACATGCAACGACTTATTGTAACTACTTAATTACCATTCTTTAGAATGTTTACTCTCCTTAGTGAGAAAACCTTTAATCCTCTACCCTAATTCATACGTCCATAAAGAATTATAAGTGAGATCAAGCAATCAATTATCAAGAATTATTCTGGTTCCTATAGGGTATCCCTAGTCCTAGGTGATATCTACTATAGGATGATCAAAAGCAAAGCCTTAATAACGGCGGCCAGCCTAATCATTAATCGTAAATCAACCCTTGTTGGTTCGATAGGGAAAGTATTAAGAACAACTAGAGATCAAATCAATTATTAAATAAAGTAAATATCAGTGCAATAATAATATCAGAGTTATTACATATTCAAATCAGGGAAACCTCCTAGCATTGGGGGGTTTAGCTACTCATAATATTCAAAGAAAATACAAAATAAAAACTAGACATTACAAGATAAGAGGGTTCTTGGATCTTCAATGGCTTTCGCTCATAAAAACCTTCAGTTCCCCAATCACCTTGATCTATCAGCTGACACGGGCGACCGTGTAGGCTCCCTGTCTATCTGGAATCAAACTTTTCTGTTCCAGGCATGCTAACACGGCCATGTCAGCTGACACGGGTGGCCCTGTCAGCCCCTTGGAATCTCTTTTTTTATTTCAAGCATGCTGACACGGCTGTGTCAGCTGACACGGGCGACCGTGTCATCCCCCTGGAATCTCTTTCTTGCATCTTTTCTTGGTCATGCATATCCTCCTAAAACGGCCCATGTCAGGCAACACCGGTGGATGTCTCAGGCCTTCTGTAGGTTGCGAATTTCACTCCCGAACATATTGTATTGTCCACTTTTTCGCTCTGATTCTTCCTGATTGCTTACCTGAACCTAAAAATAATGGAAATACCAAACCAACATATAAAATGCAATAAAAGCAAATAAAATGCAACTAAACATATAAGAAGATTAACTCAAACTATCGATAAAATAACACAAAAACCACTGATCAAACTCCTCTAAACTTAAACCGTTACTTGACCTCAAGCAACAACAAGCTTGGATAAACATTTTTTAGATCAAATAGTATATATCAAATGAAAGACCTATGAATGTAAGGTGTGTCGATACTCATACGTGAGCCTTTGTTCTGATCGGCTAAAACTAGTTCACTTGGTAATTGTCCATTAATGAAGGTATTACGCAAAGACATACCACGATAACACCACATACCTAAATCCCCCTTTCGGTCACCTCTCCAACTATGCTTAGGGCTTAAGTCTTTTCTTCGATTTTCTACCCCTTTCATTCGGATAATCAGATTAAGGCACTTTTAATCGCTTTCCCTCACATGTATAAAATTGGATCTAGACTTTTTCAAGGCACCTTTATTATTTTTTTTCGCGCATTGGCGTTTATTAGTCTACTTTGGGATGACTCTAGAGATTCAACCGCCGTTAGGCTAAATAACCGGGTGAGGGTTATCGAACTTAGAAGGACCAGTTGTTTTTACTGTCATTATTCATCATTTTTTTGGGTGCCGTAAGTCATTCTCTCAATCAAATTTATACATGCGATTCTTTTTAATCGTGTCAGACCATCACTATGAACTAATCGGGAAATACTTCTCAAATCCAAGTACTATGGCACAAATCTACACGTTGGACCGTTACCTTACTTTGGGGAATCTAGGGTGTTCAGGTTATACCTCAATCTCCAAACTTTCCTAAATTCCCTAGTTTCAACTTTTCTTTCCTCAAACTCTATATACTTTCCTAACTACTTCACACATCACCATATTCATAAGAAAATTTTTTACGGTCCTCATTGTCGCGGTGAAATTTGGATACCAAACTATTGGTGAGCTTAAATCTAAATTCATTACAACCGGTCTTTAATTTGTCCAAAGGAAGAGAAAAAGATCGAATTACCCACAATGCAATGCAAATGCAAAAGCTAGAGAGTTATAGGTTCGGGGGTTGGTTAAACTTAGGGAAGGTGTTAGCATCCTAAGTTTCTGTAGTACTCTACAGGAACCTTTTATTTTATGTTTATTGCTAAGAGTTATCTGCTTAAGGGTGAAAGACCTAGTGGTTTAATTCTAAGTATACTCGCCAAGATGTCGCATCTTGTGCCTACATATCCTGACGGGAATGAAATTAGAGTAATTGTAGTTCCTCTAAAGGGTATGAGGAACTCTTTGACTGTTGGTCAAAGTTCCTAAGGGATGAGGGTAGTTGATTGATTGGGTCTAGGAGAAAAGACGAGTTGTCATCTCGAAGGAGATGACTTGACTTAGCCATCACAACTTGTAGGAAAATAGTCTTTGCATCGTCTTGAGAGAAGGGCTCAAGTACTCGGAATTATCGATGAGTACACCACTATCTCCCTCAAGGCGGGAAAGTCCCTACAGATTGATTGTATTATTGTGGGGCATGAGATTTATATCTCAACGGTCAAGATGACTCACGTCTTATTCTCTAATTGTTTGAGTAGTTTGATTTGAGCTGTAATGATAAAAGAAAAGGTCCTCCTTAAGGGGTAGGATCTATCTTAAGAGATCAACTTGAATGGGATCAAGGATCAAATGGGGAGTATGATGCAAATGCGATGCATACGAGCAAGTTTTACGTTACGCGCAGGTTCTTCCTTTGGACGTTTATGCAATATGATAAGATAAATTGCGGGAAGGTAAAAGACGATAAATATAAGCGGCGGATAAAGTAAAAGCATACACAAACGCATGAAAGCGCTAGGACGAACAAGTGTGTGAGTTGTGAATATGTGAACAGAGGCGGAGCGCGAGCGTGCACGATTAGTTATGGGGAGTTTGATCAATTTTAGTCGGATTGATTTTAAAAAAAGTGGTTGGATTTGTTTTATTAGTTTTTTTTGATAAAAGTGGTATGAGAAGGTTAATTGACTTACTTTTCTAGTGAGATTGTTTTTTAGGAAAAGTTGAATTAATCTTATTAGTTTTAATAAAAGTTTTTGGTGAATTAAGTTCTAAGTAAAAGTTTAACTAAAAGGGTTCTAAAAAGGTTTATTTTATTTAAAAAGAGAAATGGTTCAATTTTAATAAAAAAAGTGTTCGGATTAATTATGAAGATAAGTTTTATCTTTTATAAAAAAGAATTTGCTATAAAAGGTTACTATAAAAAAATTGGTGTCGTGGTGTAAATTATTAAAATTAAAGGAGTTTCTTATAAAAATTTATTATAACGAGATAAATAAGAAAAGAAATTGCTTATTATTATAATGGTTTTTAGATTATTAACTTGTTTAGCAAAAGAATATAAATTATGAAATTATTTTATTATTAAATAAACTAGTTTTTAAATTAACAAATAACATAAATTATTTTTAAAAGGGAAATTGAATTGATGGAGTAAATTATTAAAGGTGAATAAATTTGGTTTTAAAATAAAAGCTAATTAAAAGGTTAATTAAACTAATAAAGAAAAAGGTTAATTAAATAGACTAATTAATTAAAAGGTTAATTTTAAAAAAAGGGTTATTAGTTCTATTTTATAAAATGGTTGAATTAAGGTTAATTTATTTAATAAAAGACTGATTAAGTGGTTAATTAAATATGGTTAAGTGAGATTTATGGCGCGGATTGGGTGGGTGCAGGCGTGTGGTCTTACGGTGTGCACGCGTGATGTTGGCCGTGTGATGAGATTCGTTGAAGATCTGTGGGTTGTGTGCGTGAGGGTGCATCGTAACTATGGAAGGGTGTATATACATGATTACATCAATAAAATAAAACATAAACCCTAATCCCCTTCCCCCCTAAATCGTCGCTGCTCTTCTTCTTCCGCATTGGTTCTCCTCTCTTGCCTTTCTCCAATTTCTTCACCATTTTTTCTTCCGTCTTTCCTTCTACCTCTTCTTCTAACGCTATTTCGATCTCCTGTATGAAACAAAAAAAAGGAGTTATCAATGTTAGTTGAAAATAACTTACGGTCTCCTTGGATTTCACAGGATTTTCAAGGACGGATGGTTCACGGCGAAGGTTTAAGGGGTTTGAACGGTGTTTCTGGTGATGGATTCACGACGGCGGAGGCGATCTCCGATGGTGGTTGAGGACGGAAGCACGAGGGTTTTAAAGAGATGAGTTTTCTCCCTTATTTCAAATTTTTAGGTTTTTTTTATTTGGGATTTTCTGTGAGATTCTGGGATTGCTGTGAATTGGTACATGTTTGTTTCTTTTTCATCTCAATTCCTCTTTATAGTCTTACCAGTCCGTGATTTCCTTTCAAAACATTACCAAAAATGTATAAACATGTTTTATCTGGTTTTGGAAAGATGTTAAGAACCTGTCGGCGATACTTTTGGAAAGTTCTTTTTCTACTATGAGTTTTAAATGGCATGGCTATTTGTTCTTCTCACAAAAGTTGACGCCATTCTGAATTGATTTTGAATGATTTGTTAACAATGGATTTATTTCTTTCCTTATTCGAACACTTTTGTTGGCTGCTATCTGAGAAAAGAAAGCTGACATATTGCTTGTTGAAATTCTCGCAGGAATTGGCCCTTGTGAAGGTATTTGGTCGTGATGACCTTATGGTCTGAGCCATGTGGCTAGCCTTTCGTTCTTTGCTGCTTAGGATATATTGTTCTTAAACTGTTCGATGCTTGGTGGGAAGTTGGTGATAGCTCCGGTTGTCTCCCTCCCGGATGCTCGAGCTCTTTTGCCCAATGAGGAGTTTAAAACTGAGGGTTGAAACCAATTCGATTCTCCTTAATTCTTAACTTGTACTTCGTTTCTCTAACAGCATTTGATTATTGGTTGTGGTTTGCAGGAAGCTGAACAGCTCATGATTTCGCATAGTGATTTATATTGACATTCACGCGTTTTTATTTTGGATTTCTAACCATCTCTGTATTTTTACTTGCAGCGGTTTCACGCATTCAACGTCAAGCTTCATGGCTTCCCTCTCAATAACAATATGTGATTGAAAAACACGCCAATATTTTCCATCGTGAGTAGCATTCGGAGAATTTAACATGTGTACTCTAACATCAAGGCTCTGCTTGAGATATCGAGTCCTGGGTTATGAAAATTGGGTAATGGTTCTGTGTTATTAATTTCTGTTAATCCATGTTATATGGGAACACTGTGTTTTGATCCCTCAATTTAGACAAGTTGCTAATGCAAACCAGATGTTGAACTTGTAGGACATTTCTTCATGATACCTAATGCTGACTTTTCTTGATCTTGTCTCAAACAGGTTATGGATGTCGATGATGGGTCGTAGGTCGCAGTGTTGCCGTTGATACTGAGGTTGTTGCTACTAGAGTTCAAAACAAGTGTCGTTGATACCTCTTGTCACGGTATTCCCTCTTTCGTCTTTGCCGTAAAACTGTTTTTTTACCTCCAGCTTTTCCTTTCTTCTCTTCCCTTTTTTGTCTCAACAGAAAGAAAACCTTCCCTTTCTACTTGACTATGCTTGATGATTGTTAATGATAATGGTTTCCTGTTCTGACCAAAACTCATGCCCTTGATGACAGGTTTTCGTAGTGGCAAAATGCTTAAGGCTAGCCGTGGATAAAACTTAGGCATGGAGGGACTCGCAGCATGACCTTCCGCAGCTGGAGGTGATGACACAACTTGGAAACAACACTCTACGTGGAGTCTGAATGCCATTATTGTCGGGTCACTTATTAGATACACTCGTATCACTTTCCAAGTCTTGTATTCATGTCCTTGACTACAGTAATTCAATCATACTTATGACTTTGTAAAGAGTAATGAATTTTTTAATTATGTATAGTATTATATGACCATTTGGATAACTTCAAAAAAAGTTACTATCTCCTCTGTGGAGGGTTAACCGTAAGTATCTGCACTTGGATGTCTTCGTAAACTCTATTGTTTTTTTCTCAAACGCAGTTTCGTTTATGATGTTGGCATTAATGTAAGCAGTATCTCCTTGATATCTAAATCTCAATTGAAAATGAACCTTTAATTGAATTAGAGTTTGGTCACTCAAAAACTTGACTTATATTCTGAAAGACTTATTCATTCTGAAAAAGGTTAAGTGGTCTGTTGGACATCCTTAGAAAAACGTAACTTCAGCGTGCGACACTTAGAGTTAGCCGATAAATAAAACTATATCCATCCTTTGAAGAAGTTTTCTTAGGGACAAAGTATCACATAACGGCTACATTTCTCAACCTCACGATAGTATTACCATAAACAACTTTCCATTCTTTTCTCTTGGGGAATCAATTTTATGTCACTTGTAGAACTTGCAAAGAAAAACCTTTATGGAAATGTGACTTAGACATCCGGGTGTTGGAAGGATCCTGGTTGTATCATCAGGCCAAAGCTTGCAACTTTGAACTCGAACTTTCGTAAATGACTCTTGATAATGACAATGCTCCCTTTAAAAATGATTTAGAGATGGGCTGAGATGCTTAAATTGAGAGAAGAAAAAGTATACCATTCACACTTGTCATACCTTCACAAACTGGTTAGTCGCAATAAACATGAATACAAAGTATAAAGCCAAAAAAATGCAAGAAATGCACAAAGGAGGTGGTATCTTAAAGTCAAAAATTAGGGTGCGACACTCATTCAGGGAGAACTCAAAGCGATTTTTAAACAAAAGAAACCAAACACATTTAAAAGGTACTTAAAATGAAAACTCAAAACAGTAAAAACTCCCCCAAACTTGAACTAAACATTGTCCTCAATGT
Source organism: Lathyrus sativus (assembly GCA_963859935.3). NCBI lineage: Eukaryota > Viridiplantae > Streptophyta > Magnoliopsida > Fabales > Fabaceae > Lathyrus > Lathyrus sativus. The sequence continues at coordinate 658,142,029 of OZ012741.1, read as the reverse complement.
TTTAGAATAGGAGTGGGAAAGATGTACTCACAGAGGTCCTTACTGAGGAGTTGGAGGGTCATGCAACACTCTAGCTTGCCCTTGTAAGGTCTCGTTTATTACCTGCAATCAAAGCAAAATAACAACATAAAGAAAATGTAAAATTATTTAAAACATGGGTTGCCTCCCACACAGCTCTTTGTTTAACGTCCCATGGCTCGACGGATCACGCTCTGTTAAGGTGGCATATATGAAACAAATAACACATAATCTTTTTTCTTTCTTTTGTTTGGTAGCAATCCCATGAACTTGAGATATTGATGATGTTGTTTCCACATCAATTTCAGTGATATTTTTGTGAGCAAGGCATAAATGAAATCCAATACTTTTCCAATTTCTTATCTTTCATCTGCCTTGTTAAAATAATTTTTAGGGATACTATTTTCTTGAATATTTTCTTGTTGGTTGTCTACATCTATATGATTTTTTACATCTGTATTTTCATCCAACAATAGATCATCTTCAAGTTGCCTTCTTTCTTCTTTCCCATATTTTTTGTTTACCTCAGATTCTTCTATTTCTAATTCATCTTCTTCGTCTGACGTCGTGCTTTGTTCTTCTTCTTTCACACATTCTTCTTCCAACCTAAACTCTCGCCAAATAAATTTATCTGGACAAAAGTTAGCTTCCTTACATTCATTCATAAGGATTCTCGAATCAGGCAACCAACATGTAGGAGATACATGTGGCAATGTATAAAAAAGATTTATAAATACAGAACTCAGAAAATTTATTAGTCGCACAGTATAGAAGAATTCATGAAGCAACAATAATCTGATTTTTTTATAAATAAAATAAAAATAAAAATAAGAATAAATTTTAGTTGCGGATCAATTTTTTTAACTAAAATAAAATATACAATCAATGATCTTTAGTAGTCCCCGGCAATGACTCCAAAAACTTGATCAGGAAAATGACAAATGTACTATTTTGTCAATGTAGTAATAAAGGGGATTTCCCCAAATGTAAATCTCAAGGACTGCTTGACGATATAGAGTTCTGGTTTTATTTTAGTTAAACAAAAGCTCTAGGGTTTTAAAAAGGTTTTTATTTAATTATAAAAATATTTTCAAGGAAAAGGGAAATTTGACTAATTGGTTTAAACAAATATGAGTAACTTGCTAGGGAAGGCGTATGATCCGACTCAGTAACAACTCTGAATTAATATGCAACGACTTATTGTAACTACTTAATTACCGATTCTTTAGAATGTTTACTCCTAAATCCTTAGTGAGAAAACCTTTAATCCTCTACCCTAATTCCTACGTCCATGGAGAATTATAAGTGAGATTAAGCAATCAATTATCAATAATTATTCTGGTTCCTATAGGGTATCCCTAGACCTAGGTGATATCTACTATAGGATGATCAAAAGCAAAGCCTTAACAACGGTGGTCCAGCCTAATCATTAATCATAAATCAAACCCTGTTGGTCCGACAGGGCAAGCATTAAGAACAACTAGAGATCAAATCAGTTATTAAACAAAGGAAATATCGGTGCAATAATAATATCAGAGTCATTACATATTCAAATTAGGGACACCCCCTAGAATTGGGGGGTTTAGCTACTCATACTATTCAAAGAAAATACAAAATAAAAACTAGACATTACAAGATAAGAGGGTTCTTGGATCTTCAATGGCTTCCGCTCATGAAAACCTTCAGTTCCCCAATCACCTTGATCTCTCTAATCCTGATAGTGCAATTCTTCTCTGGTAAAAAAAATCGTTTTCCTTCTTAAAATCTATCTTAAATACTCCCAGATCCAACACAGTAATAGGAAAATACCCAAAATACCCATAGGGATCATAATGGCCCAAAAAATCAAAAAATTGGAAGATGAAGCGTTTCAGCCAACACGGGCGGCCGTGTTGGCTCCTTGTCTATCTGGAATCAACCTTTTCTGTTCCAGGCATGCTGACACGGTCGTGTCAGCCCCCTGTAATCTCCCTTTCTGTTCCAAGCATGCTAACACGAGCGGTCGTGTCAGCCCCTTGGAATCTCTTTCTTGCACCTTTTCTTAGTCACACATATCCTCCTAACACGGCCCATGTCAAGCCTTCTGTAACTTGCCAATTTCACTCCCGAACATACTGTATTGTCCACTTTTTTGCTCTGATTCTTCCTGATTTCTTACTTGAACCTAAAAACAATGAAAATACTAAACCAACGCATAAAATGCGATAAAAGCAAATAAAATGCAACTAAACATATAAGAAGATTAACTCAAACTATCGGTAAAATAATGCATAAAAACCACTGATCACTTTACCCTATCTTTCTTGGTGGGCAAAACCCAGAAATATGCCAAGGAAAGGTGTTGGTGGTTTTTAGCGCTATTTTGGCTTTGTGTATATATGGCATTATATTATTTCCCAACATACCAAATTTCATTGATATAGATGCTTTTCACATTTTCGCTTCCAAAAACCCTGTACCCACTCTCCTATGAGACTTATACCATTCAGTGCACTATAAGAATGAAAAGAGAAGGGGAAAGATTGTGTCTTGTTGTACACAAATTTTTCACAAGTGGTTTATAAATCATCTCCCTCCTTCCGGAGCTTTTGTTGATACAAGGATTACATCTGAATGGTCTAGAAGACTCATGGGTTTGACAACTCAAGATATTGTCTAGTTTAACTGAGGTCTGCTCGGCATAGAGATTATCTTCAGCTGTGGTGGCTTTCCTAATGTATTGTTGATGGGAAGAAAAGGGAGAATCAATTATAACCCTTTTCTTACGGCTAGAAAATTTGGGTATGCTTTGAGAGGACCCCCAAAGGATGAGAAAGTGCAGGAATCTATGTACTTTACCGGAGTAGCTGATTATGATATTTTGGCCAGATTGGTGGAAGCTCTCTTTGGGTAAGGGTGACTACAGAGCATATGATCCTTACTTGGATTGGATTCATGAGAGGGTTGAGAAGGTAATGTTGCCTTTCCCTATTGAAGAACCCTTATACCCTTTGATGATTGAAGAGCCTACAATGGTTGATATCTTGAAATATAATAAGCTTTGAGCAGAGAAAGAAGAGTTGCATAAAGAAAGCGAATAACTGAAACGAGAAATTAGCCAGTTGAAGCATGACAAGAACGAAGTTGTCTACTTAGCTAAAGTGAAGACATAAACCTTGGCTAAAAGAAAGAACGAGCTAGCTGAATAGATCCGGGTGCGAGAATGAGTTGGTCAAGATCTAAAGAGTACCGATAGCGTCTTGAAGCATAAAAAGAAAGATTTAGATAAAGTTTATCTAGAGATATCTAAGTCCAAGCATTCTTTTCCTTCTCAGCCTCGTCCAAAGCACTTTTTAGTTTCCCTTCCTCACTTGTAACAGTCCAGGCGGAATCCTAAAGAGTTAGCAGCATGGGTTCGTAACGAGGAAAAGGCATCTTTAGCTCAAAAGCCCTTTCTCGTACCCATCGCAGATAAGCTTCAGAGACGGTGCAGTCAGGATACCCCAACACAGTCATCCCCTTTTTACAAATGTTACACCACGCCTGCACAATCCTAGCTTTGAGTTCGGGATTTTCTCATTCCTTAAGAAAAATTCCTTCTAGAAGAATCGGGTATGACTTCTCTTTCATCGGATGTCCGAGTTGTCTGTGTACCAGAACATGATTATAACTAATACATCCTTTTGTTCCAATAGAGGGTATACTGGGGAAATCTCTGCAACTATTAATCATTCTTACTCCACCGTACATAGGATCATACCACACGGTGTCAGAATGAGTAAGAGACATGACTAGTTCTGACCAGCAAGGCGTGTCCTTCAGATCCTAAATAGTTATAAATCTTAACAAGTGAGAAATAAACCACTTGTAAAGAAGAGCAGTGCAACAGGTTATCTAAGCCCTTCCTTCGGAATTCCTTAAGTTAATGGAATGGTAGGTGTCAGCCATCAAGGTGGGAACAAGATTCTTGAGTATGAAGATCTTGATAGTGTCCATATCAACAAAGTCGTCAATGTTTGGAAACAAGAAAATCCCCTAGGCCAATAGCGCAAAGGTGGCTTCGAGCACTTTAGTATTCTCCTTATCATCATGATAACGAATTTTCTCTATCAGGAATTTGGTCGGCAATATAAGGAATCCTTCCTTAATAGTCATGTGAGTTTGAATAATGTACAAACTCAGACGTGTAGCTTTTGTAACATCTTGATCACTTGGTGTGTCTTCTGATATAGAGAAAAGAGGTCGAGATGTGATAGTTAATCCTAACAAAGCAGAATATTCCTCCAGAGTAGGCGTCAATTGGTAATCTAGAAAGGTGAAGCAGTGGTACAGAGGATCGTAGAGCTGGACGAACGTGTCTAGCAATCTATCAATCATCTTAAGCCTCAATAGCGGAAAGATTCATCGATATTCATCCGAGAAAGTCAGACGATTATCAATTAGACTTCCTAGTTTCCTTAGGCTTACGAGCTTCGAACTCTTGAAGGTGTACTTCAACATTTCTCTTCTTCCAAAATCCATTTTTATAATGTCTGAGAAAAAAATTTAGTTTCTTGAAGGCTTAAAGGAAAACAAAAATGCAAAGATGTGAATGCAAAAGGTTTCATGGAATTCTAGTATTTACAAACGTCATAGGATACCAAAAGAAACTCTTTATTATATTAAATAAAGGATTACAAATAAATACATCTTGAAAGAGTCTAAAAAATAACAGCTAAATAAAAGTTAATAAAGTCCTAAGTGAAGGTGAGATAATACTTAGAAGGGGGGTTGAATAAGTATGAAACATTAAGACTTAAAAAATAATAACACAATTATTTTTATCCTGGTTCGTTGAAATCAACTACTCCAGTCCACCCTTCCTAGAGTGATTTGCCTTTCTCAACAAGGACTTAATCCACTATTTAATCAAACAGATTACAATAGTAACACCTAAGAACAACTGTTCTTAGTCTTCTCAAGAGCTACTGATTCCAACTGAATCCTCTTAAGGAAAACCTTTACAATCAATGTAAATCAAATACAAGAGTATTAATGCTTCTAAAAGCTTTTATCACAACATCGATTTTTCTCTTAAGTTTAAGTACAAGAAATTCTAAGAAGAATATGAAAGAATGAGAGCTTTGAATAATATGATTTCTTTTCAGCAAATTGTGTAACTGAAGAATTTGGTGGAGTCTTCCTTTTATAGGCAGCTGATCCAAGGAAGCTGAGCGTTGAGAAGAGAGTCCCAAAAAGGTCTGAGCCTTTTTGTCTTCACATCAAGTGACCTTTCCTAGAAGTAGATAGCACAGAAAAATCCTTTTTGTCTGTGTTCTTGTGTCTAGCACAAATGAGGAAAGAGACGTTTGATTTACTCCAACGGATATAATCTTTGAATATTTCTTCTTCAGTTTTCAGCAAGTTCTTCAGAATCTGATTGAGTCAGAGTCTTCTAATGATGTTCAGAACTTTGCTATATCAGAGTCTTCTGCAGCATGTGTGCTTTCAGCGTGTTGATCATTAGAGCATATTTGTCACAGAACTTCAGTACTTGGCAGCTTTAGTACTTTCAGAAACTTCTGTAGAAATTATGCTTTGAGAAACTCTTCATACAATATTCTTCTTTGCTTCAGATGCTTCTGACTAGCTTCAGAATCTTCTGGAGCTTCTTGCTTCAGATCCTTCTGGAGACTACGCTCAGGATCTTCTGTAAAGAGCAATCAGAATCTTCTGCAGGATGCATCTGGCGCTTCAGAGTCAAGATAACTTCTTGTATACAATACAGATTTGCTTCTAGAGAGTTAATTTCATTTCAATCTGCAGTAAAACTCTCAAACAAATTTTAGAATGTATAATTCTTAAATATAAAATTTCCTAACAGTTATCATCAAAACCAAGAGATATTATTAAGAACCAATCTATGTTCTAACAATCTCTCCCTTTTTGATGATGACAAAAAGTATCAGAAATTTTGTTTAACTGAACATAATAGAATTATAACTCCCCCTGAGATGATGAATCTCCCCCTGAGTTAAATACAAATAGGGAATAGAAACTTCCCTTTTGTCTTGAGTAATCTTCAGAGTTAGATCTTGTTTGTTCTTATAACATTTGAAGGTCAGAATGTCTTGCAGATTTAAGATTCAGAATTTGATAATAGACAAATAATCTGAGAGACTCAGAGTTCCTTTTATAGAATGTACTTATCAAATGTTCTGAAATAGTCAGATTAAATGTTAGATAGAATAGATATGTCTGAAGTTTCATTCTGGTGAAGTTATATTAAACAGTTCAGATCTATATTTTCTCCCCCTTTTTTGTCATAAGCAAAAAGTAAAAACTTTTAAAAAGACAAATAAAAGGAAACAGTAAATAAGATAAATCAATGGAGAAAACTTTGATTCATTCAAAAGATCAGATCAAGAGTACATAGGCAAACATCAAAAGATATAGCAATAAGGTACAGATGCAAACAACAATGCAAAAACATTAGAATGAAAAAAATCTAAGAGTGTTTGGACAAAAGCATCTTCAATAGATCTGTAATCTCAGAGGATGATTTCTCTTGCTTGGACATCCACTTAGTAATAGTTTCATTCTTTTCATCTTGCTTTGACATCCATTCTGTCATATCCTCATACTTCTTATCCTGCTTAGCCATCCAGGATTTTATCTCTGACTGTCCAGCTTCCAGAGCAGCAATCTTATCTTCAAAATCTAAGTGTTCATTCTTTATCTCAGATGAAGAATTAAGATGAGGTTCTGTAGATCTTGGAGCAATGGAATTGGAAGAAGGGTCTACCAAAGACATAGCCAATGCATTATCAGTAGATTCTGTTGATGGTGGAGGAGCATCTAAACGAAGCAGAGGTTCAGATTTATTAAGAGTCCAGAATAGAGTCCTTGCAGCCTCAGCAACTCTGAGCTTTGCATCATCAGAACAGACGTTCTTCAGATTTGAAGCTACAGTGTTGAATCTGTTGATGAATCTGTTCCAGATGATGTCAGATTCTTTGGCATCCATTATTTCTGAGCATTTCTTCTGAACAGTACCTAAATACATCAGTATTTCTTGCAAAAATGTTTGAAATAAATGATCAACATTAAGTCTGGGCTTTGGTCGTAACAAGGTTACCAGATTTATAGGTTTAGGTTAGGGAGTTGGTGGAAAAAGTGATTTTTGGATGGAAATCAGAGGAGGAGGATAATATGGAATGAAGGGTATCTCAGGAGCTTTTTCTTTAGATCTGACTAAAGCATTAAGCAAATGAGGTTTTGCTCTTCTGTGAGGGGTAACTATATCAAAAGTTGCATTTGAGTAGGGTTTGAAAGCAGATTTTGGTGGTTCAACAGATGCAACAGTGTTATCAGATGCAATTTGCAGAGCTGAAACAACAACTTTATCAGATTTTGCAGAGTGTGATATGGTTGCTAAAGGTTCTACATCTGTCATAGATTTCAAGTAATCAAGAATCACAGATGGAAGGATCATTGTGGATTTTGGTTTCAGAGGGTTGACGGGTTCAGAAGGTTCAACTCTGTCATAAAAATCTTTCAGTTTGAAACCATAAGACAGATTATGAAATAGAGAAGAAACTTGGGCACAAGATATAGAAGATGTTGGATTGGAATTGGGGATTAATATCTTAGATGATGGTGCAGGTGGAGGAATAAGATCTGGAATGGGAGTTTTTTAAGGTATGGTAGTTTCAGGTTGGTTTATCTCAGAGTATTTTTTAGATGGAGAGATTAGAAAATCTGGGTGAATTTCTGATTCTGATGAGTTAGAGGATGTGGTTAGTGTACAAGAGGTAGAAGATACTTGAAACACCATTTTTAGTGGTGTGACATCAAGAATTTCTGTCTCAGGGATGTGAGGTTCAGAAGTATTGGTAGGTTCTGAAGGAATGTCAGATGGTTTGGATGGTTGTTCTGAGATGGGTGAATCAGAAGGAATAGTTATTGGTTCTGATGAAACTGGAGCAGAAGTTACTTTTGTAGGTTCAGAAGTAACAGGTGCAATGGGTTCAGAAGGTGGATTATTTGATGGTGGATTGTCAGAGGCTTTTTCTGGTTGAGATTCTTGTTGTTGTTTCTCTGGTTGTTCAGATGATTGTTGTTGAACAGATTGTTGTGGAAGATGTTCTGATGGTTGTTGTTCTGAGAGTTGTGTTCTTGGAACAAACTGTTTGATGTGGATTTTAGGTTGAGAGGATTTTGGTACAGAAACTGTTGGTGTTGTTGTTTGTGTTGTTGTTTGAGTTGGAACAGGTGTTTGTTTTTGTGGAGAAATAGAACTGGGGGCAGTAACAGAAGTGGTTTGAGTAGAAGGTGGTTTTGGTACAGACTTATCATTAGAATCATTAATAACAAGTTTTGTAGAAGATACAGAAGATGTAGTACCTTTTATTTTGATCCTCTTTGTAGGTACAGAAGCAGCTTCTTCAGATTCTTTTCTCTTCAAGAGCTTCTTTGGCTTCTCAGCAATTTTGACCTTCTTCTGAGCAGGTTCAAATTCTTCTACAGGCTGAGTCCTTTTCCTCTGGAGTTGAGCTTCTTCTTCTCCTGCATCTAGTAGTGGTTGTCTAGCTAGCTTAATCACATTAGCAGGAACAGGTTTTCCTTCCTTCTTGCATTCATCAATATACATAACCACTATATGTCTGGGCTCTTCAGCAAAGAATAAAGGAAAGTCATCTACAGGAACCCTCTTATTCAATTCAGACACATTCAGCTTCTTGGGAGTTGTTGTGAGTTCATCAACAATTTTCAGTCTCAGAAGACTTTTAGCATTCAGAGACTTTCCCATTATAAATTCTAATTCCTCTGTAACTCCAGCAGCGTACAGAGCAGTTACCAAACCATTCTCAGTAAGAAGATCTAAGATCAACCTTCCAAAGGGGATCTAAGTTCTGATCTTCTGTCCTTTCTCTTTCACATATTCTCTAGATGCATTGATATGGTTCCACAGATGCATAAACAGAATGTATGGAAGATCTACCTTGGTGCTCTGACTAAGGCAATACATGAAATAGAGTTGTTCATTATTGACATAGTCTGGAGAATTGGTTGACTTCCTATGGTGGATGCATCCCATGAAGATCTTGGCCCAGATCTTGTAATCAGGCTTCAGATCTTTGAATTTGTTAGACGCTTGACCAGCAGTCATAACTTCTTCATATACCTCATCCATGTCCACACGCCCAGCTGGCAAGTGAGAAACACCATCTGTTTCTTCATAACCTATTAATTTTCTTATCAGATCTTCTGTGATAATAATTTCTTTTCCCAGCACAGAAGATAGGATGAACTTGGGGTAAACTGATGCATGGATCCAGAATTATTTCACAAGGAGAGGGTAAACTGGTCCAAAGAGCCTATCAAAATACTTAACCCATCCTTGAGCTCCAATGATGGAACGAAACTCAAATCCATTTTCTGCCAGAGAATCAAACTCAACCATAGATTCACATAGAACTTCCAACTTATCAACAGGGGTTAGAAGAGTTCTTTTGGGAGGAGAATAGGGAGCAACACCCATGTTTTCTGAAGTTACAGCAGCTGTAGAAGATGAAGTTGCCATTGAAGAGTGCTTTGTCAAACGCTTAGGTATAGGGTTTTTATGCAGAGAAAAGAGGAGATGAAAACGCATGTAATTTCTGAGAGTATGAAAAGTGTGAAAGTGAATACAAGACATGTATTTATACTAACACTTAGGCATATCAACAGTCAGAAATTTCACGTTTTAGCAAGCATTAAATGAAGAAAACAATAATCATTTCAAAACATTAATTGCTTCTGACAATATGGGGGGAAAACCAAGATTCTCACTATTCAAACTTCACCTCAAACGTCTCTTCAGTTATGTACACGCCACCTCTTCAGATTTGGTGTGACACGTGTTTACTTGCATGTTGTTCTGAATTCTCTTAAGAAATGAAACGTTAGCCAATGTTCAGATCTTCTAAAGATTTTTAGTTCAGAGTTTCACAAAAGAAATATTGATCAGAATAAAATAAGCAATCAGAAGAAATACTTCAGAGCATTAAGCATTTTTGCATCTGTAAAAATTTGCTTCTGATAAATATTATTCTGGACAAAAATCCATACCAATATTTTTCAGAATAAAATTGAATCTATCTTCAACAAGGGGTTTTGTAAAAATATCTGCCCATTGATGATCTGTATCAACAAAGGCTAAATTTATGATTCCCTTCTGAACATAGTCTCTGATGAAATGATGCTTAATTTCTATATGTTTTGCCTTAGAATGTAAAATGGGATTCTTGGACAAACATATAGCAGAAGTATTATCACAAAAGATAGAAATGTTACTTTCAAAAATTTGATAATCTTCTAGTTGACTCTTCATCCAGAGCATCTGCGTGCTACATCCAGCAGCAGCAATGTATTCAGCCTCTGTGGTTGAAAGTGCAATTGTGGGTTGCTTCTTGCTGTACCAGGAGATTAGATTTCTTCCTAGAAATTGACAACTTCCAGAAGTACTTTTTCTTTCCACTCTGTCTCCAACGTAGTCAGCATCACAGAATCCAACTAATTTGAAATCATTAGATTTTGTGTAACACAAACCCACATTAGAAGTACCTTTCAGATACCTTAGAATCCTCTTGACAGCTGTCAAGTGTGATTCTCTAGGATCTGATTGGAATCTAGCACACAGACAAACACTGAACAATATGTCAGGTCTAGAAGCAGTAAGATAAAGAAGAGATCCAATCATACCTCTGTAGAGCTTCTGGTCTACTTTCTTACTTACCTCTTCCTTGCCAAGTGAGCTAGTAGGATGCATTGGAGTCTTTGCCAGCTTGCTGTCAGACATGTTAAATTTCTTCAGAAGTTCTTTAACATATTTTGTCTGATGTATGTAGGTGCACTCTGGAGTTTGATTAATTTGGATTCCTAGAAAGAATCTGAGTTCTCCCATCATGCTCATTTCAAATTCTGTCTGCATACATGTAGTAAACTCCTTTCCAAGCATAATATTTGTTGATCCAAAAATAATATCATCTACATAAATTTGGCAAATTAGAAGATCTTTCTTAATTGTTTTACAAAAGAGTGTTGTATCCACTTTGCCTCTGATGAAATTCTTTTCCAGAAGAAAATTGCTCAACCTCTCATACCAAGCTCTGGGAGCTTGTTTTAAACCATATAGAGATTTCTTTAATTTGAAAACATGATCTGGAAATTTTTCATTTTCAAAACCAGGAGGTTGGTGGACATAAACTTCTTCTTCTATAATACCATTAAGAAAGGCACTTTTAACATCCATCTGATATAGAGTGATGTTATTTTGTGCAACAAAAGAAATAAGAAGGCGTATAGATTCTAACCTTGCCACTGGAGCATATGTCTCAGTGTAATCAATACCTTCTTGCTGACTGTACCCTTGAGCAACCAGCCTTGCCTTATTCCTCTCAACTTTTCCTTTCTTATTTAGCTTATTTCTGAAGACCCATTTTGTACCAATAATATTGAATCCTTGAGGTCTCTAAACTAGATCCCATACATCATTTCTGCTGAATTGATTTAGCTATTCTTGCATGGCAATAATCCAATCATTGTCTTGCAGAGCTTCATCTACAGAAGATGGTTCAATTTCTGACACTAGTCCAAATAGTGATGCTTCAGATGATCTTAGAAAGGATCTTGTTCTGATGGGATCATCCTTCTTTCCTATAATGACATCCTCTGGATGAGAGGCTTTAATTCTGGATGATGATCCTCTAATAGTTGACTCTTCAGAAATGTTTAGATTATTCATCTGAGAAGTTAAAGGAGTAGCATCTAGAGTTGCTTCTGGTTCCTTCACTTGAATTTTGTCTGCTTCTGGAACTTCAGAGTCAATAAAGACCACTTCCCTATCTGCAGAGTTATCAAACTGTTTGGCTTTTCAGAGCCAAGCTTATCATCAAATCTGACATGAATGGATTCTTCCACAATCTGTATCTCAGTGTTGTATACTCTGTAGCCTTTAGAGCGTTCAGAATATCCAAGCATGAAACACTTCTGTGCTTTGGAATCAAACTTGCTCAGATTTTCCTTAGTGTTTAACATATAGCAAATACATCTAAAAGGATGAAAATAAGAAATGTTGGGCTTTTTGTTCTTCCACAGTTCATAAGGAGTCTTCTTCAGAAGAGGTCTAACAGACACTCTGTTTTGAATGTAACAGGATGTATTGATTGCTTCTTGTTGCGGTGGAAATAGGATCACAAACTATTAATGAGTTTGAATCGCAATTCAATTCACAACCGCTCTTTGATTTATCCGAAGGAAAAGGTTAAAAGAGGGAAAACCTATTTTGCATCGTAAACACAATGCGGGGAAAGATCTAGGGTTCGGGGGTTGGTTAAATTTAGGGAAGGTATTAGCACCCTAAACTTCTGTAGTACTCTACAGGAACCTTTTGTTCAAATGTTTACTATTTTGCTTTATTTATTTGCTTAAGGTATATGTACAAAGGATTAAAAGTGAGAAAAAAGACCTAAGGGGTTAATTCTAAGTTTACTCGGCAAGACATCGCATCTTGTGCCTACGTATCCTTACGGGAGTGGAATCAGAGTAATCGTAGTTCCCCTCAATAGGGAGGTTAGAGACTTCTTGACTGTGGTCAAGGTCTCAAGGGGAATAAACGCATCTTAAGGACACGCTTACGTGGAGTGTAGAAACTCCAAATCTCTACGTTGAATTGTTAAGTTGTAATTAGGGTTAAATTAGGGATTCCACGGCGGGAAACCCTAAAATGAGCGCGGCGGCTCTTTGACCTAATGCTAGGGGTAACATGGTAATTTTGCCTGCGGTGAGGCATTTGTGAAAATTAGGGTTTGTAGTTTGTAGTTTTGAGGGTTTGAAATTGAATGTGTGAAATTTGAGGGTTTGAGGACTATTGGCATGACGGCCAAACGGCTAGACCTAATCCTTCGGGTGTGTGTAGTGTGACAGGAGTATTGATGAATGTGTGGGTTTTGAATCATGCAAATAGAGACTAATATCCTAATTTAACCATGCAAGCAGAAATTTAAAGCGCGATTATTAGGGTTCGCAAGGTTACAACCGAGAAGCAATTACAATAATAATAAAACTTGAATAAAACACCACACAATAGTAGCGAACAGGAGCTGCAAAAGATGAACACCCGTTAGTAAACAAAGTTAGACAGTAATGGGGCGGGTCAGGAGAAAAAAAAGTGCGATATTAGAAGTTTCTATTGTTTTGAAAAAGATGTTAAACGAATTTATAAAAAAAAAAGTACTGTTAATTAGAAAAATATTTTAAATTTAATCTTAAAAAAGTTTAATTTTTATATTAAATATTCTAAGTTATTTATATATAAAAAAAGGTTTTATTTTTATTATATGAAAAGAGGTTTTTTAATTTTCTTATAAAAAGGTTTTTTAAGTTTTTATTCTTTTTTTAAAAAAACAATTTCAATATTTATGTAAAAGGTTTTAAAAACAGTTTTTTTAATTATAAAATAAAATGGTTTTAAAAAACAAAAATAAAAGCAAAATAAAAGGTTCAAAAAAACAATTTTTTTAAAAAACAAAAAAAGATAAAAAAGGGGTTGGGCCGGTCATCACCCCGGACCCAACCCGGTTGGTTAGTACTAAAACAAAATAGGAGATTAGGGTTTCAAAACCCTGTTGTCTCCTTCGCGGCGCCGTTCGTCTTTCTCTCTTCTTGCCGCTCGTCTTCCTCTCTCGCGGCCATGTTTCACCCTTTTGTTTCCATAGCGCCTTCTCCTCTCATAATGCTGAAAACGAAACGACAAAAAAAACTTAGTACAATATATGTCCGTGCGATGGCTTACGCTTGAGCTTCGTCGGTCTATGGACGAAATGATGATGATGACGGTATTGCTCTTGCATGTGATTAATAACCGATGATGGAAACGTTCTGAGGCTGGGAGCGTTGGTTGCCCGCCGTTCGTAACGAACGGCGACGGCGATCTTCTCCGTTCGGTGTGTATCGGTCTGTTTTGATGACTTTGGGTGTTTCTCTGAACGATGATGACGATAATCTTTCGTCTGAGTTCGCGGTCGTCTTCGTTCGCGCCGCCTAGGGTTTTTGCTTGTGGTTTGTCCCTTCTTTCTAGGGCTTTCGCGATTCTCCGTTTAGGGTCTTTCACAGGTGAAATTGTTCCCCTTTTTATAGTCTCTGATTCTCTTTTTTGGGCCTTGGATACCATATCTGATTTGTGCTTCGCTTTTACTGAGATATAACTTCGTATGATTTGATTTTATCTGATTTGATTTAGTTATTGATTTTCAGATACTGATTGGATTCAAGTCGGATACGATTTCTGATGCGGATTGGATTCATCTGATACTGATTGAACCTTGTTTCTTTTTTAGGATTTGATTGGGGTTTTCATTTTTTCTGATGATATTCAGATTCCCGATTTCCAGCTGATACGGATTTTTCTGATTTGATTCGGAGCTTTCTATTTTCAGAACTCCTTGATTGAATGTTACTTGACCCTATTCGATTTGTTTGATATCTGAACTGATTTGTTTTGATTTCATTTGGACATTGCTTTGGATTCTGATATCTGAACTGGTTTGGTTTTGATGGACTTGTTTCGTTCAGTTTGGTTATCAGCTGGAATTCACTTATTTTTCCTCTTCTTTTTTCAGTGAATTGAGGCTGGTGCTTCGGTCGAGTCAGAATTGCCGGGAAGGTTACGCGGCGATGATGACAGCTTGTCTGAGCCGTTCGGAGAAGACACTACAATCCCATGTTGTTGGTTTCCAGATTGATTGTTTCTGTGATATTAGGTTGGGCCATGATGTGCGATAACTGATGCCCTTGCATTCGGTGCCTTATTCCACGATGCCCTTAGCTTGCTACTTTGTTGGCTTGTCATGGTGACTTGCACCTTTGATTCAGGCTTGCCCTGAACTGATGTGATTACATGAGTTCATCCTTGCTCTTTCTGGTATGATTTGCGCTATGATTTTATGATGTGATTTTGTGCTGTGATTTTGTGTGGTCGCTCACATTTTTCGTGACTTGCCATTGAAACTTGCCTTTTGATACATTGTTTGATGCCATTCAATGCAGTTTGGTTTGTATTTCTCTGTTCTGTTTGGACTTGGTTTTCATGAACTCAGAATTGATGCAGTTTTTGGCACTTTCAGTTTGAATTTCCACTTACCTATGGCTGTTTTGTTTAGGCAGCTTATGAACTGTCTTGCTTTGAGTTCTGAATTCTGAACCTGGTACTGATGCTGTTGTGGATTTTCAGGTGTTGGAAATTTCGAAACCAAAACGACTCAGACCTGTCGGCATCCGGGTCTGAGTCCAAATTTGCCTTTGTATCAGTTTGGAAATCCAATTGCGGCAAGAGCGAATCAGCCCTGCTTCTTTTATCACTTCTATCTCTCGGATGTCCCGCATGATAAGAACAGATATTATCTGATCTGACGCCAACGGCTCGGATCGGTAACGGGGGTAGGACGCAACTTCGGTTGTGCCACTCCCGGCACTCGATGATGACGCTGTTCTGAGAGTGTCGAAAACAATTTCTAACCCTTTCTTTTCTATTCTGTTTGTGTTCTGTTTTCCTTTGTGCAGGTTAATCGGAGGAGCATGTGAAGACATCAATGGATCTTTAGGACTTAGGATTTTAGGATAGATGTAATATCTGTAATTGTAACCTTACAGCAATTCAAATGTAAAATGATTCAACTCCTTTTGTACAATGACATTCTTATGAAATAAAAATTCCCAAAAGTTTCCATTTATCCATGATCATTCAACTTTGAAATTGTTTATGTTTACTTCTAGTTATAAATTGCAAACATTTGTGAATAAATCCACAAATATTTAAATTCATTATTCTAGTCATAAATCATAACTATTCGCGAATGATATTCTTGTTCATGCACGTGTCTCATTTGTAGTCATAATCTCATCACTTGATTAAATTCCATTGCATTCCAACTTAAATGCTAACCAACAATTTTATAACCAAACACGGATGCACGCCGTAATCACCACAGATTCAATATCAATGATAACCTTGCCCGTAATTGAATTCTACTGACCAAATACTGTGAGCAACAATCCAATAATACCCCATTAAAATTGTGCCTTATTAACAGCATCGGGAGTACTCTGGAAATAAACCATGAGCGATAAACTAGGTCTTAAATCCAGTTACGCCGAACACATCGAATTGGCGCCTTGATATAATCAAACCCGGTGATAAATAAATGCCTCGGAAATAGTGTCTCAAATGCTTCAAAACTTAGTAACAGCCCGTCTTCAAGGAATTAGCAAAATTCGTGTAAAATGACCAAAATACCCCTGGAACCAATCCTGCAAAACAAACGCCTCCATGACTTGATAGTGGTTAGAAAATGCACATATGAGATGCTATGCGAAATGACTGACTAAATATAAGGGTAAAATTTGGGGTATTACAGTTGCCCGTATTTAAATAGCTACACCGGACGATTTGAGTGACAGAGACTCGAGGAATCGTGGTGGAGAGATTTAAATATAGATAACCGAAAATTTTGCCCTTATATGTGGCGATATGCAATGCTATGGACCAAGCGAGAACAGACTAATGCAGACGATGCCATGAACATGATATGATGCGTATGCTGGAATGATGAATGCGAAAATGCTGACGAATACGACGACACAGGGACAGACGCTACGAGAAGAACACACTAGGGAAACGACGCGCTGGGACACAGCACAACACCGGGGAATTCCAAAATGATGGTCAACTGGTGCGAACACGACCAATTGTCTTTTTTAGAAAGAACTGGGAACGAGATTCTCAAATGGAGATGGCACCTATGAGACGGCCTCCACTGGGGAATCTAAAAGTAAAACTGGATCATGTACGACTGCAAGATCGATCACAGAATGCATGGAGCATTGAGCAAAGAATAACATCCAAGCTTCTGTAAACTATCTCTCGTGACAGGATCAAACGGACTTTTCGGGAATCCGTAGCAAATATACAGGGTAAAAACCGGCTGTATGCCAAAATAAATGGACTTTTAAGAATAAGATCCTTAAATGGAGATGGCACCTATGAGATGACCTCCACTTGGGAATGTCTAATAATAAAATTGGACCTACACGATTGCAAGATCGATTACAGAATGCTGGAGCATTGAGCAAAGAATAACATCCAAGCTTCTATAAACCATCCTTCGTGATGGGATCGGACGGACTTTTTGGAAATCCGTATCAAATATACAGGGTAAAGACCGGCTGTATGCCAAAATAAATGGGCTTTGATGGGGAAGTGCCCTGATAAGCTTCTCGAGGGAGAATTGTAACTTATCGTTGGAAGGGACTTACATGCCAAAATGGATAAGCACTCAAATAACGAGGCTGCTGCTTATCTGATATATAAATTTTCTCATATTTAAGGTCGGCGCCTGGAATACGATTCTGATTTTTCTTAAAGGGTAAACTGAACTTCCTCATACTTCAAGATCGTGCTCTCCTGAGTATGATTCCGCTCTTCCTTTCACTAAAGGGTAAATTGAACTTCCTCATACTTCAAGATCGTGCTCTCCTGAATATGATTCCGCTCCTTCTTTTACTAAAGGGTAAATTGAACTTCCTCATACTTCAAGATCGTGCTCTCCTGAATATGATTCCGCTCCTTCTTTTACTAAAGGGTAAATTGAACTTCCTCATACTTCAAGATCGTGCTCTCCTGAATATGATTCCGCTCAAACCTCCCCGTATTTCAAGATCGTGCTCTCCTGAATACGATTTGGTTCAAAACCTCCCTATACCTCAAGACGACAAGGAAAATGGAAGCCCAACTGCTTAATGGAGATGGCCATTTGCTGCGAGTCATAACGAAGATAGGATCGGCTTCTTAGGTGAGAAATGTCGCATACCGATGCTGTAAGATGTAGGATTGTAAAGTGTTGTACTGATAGATTTTCCAGGCATGAACTGGCGTGTATCTGTAAAGGATTGTAGTTGATTTTCTTGAAAGATAGTGCAAAATAAATGCACATCCGGGTATAGTGATGAACTTCTCGGGCGAGAACAGTCGCGTATCTGTCAAGGTATGGTGAAAAATTTTAAACGGTGCAAAATAAATGCACGTCCGGTTGGGCTCGACGACCGACAAGACTGAGATTCAATCTAGGATCGAGCTAGAAAGACTGGTAATTAAGAATCCATCGAGGGAATGATCTCGAAGGGTAAATATCTTATCCTGGCGAGGAAAGATAACTGAAGTAACCGTCATCCACGAGGATCGAGCTTTGTGGGGAAACTGGAAACACATATGTATTTTGTGCTTAGGGCTGACAATCTATTTAGAGAGGATGGACGAACCCAGTTACTCGGCGGTAACAACCAATGATGGCGAGACACAATGAACCTGTGAATGCTAATACATATATTAATGCATATGCTAATGTGAATGTATGTTAATGTCTATGTATGTAAGATGTTATGAAATGAGTATGTAATGAGTATGTAATGAATATGAATATGTAATGAATATGTGAAATAGGCATGTGATGCTTATGCCCCTGCGTATGCTGACGAAACTGACTATAGACAGGACGAGAGATGAAATAAACATCTTGACGGGGATACCCTGCGTTCTCTGCAACCAATACGTCCATCATGGGTAAGAAAGATCAATGGTAGAACCAAATCTGGTTTTAAAGTTCTGAATTCTCTGGGGAGAGGGTAATCTGCTTGGGTGCACAGTATCACGTCTTCACATGGGGAGAAGAAAACCTAAGGGACACTTTCGAGTTACCCAAGAAAAAGTTGTCAGCTTATAGTCTCTCTGGGGACTGTGATGAGGCAATAGTTTAGGAGCCTGTTGCAATATTGAGCTTTACTGGGGAATGAAAGTCGCTGTGAGTAAAATCCATCGGGTGAATGAAGAAAAATTGTGAAGCCACATAATTTTGATCTTGAAGGACCTTATAGTAGTCGCCATTTGTTTTCCTTTAGAGAACACGGTGCCCCAGGATATTTGCGTTGTGAGGTATGGTCATCTCAAGAGGATTTTATAGAGAACACGGAGTCTGGTTGCCCCACTGTTCTCAAACTCTTTGAGAGGTCTGTCAGGTCATCGACGTAACTGGCACAAATTAATCATGTTACAGCGAAATCTTTGAGAAATAGCTCTTAAGAACGTCAGACTCGCGTTAGTAAGTGAACTGGGAAACTGTCCGCCCCTGTTTAGCAGGATCTTCAAGTTCCACGGGTTATGTCCATATGTAAATCTCTAAGATATCAAGCAAAGTTGTCATGTCTGAAATGCCTATCCTGAGCTTGTCAATGTACACATATATTTGTCTTGAATTTTTTTTGTTTTGAAAAAGATATCGCAATAACTTGTGACTGAAATCACTAGTCCGGATATAAGTTTTAATTATAATGCCAACATGAATTTTTTCTGAGCATAGCTCGTAGGAGTCAGGAAACGTGATCTTGTCGAGTATGCTTTCAACCGAAGTCCTACTTCAATTAGGTCTTTTAAAGGTTGTATCGTGGTTTGGTTCACGGTTTAAGAAACAAAAGATATAGGCTCAAAGTTATATTTGTACCCACCCATTCTTCGTGATGTTCTCCAATCCTAATTCAGTTAATCGGATACGAACGCTCATATCTCAAGCGGATTTGCTATGGTCGAGAACTTATCAAGGCTTTGGACATGGCAGTCACTCACCTATTGCTAATGGCAATTGGTCACACGATTTTGTTCTTTACTAGGGATTATAAAAAACTACTGGTTTGTTGTTCTTATTCCCTAACTTTTGCCTGGACAATGTCTTTTGATCTGACTTTGGAGTCCAGCGGGATGCCCCAGTTTTGCCTAAGTCTCCTTCATAGGTTTTGACTTAGCGGGCTCTTATTTTTTGAATATTCTTTTATGCACAAGTCGTGTAAATCTTTTGAAAGGCTCGTGACTGCCCCACTCCTTAGGTAACCGAGGGATAGCCATTGTATTGTACTTCTTAAGATGCTAAGGATAAATTCTCGAAGGTTTGCTCTTCCTTGTTGAGAGTCTAAGCGCTCGATTGGTTTAACTGAAACCTACCCTGCCCCAGGTTAGGACGAAGGTTCTTAAAAGAAAGAAAAGCTCCTACTTCAAGGCTCAAAGAGGTTAACGAGGGATTAACATCCTTATATCTCCAGTGTTTGGGATTTGAAACAATGCCTTACGTCCTCAGCAGGTTTTAGCTGAAAGCATACGACAAGAAAATCTGACGTTTTGGGTTCGTCATCCTCCTCCCAATTCTCTATCAGAACAAGAGATCGGGTAGAGTTGGCATTATAATTTATGAAAAATGTTTTTTTGAATGAGTGAAACGAATGGATTTATTCAAGACAAACATATGCGTTGCATTAATTAATCAAAGATAAACAAGTTCGTTCATGCTAAATATGCTTAATCAAAGAGAAATACATATAAATAAACAAATGAACTATCGGGAAAATCCTTTTAGGAAATCTTGCATTCAAGAGTAATAGTTTCCTTTGGCGGAGATTCAATGGAAAGGACGTCTAGTTTACGATCACTGTGAGTCGTCATGGCTTGCCCCAGTTACACTGGTCACATCTTCAACAGTTTTCAGTCGTTGCTTCCAAATAACTTTCCCAGATTTTTTGTTGATCCCGGTCATATCATCTTGAGGGTTACTGAAGTGAAGCGAGCTAGGCCTTTGAATAATTACCGGATTCGATTGATTTGCCACAGGCGTAGCATGCTTTGCAGAATTC
Organism: Lathyrus sativus; assembly: GCA_963859935.3. NCBI lineage: Eukaryota > Viridiplantae > Streptophyta > Magnoliopsida > Fabales > Fabaceae > Lathyrus > Lathyrus sativus. The sequence goes on along the minus strand of OZ012741.1, from coordinate 658,121,284 downwards.
GATGTTGACAAGTGAGGGACCCCGAGAGGAGTCTCGATCTTCATCTGAGCGTCGCTAAAAGACAACTTCTTCGTTTCTAGCAAATTTCTGACAACTTTCTTAAGAGCGTAGCAATTCTCTAGATCATGACCGGGCGCACCCTCATGAAATAAACAATGAGCGACAACGTTGTAGCTTGCAGGTAACGGATTAGGCGGAGGACCCAAAGCACGGGTGGTAATCAGACCTTGTTGTACCAAATGGGGGTATAACTCAGTGAAAGTTATCGGAATTGGAGGACAAGGCTTATACTGCTTCTTACGGGGATAAGGAACCTGATCCTGTGATTGTTGGTGAACAGGAGCGTTGAGCACTCGTTGACTGTTGACAGGAACTTGCATGGGCGGATAACTGGAAGGTTGTTGATAAACTGGTGCTTGATATACCAGAGTTGACTGCACAGGCTGGCATGTAGGAAACTGCTGATCGAAAGGAGGTGTCACGGTAGCTACATAGGGTTGTTGGACATATGGAAACTGATAACCTTGAACATAACTCTGCTGATGTTGCCAAGGTTGAGGAGTAGCTGTTTTGCGGTTCCTCGAACGTGCAGGTCCTTTACCATGGTCGGAGTTAGGAGTTTTGCACTTTGGAGGGGTAGCTCGTCGAACTGGTTGAGCACTAGGAGGCACCAAACCGGATTGAAGACCGTGAGGAGGTACATTCTCGACAGTAACAGCTGGTTGATATCCCATAACGGTATTAGTAGTCTCAGAAACAACAGTAGACTGAGCATCCACCTTCACACTAAGAGCTCGTAACATCTCCAAAATCTGCCCCACACTTCCTCGAAGATCTTCGAGTTCATGGCTGACACGGCTGATATCTTGGTTTTGATCTTCCATCCTTATGAAGGGTCGTATTGATGCAGAGAACTCAGGGTGACAAAACTGGAGGGTGAGAAAACCGCATATGAGAAAACGGGAGACACATGCAATGCAAAAGTATGATGCTAAAATGTGAATGCAAATGAAGATTTCATGGAATTCAAATATTTACGAATATTGCGGAATACCAAGGAAACTTTTGTTAATTTATTGAAGACAAATTACAAATAATATTCTTGCAACCAAAATAGCTAAATAAAAGCCTAAAAAATCCTAGAGGAGCATCTTCCACAACTTCAGTGAGCAGACGGAGATCCGGAGGAAAATAAATATTCGTAGAGCCTTCTCTTCTTGTAGGATTGTATCTCATCATTCTTTGACTGAATCTGCTTTTGAAGCTCTTCGTACTCGCTGACCATCACATGGTATTTGTTCTTCCATGATTCTGTTTCGCGTTGTGATCTCTTCAAAGCGATCTTCAAAGTCTCAGCTTCGGTCATAAAATACTGGACAGGTTCCTCTCTTTGAGGTACAAGATCTTGGCGAGAGTAGGGCATCTTCAACTCAATAGCTCTTCCTCGGACCCATTGAAGGTATGGCTCCATGGATACACAATTAGGCCTTCCCAAACTTTCTTTGCCTTTCCTATGCAGATGATTCCAAAAAGATAGAATCTGATCTTGAAGCTTTTTGTCGTCTTTGAAAAAGATTTTCTCCACATGAATACCTTTAGGCGATTCCTTCAAGGGGTATCCCAACTGTCGGCGAGCTAGGACTGGATTGTAGCTGATTCCTCCATTGAAACTGAGCAAAGGCACATTGTTGAAGTTCCCACAACTATCAATGATCGATATCTCATCGTACATGCGATTATACCAATCAATATCAGAGTGAGTTAAAGCCATAACTTTTTGCGACCAACGTTCTTGATTAGATCTCCAGAATGGACCGGACTTGGGTAAGTGAGAAATAAACCATTTGTATAGTAATGGCACACAACATGTAATCATTCCTCCACCATTCTTCTCATGAAGGTCTTGATTGCATTAAGGTCCACAAACCCTTCAAAACTAGGAAAAAGCAGCAACCCATAAATAAGCAAGGAAAATATTGTCTCAAAGGCAAACATGTCTTTATGATCGGCATAAAATTGGGCCTTCTTAATTAGGAAGTCCCTGAGAAAACCGGAGGTCCCCCCTTTGGTGATCATATTGTTTTTGACATCGGATATCCTTAGACAAATGGCTTTAGCAATATCTCGTTCTTTAGGGTCTTCCTCCAAGAAAGGGAATGGAGACTTATCCAAGATAGGTAATCCCACCAACCGAGAGTACTCTTCTAAGGTAGGTAAAAGCTGATAATCTGGAAAGGTGAAGCAGTGATAATCTGGATCATAAAACTGTAGCAAAGTCGCAAGAAGTCCTTCGTTTACTTGAATCTTCAACAAAGACAATAGCCTTCCATATCTGTTTTGGAACTTTTCTTGATCTTGAACCAAATCCCTTAGCTTCTCTAGGACTTCCAAATTAAAACCCTTAAAAGTAAATTTCAAAGTATGCTTTCTATGGTGATCCATGGTATCCTGCAATGTTCATAAATAGAGTCTGAATTCCATGAAGTCTTAATGTAATATGATGCTTTATGGATGCAATGCATGAAAACACATAAAGTCCTAGGTTAAAGGAACGTGAATGGAGTTAAGGTCTACCCATCCCTAAAAGGAGTGTACTATAGGTTAGTTGTACCTGCAGAACAAGGTTCTAAAAAAGTGCCCAAAGTCGTCAGCCCATCTTTCGGATATTATCAACCTTCCGACTGACTCGGGGGGTTAATAATATTCTCAAGAGAACCTCTTTTGAGTGTAGTATCGCGTAGCAACCATTGTAGGATTACTCCCACATAGCTCCCGCACTACGTCCTAAATAAGGCCAAGGTGGTGTTAAGGTACTACGGTCCTCAATATCACAGACTCCAATCGACCATGGAAAAAGTTTTCACGATTACTCGTTCAACCGAACCATTTTCGAAAAGGTCTCAACTGAGCGGTGATTCTCGAATCAGCTTGGTCGGGATTCAACTCCCTATAAGCCTCATCGAATATATCCCCATCCTATAATAATGTCACTAGTCCGGGCGTAGGACTTATCTCACAACACAAGGAACCATCCCAAAGTCAAAGTACAATGTATACATGCAAAATAACAAAACAAGTAGCAGTAAATATGAACAAATTAGGGATAACCCTCAAAAATTAAGAATATTCCCCAGTGAAGTCGCCATTTTCTGTTGCGGTGGAAATAGGATCACAAACTATTAATGAGTTTGAATCGCAATTCAATTCACAACCGCTCTTTGATTTATCCGAAGGAAAAGGTCAAAAGAGGGAAAACCTATTTTGCATCGTAAACACAATGCGGGGAAAGATCTAGGGTTTGGGGGTTGGTTAAATTTAGGGAAGGTATTAGCACCCTAAACTTCTGTAGTACTCTACAGGAACCTTTTGTTCAAATGTTTACTATTTTGCTTTATTTATTTGCTTAAGGTATATGTACAAAGGATTAAAAGTGAGAAAAAAGACCTAAGGGGTTAATTCTAAGTTTACTCGGCAAGACATCGCATCTTGTGCCTATGTATCCTTACGGGAGTGGAATCAGAGTAATCGTAGTTCCCTTCAATAGGGAGGTTAGAGACTTCTTGACTGTGGTCAAGGTCTCAAGGGGAATAAACGCATCTTAAGGACACGCTTACGTGGAGTGTAGAAACTCCAAATCTCTACGTTGAATTGTTAAGTTGTAATTAGGGTTAAATTAGGGATTCCACGGCGGGAAACCCTAAAATGAGCGCGGCGGCTCTTTGACCTAATGCTAGGGGTAACATGGTAATTTTGCCTGCGGTGAGGCATTTGTGAAAATTAGGGTTTGTAGTTTGTAGTTTTGAGGGTTTGAAATTGAATGTGTGCAATTTGAGGGTTTGAGGACTATTGGCATGGCGGCCAAACGGCTAGACCTAATCCTTCGGGTGTGTGTAGTGTGACAAGAGTATTGATGAATGTGTGGGTTTTGAATCATGCAAATAGAGACTAATATCCTAATTTAACCATGCAAGCAGAAATTTAAAGCGCGATTATTAGGGTTCGCAAGGTTACAACCGAGAAGCAATTACAATAATAATAAAACTTGAATAAAACACCACACAATAGTAGCGAACAGGAGCTGCAAAAGATGAACACCCGTTAGTAAACAAAGTTAGACAGTAATGGGGCGGGTCAGGAGAAAAAAAAGTGCGATATTAGAAGTTTCTATTGTTTTGAAAAAGATGTTAAACGAATTTATAAAAAAAAAAGTACTGTTAATTAGAAAAATATTTTAAATTTAATCTTAAAAAAGTTTAATTTTTATATTAAATATTCTAAGTTATTTATATATAAAAAAAGGTTTTATTTTTATTATATGAAAAGAGGTTTTTTAATTTTCTTATAAAAAGGTTTTTTAAGTTTTTATTCTTTTTTTAAAAAAACAATTTCAATATTTATGTAAAAGGTTTTAAAAACAGTTTTTTTAATTATAAAATAAAATGGTTTTAAAAAACAAAAATAAAAGCAAAATAAAAGGTTCAAAAAAACAATTTTTTTAAAAAACAAAAAAAGATAAAAAAGGGGTTGGGCCGGTCATCACCCCGGACCCAACCCGGTTGGTTAGTACTAAAACAAAATAGGAGATTAGGGTTTCAAAACCCTGTTGTCTCCTTCGCGGCGCCGTTCATCTTTCTCTCTTCTTGCCGCTCGTCTTCCTCTCTCGCGGCCATGTTTCACCCTTTTGTTTCCATAGCGCCTTCTCCTCTCATAATGCTGAAAACGAAACGACAAAAAAAACTTAGTACAATGTATGTCCGTGCAATGGCTTATGCTTGAGCTTCGTCGGTCTATGGACGAAATGATGATGATGACGGTATTGCTCTTGCATGTGATTAACAACCGATGATGGAAAAGTTCTGAGGCTGGGAGCGTTGGTTGCCCGCCGTTCGTAACGAACGGCGACGGCGATCTTCTCCGTTCGGTGTGTATCGGTCTGTTTTGATGACTTTGGGTGTTTCTCTGAACGATGATGACGATAATCTTTCGTCTGAGTTCGCGGTCGTCTTCGTTCGCGCCGCCTAGGGTTTTTGCTTGTGGTTTGTCCCTTCTTTCTAGGGCTTTCGCGATTCTCCGTTTAGGGTCTTTCACAGGTGAAATTGTTCCCCTTTTTATAGTCTCTGATTCTCTTTTTTGGGCCTTGGATACCATATCTGATTTGTGCTTCGCTTTTACTGAGATATAACTTCGTATGATTTGATTTTATCTGATTTGATTTAGTTATTGATTTTCAGATACTGATTGGATTCAAGTCGGATACGATTTCCGATGCGGATTGGATTCATCTGATACTGATTGAACCTTGTTTCTTTTTTAGGATTTGATTGGGGTTTTCATTTTTTCTGATGATATTCAGATTCCTGATTTCCAGCTGATACGGATTTTTCTGATTTGATTCGGAGCTTTCTATTTTCAGAACTCCTTGATTGAATGTTACTTGACCCTATTCGATTTGTTTGATATCTGAACTGATTTGTTTTGATTTCATTTGGACATTGCTTTGGATTCTGATATCTGAACTGGTTTGGTTTTGATGGACTTGTTTCGTTCAGTTTGGTTATCAGCTGGAATTCACTTATTTTTCCTCTTCTTTTTTCAGTGAATTGAGGCTGGTGCTTCGGTCGAGTCAGAATTGTCGGGAAGGTTACGCGACGATGATAACAGCTTGTCTGAGCCGTTCGGAGAAGACACTACAATCCCATGTTGTTGGTTTCCAGATTGATTGTTTCTGTGATATTAGGTTGGGCCATGATGTGCGATAACTGATGCCCTTGCATTCGGTGCCTTATTCCACGATGCCCTTAGCTTGCTACTTTGTTGGCTTGTCATGGTGACTTGCACCTTTGATTCAGGCTTGCCCTGAACTGATGTGATTACATGAGTTCATCCTTGCTCTTTCTGGTATGATTTGCGCTATGATTTTATGCTGTGATTTTGTGCTGTGATTTTGTGTGGTCGCTCACATTTTTCGTGACTTGCCATTGAAACTTGCCTTTTGATACATTGTTTGATGCCATTCAATGCAGTTTGGTTTGTATTTCTCTGTTCTGTTTGGACTTGGTTTTCATGAACTCAGAATTGATGCAGTTTTTGGCACTTTCAGTTTGAATTTCCTCTCTACAACCCCATTCTGTTGTGGAGTTCTAGGACAGGAAAAATCATGAGCAATGCCATTTTCAGAAAAATATTTTTCAAAATATTTATTTTCAAATTCACCACCATGATCACTTCTGACTTTTATAATTTTGAAATTCTTTTCATTCTGGACTTGCTTGCAGAAGTCAAAGAACACAGAATGTGACTCATCCTTATGTTTTAAGAACTTTACCCATGTCCATCTACTAAAGTCATCAACAATGACTAATCCATACTTCTTGCCTCTGATGGATGCAGTTTTCACTGGTCCAAACAGATCAATATGAAGTAATTCTAGTGGTTTAGAAGTAGAAACAACATTTTTTATTTGAAAGATGTTTTTGAAAACTTCCCTTTCTGGCATGCTTCACAAAGAGCATCTGAAGTGAACTTCAGATTAGGGAGTCCTCTGACAAGATTAAGTTTACTAATCTAAGATATACGTCTCATATTAATATGGCCCAATCTTCTATACCAGACCCATTGCTCTTCATTAACAGACAAGAGGCATTTAACATTTTGAACTTTAAGTTCTGAAAGATTTATTTTATAAATGTTGTTTTTCCTCTTACCACTAAATAGGATAGAGTCATCCTTTTGACTAATAACTTTACATTTTTGATTAAAGGTAATATCATAACCATTGTCACTTAATTGACTTATGGACAATAAGTTATGCTTTAACCCTTCAACAAGTAAAACATTAGTAATAGAGGGAAGTTTACCATTTCCAATAGTGCCAGATCCAATGATCTTGCCCTTCTGGTTCCCTCCAAACTTCACGTCACCTCCAGATCTAAGTTCCAGGCTTTGGAACATAGACTTTTCTCCTGTCATGTGTCGTGAGCATCCAGGGTCCAGGTACTATGATTGGCGTCCTGACCTTGCTGCTAAGAACATCTGCAACATGAATTATTTTGTTTTTAGGTACCCAGATCTTCTTGGGTCCTTTGGGGTTAGTTGGTTTGTAGGTTTGTCTAAACTTCTGTTTTTCAACATAATGTTTATTCTGACTTGCCTTGGGTTTAAACACATAAGTATTCTTCTCAGAGCTTGTGTGTTTAATGTCACTTAAGTGACCAAATTTAAATTGAGAATACAGAGGTGTCTTCTTGATGAAAAGTTTGTCAACAGGTTTTGGATTGCTTCCAGATGAAGATTCATATCCAATACCTCTTTTGTTGTTTCCACTAACACCATAGATCATAGAAGCCATTTTGCTCCTGTCTATGCTCTTAGTAAGAAATCTCTGAAAGCTAGAGTCATATTTTTCTAAAATGTTTTCACATGACTTAGTCTCAGATTCAGATTCTTGTTGAGTTATTTCAAAGTCATTTTTGATTTTCAGATTAATTTCTTTTTGCTCAACAAGTTCTGTCTTCAGAAGATCAATCTCAGATTCAAGATTGCTTTTCAGCTTCTTGTATTTGAGTTTGATATTGTTATAACTTTTAAGAACTTCTGTTAAAACTTTTATAAGTTCTTCTTTGGTAAGTTTAGCCATTACCTCTTCTGCGTCATCATCAGATTCAGAATCTGATTCATATCCTGAGGTACCTTCCTCTTGATCCTCTGTGCTAGCCATCAGTGCAACATTAGCACATTCTTCTTCTGATTCAGAAGATGATTCAGATTCATCTGAGTCATCCCATGTTGCCATCAGAACCTTCTTCTTTTTGTTAAACTTCTTCTTGGGTTTTTCTTTCTGAAGTTTGGTGCAATCATTCTTGTAGTGCCCAGGTTCTTTGCACTCATAGCACACAACTTCTTTCTTGCCAGATCTTCTATGCCCAGAAGATTCCTTTCTATTATCAGATCTTCTGAAGTTGTTGAACTTCTTTCCCTTGTGCTTCCAGAGTCTGTTGATCCTTCTGGACAGCATGGATAATTCATCTTCTTCAGAAGAAGAAGATTCTTCAGAGCTTTCTTGAATAACCTGCAAAGCTTTAGCAGTTTTGTTAGATTTTAAGGCAACAGATTTACCTTTTTCTTTCTTCTGAGGTTCATCTTCCTCAAGCTCAATCTCATGGCTCCTCAGTGAGCTGATGAGTTCTTCTAGAGAGATCTTGTTCAGATCTTTAGCCATCTTCAAGGAAGTCACCATTGGTCTCCATCTGGTAGGCAGACTTCTGATGATTTTCTTTACGTGATCTGATATAGAGTATCCCTTGTCCAGAACTTTCAGCCCAGCTGTGAGTATCTGAAATCTGGAGAACATGGCTTCAACAGATTCAGAGTCTTCCATTTTGAAGGCCTCATACTTCTGGATCAGGGCCAGAGATTTTGTCTCCTTAACTTGAGAATTTCCCTCATGAGTCATTTTTAGGGATTCAAACATATCAAAAGAAGTTTCCATGTTTGTAATTTTTTCATACTCAGTATGTGAAATTGCATTCAATAATATAGTTCTGGCTTTGTGATGATTTCTAAAATCTTTCTTCTGAGCATCTGTCATAGATTTCCTGTCAATCTTCTTGCCATTCCCATCTGTGGGATGGACATATCCATCTATGACTAGATCCCATAGATCAACATCATATCCTAGGAAAAAACTCTCAATTCTGTCTTTCCAGTAGTCAAATTTCTCCCCATCAAACATAGGGGGTTTGGTGCTGATCCTGTCCCTTTCTTCATATTTATTGTTAATATTGGATATTGAATTATCAGCCATTGTGACAAATAAATATATATCAAAGTATTTCTCTCTGGATCTTTACTGACACTGTTAAGTGGTAGCACACACAGAACCAGAGCTCTGATGCCAACTGAAGGTGAGATAATACTTAGAAGGGGGGTTGAATAAGTATGAAAGATTAAGACTTAAAAAATAATAACACAATTATTTTTATCCTGGTTCGTTGAAATCAACTACTCCAGTCCACCCTTCCTAGAGTGATTTGCCTTTCTCAACAAGGACTTAATCCACTATTTAATCAAACAGATTACAATAGTAACACCTAAGAACAACTGTTCTTAGTCTTCTCAAGAGCTACTGATTCCAACTGAATCCTCTTAAGGAAAACCTTTACAATCAATGTAAATCAAATACAAGAGTATTAATGCTTCTAAAAGCTTTTATCACAACAGTGATTTTTCTCTTAAGTTTAAGTACAAGAAATTCTAAGAAGAATATGAAAGAATGAGAGCTTTGAATAATATGATTTCTTTTCAGCAAATTGTGTAACTGAAGAACTTGGTGGAGTCTTCATTTTATAGGCAGCTGATCCAAGGAAGCTAAGCGTTGAGAAGAGAGTCCCAAAAAGGTCTGAGCCTTTTTGTCTTCACATCAAGTGACCTTTCCTAGAAGTAGATAGCACAGAAAAATCCTTTTTGTCTGTGTTCTTGTGTCGAGCACAAATGAGGAAAGAAACGTTTGATTTACTCCAACGAATATAATCTTTGAATATTTCTTCTTCAGTTTTCAGCAAGTTCTTCAGAATTTGATTGAGTCAGAGTCTTCTAATGATGTTCAGAACTTTGTTGTATCAGAGTCTTCTGCAGCATGTGTGCTTTCAGCGTGTTGATCATTAGAGCATATTTGTCACAGAACTTCAGTACTTGGCAGCTTTAGTACTTTCAGAAACTTCTGTAGAAATTATGCTTTGAGAAACTCTTCATACAATATTCTTCTTTGCTTTAGATGCTTCTGACTAGCTTCAGAATCTTCTAGAGCTTCTTGCTTCAGATCCTTCTGGAGACTACGCTCAGGATCTTCTGTAAACAGCAATCAGAATCTTCTACAGGATGCATCTGGCGCTTCAGAGTCAAGATAACTTCTTGTATACAATACAGATTTGCTTCTAGAGAGTTAATTTCATTTCAATCTGCAGTAAAACTCTCAAAAAAATTTTAGAGTGTATAATTCTTAAATATAAAATTTCCTGACAGTTATCATCAAAACCAAGAGATATTATTAAGAACCAATCTGTGTTCTAACACTAAGGAAGTCTTGCATTATGCTCCTTAATTTGTTTCTCCAACTGAGCCTTCTCGAAGATAAGCTTGTCTACGATCAACTTCCAAGGAGTAGTCTGAGGGCTAGAGGAAAATAAATCCTCCTGCGCTATTCTCTTCTTGCAAGAAAGTACTTCTTCACTCTTCAGCTATAATTGTCTTTGGAGTTCAGCATTCTCTTCAACAACCACTTGATACTTATTCTTCCAAGCTTCTCCTTCCTGTTGTGCTTTGCTCAGAGCAATATTTAATTCTTCTGTTTCAGACATGAAGATTAGAATGGGTTCCCTCTTCAGGGACACGGGCTCTTGATGGGGATAAGGCATCTTCAGCTTGATAGCCCTATCTCGGACCCATTGGAGATAAGGTTCCAAAGAAACACAGTTAGGTTTCCCCAAACTTTATTTTCCCCTTTTGTGTAGATGAAGCCATGCAACCACAATATTCTTCTAAATTTCTTTATTATCTTTGAAGAACATATTTTCTACGTAAGCACTTTTGGGCTTATCTTTCAGAGGATATCCAAACTGACAGCGAGCTAGAACAGGATTGTAACTAATTCCTCCATTAGCACTAAGGAGAGGCATATTAGTGAAATTTCCACAACTATCAATGATCAGTATCCCATCATAGACACGGTTGTACCAATCAATACCCGAGTGAGTAAGAGCCATAATTTTTTGTGACCAACGACCTTTATTGAGATACCAAAAGGAGTCAGACTTGGGCAAGTGCGAAATAAACCACTTGTATAACAAGGGTACACAACACGTAATCATTCCTCCATCATGGAAGTTTCTAATATGAACTGAATGATAAGCATCAGCTAGCAAAGTTCGTACTAGAATATTCTTCATGAAAGTTTTGATAGCATTAAGGTCAACAAATCCTTCAAAGCTTGGAAAAATAAACACTCTATAGATGAGTAAAGCGGGGATAGCCTCAAATGCGTTCATGCTCATATGATTGGCTTAATATTGGGCTTTCTCGATCAGAAAATTTGTGGTTAATCCAAAAACTCCACCTTTAGTAGTCATATTAGCTTTGATATCAGATAATTTCATACATATAGCCTTAGCAATGTCCTGCTCTTTAGGGCCCTTTTCCAGAAAAGGGAAAGGAGACTCAATCAGAATAGTCAAACCAACCAACTGGGAAAGCTAGTATTCTGGGAAAGTGATTTAATGATAATCTGGGTCATAGAACTGGAGTAGGGTAGAAAGAAGGCCATTGTCTACCTAAACCTTCAATAATGATAATAGCTTTCCATACTTGTCTTTAAACTTTCTTGATCTTCGATCAGAGCTCCTAACTTCCTTAGGTCATTCAATTTAAGACTCTTGAAAGTATATTTCAAAGTTTTTTTTCTTTTGCAATCCATAATGGTCCTGCGATGTTCATAAATAAAACTCTGAATTCCATGAAGCCAATGCAATATGATGCTTTATGAATGTAGGGATGCACAAATACAGGAAAGCAAAAATCCACAAATATACATATACATTTAAATAAACAGAAAACCTAGGTTTGAAAGACAACGAGCATGGAGTAAAGGTCTACCCATCCCTAAATGGTGTGGACTAAAGGTTCAATGTACCTGCAGAACAAGGGTTCTAAAAGTTCCCAAAGTCATCAGTCCATCTTTTGGATATTATCAATTTCCCAAATACTTGGTAGTTAATAATAGAACCTTTTTTGAGTGTAGCATCGCGTATAAACTATTTTGGGACTACTCCTTCATAGTCATCGCGCTACATCCTAAGAAAGGCTAAGTTGAGTTAAGGGTAACTAAAGGTTCCCAATATCACAGGCTCCTAGATCGAAAATAGTAAGTGTTTTCACGATTACTCGTTCAACTGTACCATTCTCAAGAGGGCCTCAACTGAGCAATGATTCTCAAGTCAGCTTGGTCAGGAATCAACTCCTTATAAGCCTTCTCCAATATATCACCTTCCTATCATAAGTACGCTCAAGTCCGAGTGTAGGACTTATCTCATCACACAAGGATAACAACCCAAAGCATAAACAAATATATAAATAAACATGCATATAGACATACAACAATAAACATAAATAAACAAGTTAGGGGGGAACCCTTAAGGTAAAGATAAGTCCCCAGTGAAGTCGCCATTTTTTTCGCGGTGTGAATTGGATATCAAGCTATTGATTAACTTGAATTGCAAATCATTATTCGTCACCGGCCTTTAATTTGTCCAAGGGAAGGGAAAATATTGAATAACCCATGAGTATGCAATGCAATGCGAAGCTAAAGAATCTATGGTTTGGGGGTTGGTTATACCTAGGGAAGGTGTTAGCATCCTAAGCATCTGTAGTACTCTACAAGAACCTCTTATTTTATTGTATTATTGTTGTTTTCTAAGGGTGAAAGACCTAGGGGTTTATTTCTAAGTATGCACGCCAAGAAATCGCATCTTGTGCCTATATATCCTGACGAGAGTGGAATCAAAGCATTCGAGTTCCCCTAAAGGGATGAGGAACTCTTGACTATGGCCAAGGTTCCAGGGGGAGAGGTTTTTTGATTGATTTAGGAGAAGATATAAGTCGTCATCTCAAAGAGGATACTCGACTTAAAACCACCATAAACATATGGAAGACGGTCTTTGCTTCACTTTGAGAGAAGGGCTCCAACTCAGATCTATAATCGACAAGTATGCCACGTACCTCTCTCAACAGGAAATGATTCTACATCTTTCTCGATTATGTCAGGGGTAAGAGAACTATATCTCAACTACAAAGATGACTAATTTCTAATTCCCTTGTGGGAGAATAGGGGATTTAACCGTAAGTTGTCTAAGTTGAAGTCTTAAGAAAATCTTATCTTAAGATAGGGGTGTATCCTAAGCTGATCAACCTGAAAGGAATCAGGGATCAAGCAGAGGGAAATGATGCAAATGAATAAGATATTCTTGACTATGAAGTCAATAACAAAATCCTTCCCTTGGACTTGTAACATGTGCAAATATATTATTATAAGAGAAACAGATAGAAGCAATAAGCATTACAGTTATAGTTCATGATTGAATAATTAAGGCGCACAATATAACGTTCAACCCACTTATAAAACATAGATACCGTATCATAAATCAAGTATCACGTCAAGCACATATGGAACCAAAAAATGCATAGGTACGTATATCAAACGTTATTGGTTATTACCAACGTAATTAATCGATAGTCCAGAAGATTTACAAAGAAATAACCAATGATTAAGATCCCATATATTCAATAATATTTAGCCATAATATTCATCAGGATTAATCAACATCAAGATCACAATCAAAACATGACATCAAATCTAGATCGGAGTTACCCTCAGAAATCAAATATTACTTTATTGTCAAGCTTTGAACAAAAATCAGAATCTAGGTTGAGACTAAAAAAATTTAAGAGCTAATTGAAATTAGAGTCCATATTAACTTCCTAATTAATTAAAAATCCAAATTAATTAAGAATTTAAAAAAACAAAATTAAATCAAGAAACAAAATGAAACTAGGGTGCAATAGCAAAACTAGAGGATTACTAGAAATGCACCCAAAGTTCATGGGTCCAAAAAAAACAAGGGGGTTTGGAAATAAAGGTGGAGTGCTATAAAAGAGAAACTGGGTGTAAAAGATTACGACCCATCCGAGTTCATGATAAAATGAACAACTTAAAAAAAACACGGAAGGACACAAACGCATCATATCCTCTTCTCCTCTCTCTCGTTTTCCTCTCTATCTTCGACACCCTTCAAAAGAAAACTAGGGTTTAATACAACATGCATCAATTTTTAATCAAAGAAAACAGTAATCGAATCAACAAAATAGGGATCAACATGCGAATGATAGAGGAAGTGTTACTGTCAAATGGCAAAGCATTGCAAAATGCTTATTTAGGAGTAAAAATGGCGGCGCCAGACTTCCGGTATCTTCGTGGTGATAAGGTTCGTTCACCTTGTATCTTCTCCTTCTTCGGGCGTAGTTTTCTTGTAGTTGTTCTGCCTCTCTTCCCCCTTTTCTTGTTGTGTGAATGCCTCTTTATATAGGCTCTTAGATGAGATTTAATTTGAATCAATAAATCGTTATGTCAAGTCTTTTTTGGAAAGAAATAAAAGTTGTCTAATTTGTGATCCTTTGGCTTGAATGTGCTTTCTATTTTTAATTGTTATGTTAGAATTTCGTCGATGTTGTTGGAACATTATGAATAGATTCCTTTTTTTCTTGATTATGTTAGGACATGTTTTTATGTATTAGGAAAGGATATGGTCCTTGTTCTCTTGTTCTTGCAAATCATGACGTTCGCTTTCCTTTTTCGATTTAACGTGTTTGATTCAATGCCAAATTTTGATGATTTCTCCTGACGATGACGATTTGGTTTCCATTTTTGAATTAATCCTATTTGAAACTTAGAGATTTCCATATCTGCTCCTGATTTCCTTCCTTGATTTGTTGCTATTGAATGCTACTAAAAAAGGTTTACCGTGCATGGAATATGGATAACATCGAAGGTTTACTCTAATGTCCTGCCATTGCTTTCTTTGCTAATATTTCCTTATTTTGTAACAGAAACTTTCAAGTCATTCATGGGGAACAAAACTACATATCCAACCAAACTAACTCAAATGCTATACAAGGCACATTCCTGAATTCGGTAGTTCAATTTAATCGATGCTAGCTTCTTCAAGTGGGACATTAATCAGAGCATCATAGTCACCTATTTCTCTCTTTAAGTCGTAAAATTTTAGTTTTCTCATCAATTCAGCCTATCCCTTGTGTTTTTTGTTTGGAAATAATTGATGATACTAATTTTTTGTTAAAACCTTTTGATTCTTTCCAGAACACCCTACACAATCGCATCCCTTGGAGCACGAAAGGCTATTGTCGCGGTGAAATTCGGATACCAAACTATTGATTAGTTTGAGTCTTATATTCATTTTGCAACCGAACTTTGATTTGTCCAAAGGAAGGGATAAAGATCGAAATTCCCACCATGCAATGCAAATGCAAGCTAGATTGTTTAGGTTCGGGGGTTGGTTAAACTTAGGGAAGGTACTAGCATCCTAAGTTTCTGTAGTACTCTACAGGAACCTCTTGTTTTATGTTTGTTTACTGCTAAGTGTTTATCTGCTTAAGGGATTAGAGACCCTAGTGGTTTATATCTAAGTATACTCGATAAGGCATCGCACCTTGTGCCTACATATCCTTACGGGAGTGGAATCAGAGTATGTTGTAGTTCACCCTAAAGGGTTAGAGGAGCTCTTTGACTGTGGTCAAAGTTCCTACGGGTTTAGGGTAGTTGTTTTGATTGGGTTTAGGAGAAGAGATGAGTCTTCATGTTAAGGGAGATATAACCGCCACAAATGTAAAGGGGTTGTAGGAAATGGTCTTTGCATCATCTTAAGAAAAGGTCTTACATACTCGGATGGTCGCCAAGCATGCCTTTGTCGCTCTTAAGGCAAAGTCCCTACGTGTTTGATTGTATTGTTGTGGGGGTGAAGATTATATCTCACTTAAGATGATTAACATCTATTCTCTAATATGTTTGTAAGATGTTGTATTGTGTTGATTGTTTTGTCTAGGTTGTAAAGATAAAGACAAGGTCCTTCCTATGAGGTAGGTCCTATCCTAAATGATCAACTTGAAGAATCAAGGATCGAGGGGAATATGATGCTTATGATATGCGACTACACACAACGTTGAATTATGTGTAGGTTTTTCCTTTGGACGGAACGCGATGCATGAATATAAATTGATAATGTAAATTGCTGAAGAATAAATTGCGGATAAAGTAAACCATACACAAACGCATGAAAGCGCTGAAGTGTGTGAGAGTGAATGTGTCGTGAAGTGCACAGTTGGATGTTGATTTATTTTATTTGAGTTGATTTTTTTTTAAGAAGGAAATCGGCATTGATTTTAAGAAGTTATATTAGTTCATTTGAATTAATTTGTAAAATAAGTTGTATTATTTGGCAAGGTTGATTAATTTTGAGAAAGGTTGATTTTAAGCAAGAGGTTGATTTTAGATGAGTTTAAACTATAGATTAGAGATTTTAAATAAAAGCTACAATGATTTAATTTATTATAAAAAGCTTAAGTGAAATGATTATTTTCTATTATGGCTATTTAAAGACTGAATTGAATTGGTATTATTTCTAAAAGTTAATTGAACACCAAATTATTTGTTATTAATTAAATAAATTGATACTTGGTGTAATTATTTAAAAGAGTTTTTTTTTTTGAGTAAAATATAGATCATTTATAAAAAGTTTATTAAGTCTATTTTAAATAAAAGGATCTAAAAAGTTAATGAGTTAATTATTTTTTTTAAAAAAAACTTAATTTATTAAGAGGTGAATTTAAAAGAGTTATTAGTTGTTTTAATAAAAGAGTTAATTACTGACTAGTTAAATTAGTATTATAGTTAATGATTAAATTAGGTGATTAATTAAGTGAATTAACTAGGATTAATCAACAGTTAGTGGACTAATTGATGGTTTAAGGAGGTTAAGAGGGATTAAGATAGTGGGGCGCAGTGGTTGTGTGCGGTAAGTTGTGTGGGGTACACGGTGTGCTGCGCTGTGGTGCACAGGATGATGATCCGTTGGAGATCGTGTGATACTAGTGTGAGGTTCACCGTAACTACGGTGTGTGTGTGTGGATGGTCGCATTACATTCAGATAACACAAAAGTTGGAAATGGGAAACCCTAACCCTAATCTCCAATCGATCCCCCCCACATCTCTTCCTCTCCGTCGGTGCTTTCTTCTGGATGCCATTCTCCTTCGATCCATCTCGCTCTCTCTCTTGTTCTTCTTCCTCTTGCTCCTCACTTTTCTTTCTTTCATTCACCTCCTCGATTTCTTCTTCCTACATAAAATAAACAAACAAAAACAACATTTAAACTGTTAGCGAAAGCGAATCACCGCGAAGGTGGTTCTGCAAGCTTCGACGGTGGCGTCGTGGCGAAGGCGGTTGGAATCAACTTGAAGGTTTGAGACGGTGGCCCTGAGGAGGTCGAAGGCTTGACGGAGGTTAAAAACTTCGATTGGTTTCCGGCGATGGCGAAGGTTTGAGGGTGAGTTCTCAATTTTCTTCACGGAATTATTTGGGGTTTCATGATTTTGAGATTATATGAATTAGGGATTTCTATGTGATTTTGTGTGTGAACTTCTAAGGTTTGGTTTTGGGGATTATTGGGATTCTCGATTTTTTATCTGTGAATTCGTCTCCTCTGCTCTTAGATTGTTATTCCTCTTATAGCAATTTCAGAAGAAGGAAATGATTGAGAGTAGTAAATGTTGGTTGTGATTTGATTTCCTTTTTTATTCAAACACTGTCTGACCCCTTTTGAATTCTTTCCTTCTTCGTATCAACATGTCTAGTGTTATTTGGAAAGAAAATTAAAATTCCGTTAAATTGCTTATGATCCTCCCTTCTTTGCAATCGACATGTTTGAGCATATTGGGACTTATTTGGGAAAGGTTTGAAATTGTTTGATTGTATTGATAAGTGTTGGTTCTTTCTCTGTTTATCATTTCAAATTTGCTGACGTGTCGTAATGTGTTGTTGCAGAATAACGATAGCTTGGACTTGAAAGCTCTCTTTATGCGGTTATCATCTTCCCTTTCTTAAATCATTGACTACGTGAGTTGTTTCTTGAGCTTCAAAACTAAAACTTGACTCCTCCTGCAGCAAGGTGATTATTGCCTTTGGTTTGAAGTGAGCATGTCCAAACAAGTTTGTGATGATTTCAACAAATTCTAATCCCGTTTTTTTCAAACGCAAGATTGGGACACAATAGTTTTGAGCAAATGGAGTTGAATTTTGGCTCAGAGTAGCAGCAGCTCTGGAAATTGTAGTTGGTAGTTAACATGTGAGCTGCATTGTACAAATGTTTCAAATATGTGCAAAGAGTTTTAATACGCTTCCCGTCATCCATAGTTAGAGTCATTGTGAAATCAGGACAAGAAGTATCCAAACGAGCAAAAACTTCTTTTAGTTCACAGGCAGCTACAAGCATATGGTATGTTGTATCCCATTTATAATTATCATCAATCAGTATGTTCACCAAACTAGGTACCTGTAGTTGTTGCTTTTCACAAATTTAACATACTCTTGAATTTGTCTAATAGTTTCATTCATTGCCTGCAGTGCATCAACTGCAGAGCGGCTTGACGGTCTCACCTTAAAAGACTTATCGAGTGTAAGGGTTTGTATTCAACCTTCCAAATGCCAATCAGATAAACAGGTCATTATAGATCGGTTTAATGAGTTCATCAGAATCAAGAAACAGCGCGGTAACAACATTGAGAATAATTGAGAATAAGGCCATGTAAGCTGGAATTTCTATCGACGAAGCATTCTCTAATAATAACATTCCCTGTTGTCTGGTTTGATGATCACATGTCCAATGTCACGTTGAGAACTGGGGTTGAAGAGGGATGTTCTTCTGTATTGCTGCTGTTAGTGTTTGCAGATGATGTAGAGATACTTGCAGTTGCCGTTCGCGGCTAGTGCTGTGCTGATGTCGTGCTACCGGTGCTTGTGGCTGATGACATGTTGATGTCGCTGCTGAATGATGCTGTTGCTTGCTTGTGAAAGCTTGCCTACTGTGTTAAGATACTTATTGTGGTTGCTACAGCTGTTATCGGTCGCGGATATGCTTCTGTCTTCTGTTATTGGGATACCTGTTATTGTTGTTTGCCCGAGCTGGCCTGCTGATATGCTATTATGGATGCTTGCTCTTGTGTCGACTTTATAGCGTCATGCCTTTGTATTTTGACATTGATATTTGTTCGCAAATGACATTGCTCGCAACTGCAGCTAGTGTTGCCCGCCATTGGCAATGATGTTTGTTCTGTACTGCAGTGGCATACTCTTCTTGCAAATGCTAGTTGGGGCTTATGCTTGGTATACTTTGCTGCTTGCACCTGATATGGTTGCTGATGAGGTTGTTCTTTCACGGCCTGTTGCGAGCTTGTGCTGAGATACTTGGTTCCATTGTTGTTTTCGATTTCTCTGGGGCAAAATCTTGAGTTATTGGAGACATACTGATTTTCCTCTTCTTTTTCAGGTGCAGATAAGTCTGGAGGCTGCCGGTCTTGTGCCGTCGGCGGGAAGGGTATAACGGTGATGACGACTTGATAGTCTGAACCACGTTGGTGTCGTTGAATGTAGTTGCCTCATGAATTATGTTGAGCTGTTCGAAATAGTTGCCTTAATTCGGTTTTTCGATGTTCGGTAGAGAGTTGATAATGGCTTCGGTCATAGTCCTCCCGGCCGCTCGAGTTTTAGCCCTATGATGATTCAAAACTGAGGGCTGAACAATTCTTTAATTCTTAATCTTCTCGAATTCCTTTTTTACTGTTGACATTCCGATATTGTTATGCTTGATAATTTGTATGCAGGATTGCGAAGGCGAACGGAATGGCGTTGAGGGATCTATGAAGACTCAGAGATGTCGGTGGAGCCTAAGTCCAAGCTTAACTTTAGAACTAATGGAGTCTGGAAACTTAGGAATCTACTATTATAGCTGGATAATTCTCATCATGTTTAGGTCTTTATGCCATGTATCTTAGGATGTAGGATAGCTTAATTGTAACAGAGTCTTGTAGTTTGAAACCAACTCTTAATTGTTGGATTTTTCAGTAATGGCCTTTTGTATACTGAGCTGCTTAATGTTGTAAGGTATATAATGCCCTTTGCAATCCATACTGGCTCAATATGATTGTTCTTGAATTATCAAAGAGCTCACGTGCCTAAACCTTTAATCCCGGTAACCTTAATCATCGTACCGGTATCAAGAGTATCAAAGAGGGTTCCGTCCCCATAGAGTTAAAATATCCCAATTTTGACAAAAGCTTCGAAAGGGGGATTCGTTCGAAAAACACCAAATAAGAAAAGAGACCTTTGTAATGATTCTTCATGTAACTGTGAACATCATGAGATCCTTGAGTGATGAATTTATCAATTGTATCTTGTAATAGAGTGACTTGAAATATATTTGAGATTTTATCATGTGAGTTTGAGGTCAATCGTGTAGAATCATGAATTGCTTAGTCAGTTTTCTTTATAATGAACTTGTGAATATGCCTAACAGATCTCAAAAGGACTTGAACTTGTGCTCCTAATTGAATGAACTTGCAATCCTCTTAGGTGTCACCTTAAATTGTAAAAAATTCCGGAATTTGAGCACCTTAACCAAAGCGATGACTTAAATTGAGCTTAATCCAATGCCTCGATCTATGAGTCCGTATCTCAATTCTTGTCTTGACAAACCTTCCTTAAAAGGACCGGTATCTTGACTTAAGGGGATCTGATCATGACAACTCCGCCAGAAACGCCTTTAAAATGAAATAACCCTGCACGCACCCGCTAGTTGCACACAAAATGTAAAAAGATAAAACGTGAGAAAACACACGAGGAGGTGGAATCTTAAAGTCAAAAATTAGGGTGCAACAGATGCCCCTATTTAAGTTACTCCTATTCGGAGATATGGAGATTGAAATCTTCATCTCGACGAGATAGGAGGGACTTAAATACAAACATTGCACGGATTTTTGGCCTTAAGAGGCCACCGAAATGCACATGATATGCGATGATATGGAAATGCAAGACAAAGGATCTTGTGGAGGAAAAGATGTCAAAGGTGAGAAACACAACACACGGGAAGAACAAGCTCAACAGAGCGAGACTCCACGGGGGAAGATTGACAATCACAAAGTGTCTGTGAATATGTTGTGAAGCACTTGGTGAGAAAAATCCAATTAAAGCTCTGCTGTATGTGTTGAATGTAATGATCCCAAGATATCAGTCGGAGGAGTCTATGGCGAGTCCGGTAACTTCATGTAAGGATGCTTTTGTCAAAGTATCTATTGTCAAGAACTTCTAGGGAATCTGCTGTCGAGATTCACCAGGAAATGAAATGGTACCACCTATTGTCAAGGTCTTCTGGGAATCTACTGTCAAGATTAACCAGAAAATGAAATGGTACTACCTACTGTCGAGGTCTTCTGGGAATCTACTGTCAAGATTAACCAGAAAATGAAATGGTACTACCTACTGTCGAGGTCTTCTGGGAATCTACTGTCAAGATTAACCAGAAAATGAAATGGTACTACCTACTGTCGAGGTCTTCTGGGAATCTACTGTCAAGATTAACCAGAAAATGAAATGGTACTACCTACTGTCGAGGTCTTCTGGGAATCTACTGTCGAGATTAACCAGGGACTGTAAGATGTTTGAATGATTGTTGTTGAAAAAACTTCCCCGTGCGTCATGGTATGGGTGCCATGAGCTGGTCTCAGTCTCTGCCCAGAATGAAGAAAACTCGCGAGAGCGTCTTCACGAAGGGGTTGTAGATGTTGAAGATTGTAGATGTAATTTGTGATTGTAAACCGTAATGTTGATGTAGATGTAATTGTAGTTGTAGACTGTAGAACTGTAAATGTAATTTGTAATGTAGTTGTAAAGCTTCACCGGGGACCTTCGGAAGAGATGTGGGCCGGTTGAATTGTATGTCTTCTCAAATAAAGAGAGACTATTGTGATAAACTTCTTCGACTTCTTCGGGGAGATGTCACTTGAAGGAAGTAAACTTGTGTAATGAACTCACTGGGGAATAAATTTCATGAAGAGTATCTTGTTGTAGTTGTAAGTATGTAAGCTTCTTGTGGTGATCGTTTCTCAAATAAAGAGAAAACGTTTGTGAAGTCTTTGATAAACCACTCTGATGGATTTCCGGAGAGGTGCCATGAGTTGATAATCTTGATAACCCATTGTGGATATATAAACTGTCTTGAGGAGACTGTCATTTGTTGTTTTGATTAAAACGAGTTGCTCAAATAAAGAGGTTGCTTGCAAACCAGATGTAGATTGTTGGAAAGATATCTTGTAATATTGTTGGAGAGATATTCATCTTCGATAATTATCTTCATGAAGACCTTTTCTGGGGAGCAGAGTGCAAAATGAATGCATACTCCATCCATATTCAGCAGTTTGGAGATGTCCACAATGTGATTGTCAAGGACCGAAGTTCAATTCAGGAGATAGCTGAAGAGAAACTGTCAAGCGAGACTCGACCATTGAGGTATGAACTCAAACGGGGATGTACTAAAGCAACCGTCTTCCACGAGGATCGGACTTCATGGGGAAAATAGAAATATTGCGCTTTTTCTGCCTAAGGGTGACAACTCTAATTGGAATGAGGAGACACACCCAACCGTTTGTAGATAGACACGACCAAAGCGACAGAATAACACACACATAAAGATGCACAAATGCAAATGCTATGTTATCTATTTATATGATATGTGTATGCTTATGCTGACAAAACAGACGAAAGCAACGAACGGAGATGGGATAAACATCTCGAAACAAACATCCGACCAATCTTCAAAGATAGAAGTATCACTGGGGATACACGGAGAACCAGATATAAGATCTTAATCCTGCTTCAAAGCTTCACAAATTTCGACTGGGGAATACAGATCAATCCATTCGGGGATATAACAACTTAATCTTGCCGGATAACATGGTTATTGAATATGTCGTAAAAACTTCACGGGGATGAAATAAACATCCGCCTCGCTGGAGAAGATTAACATTGTAGAGATCCACTAGGGTGTACAGTAACGACCACTTCACTGGGGTGATGAAGTCCAAGAAGATCTATTGAGGAGTAAAATACGTCCATTTCACTGAGGAAGGTGAAGTTGGAGAAGATTCACTGAGGATTAAAATAGCATCTACTTCATTGGGGAAGTGAAGTTGAACAAATCACTAGGTGTTCTTGCATCGAAAAGTTTCATCGAGGAATTGTCATGACCACCAAAAATAAAATTTACTGGGGACATGAAGAACAAGGTAATTCTGGCTTGATGAATTGTGTAGTAGTCGCCATTTTGAACAAAACTTGTTATGCGGGAAAGATAATCTTCGCGTCTCAATTGCCCCAAGTCATATGGATATGAGAAAAAGTTATTCCAAGAGGATTTTACAGAAAACAAGGCGTCCCACTGTTTTCAAACTCTTAGAGAGATTCGCTGAATCTCGACATAACGGTCCCTGATTGGCGGTATTATGACGAGTCTTCAATCTTGCTCTAAAGGTGAAGTCAAACCTGAGCGGACTATTTGGAAACAAACTTGCCCCAGTTTAGCAGAGTCTTCGAATTCCAATAGGATACACTTGATGATGACGCTTGTATGTAATTTTCTATGATATCAGGCCGAATTAACACGCGTGAAATGTTATTCCTGAAACTGTTAATGCAACATACGTGTCTGTCTTGAAGTTTTGAAAAAGAGATATCACGACCACTTGTGACAAAGTCACTAGTTATGACATGAATTAATTTATAAGCCAATATAAATAGTTGAGCATAGCTCATAGGAGTCAGGAAACGTTATCTCATTGAGTATGCTTTCGAAGTAATCCTTACTTCAATTAGGACTTTCAAGGGTTATATCGAGGTTTAGTTTACGTTTTGTAAAACAAAAGGAATAAGGGTCAAAAGCTTATTTGTGCCCACCCAAATTTTTTTTTGAAATTTTAAGTATTCAATCGAGCTGACTGAAAATTTCCCTGCCCCAGGTTTAAAAATGAAGTTGGAAAGGGTTTGGAAGAAATAAAGCAGATCCTCAATCAGGGTTTGAAGGAGTTAAAAATGGATTAACTTCCTTATGTCTTTGATGTTTAGGAGGTTTGAAACAATGCCTTACATCATCAGTAGGGTTTTATTCGAAAGCATACATCGAGAGATCCTACGTTTTACTTCACCATCCTCCTCCCAATTCTTCACCGAAGTGAGAAAGAAATCGGGTGATTTTGGCGTTATAAAATTTTTTTTAGAGAGTGAAACGAATGGGTTTCCTCAAGACAAACATTTATTGCATTACTTATTCAGAATAAACAAGTTCTCACATGCTAATTGTGCTTTTAATCAAAGAAAATGACAAGAGCAAATAAGCAGACAAAATAAATAGCTGATCATAACGGTGTTCCATTCAAGACTGGGTTTCCTCCTTTGAAAGTCAGCTCTTCATTGTCAATCATATCTTGAA
Organism: Lathyrus sativus; assembly: GCA_963859935.3. NCBI lineage: Eukaryota > Viridiplantae > Streptophyta > Magnoliopsida > Fabales > Fabaceae > Lathyrus > Lathyrus sativus. The sequence goes on along the minus strand of OZ012741.1, from coordinate 658,097,134 downwards.
CTTTCCCTTGGAAAACTTTACATTCTTCAATCGAATGCCCCAATGCTCCATCATGAAAATCACAGCTGGTGTTCGGGTTGAACCACGGTGGACGAGACTTCATAATTCTAGTCTTTCTGGGAGTCATTACCGAGTTTTTAGCAAAATAAGACCATAGCTGACGATAAGTCATTGGGATAATATCAAACCATCGAGTTTCTTCCTTCGGAACGCTTAGAGGTACCTCCTGATTCTGAAACCGTCTTCGAACTTGTCGATTCTGATGTTGATTTGGAGGAGTCAATCTTCGTTTATGAGGTAGTCGCTGCTCGCGCTGAGCAGGTGCTGCATATTGATGTTGAGGTACTGGATCTGGATCTGACAGGTTTTGATGGGAGTCCTGAATTGCATTGACGTCAACACTTCCTTCCTCTTGGGAATCATCAACTGAAATCTCTTCGTCAGTTTGGTTGTTCAAATCATCTTGAATTCTTCCACTTTTGAGTGCATTCTCGATGTTTACTCCGACTTCTATAATCTTGGGGAAATCCAATGGTACAGCTCCTACCATTCTAACATAATAAGAGTCTGGCAGTGTTCTCAGAAACATCTTGTTTAAATCTTTCTCGGGAAGTGGTGGCTGAACTTGAGATGCTAGCTCTTTCCATCGTTGGGCATATTCCTTGAAAGATTCATCGTCATTCTTACTCATGTCCATCAATTGATCACTGTCTGGAGCCGCGTCCAAATTATAATTGTATTGCTTTATAAAAGCATCAGCTAAATCTTTAAAAGACTGAATACGACTCCTTTGTAGCTTCGTATACCACATCGAGGATGCCCCAAATAAGCTCTCTTGAAAGCAGTGAATCATCAATTCATCATTGTCAACATGAGCAGACATCTTCCGACAGAACATCGTCAAGTGATCTTTTGGACAACTAGTACCCTTATACACCTCAAAGACAGGCATCTTAAACTTCGGAGGAATAATTACACCTGGAACCAGACATGAGTCACGAGCATTAAAATCATATGTATCAGCTCCTTTTGTCATTTTCAATTGCTCTTTGAAATCCCGAAGTTCTTTCTCCATTATATCCACCTTCATCTTAGTACGAACATTCTGAAGATTAGGTACATTTTGTAGGGGCTGGGAAGCTTGGACAACCAAGTTGTCTTGCACAGGAGGAGGTTGAGTAGGAACATCCACTTGTTGAACAACGTTATCAGAAGGAAGATCGAATAGCGGGTTAGTCACAACCCTGAAACCAGTAGTGGAATCCATATCTTTATTCTCTTTACTATCCTTCAATAATACTTCGAGCTTGGTCGAATGGTCGAGATGTCAACTGGAAGACAAAGAGGGAAAACCGGATGAGGACATAGAGGAGAAGGGACTCATGTACATGTAAATGCTGGATGCATGATGCGAGAATGCATAATGCTAATGCAAGAATGTAAGGATGATAGGTTTCATGGAACTCGAGTTCTTTATAAACATTACAGAGTACCAAAGAAAATCATTTTAATATTTTTATGCATGTATATTTTATTTTATCGGATTACAAATAAATATCCTCTTAAGAGTCCTAACATAATAGCTAAATAAAAGCTAAGAAAGCCCTAAGGAAGTCTTTCATCTTGTTTGTTGATTTGTTCCTCCACTTGGATCTCCTTGAAGGTAAGCTCATCCATGATCAAAGTCTAAAGAGTAGTTTGATAGAGGAAAATAAATCCTCCATCCCTTCTTTGTACTTGTTGGAAGGTGAGAAATGAATCCCTTGTTTACTCGGATCTTTGATGAGGATGAGAGTCTTTTGAACTTCTAATGATCCTCCATGTTAAGGGAAGCCTTCTATTGATCTTCAATGATAAGGAAGTCTCTTGTATTTGTCCTTTGGAGTTTCTTGATTCTTCAATTGATGCCCCTAACTTCCTTAGGTCATCCAAGCTAGGACTCTTAAAAGAATATTTCAAAAATATTCTCTATTTGTAATCTATGTTGGTTTTGTAATGTTTATAAATAAACTAAGAATTCCATGAAACTTAATGATGCTATATGGATGCAACAAACACAAGTATTCACATAAGGACATAAAGGTAAACAAACAAAGGAGACCCTAGGTTTGCAACGAGCCTGGAGTCAAGGGTATACCCATTCCCAAAGGTTGTGAACTAAAAGTTGATTGTACCTGCAGAACAAGGTTCTAATGAAGTTCCCAAAGTCATTAGCCCATCTTTCGGATATTATCAACTTCCCAAGTACTCGGGGGTTAATAATATTCTCAAGAGAACTTCTTTCGAGTGTAGCATCGCGTAGCACTATTTCGGGGGTACCCCCTCATAGTCCCGCACTACGTCCTAATAAAGGCCAAAGTGGGGTTAAGGTAACTACGGTCCTCAATATCATATGCTCCGACATCGAATATAGTGCATGTTTTCACGATTAAAGACTCGTTCAACAATACAATTTTCGAGAGGGCCTCAATTGAGCGTGATTTTCAAGTCAGCTTGGTCGGGATTCCACCCCCTATAAGCCTCTTTGAACATATCACTATCCTATCTTAAGTTCACTCAAGTCCGGGTGTAGGACTTTGTTTCACCACTCAAGAGTATCAACCCAAGAATACAAACAAATAAGCAAGTATATAAGTAAGCAAATATAAGCAAATATAAAAAGCAATAAAGAAATAAAACAAGATAGGGAGACCCACGAAGAGTCCCCAGTGAAGTCGCCATTTCTGTCGCGGTGAAATTCGGATACCAAACTATTGATTAGTTTGAGTCTTATATTCATTTTGCAACCGAACTTTGATTTGTCCAAAGGAAGGGATAAAGATCGAAATTCCCACCATGCAATGCAAATGCAAGCTAGATTGTTTAGGTTCGGGGGTTGGTTAAACTTAGGGAAGGTACTAGCATCCTAAGTTTCTGTAGTACTCTACAGGAACCTCTTGTTTTATGTTTGTTTACTGCTAAGTGTTTATCTGCTTAAGGGATTAGAGACCCTAGTGGTTTATATCTAAGTATACTCGATAAGGCATCGCACCTTGTGCCTACATATCCTTACGGGAGTGGAATCAGAGTATGTTGTAGTTCACCCTAAAGGGTTAGAGGAGCTCTTTGACTGTGGTCAAAGTTCCTACGGGTTTAGGGTAGTTGTTTTGATTGGGTTTAGGAGAAGAGATGAGTCTTCATGTTAAGGGAGATATAACCGCCACAAATGTAAAGGGGTTGTAGGAAATGGTCTTTGCATCATCTTAAGAAAAGGTCTTACATACTCGGATGGTCGCCAAGCATGCCTTTGTCGCTCTTAAGGCAAAGTCCCTACGTGTTTGATTGTATTGTTGTGGGGGTGAAGATTATATCTCACTTAAGATGATTAACATCTATTCTCTAATATGTTTGTAAGATGTTGTATTGTGTTGATTGTTTTGTCTAGGTTGTAAAGATAAAGACAAGGTCCTTCCTATGAGGTAGGTCCTATCCTAAATGATCAACTTGAAGAATCAAGGATCGAGGGGAATATGATGCTTATGATATGCGACTACACACAACGTTGAATTATGTGTAGGTTTTTCCTTTGGACGGAACGCGATGCATGAATATAAATTGATAATGTAAATTGCTGAAGAATAAATTGCGGATAAAGTAAACCATACACAAACGCATGAAAGCGCTGAAGTGTGTGAGAGTGAATGTGTCGTGAAGTGCACAGTTGGATGTTGATTTATTTTATTTGAGTTGATTTTTTTTTAAGAAGGAAATCGGCATTGATTTTAAGAAGTTATATTAGTTCATTTGAATTAATTTGTAAAATAAGTTGTATTATTTGGCAAGGTTGATTAATTTTGAGAAAGGTTGATTTTAAGCAAGAGGTTGATTTTAGATGAGTTTAAACTATAGATTAGAGATTTTAAATAAAAGCTACAATGATTTAATTTATTATAAAAAGCTTAAGTGAAATGATTATTTTCTATTATGGCTATTTAAAGACTGAATTGAATTGGTATTATTTCTAAAAGTTAATTGAACACCAAATTATTTGTTATTAATTAAATAAATTGATACTTGGTGTAATTATTTAAAAGAGTTTTTTTTTTTGAGTAAAATATAGATCATTTATAAAAAGTTTATTAAGTCTATTTTAAATAAAAGGATCTAAAAAGTTAATGAGTTAATTATTTTTTTTTAAAAAAACTTAATTTATTAAGAGGTGAATTTAAAAGAGTTATTAGTTGTTTTAATAAAAGAGTTAATTACTGACTAGTTAAATTAGTATTATAGTTAATGATTAAATTAGGTGATTAATTAAGTGAATTAACTAGGATTAATCAACAGTTAGTGGACTAATTGATGGTTTAAGGAGGTTAAGAGGGATTAAGATAGTGGGGCGCAGTGGTTGTGTGCGGTAAGTTGTGTGGGGTACACGGTGTGCTGCGCTGTGGTGCACAGGATGATGATCCGTTGGAGATCGTGTGATACTAGTGTGAGGTTCACCGTAACTACGGTGTGTGTGTGTGGATGGTCGCATTACATTCAGATAACACAAAAGTTGGAAATGGGAAACCCTAACCCTAATCTCCAATCGATCCCCCCCACATCTCTTCCTCTCCGTCGGTGCTTTCTTCTGGATGCCATTCTCCTTCGATCCATCTCGCTCTCTCTCTTGTTCTTCTTCCTCTTGCTCCTCACTTTTCTTTCTTTCATTCACCTCCTCGATTTCTTCTTCCTACATAAAATAAACAAACAAAAACAACATTTAAACTGTTAGCGAAAGCGAATCACCGCGAAGGTGGTTCTGCAAGCTTCGACGGTGGCGTCGTGGCGAAGGCGGTTGGAATCAACTTGAAGGTTTGAGACGGTGGCCCTGAGGAGGTCGAAGGCTTGACGGAGGTTAAAAACTTCGATTGGTTTCCGGCGATGGCGAAGGTTTGAGGGTGAGTTCTCAATTTTCTTCACGGAATTATTTGGGGTTTCATGATTTTGAGATTATATGAATTAGGGATTTCTATGTGATTTTGTGTGTGAACTTCTAAGGTTTGGTTTTGGGGATTATTGGGATTCTCGATTTTTTATCTGTGAATTCGTCTCCTCTGCTCTTAGATTGTTATTCCTCTTATAGCAATTTCAGAAGAAGGAAATGATTGAGAGTAGTAAATGTTGGCTGTGATTTGATTTCCTTTTTTATTCAAACACTGTCTGACCCCTTTTGAATTCTTTCCTTCTTCGTATCAACATGTCTAGTGTTATTTGGAAAGAAAATTAAAATTCCGTTAAATTGCTTATGATCCTCCCTTCTTTGCAATCGACATGTTTGAGCATATTGGGACTTATTTGGGAAAGGTTTGAAATTGTTTGATTGTATTGATAAGTGTTGGTTCTTTCTCTGTTTATCATTTCAAATTTGCTGACGTGTCGTAATGTGTTGTTGCAGAATAACGATAGCTTGGACTTGAAAGCTCTCTTTATGCGGTTATCATCTTCCCTTTCTTAAATCATTGACTACGTGAGTTGTTTCTTGAGCTTCAAAACTAAAACTTGACTCCTCCTGCAGCAAGGTGATTATTGCCTTTGGTTTGAAGTGAGCATGTCCAAACAAGTTTGTGATGATTTCAACAAATTCTAATCCCGTTTTTTTCAAACGCAAGATTGGGACACAATAGTTTTGAGCAAATGGAGTTGAATTTTGGCTCAGAGTAGCAGCAGCTCTGGAAATTGTAGTTGGTAGTTAACATGTGAGCTGCATTGTACAAATGTTTCAAATATGTGCAAAGAGTTTTAATACGCTTCCCGTCATCCATAGTTAGAGTCATTGTGAAATCAGGACAAGAAGTATCCAAACGAGCAAAAACTTCTTTTAGTTCACAGGCAGCTACAAGCATATGGTATGTTGTATCCCATTTATAATTATCATCAATCAGTATGTTCACCAAACTAGGTACCTGTAGTTGTTGCTTTTCACAAATTTAACATACTCTTGAATTTGTCTAATAGTTTCATTCATTGCCTGCAGTGCATCAACTGCAGAGCGGCTTGACGGTCTCACCTTAAAAGACTTATCGAGTGTAAGGGTTTGTATTCGACCTTCCAAATGCCAATCAGATAAACAGGTCATTATAGATCGGTTTAATGAGTTCATCAGAATCAAGAAACAGCGCGGTAACAACATTGAGAATAATTGAGAATAAGGCCATGTAAGCTGGAATTTCTATCGACGAAGCATTCTCTAATAATAACATTCCCTGTTGTCTGGTTTGATGATCACATGTCCAATGTCACGTTGAGAACTGGGGTTGAAGAGGGATGTTCTTCTGTATTGCTGCTGTTAGTGTTTGCAGATGATGTAGAGATACTTGCAGTTGCCGTTCGCGGCTAGTGCTGTGCTGATGTCGTGCTACCGGTGCTTGTGGCTGATGACATGTTGATGTCGCTGCTGAATGATGCTGTTGCTTGCTTGTGAAAGCTTGCCTACTGTGTTAAGATACTTATTGTGGTTGCTACAGCTGTTATCGGTCGCGGATATGCTTCTGTCTTCTGTTATTGGGATACCTGTTATTGTTGTTTGCCCGAGCTGGCCTGCTGATATGCTATTATGGATGCTTGCTCTTGTGTCGACTTTATAGCGTCATGCCTTTGTATTTTGACATTGATATTTGTTCGCAAATGACATTGCTCGCAACTGCAGCTAGTGTTGCCCGCCATTGGCAATGATGTTTGTTCTGTACTGCAGTGGCATACTCTTCTTGCAAATGCTAGTTGGGGCTTATGCTTGGTATACTTTGCTGCTTGCACCTGATATGGTTGCTGATGAGGTTGTTCTTTCACGGCCTGTTGCGAGCTTGTGCTGAGATACTTGGTTCCATTGTTGTTTTCGATTTCTCTGGGGCAAAATCTTGAGTTATTGGAGACATACTGATTTTCCTCTTCTTTTTCAGGTGCAGATAAGTCTGGAGGCTGCCGGTCTTGTGCCGTCGGCGGGAAGGGTATAACGGTGATGACGACTTGATAGTCTGAACCACGTTGGTGTCGTTGAATGTAGTTGCCTCGTGAATTATGTTGAGCTGTTCGAAATAGTTGCCTTAATTCGGTTTTTCGATGTTCGGTAGAGAGTTGATAATGGCTTCGGTCATAGTCCTCCCGGCCGCTCGAGTTTTAGCCCTATGATGATTCAAAACTGAGGGCTGAACAATTCTTTAATTCTTAATCTTCTCGAATTCCTTTTTTACTGTTGACATTCCGATATTGTTATGCTTGATAATTTGTATGCAGGATTGCGAAGGCGAACGGAATGGCGTTGAGGGATCTATGAAGACTCAGAGATGTCGGTGGAGCCTAAGTCCAAGCTTAACTTTAGAACTAATGGAGTCTGGAAACTTAGGAATCTACTATTATAGCTGGATAATTCTCATCATGTTTAGGTCTTTATGCCATGTATCTTAGGATGTAGGATAGCTTAATTGTAACAGAGTCTTGTAGTTTGAAACCAACTCTTAATTGTTGGATTTTTCAGTAATGGCCTTTTGTATACTGAGCTGCTTAATGTTGTAAGGTATATAATGCCCTTTGCAATCCATACTGGCTCAATATGATTGTTCTTGAATTATCAAAGAGCTCATGTGCCTAAACCTTTAATCCCGGTAACCTTAATCATCGTACCGGTATCAAGAGTATCAAAGAGGGTTCCGTCCCCATAGAGTTAAAATATCCCAATTTTGACAAAAGCTTCGAAAGGGGGATTCGTTCGAAAAACACCAAATAAGAAAAGAGACCTTTGTAATGATTCTTCATGTAACTGTGAACATCATGAGATCCTTGAGTGATGAATTTATCAATTGTATCTTGTAATAGAGTGACTTGAAATATATTTGAGATTTTATCATGTGAGTTTGAGGTCAATCGTGTAGAATCATGAATTGCTTAGTCAGTTTTCTTTATAATGAACTTGTGAATATGCCTAACAGATCTCAAAAGGACTTGAACTTGTGCTCCTAATTGAATGAACTTGCAATCCTCTTAGGTGTCACCTTAAATTGTAAAAAATTCCGGAATTTGAGCACCTTAACCAAAGCGATGACTTAAATTGAGCTTAATCCAATGCCTCGATCTATGAGTCCGTATCTCAATTCTTGTCTTGACAAACCTTCCTTAAAAGGACCGGTATCTTGACTTAAGGGGATCTGATCATGACAACTCCGCCAGAAACGCCTTTAAAATGAAATAACCCTGCACGCACCCGCTAGTTGCACACAAAATGTAAAAAGATAAAACGTGAGAAAACACACGAGGAGGTGGAATCTTAAAGTCAAAAATTAGGGTGCAACAGCTATGACTCTCTGTTTCACCTACAAGTCACTAATTCTTTGATTTTTCTATGGTGTAGGTATTGGTGGTTCAAGTTAGGAGGTGGTTTTAAGGAATTTTGGGAGAATCGACCCTAATCACGGACGTACAAGAGCCACAGTTGTCGTTTCTAATTCTTCTTTTGATGGCTATGTTATATGGTGTTATGATTCTGATCTTGTTATGGTTATTGTTTTCTTGCAAGCAGGATATCAGTATGGGTCTAGTGGTAATGGAAAGCATGTCGGTAGCCATTTCGTGAACACGAGATGGATTTGAATGCCTCTGCTTTGTAGAAGTTAAAGTAGGCGCTTGAGTTTGAGGTAAGAGCTCAAACCGTGTTGAGAAATTTGCGCCTACATGACCAGGTCATGTACTGAAAGTGAAGGGTTTAGAAATTTCATTATCAAAGAAACTGAAGCCTTTTTATGGAGTAGTATTTATTGGGGATATTAATGTTTAAAAGTTGATTGTGTTCTTCAAGGAGTTCACCCCAAGCAAGAGTCTGATGGACCTTCAAAGGAGTATGTTTTGACTTCATGGAGTGTGCATAAACTGCCTCGTTTCAAAAGCACTTGGAGGCATGAGGGATCGGCAGTGGTTGAACTAAAATAAAACGAGACTGATGTAGCAAAATCTTAGGACCCGAAATTGAGAGTTTATTCATTCCTCTTTTTGACTTGGATGGCAAAGTGTAACCTTTCGCCTTTGACCTTTAACCTTTTGGAATAGAAATGAGTTTATAATATAAACTTGTATATTTTTTAGAATTTTGAATCTTTTGGAAATACATGTGAACTTTGAAACCTTGTATTCTTGGAGTTGTCCTTTTGAACTTGCATCCAAGCTCACACATTGTCACATGACCAATTTGAGCTTGTTTTGTAGAGACCAAATGGATCTTAAATATTTTAGAACCAACAAATCTATTTTAAATGATAACTTAGATTTAAACTCTTGAAGGAATTTCCCTCTAAAAAATTGGATATTGCTTTGGATCATTATGAATGGGAAAGGTCTTGAAAAACAAATTTTATTTTGAAATGGATCCTTGATGTGGATTTTGAAACTATGTCATGACTTGTATATTATGGTGTCTTGTAAAGAATACTTTGAACTTGTGAATCCTTTGATAGACATTGTAGTAAAGCTAATAAAATTTATGAATCCTTTTGTCATATTTCCTAATTTTTGAAGTAGAATTGAATGGACATTTGTATCTTGAATGATAATGGACATCGTTGATTTGAAGTAATCTTGAATCTTCTGAGCTAATCCAAGCTTACCTTGCAATACTAAATCTTAAGGTTAAAACTTGATGTGAACCACATAAGACTTCTTGGAAACTTTAAACCTTGAATGTCAAATTCTTACGGAGAGATTTGAATCTATTATGTATGTTCTTATCCAAAAACTCTTGAATATTGTAACTTTAACGAATTCAATCATGGTACTTCAAAGCATATTGATAAAAAAAACTACCAACAGGAAGTCCACATTCTTTCTCTTAAGAAACAAAAGAAACTCAAACCCTGATTTAGCCTTAGGGACAAAGCCTTGTTGGACCCTTATTGTCCTTATAGTTAAATTTTGAACTTGATACGAGAATCACGCTTCGAGGAATCCTTGTGATGCAACTTGCTAGGAAAGCCCTAAACAATCCTCACATGCTCACACATAGCAACAAATGGGAAGGAAACCTTAATTCTCCTTGGGGAAAACACTAAGGCTTCTGAGGAAAAAGAGGAAAGTGACCAGTAGAAAATCTTAGGATCTTTTGAATCAGAATCTGACGGTCACACCCTAAAATGCTTGCCTGTAAGGGTCTACACTTGAAAATACTGCACCTACATAAGCTGGTTAGTCACAATAAACACGCACATAAAAAAACCTATATCCTGAAGATGCTATGCAAGAAGATGGATAAATAGGGGGGATCTTAGGGTTAAAAATTAGGGTGTGACACCTGTGTGTCTCCCGACCAGAATACTTTCTCCTTCCCAATGAAACGACACACCGTTGTTCGCCCGCAGTCCATGGGAGCACTTCCCTGTCACAATGGTCATATCCGGCAAAGGGGCCAATAAGCTCTCAGTCGGGTCGGTCAAGAAGAAATTCAAGGAGCTGATGACAAGAGCTCGAAGCAGAGCGCCACCCTCGACAAGAACCCGATTACCTTCTACCTCGAAGAGCTTCCTGGGGGTGCACCCAACTCCAGCATTCCCCTCTTTATCAGGGCTCACATGGTGAACTTTGACGTGCTTCAAATCCTAGTCGACCAAGGGAGTTTGGTGGACATAATGTATACCCATTTGTTTACTATCCTCCAGCTCTATGAGAGCCACCTGACCCCGTATGTCGGCTCCGACCTACAGGACTTCAATGACACCACCACAAATCCTTGGGGATACGTAGAGCTGCTTGTCAGATTAGGAGCTGAGGAGACCGCCAAATAGGTGAAGGTCCACTTTTTCGTGATCGAATGTCCCTATTTATACCAGTGCATCCTAGGAAGGCCGACCCTAGCTGAACTAACCGCAGTGCACCTGAAGATGAAGTACTAAACGGCCAGAGGTCGAGTCGTCACCCTCCACAGGGATATCGAGGTGACCGGGAGATGTTTTGAGAGGGCAATCAAAGGGCTTAACTTGATCAACATCATCCCCAAGACAACCGACAGACCAACCCGGGCTTAAGAGAAGAGGCCACTACCTCGATTCAACTTCGTCGATCTCGACAACCGCTTCCCCAGCAAGTAGGGGCACAATGCAGAGTCTAAAGACGCACCACCAGTAGACAACGAGAAGTCGTTCCACCCAACACGCCCCATTCCAGATGGAGACTTCAAGCTCATCACGCTCGAAGACGACCCAGGAAGAAACGTGAAGACTGGCACATGACTCCCCGACCTAGCGAGGAAGCATCTAAAGGCCTGCCTTTGAGAAAACGCTGACCTGTTCGCGTGGAGCACTGTTGAGATACCCGACCTCGACCCCGACGTAGCATGCCACCACCTCACCTTAAATCCAGCCACTAGGGCCGTAGTTCAATGTAGGCGTAGACAGTCTCCTGAGAAAACGAAGGCTACTGAAAAAGTTGTAAAAGACCTCCTAGAGGAAACATTTTATATCGGAAGCCCAATACACAATCTGGCTTTCCAACGTTGTACTTGTTAAAAGACATAATGGAAAATAGAGGATGTGTATTGATTACACTGATCTCAATCGGGCATATCCCAAAGATGTTTACCCGTTACCTAACATTGACAAACTCATCGACAATTCTGTAGGTTTTAAACTACTGTCATTTATGGACGCGTACTCGGGGTACAGTCAAATCCCCATGGTGAAGGTTGACAAACAATACACGACCTTCATGACCGAGTCAGACAACTATTACTACAACGTGATTGTCGCGGTGAAATTTGGATACCAAGTTATTGATGAGCTTGAATCTTAATTCCTTTGCAACCGAACTTTGATTTGTCCAAAGGAAGGGAGAAAGATCGAAATACCCACAATGCAATGCATATGCAAAGGTTAGAGAGTTTTAGGTTCAGGGGTTGGTTAAACTTAGGGAAGGTACTAGCATCCTAAGTTTCTGTAGTACTCTACAGGAACCTCTTGTTTTATGTTGTTTATTGCTAAGGGTTATTTGCTTAGGGGATAAAAGACCTAGGGGTTTATTTCTAAGTATACTCGACAAGATATTGCATCTTGTGCCTACATATCCTGACGGGAGTGGAATCAGAGTATCTGTAGTTCCCCTGAAGGGTTTGAGGAGTTCTTTGATTGTGGTCAAAGTTCCTACGGGATAAGGTAGTTGATTGATTGATTTTAGGAGAAAAGATGAGTTTTCATTTTAAGGGAGATTACTTGATTTAACCACCACAACTTTGTAGGAAAATAGTCTTTGCATCGTCTTAAGAGAAGGGCTCAAGTACTCGGATTGTCAACAAGTACGCCTCTATCTCTCCTAAGGCAAAGTCCCTACATATTGATTGAATTGTTATGGGGTAGGATTTTTATCTCGCTTAAGATGATTAACATCTTATTCTCTAATATGTTTGAAAAGTTTGAATTGAGTTGTTGAATGTGTTTGTCTAAGTTGTAAAGATGAAAGGTCCTCCTATGGGGTAGGATCTAAACTTAGAAGATCAACTTGAATGGGATCAAGGATCAAGTGGGAATATGATGCAAATGTAATGCATACGCACAATTGTTTAAGTTATGCGCAGATTTTGGACGCTTATGCAAAATAAATTGCGGATAAAGATAAATAGCGGTAAAGTGAAGGCAAATAAATAAGAGCATACATAAACGCATGAAAGCGCTAAAGTGTGTGGATTGTGAGCGTGCGAACGGATCAGAGACGGAGGCGTGCACGATTGAATTGATTACGATGTTGGTCGATTTTAGACGGGATTGATTTATAAGAAAATATATTGTTTTAGTGAGATTGTTTTTAAGGGAAATGTTGAATTAAATGGTGAGGTTAATTGATTTTACGATGTTGTATTAATTTATGTGAATCGATTTTGTTAGTTTTAATAAAAGTTTTAGATAATAAATTAATTTGAGAAAAGTTATTTGATTTATTATTTTTTTAGTGAGATTGTTTTTATAAAAAGTTGTATTAATTATATTAATTTTAATAAAAAAGTTATGTTGGATTCATTTTAGTAAAAGTTTTATTTTATTATTATTTCAAATAAGCATTACGAATTACTAAATTATAGATTAATTGAAATTAATTTAGAAATAAATTATAAGTATAAAGAAAAGTTCTCTTATTAAATAAAAGTTGGTTGTTATTATAAAAATTATTTAAAATGTGAAAATGGATTTTAAACAAATTATATTATTAAGAAAAAAAGTATTAAAATTGGAAGAATAAATAAATTAATAAAATAAGCTAATGAAACTAAAAAGTTATTAATTGTTTTAATTTAAAGAAAATGGCTGATTTTGAAAAGGGTTAATTAATTATTAAGTTAATTAAATTAGTATTAAGCTAAAATGATTAAGTTAAGTGGTAGATTAATGGTTTAAAAAAGTGATTAATGGATTAATTAAGATTATGGTTAATTAATTAGTAAAAAAGGTGAGGATCAGGTTAATTAAAACAGATTAATGGTTGATTAATTGGATAATGAGGGGGCGGATGGATCCAATGCGACGAGTGTAGCGAGAGTTCACGGTGGACATGCGCTTGTGGATTGTGTGATATGGATCCGTTGGAGATCGCGTGGTGAATGGATGATGGCTCACGGTCACTACTGTGGGCGTGCACACAGGCGATTACAACATACAAATAAAATTAAAAAAACAAAACCTAATCCCTCCCTTCCCCGATCTCGGCCGCCGTTCTTCCTCTCTTCAATCCTCTTCTTCCTTACTTCTTTTTCGCTTCTTCTCTAATTTCTATTCACTTTATCTCCGTCTCATCCTTTCTGCTCCTCTTTTTCCGTTCGAACTGAAAACACAAACAAACAAAGATCAAGTAATATTAACGATTATTACAAAACCTTGTTGTGTGATGGTTTTCGCAGGGTTCAAATCGGAGCTTTCGCAGGGTTGAAGATTGGCGGTTGATGGCGGTGGTGCGAGAGTTTGAAGGTGTATGGTAGGCGAGCGAGGGTTTGAAAGGTGACCTCGCGGCGATTTCCGGCAAGGGTTTTGGGTCGCGATTCCGCGGTGGATTCAGAAAGAGATAAGTTCCTCTCTTTTTTTCGATTTGTTAGGGGTTTCGATTTGGGATTTTTGGGTTCTGGATTCTTGTCCCTGTCTTTGCTACGTTCTATCATTTATAGGCGACTTTGAGCCAAAAGATGTTAATTGATATTGAATCCCTTTCCTTTTGGTTTGAAAATTTCGGAAACATGTGGGGAACGGTCTTGAATTACTTTCCATTTTCAAAGAAACGTGTCTCTCGCATATGACTTGATTTCTGAAATTACGGGTTTGAACGTTTTGTAAGTGACAACTCAAGGTACCAAGTTCGAGTTTTACATCCCTAAAAGTTCACGACATGGACAGTTCATGATGCTGAAGAGGGCATGCTTACAAGGGAGATAGGATTCGTCTTGTTGCGGTCATGTTCCGGCACTGTATCTGGTCTTCCAACGATACTAATTCAGTGGTGGTAACTCTGGCTCTTCTCAGCATAAGTTATTGGTGGAAGTGATACAACTTTAGCGCTCATCATCGGTTATGGAATGATTAATTCCTTCTGAGTTCTGCGGTCCCGAAGCTTATCTGGTTCAATCATACTTTGAATGCCAAAGGTTGCTTTTGTCTCCTGCCTTAATAAATCTGAACATGCTCTTTTTTTTTGGACAAGTAATGTCCACGTGAGGATACCCATGGTCTGCAGTAGACGGGAGCAAGATAATTCTCACAATCGAGCCAGAGCAACGACTGTCTTTGCCTTGAAATACCCTGTTGATCTTGTTGGTGATTGTAATGGGCTTATTAACCGTGGTGACAGGAAGTTATGAACTCAACTCATCCCTTTTCTTTTGTTACCGTTTACCGTTGTTGATGCTTCTACTTCTCTTCTTCTTATTTACTAGCACTGGCTTTGGAAATGCAGGATTGTCGAGTGTCCTGCATCATTATTTATCTCAAGATTCGATTTGAACTCTTCATCCATTTCTGATAAATTATGAAGGTTATCTGTTCTGTAAGCGACTTCGTTTTAACTAAGATTTGGTATCGGCATTGACCCTGTTTGAATGATTACTTGCAGCAGCTCTAGGACTTAGTCAGGATGTTCCTTTTGAGTTTATTCGGACAACCTCTGTAATGGTTTTGCCGACCAACTGCTAGTAGGTTGAGGACGAAGTTTAGACAGTGCAATGGAGAATGTTGGGACCAACAATGAATCAAAGTTGTGTCGCCTGAACTCGAGACGCCTTGCATCAGTTCTGCGTCTAAGCGACACCTTAGTTGTAGCTTCTTTCGTTGCCTTCGTTCGATTTTCTTGGTGAGTAGCAGGTATACTTCTTTCCGTGTTCTGTTGCGGTTAAAAAAGTCGTCATCATCTCATTTACGATTTTGTCATAATATACTCCCTCTTCTTTAACTGACAGATGAATTCCTCATTTATTATGATGGTGTTGCCTTATTTTATGTTTCTGGTGCAGAAAGAGGGCCTAACAATCTCTCGGATGAAGCAGAAATTCTTTGGCATAATCGGATACAGGAAGGTTGACGGTGGGGCACTTCTGTCATGAGACACAAGCTAATGATGATTTTAGGCACATTACCGGCGAGAGCAATCCTATTTAAGTTTTAATTGGCATAACAGAACATGATTTCTATATCCTTGTTGTCATCCGAGCTTGTAACTTTGTGTAATGAGGTTTTAAGTAATTAAGGTCCTTGGGTTTAAATTTGATACACCTCCCTTAACGAATTCCAAACGTTCTCTTAATTGTGTATATAATCATTATCGTAAAACTTGTAGTGCCAACATGAGTCAAGTTTAAAGAAAGGACGGTGTTTCCTCCTCCATGCATAATTGTATCGTGACTTGAGATGCGGTTTGAATCATCACGAATGCTTGTACCAATTATGTCCTTTGATTACAACAAAATTATGCACTTTATTCTCTGAAAAAGAAACAGGTATCCATAAATGGCATACGTAGAGTTCCATAGGATTATTCCTAACTTGTAAACAGGGTGGTGTAAGGTTGAGTAGAAACAACTGTCTTAATGTAGAGTATCTCCCCATTTTTTAAACAAGAAGTAATGCAACTACACCAATCCTTCAAACCTTGAAAATGAAGATTTAACTTGAATTAAAGGAGACCAACATTTAAATCCTTATGAATGACGCCTTTGACTATCAATTTTGGAAACCACTTCGTGCAAATTAAATGAGTTTCATCCCATTTGTAAATTTGAGATCCAAATGGCCTCATAATTGCCTTGATCCATGAAAGTCCTAAGTATTCCTTTTGATGAGATCTTGAGTATATACCCTTGAGAGACGTCGAGGGAAAAATACCCAATAGAAAACCCTATAACCAAATCTGAATTAGAACCAACCAGTTATGTCTTGAAGTACTGACTGAGAATATACACTTGAAATTACTGCGTCTGCACACACTTGTTAGTCACAATAAACATGCAAACATAAGTAGAATAAAACATACAAGAAAATAAACACAGAGGTGGGGTCTTATGGTCAAAAATTAGGGTGCGACAGTGATGACCTTCGGTTTGAAAAACATCGGCGCGACCTACCAGCGGATGATGAACAAAGTCTTTCGAGGAGAGATCAGGGACATGCTTGAGGTTTACATGGACGACATGATCGTGAAGTCACGAGAAGAAATCGACCATACCACGCATCTCAGAAAGGTCTTCGAGACGACGAGGAAATTCATAATGAGGTTCAATCCGGATAAGTGCACCTTCGGTGTATGGGCAGGCAAGTTCCTCGGCTTCTACCTAATGGAGCGAGAAATAGAGGCGAATCCAGAAAAATACAGGGCTTTGTCCTAGTTTTCAACTCCAAACACAAAGAATTTCATCCAGTCCTTAAACAGGATGCACGCACCACTATCTTGTTTCGTTTCCAAGTCTGCCTAACACGCTCTCCCATTCTTCAAGCTTCTGCGCAAGGAGGTCGCGTTCAAATGGACTGAGGAGTGCGAGCAAGCCCTCCTCCACCTCAAACAAGTCCTTTCAGAGCCACCGATACTGTCAAGGCTCGAGGTCGAGGAAACCATGTACTTATATCTTGTCTTCGCTAATTAGGTCGTCAGCGCAACACTGATTCGCAAGACTCCCGAAGGGCAGAAGCCGATATACTTCACGAGAAAATCCCTCAAAGGTCCCCGAGCTCAGGTACTATAGCATATCGAGAAGGTCTCCCTGGCCCTCATCAACGCGACCAAGAGGTTGCAACATTACTTCCTTGCCCACACGATCATGGTCAGAACCGACGAGCCCGTCAAACAGCTACTCGAACGGCCAGACATGTCAGGCAGAATGCTCAAATGGTCGCTCGAACTCTTAAAATTTGACGTCCAATACGAGAGAAGAAAGGCCCTCAAGGCACAAGTTCTGGCCAACTTCGTCGTGGATATGACCTCCACAGAGTCCTCGACCCCCGGACATACAGGTGGACCATCTTTGTCGACGGCGCCTCCAGCTCGACGGAAAGTGGAGCAGGCGTCATCTTAGAGAATGAAGAAGGCGTCTGGATAGGAGTCTGCCTCGCCTTAGCATTCCCAACATTGAATAACCAGGCCGAATATGAGGCATTCCTCACAGGGTTCCGCTTCGTCGAAGACCTTGGCGCGAAGGAGGTAAAGATATTTACTGGCTCCGATCTCGTGGCCTCCCGGGTGCAGGGAGAGTGCCAAGCCAAAAACGAAAACCTCGCCAAGTAACTTGCCTTGGTGAAAGAAAAAATGAAGAGTTTCGATTCTGCGGAAGTACAACACGTTCCACGTGAACACAATACTGGGGAGGACATTCTGTCAAAGCTAGTGAGAATGAAGAAGAAGGATAGAAACAAGTCTGTAATCCAAGAGGTTCTCTCTCGCCCGAGCATCCAGAAAGACACAATGACATTAGAGGTTAATAGTATTGGCGACAACAACTATTGGATGACCCTCGTATACAACTACCTCAGCAGGGGCCACTGCCCGACAATACAAAAGAGGCCAGCATGGTCAGGCACCGAGCCTACTCATACGTCGTGATTGAGGATAAATTATACTGAAGGGGATTCTCCATTCCCCTCCTCGAGTGCGTCAACAAATCCAAGGCACCAGGCATACTCCAAGAGATCTACAAAGGAATTAACACCCAACACCTCAGAGAATGATCACTCACTCGTAAGGCTCTATGAGCAGGATATTAGTGGCCCACCATGCAGCAAGACGCCAAAGAAAATGTCAAGAAGTGCGACAAATGCCAATGACACGGGGACATGCACCTGGCCCCACCTAACAAGCTCAAAACGCTTTCATCCCCATGGTCGTTTGCTTGGTGAGGGATGGACATCCTCGGGCCCTTTACCATAGGGTCAATATAAAACAAGTATTTGATAATCGGTGTCGACTACTTTACTAAGTGGGTAGAGGCCGAAGCCTTAGCCAAAATCACGGCCCAAAATATACTTCGTTTCTACAAAAGAAATATACTTTCCCGGTTCGGTGTACCCCGACCAATCGTCACTGACAATGGGACTCAATTCACCGACAAGAATTTCCAGGACTTTGTTACCAAGCTGGGCATAAAGCAACACTTCACATCGGTCGAGCACCCGTAGACGAAGGGGTAGGCTAAAGCTACGAATAGAGTGATTCTGCATAGCCTGAAATGAAGACTGGGAGATGCCAAGAAGAGGTGGGTCGAAGAGCTACACAACATGATCTTGACCTACAGGATGACCCCACACTCGACGACAGGGGAGAGCCCCTTCCGACTAACCTACAGGATCGAGGAGGTGATTCTGGTAGAAATAAGAGAGCCTTCTAGGAGAACCGAATCCCCCCTAGATGAGGAAGAGAACGACGAGGCCCTGAGGGAGGAACTCGACCTAGTCGTGGAAATCCGGTCAGGGGCATCCCTCCGCGAAGCCTCACTGAACCAAAAGATAACTTTGTGGCATGACAACAAATTCATCAAGCGCGAGTTGCAGGTAAGCAGCCTAGTCCTACGAGGGAATTTGAAGGACTCACGCGAGGGCAAACTCGCTGCAAACTGGGAAGGTCCCAACTGGGTATGAGACAAAATGGGCAACATGGCCTATTACCTCGAAAACCTACACATGGAGGAACTTGCTCGACCATAGAATGCTGAAAAGCTCAAATAATACTACAGATAGACATTGCCTGCGACCTACTGGTATCGCGACCACAGGGGCGCGATAGGGTACAAGCGCGACTCTTAAATTCAAAACAAAAAGACAAGAGTCTGCCCTTTGTGTGTGCAAGCAGACTCTTGATCCGACGAGGAACCCTCAATCGAGTTCCACCATTGTCATACCAGTAAGGCAGAATGCCCAGCTAGCGATGGGAAGTTCATGCCTAGAAGCGAAGACCTCGACCGATATCTTAGCTCCGTTGTCGATCGAGTGCCAACTCCGATCACCCGACCTGTTCCCTACACAGTCGGTCACAATATATGTCGAGCAAAACCCTGATGACAAGCAAACAACAATGTTATTTCATACATACATGAAAGACAATAAAAATAAGGTACACACAACACAAAAGTGAAATACTACATTCCTAAAATGCGGGCATAGCCCATTGTTCAAATGTTACAGAATATGGCACGTAGGCCAAAGACAATTACATCAAAACAGGTACGCAGGTTGATCAGTGCATTCTAATGCACATTCTCTTATGTTTGTACTTAGGTATTTCCTTAGTTTGTTTTGTTTATTTTAGTGACTTATTTTCATAATTTCCTAATTTAATCACTTATTTGCATTATTTATAAGTCGAACTTAAAACTACCCCTAAAATTTTTCTTTAGTTAGTTGTAATAATACAAGAATCCTTGCGATATGACATCCGAGTATGGCTTCCCTTTACTACTTTTTCAAAAATACTCGTGTTTTATTCGTGCGCGGCAACTGATTAAATTGACGCATGCCAAAAAAGAAAAACAACAAAGCAACGTTAGGCAACTACATTCTCCTCTGGTTCGTCTTCGACTTCAGGCGCGACCACACGATCTTCGACCACCTGGTGGTAAGGGCTTGTTCCTTCGATGAAAAGCTGGACGTCAGGGTTCACGAGCTGGAACTGCTCCACAACACAGTTAAAATCCACCTCGAGCGCCCCTAGGAAATCCTGCTCGAGCTCCCGGATCTTCGACGCCAGGTCAATCTGAGATTCCATGAGCTTATCTTCGGCGAACTCGTCCTCAGCAGACCTTGTAGTTGCTTCCAAATTGTCGATCCTCACCAAGAGCTTTGTCGTCTCCTTGTCGATAACCTTCACCTACTTATCCATCTCGCCGTAGAGCTTAAGCTAGGATGCATTCCTTTCCTTGCACTCGTCGAGGTCAGTCGCTAGCTTGTTTCTCTCAGCCTCGACGGCCGCGAGGTCATTCTACAGCTTGGTCAGGTCAGCCGAGGGGCAAGTCTCATCGTTGAGGACCAAAGTTGTTTCGAATACCCGCATCATCATGGTCATATCCTCCGATAAGGCTTTCCTCCTCGCCTTTCGGTCAATGCCAAAGATGTCCTTGGACTTAGTAGCACCCACAATCATAGAGTTGGCCCCATGGAAGAAATCAGGCTGCAGAGAGCAGGATGAGAGCACGAACTTCTCCCCAGACATACTCCTTGTAAGGTCGATAACCTCAGGCTCACCGATGCGCTGTCTTTTGGAGGTCCCATATGACGTTAGAGATTGGTTGCCTTGGGGGGAAGAGGACGAGCCTCCGGGTGTATGCTCTGACCTGGAATCTACTGAACTTAGGTGACTCGCCCCTTGCCAACCTTCATCCCGCCCTTGGTGTTCGCCAGCTTCTTCACGCATTCTTGCAAACTCGACATCTCACATGAAAAAGAAAAAAACAAGCAACTGTGGTTTCCGTTAGAAAAACAACAAACCAACAAACCCGAGTGAAGAGGGTTCCCGCTACCTAAGAACTGTAAGGCTTCCTCGTCGGATGCACACTCGAGGATGGCCTTCATGTTTATCAACTGTGGCTCCCGAAGAACCTCCCCGCAGGGTTGAGGATAAAATTACCGTCCGGAGTCACACATTTCGCAGGGGTGAAGTCGGAGATAAAATCGACCAGCTTCTGGTAGGCCAACCAGTCCTCGGCAACCATCGAGTCGGGCCTGACTATGTAGTTGTCCATGTCCCTTTTGAAATGCTCTTCCGTCCATTCTAACGGAAACTTCGATTCTAAGACCTCTTCCCGCTGCCCGTTTTCCTCCCTGACCACGAGGTCATACAGCGAGTCGACGGCCACGTGGGTGATGGGCTTGACAATGAAGTACCGGTTTTTGAAAGTACGGATAGAGTCTAGGTATGCCAGAAATAGTCTTCTCAGCTGCTTCAGGGACACCCAGTTGTGCCGGCCCTCGAACGTCTGTCGTTGCAGATGGAAGATGTGGAAGAAAAGAGTTAGCGTGGTCCCTACATTGAGGTGCCGACATACGAGTCCGTACACCCGCACGATCGCATTCACGTTGGGATGAAGCTGCGAAGGCGCCAGGCACAGCCAGTTGAACACTCCGCAATGGAAATCACTGAAGGGCAGACGCAGGCCCGCTTCTCGAAAAGTGAATTCATACATGGGAAACCTCATCCCTTTGAAAGATGAATATCTGATGGTGTTCCTGGGGTTTATGCACCTGTCAGTTCAGAGAGGAACCGTCACAGTGGTATTCGACAGTAGCGTAAGCATCTGAGTCGTCCATGACAAAGCGAGAGGGGACGCTCAGGGGATCCTTCCCAGCCCAATTCTCAACAGTCAGCTTTCTAACCTCTCTGGTCTGTGCGACTGAGGAATCGGGCTCATCATCAATCTCGATAACCCCCTCAATCCTTGTAACCATTTTTACCTGAAATATAGAGGAAAAGGGTGAATTTGAAACTTCAGATCAAATCCACCCCTTTCACCGCAAATCAAGTGAAAGGGAGAAGAGAGGGGCACATAGCCACTGGACATGCTGTAACCCGGTGAACTGACTTTAAACAATGTTGCGGATAGCAAGAGTCGCCACCGACTTTTATTTTATCCATAAGGAAAGGTTATAAAAGAACAGGAAAGACCTTAGAGAATATTTTGGGTCCGGGGGGTAGGTTATGAAAAGGGAAGGTATTAGCATCCTTTTCATCCATGGTTATCCATGGGCTCTTAGGTACTTAAGCTCACTTTTGAATTGTTTTGAAATTGTAGTGTGTGAATAGAAAATTTTCAGAATAGTTAATAAATAATCCATGTAAGGATGTGTTAAGAACTTGTTTGAAAACTTGTTGAAAAGTTGTTTAAGTGCGAAACAATTTTGAAGTGAGCAAGCACCTAGGAGTAACCTACCCTAATGTTTAAAGGTCTTTCTTATTCTTTATTCTTTCCTTTAGTAAGACTATCCCTACTATAATGGAGTAGGTAGTCCTTACTTTGGATGTTAAGGGGTATGTGAGGGACAATTTGACTTTGAAGGCCATTGTGGGATGTAATAAGCACATATAAGGGACCATCATCATTTTTCGAAAGGGACTCGATTCGTAAAGGCAACCATAAGGGACTTTGATGATTTTTCTATTTGAGGGACTTGCTTTATACACCCCACTTAACCATTATTCGTAGGCAACTTGAGGGATATCCTTTAGGAAGTGAGACGGCGATTAAAATCGACTTACGTGTGTGACGTGTTTATTTTAATTATCTTTATTTAAAAGTGATCTAAATTTATTTTAATATTACATACATGTTGTTACACTCCCTAATTACTAACCATAATAATAATTAAATAATTAAACAACTTTACATCCAAGAAACAATTACAAAATAATAAGCAAAATAATTAAATAGCAAAGATAAATAAAATATAAATAAGCAATAATAAATAATAAAGGGGGTTAATTCTAAGTTTACTCGGCAAGACATCGCATCTTGTGCCTACGTATCCTTACGGGAGTGGAATCAGAGTAATCGTAGTTCCCCTCAATAGGGAGGTTAGAAACTTCTTGACTGTGGTCAAGGTCTCAAGAGGAATAAACGCATCTTAAGGACACGCTTACGTGGAGTGTAGAAACTCCAAATCTCTACGTTGAAATGTTAAGTTGTAATTAGGGTTAAATTAGGGATTCCACGGCGGGAAACCCTAAAATGAGCGCGGCGGCTCTTTGACCTAATGCTAAGGGTAAAATTGTAATTTTGCCTGCGGCGAGGCATTTGTGAAAATTAGGGTTTGTAGTTTGTAGTTTTGAGGATTTGAAATTGAATGTGTGAAGTTTTACGGACTATTGGCGCGGCGGCCAAACAGTTAGACTTAACCTTCGGATGTGTGCAATGTGACAGAAATAATAGTAAACGCGTGAGATAATTGAATCATGCAAACAGAGAGATAATGTCATAATTTAAACCATGCAAGCAGAAATTTAAAGGCAAAATTTAAAGAGCGATTGTTAAGTTCGCGAGGTTACATGAGATGAGCAGATACAATATGATAATGAAATTTGAATTGAACAATAATAAAATAAAATAAATAACGGTTCTAGTTATTATTTTAAAAAAAAGATTTTAGTTATTATTTTAAATTTATCTAAAAAAAAAAGTTTTTTCTTAAAAATAATAGGTTTTCATATTAATTTGGAAAAGATGTTAATGTTATTTATTTTAAAAAACCGATTTTTATATTATAACAAATTTTAATAAATTAATGATAACAATAATAATAATAATGGTAATAATAATGATAATAATGATAATAATAATAGATAATGATAATAATAATAATAATAATAATAATAATAATAATAATAATAATAATAAAGCAATAATGAATTTTAAATGTGCCAAATAACCCAACAATGTTGCTAACGCAGAAATGCGCTCATCGCAACCAGATCTAAATCGGACGAAACAAAATTTATCGCAAAGAAAAAGAAATTAAGCAAAAAATAGTATTATTGCTCACACAAAAATGCGATCATCGCAACCAGATCGAACTAACACAAATGTCACGCGTCATGCACACAAATGTGCAAACATCGTATCGACATAATTCGATCAAAAATCTTATATATATAAACTCTAACAATTTAAAAATTATATATATATAAACGTAACAGTAATAGATAAATAAAAAGAAATAACGGTAATAGATGAAGAAAAAGAAATAACGGTAAAAGATGAAGAAAAAGAAACAACAGTAATAGATGAAGGAAAAGAAATAACGGTAAACGATGAAGAAAAAGAAACAATAGTAATAGATGAAGAAGAAAACTAAATAACGGCAAACGGCACTCACTCCTCTTAGGTTTTTTTCATTCTCTCCTCTTTTTCCAACAAGGCAACACATGTATATATAGGGAACAAATTAGGGTTAACACCAAATTGTCAATAATGTCCCTAAAGCCCATTTTAAAGCCCAAACTAAATAATTAGTTAAGAAAAAATAAAATTTAAATAATTTAAAATAATTAAAATAAACTTAAAATAAAAACTAATAATCCTATTGATTCCTAAAATAAAAAATATTATAAAAAGAACAAAATTTTTTTCAATATTTTTTATTTTATGATTTTTTGGATATTTTTATGAATAATTTAGAAAAAAGTGAAAAAAATAATATTTTAAAAAATGATTTAATTAAAATACGAAAATAATAATTAAATAATAATAAAAAACTATTTTTGTTATTTTTTTTAATGAAAGATAGAAAAATTTAGAGTAAAAATAATAAAAAACAAAAAAAATGACAAAGGTGAGATTCGAACTCTCAACCTCTCACACTCATAACTCCTTACACATGTCCTCCTGCCAATTGTGCCATTTTTACTTTTTTAGAAAAAAAATGCATGCCATATGATATTTACCTGCAAAAAGTCAAACGACTACACAAATTTGTTAGTAATTGATTAAATGCAATGAAATGCGACGACAAATCTTAGGGCAAAATTTGGGGTATTACAGTTATTATGATAATATTTCTCACCCAACCTCTCTTTGATGTTGGCAAAAAAAATCATGAAGTTTGACTTTGGTTTGACCACAGTTGACCTCAGTTTGACCTTTTAACTGCATTGACTGCTTTTGACTTATCTGATCATCTGACTGAGCAAACTTTTGAGAAAAGTCTTGAAACTTGACATGGGGGTTCTTATACACATATAAGATGTTATGAAGCTCACTTGAAGTCTTGGAAGTCCATTTAGCCTGATTAAAGTCAAAACCCTAGTTTTGGATGCACTACTTAGGAGGTGCATTGTCTGAGGGAATTGTCAACTCTTCTGACCAATTATGAATTTTGTGAACCTTGTAAACCTTCTTGGAACACAAAGTCTTGTATTGTGAGGGCAAATTTTGGGGTGCAACAGCTGCCCCTGTTCAATTTTCTGAAACCTGAGGGGTTAGATTGGTATATTTGCCAGTCGTAACCTGGAAGGTTGAAGGGGATTGAACACAAAAGCCCAAAAATTTGCACTCACCAGTGCATGGAGTGATATTGATGGTTGGTTGAACATGATTGAGTGGGCTTAAAGATGCCACTAGGGGAAAGTTCTTCAGTAGTATAATGAGAACTGTCAGGAGTCTGGAGTAATACTGATGTAACAGCATGTCTTCATGAGGATAGAGCAATCAATAATGATAACCCTAAAGCAGTCTTGAAGTGATAAATCTGACCTCAGGAGGATAGAGCAATCAATAGCTCTAAAGCAGTCTTGAAGTAATAATGGCTTCAGGAGGATAGAGCAATCAATAGCTCTAAAGCAGTCTTGAAGTAATAGAATGGCTTCAGTAGGATAGAGCAATCAACAGCTCTAAAGCAGTCTTGAAATAATAATGTGATATGTCTTCAGGAGGATAGAGCAATCAATAGCTCTAAAGCAGTCTTGAAGTAATGATTTCAGGAGGATAGAGCAATGGATAGCTCTAAAGCAGTCTTGAAATAATAATGTAATTTCAGGAGGATAGAGCAATGGAGAACTCTAAAGCAGTCTTGAAATAATTAGATGGCTTCAGGAGGATAGAGCAATGAATAGCTCTAAAGCAGTCTTGAAATAATTAGATGGCTTCAGGAGGATAGAGCAATGAATAGCTCTAAAGCAGTCTTGAAGTAGTAATATGACCTCATGAGGATAGAGCAATGAATAGCTCTAAAGCAGTCTTGAAGTAATAGGATGATTTCAGGAGGATAGAGCAATCAGTAGCTCTAAAGCAGTCTTGAAGTCATGAGAGGCTATCAGGAGGATAAAATAACCCTGAGGTTACAATAAAGCAGTCCCAAAGTAATAAGAAGCTCATCAGGAGGATAAAGTAACCCTGAGGTTACAATAAAGCAGTCCTAAAGATCATAAGATTGTTTGTTGGATAATTAACCTGAAAACAAGGTAGCATTCTGTATAACAACATTAGTTTATGCTTTATGTATGCATGTATGACATGATGCACTTAGGTAATGTACTATAGACATATATGTTATGGTATGATGTAAATGATGTATGTATGCTATGACACTGCTGGAAGTGTCTGGATATCCTTGTATAACAACTGCTGGCCAAGGAAAATAAATCCCGATTCGTTGTTGAAGAATATATAACCCTCCGTCTGTTGGGGATAACAAGGTATAGATAACCTCCCGTTGTTGGGGATAACAAGGTATAGATAACCTCCCGTTGTTGGGGATAGTAGGGTATAGATAACCTTCGTTTTCGTATGATAGTAGGATAAGTATAACATCCCGTCTTCGTTCATCGTGCCCTTATTGGAAAGTAATTTCCCGTATATCCGTATGAGGATAAAAGAGATGGATATAAATTCCAGGGGAGATTAGACTTTGTGAAAATGGCTTAGTCCTACTGATGGTTTGTAACTGTCTTGTAAAGATGAACCTGCGAAGCTTCGTTGAAATCCTGCCCTCGTTCGTCCTTAGTAAATACTATTACTGCATTTTCATGCATTTCTGGTAAACATCAATCATATTAAAAGCATACATGCATTTCTGGTAAACATCAATCATATTCAAAGGCATACATACATTCAAACACAACCAATGGACGTTTCGCTTATGTAAATAGGGTAAAAGTAAATCTGGATTCAAAAGATGGAGTTTATTTATATCAAAAGTGACCCATACACGGGTAAGTTTGTACAAGGAGACATAAACCCTAGTAAGAGAATTTTGTCATGAAGTTTTACAAAAAGAATCAGCTATGTGGGAAATAATCCTATTGAGTTTCAATTCTACTATTGCCACTCAAGTATCTCATCTTCTTGCTGTTGAGACGGAAACGATTGGATTGAGCTTTATCTGTTTGAGCTTGAGTAAGTAGTACAACTGGTTGCAGTTTCATGAGTGATCCAAACGAGACATAGTCATACGCTTTAATCCCTAACTTTTGCCTGGATTGCCCTTTCAGGTTTTCAATCCACCGGGATACCCTTTTTTGCCCAAGCCGCCTTTTCAGGTTTTCGACTTGCCGGGTGTACATCTTTTTATATATATATCCCTAATTTTTGCCCAAACCCTTTTGGTTTGCCGGGATGCCCTTATTTTTGCCTAGGCCTGTCAACCTAGCGGGTCTCTTTTTATGCGTAGTATTTTTTAACTATGTCTGCGTTTACAGGTTGTGGGAAGTCTTCACCATCCATTGTAGTCAGTATCATGGCACCTCCTGAGAACACCGTCTTGACTACAAATGGTCCCTCATATGTTGGAGTCCACTTGCCCCTAGGATCACCCTGTGGTAATATGATACGCTTGATTACCAAGTCACCAGCCTGATATACCTTTGGCTTAACCTTCTTGTTAAAAGCTTTGATCATCCGTTTCTGGTACATCTGGCCATGACAAACTGCTGCTAACCTTTTCTCATCAATCAAATTTATCTGGTCAAGTCGAGTCTGAATCCACTCATCTTCATCCAAGCCTGCATCCTTCATAATTCTCAAGGAGGGGATCTGAACTTCAATAGGCAGAACTGCTTCCATACCATAGACTAAGGAGAATGGGGTTGCCCCTGTTGAAGTACGTATTGTAGTACGATAACCATGCAGAGCAAATGGTAACATCTCGTGCCAATCCTTGTAAGTAACAGTCATCTTCTGTACAATCTTCTTAATGTTCTTATTAGCAGCTTCAACTGCCCCATTCATCTTTGGACGATACGGAGAAGAGTTGTGATGCTTAATCTTGAACTGCGTACAGAGATCAGTAATCATAGTGTTGTTCAGATTAGAGCCATTGTCAGTGATAATCCTTTCAGGGATACCATACCTACATATGAGATTATTCCTAATGAACCGAGCCACAACATTCTTAGTCACAGATGCAAATGAAGCTGCCTCTACCCACTTCGTGAAGTAATCAATAGCAACCAGGATGAAATGATGCCCATTAGAAGCAGTAGGCTTGATCTCACCAATCATATCAATGCCCCACATGGCAAAGGGCCAAGGAGCAGTCAACACATTCAATGGAAATGGAGGTACATGTACTTTATCAGCATAGATTTGACATTTGTGACATGTTCTGGAGTGTTGATAGCAATCAGCTTCCATGGTAGACCAATAGTAACCTGCTCTCAAAATCTTCTTTGCCATGGTATGACCACTAGAATGAGTGCCAAAGGTCCCATCATGCATCTCTTCCATAATTTCTGTAGCTTCCTTCTTATCCACACAACGAAGCATAGTTGAATCATGATTACGCTTATACAGAACGCCATTACTCAGAAAGAACTTAGCAGAAAACCTTCTCAGGAACTTCCTATCTTTGACATTTGCCCCTTCAGGGAACTCCTGAGCTTCAAGATAGTTTTTCACTTCATAGAACCAAGGCTTCTCCTCTGCCTCTTCAGTGTCAATCTCATTGCAGTATGCAGGCTTCTCAAATCTATCAATGGTAATCTTGGGAGCTTCATCATCCCAGCTGATCTCAAACATATATGCCATGGTGGCCAATGCGTCTGCCAACTGATTCTCTCTTCGTGGAATATGTCCAAAAGTAATCTCTATGAAATGTGGGATCAAAGACAACACATGTTCTCTGTAAGGAATGAGATTATCATGCTTTGTATCCCAATCTCCTTTAATCTGACTTACTACCAGAGCTGAATCTCCATACACCTCAAGGAACTGAATCTTCATATCAATAGCAACTTGCATACCCATGATACATGCCTCATACTCAGCCATGTTATTGGTACAATAGAAACAAAGTCTGGCAGTAATCGGGGTATGACAACCTTCAGGGGAACTAATCACAACACCAACACCATTACCACGTGCATTGGAGGCACCATCAAAAACCATAGTCCATCGGGATCCTTGTTCAGGTCCGTCATACTGTCCAGGTTCTTTGGTAACAGACATAATGTCTTCATCAGGGAACTCAAAATTCATTGACTGGTAATCATCTACTGCTTGATGAGCCAAATGATCAGCAACAACACTCCCCTTAATGGCCTTCTGAGTAGTATACTGTATATCATATTCCGTCAAGATCATTTGCCATCTTGCAATTCTTCCGGAGAGAGCAGGTTTCTCAAATATGTACTTGATTGGATCCATCTTCGAAATCAACAAGGTAGTATGGTGTAACACGGTGGGAGAACTGACTTTAAACAATGTTGCGGATAGCAAGAGTCGCCACCGACTTTTATTTTATCCATAAGGAAAGGTTATAAAAGAACAGGAAAGACCTTAGAGAATATTTTGGGTCCGGGGGGTAGGTTATGAAAAGGGAAGGTGTTAGCACCCTTTTCATCCATGGTTATCCATGGGCTCTTAGGTACTTAAGCTCACTTTTGAATTGTTTTGAAAGTGTAGTGTGTGAATAGCAAAAAATTTCAGAATAGTTTAATAATAATCCGTGTATGGATGTGAAAAAAACTTGCTTGAAAATTTTGTTGGAAATTTGTTTAAGTGTGAAAAAGTTTTGAAGTGAGCAAGTATCTAGGAGTAGCCTACCCTAATGTTTAAAGGTCTTTCTTATTCTTTATCCTTTCCTTAGTAAGACTATCCCTACTATAATGGAGTAGGTAGTCCTTACTTTGGATGTTAAGGGACATGTGAGGGACAATTGGATTTTTGAAGGCCATTGTGGGATGTAATAAGCACATATAAGGGACCATCATCATTTTTCGAAAGGGACTCGATTCGCAAAGGCAACCATAAGGGACTTTGATGATTTTTTCTATTTGAGGGACTTGCTTTATACACCCCACTTAACCATTATTCGTAGGCAACTTGAGGGATATCCTTAGGAAGTGAGACGGCGATTAAAATCGACTTACGTGTGTGACGTGTTTATTTTAATTATCTTTATTTAAAAGTGATCTAAATTTATTTTAATATTACATACATGTTGTTACACTCCCTAATTACTAACCATAATAATAATTAAATAATTAAACAACTTTACATCCAAGAAACAATTACAAAATAATAAGCAAAATAATTAAATAGCAAAGATAAATAAAATATAAATAAGCAATAATAAATAATAAAGGAGGTTAATTCTAATTTTTAAAAGTTTATGTGAATTTTTATTATAAGAAAGTTCTTATGGTTATTTAAAAAAACATAAAATGGATTTACACATTATATATAAAAAAAGCTTAAAAAAGGTTTGCTATTTATTTGTAAAATTAAATAAATATAAAATGGATATATTAATTATTTAGAAAAGAAATTATTTAGCTTACAAACAATTATTAGAGAAAAGTAGATTAATTAGTTAACTATAAAAAAAAGATTTACTAATTAAAGATTAATTATGGATAAATGAAATATTTGCTTTATTTTAAAACTGATTATAGGTTTATTATTAGTTACCTTAAAACTAGGTTAATGGTTAAAGCAAGGGATTAACGAAGTGATTAGTGAGTGTTTGTGTGTGATTAGTGTGTGTTACTGTGGTTAATCATATTATAACAAATAAACAAACAGAATAATAGAAAAAAAAAAAGCGAAAAGAGAGAGCCCTAATCCCCTCGTTTTCCTTTCGTCTTCCCCTAAATCTCTCCGCCCCTCTCGATCGTTCCCCTCATCTTGCGCCATTCTCCCTTTGTGAATCCATCACCTTTCCACGGCTTCAGTATCTTTCGAACCTGAAATACAACAAAAATATCAACAAATTCGATAAACTCTACAACGAAGTGAATTTTTACCGAAGGTTGGCGGCGGCTTGCTGGAGATGACGAAGGCGGATGCTTCGTTGGATTGGCTTCGCGGCGGCCTGAGACAGTTTCGTCAAGATAAGTTCCTTCTGCTTAATTTTTTTTTTAGGTTACGAATTTAGGGCTTCTTGCGGTAGTTATCGGTAGTCTTTCCATCTCCCTATTCATCTCTTTATATAGGCCTTGGATTTGAGAATGATTTGAATGCTGATTGATTTGGTTTTAAAGATTTCCTTTTTGGTTATAATTTGATTTTTGAAAGGTTTCCTCTTTCGAACGATTTCACTCAATGCTTATTAATGAAAAATCCAATCTCTTATTTGGATGTATCAAATCTGTCGGATGTCTTATTTGTCTAGGTTCAACGCCTTGAAAACGGATGGGATCTTTTGGAATCTTTTCCTTTCTCACACGGGTATATTCCTCACAGGATTTTACTAACTTGGATTTGGAAATTTGACAGGTGTGCATAGCAGGGGTCTTTGGGCCAAGAGGATATCTATAACCCAGAGGAAATTCAAGTCAGCTTCTTGGTATCTGATGTGTTTGCAATAGATTTCAACTGATACGCTTTGTGGTGGATCGCAATTCCTCTTGGTGTTATCAGTGTTTCTGCAGCTTCTTCTCTGTAAATGCTCATCCTTCGCGGCTCAACCAAAAGATCAAGCTGAAGAAGGAGACTAGCAACAGCAATTTGATGTTCCATTGGAGCCATTTGAAGATATCTGGTTGCTGAACGTACTTCTATTTAATTGAACTAGTTCTGAGAGAAATTTCGCACAGATTCCTCGCACGCTATCATTTCCAGCATGAAATAATTCAAAAACAAGTGGCAATTCAATTCTATTTACTATTGAGCTCTTGCAACTTTTTAGCTTGCATACAACGCAAAGGTATGGAAATGATAGACCTTCTTCCTTCCATTCTGTCCAAATACTTTACTATGGCTGAAATTCCATTTGCTGAGATAACACTGAAAGCATTAACTGACCTGTTATATTCGTCTCTTCCCATTAGAATTTGCTCAAGAATTGTTATGGGGGCAGCTCTAGGGTTTATAGCTAACTGAAAGTCATCTATATCCTCATTTTGTTCTGGATCACTTGGATAAGAGAGGGTATAAGTTCATGCTCCGAAAGCTGAGCGGAAACTGGCCTTAGCTGGTAAATAAGAAGTGCAACTTCAGCCAAAACCAAACTTAAGTAGAGCAGCGGAGATCATTGCAATGTTTTTGCTGAGGGAGAACACGAAGGACCTCTTGGTGTGTTAGAAGTTGAAAGTTCTTGAGCTAGTTCAGGATTCTGTTCTTTCCATGATACAATCAGTCTCTTCAAAACATGGCTTGTTTTCGGTAAGATGTTTGCAGGTACTATCAATATCCTTAATATTAGAGTTTCTTCCATTTGTAAGTATGGCAACTCGGTTCTGAGTGCTTTTAGTGACGTGGCAGGGAGCATGATCAAAAATCCTCTTGAGCGGAGCTGAGACCTTCTTGCAATGGTTGTGAATTGAGGTAGCACACATAACAGAGGTGTATTCAAATTCATTCCCACGTAGCTCGTTTGAATGCCGGTTGACTAGAAGGATAGAGTACGCTTGTGATATAACATGAAGTTCCACTACCTCCTCGTTTCACTACGCAACTCTAGGTAAGAAATAGTTTTATGAGTAAAATAGGATGGCCATATGTCTAATGACCTTGTTTGGTGTATCTACGAGTTGCAACTTGTACTTGTTCTTCCTACCCTTTGCTAGATGACTTCTGAACTTTTACAATTTGCATAAGGTATTGTGCAATGTAAAAATCTGACGTCGAAGATTGTTCTCTTTATTCAATACCGCTGCTGTCTACATTTTAACCCGTGTATGCTTGATGCAGGTGATTGGTGGTTGAAGGATGTTCATGGTGAAGATTAGAGTCCTGGTGATGCTGATGTGAAGAAAATCCTGCTGTGAACTGTGTTAAGATATTTGTCTTGCTGATATGCTTTTGGTTGCCAACAGACCTTTCCTCTTCTTCTTTCAGGGTGTTCGAGATGGTGATGATGACACTACGTGTGTCTGAGCCTATGTTAATTGTGTCTTCGAATCATATTGGGAAATATTCTGAAAATGGTTGCCTTAATTCGATTCTTCGATGTTCGGTAGAGAGTTGATAATGGCTACGGTCATAGTCCTCCAGGCCGCTCGAGTCTCATGCCCGATGATGAATTGAACTGAGGGCTAGTCTTAAATCTCTTCTTCTTGAATTTCACTTTTATTTTCGACGGCCTTTGACTAATGATGGTGTTTTGACAGGTCGAAAGGGAGTCTCGGTTTTGTCACTTGTGGAGTTCTCTCTCTGTTTCTAATGTTCACAACATTCTGCAGTGAGTGGACAACGACGATATAACATGAGCACGCTGGCGTTGGTTTTCTTTGCGTTGACGGCTAACTATGTTACCATTACGAAAGCGAGTTGGTGGCAACCAAGCTGCTGTGCGGATCCGTTACAACTTTGCACATTTGGATCGTCTGCTATAACCATTCCATCGGGCAGTGGTCCTGCTTCAGTTTTCTTTTTATCATCGGCGCAGTCCTTTATGATAAGAACAATAACTACCTGATCTGACGCCGATGGCTCAGATTGGTAACGGGAGTAGGATGCGGCTTTAGTCGTGCCCTCCCGACACTCGATGATGATAATGTTCTGAGAGTGTCAAACAACTTCTAACCTCTTTTCCTGTTGTGTTTTGTTTATCTGTTCTTTTTCAGGTAACCGGGAGCTTGTGGCAAGATTCAAGGGAAGAACAATTAGAGCTCTTTAGGACTTAGGACTTTTAAAATAGACATTCCTTGTAAATGAAATTCTCTTGTAACCAAATAAGTACCCATGAATCAAATTCAAAAGTTATTTGTCCCCTTCATTTGTAAATTAAGTACTTATGAAATAAAATTCAACAAATACTTATTTACTTCTCAATTATAATCTTAAATACTTATGAATAACCAATTTGGAAATTATTTATATTTACTTCTTAGTTGTAAATTATAAACACTTATGAATAAAAAATCCACAAATATTTGAATTCACTTCCTAATTATAAAGTATAAATATTCGCGAATGATATTCAAATATACTTAATTTCTCGTCCATGTGTTTATTCCTCTCGTGGTCTCGATCTCACTGCCTGATTAAATCTGAGTGAATTCAAACTAAATCCCATTCATTGTATATCAAGAGAACGCGTTATCAACTGAAATGGAACCCCGCCCAGAATGGTCTTGAAAGCACTGTGGGACTTGTGAACCTTGTGAACCTTCATAAAGTAGCTTGTGGACTTTATGAACTTCATGAAAGGTTATGCAAGTTGTTGGAGAACTTGTGAACCTTGTGAACCTTCTTAGAACACAAAGTCTTGTATTGTGAGGGCAAATTTTGGGGTGCAACAGCTGCCCCTGTTCAATTTTCTGAAACCTGAGGGGTTAGATTGGTATATTTTCCAGTCGTAACCTGGAAGGTTGAAGGGGATTGAACACAAAAGCCCAAAAATTTGCACTCACCAGTGCATGGAGTGATATTGATGGTTGGTTGAACATGATTGAGTGGGCTTAAAGATGCCACTAGGGGAAAGTTCTTCAGTAGTATAATGAGAACTGTCAGGAGTCTGGAGTAATACTGATGTAACAGCATGTCTTCATGAGGATAGAGCAATCAATAATGATAACCCTAAAGCAGTCTTGAAGTGATAAATCTGACCTCAGGAGGATAGAGCAATCAATAGCTCTAAAGCAGTCTTGAAGTAATAATGGCTTCAGGAGGATAGAGCAATCAATAGCTCTAAAGCAGTCTTGAAGTAATAGAATGGCTTCAGTAGGATAGAGCAATCAACAGCTCTAAAGCAGTCTTGAAATAATAATGTGATATGTCTTCAGGAGGATAGAGCAATCAATAGCTCTAAAGCAGTCTTGAAGTAATGATTTCAGGAGGATAGAGCAATGGATAGCTCTAAAGCAGTCTTGAAATAATAATGTAATTTCAGGAGGATAGAGCAATGGATAACTCTAAAGCAGTCTTGAAATAATAATGTGATATGTCTTCAGGAGGATAGAGCAATCAATAGCTCTAAAGCAGTCTTGAAGTAATGATTTCAGGAGGATAGAGCAATGGATAGCTCTAAAGCAGTCTTGAAATAATAATGTAATTTCAGGAGGATAGAGTAATGGATAACTCTAAAGCAGTCTTGAAATAATAATGTGATATGTCTTCAGGAGGATAGAGCAATCAATAGCTCTAAAGCAGTCTTGAAGTAATGATTTCAGGAGGATAGAGCAATGGATAGCTCTAAAGCAGTCTTGAAATAATAATGTAATTTCAGGAGGATAGAGCAATGGATAACTCTAAAGCAGTCTTGAAATAATTAGATGGCTTCAGGAGGATAGAGCAATGAATAGCTCTAAAGCAGTCTTGAAGTAATGATTTCAGGAGGATAGAGCAATGGATAGCTCTAAAGCAGTCATGAAATAATAATGTGATATGTCTTCAGGAGGATAGAGCAATCGATAGCTCTAAAGCAGTCTTGAAGTAATGATTTCAGGAGGATAGAGCAATGGATAGCTCTAAAGCAGTCTTGAAATAATAATGTAATTTCAGGAGGATAGAGCAAGGGATAACTCTAAAGCAGTCTTGAAATAATTAGATGGCTTCAGGAGGATAGAGCAATGAATAGCTCTAAAGCAGTCTTGAAGTAGTAATATGACCTCATGAGGATAGAGCAATGAATAGCTCTAAAGCAGTCTTGAAGTAATAGGATGATTTCAGGAGGATAGAGCAATCAGTAGCTCTAAAGCAGTCTTGAAGTCATGAGAGGCTATCAGGAGGATAAAATAACCCTGAGGTTACAATAAAGCAGTCCCAAAGTAATAAGAAGCTCATCAGGAGGATAAAGTAACCCTGAGGTTACAATAAAGCAGTCCCAAAGATCATAAGCTTGTTTGTTGGATAATTAACCTGAAAACAAGGTAGCATTCTGTATAACAACATTAGTTTACGCTTTATGTATGCATGTATGACATGATGCGCTTAGGTAATGTACTATAGACATATATGTTATGGTATGATGTAAATGATGTATGTATGCTATGACACTGCTGGAAGTGTCTGGATATCCTTGTATAACAACTGCTGGCCAAGGAAAATAAATCCCGATTCGTTGTTGAAGAATATATAACCCTCCGTCTGCTGGGGATAACAAGGTATAGATAACCTCCCGTTGTTGGGGATAGTAGGGTATAGATAACCTTCGTTTTCGTTTGATAGTAGGATAAGTATAACATCCCGTCTTCGTTCATCGTGCCCTTATTGGAAAGTAATTTCCCGTATATCTGTATGAGGATAAAAGAGATGGATATAAATTCCAGGGGAGATTAGACTTTGTGAAAATGGATTAGTCCTACTGTCTTGTAAAGATGAACCGGCGAGGCTTCGTTGAAATCCTTCCCTCGTTCGTCCTTAGTAAATACTATTACTGCATTTTCATGCATTTCTGGTAAACATCAATCATATTAAAAGCATACATGCATTTCTGGTAAACATCAATCATATTCAAAGGCATACATACATTCAAACACAACCAATGGACGTTTCGCTTATGTAAATAGGGTAAAAGTAAATCTGGATTCAAAAGATGGAATTTATTTATATCAAAAGTGACCCATACACTGGTAAGTTTGTACAAGGAGACATAAACCCTAGTAAGAGAATTTTGTCATGAAGTTTTACAAAAAGAATCAGCTATGTGGGAAATAATCCTATTGAGTTTCAATTCTACTATTGCCACTCAAGTATCTCATCTTCTTGCTGTTGAGACGGAAACGATTGGATTGAGCTTTATCTGTTTGAGCTTGAGTAAGTAGTACAACTGGTTGCAATTTCATGAGTGATCCAAACGAGACATAGTCATACGCTTTAATCCCTAACTTTTGCCTGGATTGCCCTTTCAGGTTTTCAATCCACCGGGATACCCTTTTTTGCCCAAGCCGCCTTTTCAGGTTTTCGACTTGCCGGGTGTACATCTTTTTATATATATATCCCTAATTTTTGCCCAAACCCTTTTGGTTTGCCGGGATGCCCTTATTTTTGCCTAGGCCTGTCAACCTAGCGGGTCTCTTTTTATGCGTAGTATTTTTTAACTATGTCTGCGTTTACAGGTTGTGGGAAGTCTTCACCATCCATTGTAGTCAGTATCATGGCACCTCCTGAGAACACTGTCTTGACTACAAATGGTCCCTCATATGTTGGAGTCCACTTGCCCCTAGGATCACCCTGTGGTAATATGATACGCTTGATTACCAAGTCACCAGCCTGATATACCTTTGGCTTAACCTTCTTGTTAAAAGCTTTGATCATCCGTTTCTGGTACATCTGGCCATGACAAACTGCTGCTAACCTTTTCTCATCAATCAAATTTATCTGGTCAAGTCGAGTCTGAATCCACTCATCTTCATCCAAGCCTGCATCCTTCATAATTCTCAAGGAACTGAATCTTCATATCAATAGCAACTTGCATACCCATGATACATGCCTCATACTCAGCCATGTTATTGGTACAATAGAAACAAAGTCTGGCAGTAATCGGGGTATGACAACCTTCAGGGGAACTAATCACAACACCAACACCATTACCATGTGCATTGGAGGCACCATCAAAAACCATAGTCCATCGGGATCCTTGTTCAGGTCCGTCATATTGTCCAGGTTCTTTGGTAACAGACATAATGTCTTCATCAGGGAACTCAAAATTCATTGACTGGTAATCATCTACTGCTTGATGAGCCAAATGATCAGCAACAACACTCCCCTTAATGGCCTTCTAAGTAGTATACTGTATATCATATTCCGTCAAGATCATTTGCCATCTTGCAATTCTTCCGGAGAGAGCAGGTTTCTCAAATATGTACTTGATTGGATCCATCTTCGAAATCAACAAGGTAGTATGGGTCAACATATACTGTCTTAGTCGGCGAGCAGCCCATGCCAAAGCGCAGCAAGTTTTCTCGAGCAGTGAGTATCTTGTTTCACAGTCGGTAAACTTTTTGCTAAGGTAGTATATTGCCTGCTCTTTTCGACCAGACTCGTCATGTTGCCCCAATACACACCCCGTTGAGTTGTCTAATACTGTTAAATACATAATCAAGGGTCGTCCATCAACTGGTGGCATTAAAATTGGAGGTTCTAGCAAATATCTCTTGATTTCATCAAAGGCAGTCTGACACTCATCATTCCATTCCATCACCTGATCTTTCTTCAACAACTTGAAGATTGGCTCACAGATGGTAGTTAATTGGGAAATAAATCTTGCAATGTAGTTCAATCGTCCCAAGAAACCTCTAACCTCCTTCTCAGTACGGGGAGCTGGCATCTCTCGTATAGCTTTCACTTTTGCAGGATCCACTTCAATACCTTTTCCACTGACAATGAAACCCAGGAGCTTTCCAGATCTAACTCCAAAAGTACACTTGTTTGGATTTAATCTCAACCTGTATTTCTTCAACCTCTCAAACAACCTGTGCAGATGATCAAGATGTTGTTCTTCATTCTGAGACCTGGCTATCATATCATCCACATATACCTCTATCTCATGATGAATCATATCATGGAACAAAGCCACCATAGCACGCTGATATGTTGCCCCTGCATTCTTCAAACCAAATGGCATTACCTTATAGCAAAAGGTGCCCCACTGTGTCACAAATGTAGTCTTCTCCATATCTTCAGGTGCCATCTTGATTTGATTGTAACCAGAGAAACCATCCATAAAAGAGAATACCTTATGCTGAGCAGTGTTGTCTACCAGAATATCAATATGAGGAAGTGGAAAGTCATCTTTAGGGCTAGCCTTGTTCAGATCTCTGTAGTCTACACACATACGTACCTTACCATCTTTCTTAGGAACTGGTACCACATTTGCAACCCATTGAGGATAAGAAGTTACGGCCAAGAACCCTGCATTGAACTGTTTCATTACCTCTGCTTTGATCTTTTCTGACATTTCAGGACGCATACGACGAACCTTCTGCTTCTTTGGACGACAATCTTCTTTCACTGGCAAACGGTGAACCACAATGTCTGTATCCAACCCTGGCATATCTTCATAAGACCAAGCAAAGATCTCCACATAGTCACGTAGCATCTGAATCAACCTGCTCTTGACACTGTCCTCTAAATCAGCCCCTATCTTGACCTCTTTTCTGTTTTCTTCAGTTCCCAGATTCACAACTTCGACTGGCTCTTCATGTGGCTGTATAGCTTTCTCTTCTTGTTGTAACAACCTAGCAAGCTCTACAGGTATTTCACAATCGTCCTCGTTTCCGTCTTCAGTTTGATAGATCGGATTCTCGAAATTGTAATTGGCAATAGTAGAACTGTTATCAACTGGATCCAGAGTGGATGAGGATCTGCATTTTAGTGACGTGGGTGTGTGTAAGAACACATAGCTGATAAAGCAAAAATAAAAGAAAAAGAAATACAAGGAACACAATATTTACGAAAACGAAACGTCCACTGATTTTATTGAATGCAGTATGCAAATGAAATGACAACCCGTAACAAGCACACCATTGTGCCCCGGGTAAGGCACATGGCTTGAAAGTACAAATTTAAAAACATAACACAGTAATAGTATTTACTCCCGACTACAGGAGATAGGGATAACATCTTCAGCTGTCCAATTATTGAGTCCAGCACCCACAGTAGGAAAAATCCATGCCTCCAAGTTGTAGTCTTCATCTTGATCTCCCACAGCATTGATAACCCCTTGATTGGTGATACGAACAGCACGGGCACGACGGACAGCCTTCTGGGACTCTGCAGTGAAACCCAAACCAAACTTGTCAGACTTGTATGGAATATCAGGAAGCTGACCCCAAATAGTACAACCACCTTCTTCCACCACAGCTTTTGCATCATTGAGGGAGGCCATTGCCATTGTTGGAGGGTTTCTGATGACCACAGGAACCTTCTTCACAGCAGGAGGAGTCACACAATCCTTAACAGCCCAGGGAACCACTTCAAATGACTGACATGGAGTTTCAATGTATTCACCTTCTACTTCCAGATACTTGAAAGTGTTTACATGGCTGACAAAGTATTCTTCCTCTCCAAAGACAGTAACAACTTTTCCATTCACCGGATATCTCAACTTTTGATGTAATGTGGAGGTCACAGCACCTGCCCCATGGATCCAGGGACGACCAAGCAGACATGAGTACGAAGGACGAATATCCATCACATAGAATGTAGCTGTAAACACCTGAGAGCCAACCTTGATTGGAAGATCAATTTCCCCATGCACTACTCTTCTAGAACCATCAAAAGCCTTTACCACAATATTACTGGGCTTCAATACCGTATCTTCAGGACTCAGCTTGTTCAGGACTTCCTTAGGCAACACATTCAGAGAGGAACCATTGTCTATCAGCACATGAGACAGGGTAGTGCCCCTGCATTCAATTGAAATATGCAAGGCCCTGTTATGATCCCTCTTGGCAGGGGTCAAGTCAGCATCAGAAAATCCTAACCCGTTGTCATAGGTCAGGTGAGCAACACAATTCTCAAACTGGTCCACAGAAATTGCACTGGGTACATGAGCCATCTTTAGAAACTTGATCAATGACTTGGCATGAGCCTCAGAACATAATAACAGGGAGAGCATAGAAATCTTTGAGGGAGTATGCCCCAGCTGATCAACAATATCATAATCACTCTTGCGAATGATTTTCAATACTTCTTCCATCTGCTTAGAGAGGTCATCAGCAGCTGGCACATCAGTAGATACAGGCTCAATAACAGGACCCTTGCCCCGAGCATCAGTGGTGGAAGTAACAGCAGGAGTAACTGCACTCTTAGAAGCAACTGGAGGAGAGAAGACTCTTCCACTACGAGTGATCTTGCTAGATCCAGCAATATTATCAATGTCAACAGGCATATCAGGTAAAGGCTCCTGCTTGACACCATGGATATAAACATCAGACCCATAGTGCCAAGGCACAGCTTTGTCAGATGTATAAGGAATAGGACCAGGAGTGGTAATGATCAGAGGAGCTACTCTGACTTCAGCAACAACTTTCACAGGACCTTCAGCAGTAATCTTGATTGGGCCCTGATGAGTGATTTTAATGGGACCCTTTGAAGTGATTCTTAGTGGTACTTTGTCAACCATGTCAACTTCTTCAATCTTCTTACCCTGAGTCAGATGATCCACCATACTTTCTACAGATGCTGGTCTTCTTTCAAACACTATAGTATATTTATCCATGAGACGTTGAATCCCATCTCTCAAAATGAAGCAACTATCCGGCTTATAGGTACAATATAGACAATCTTCATGGCAACCTGGAAAGATCCCAGCTTGTACTAACCTCTTTTTGATAACAGACAATGGTGTGCTCAACTCCATAACTGAATAGACATGCAGATCTTCATCAATATCTTCATCAATGGCGTTGACAGTCTTCTCGTGATTTGGCATTGGAGCTGTAATCACATTTGGAGTACCTGGTGGATCAAACTCAATTTCTCCAGCATCAATCATATCCTGAATTTTGTTCTTCAAGACCCAGCAGTTATTAGTATCATGTCCTGGACAGTTTGAATGATATGCACATCGTGCATTGGGATTGTACTTGGGAGAGGTAACATTGGGATTCTGAGGGGCCTCCTTCAGGGTAATAAGTTCAGCTTTCAACAAGTGTTGCAATGCCTGAGCCATTGACATGTTGATCTTCGTGAACTGTCTTCTAGCCCTCTGTTGGTTGCCTTGAGGCTGCTCTGTTGTTGCAGGAGTTGGATTTGAAATATGAACTGCACTAACAGACTGATGCCTTCTGTTACGATCAGGCTGACCATACACAGCATTAGATTCTTTCTTCCCAGTGGGAGGCTTCTTTGCAGCACCTGATGAAGAAGTGCCCACTTGGATCTTACCACTCTTGATACCATTCTCTACTCGCTCTCCTGTCATGATCAACTCAGTGAAGCCAGATGATGAGCTTCCAATGAGATGACTGTAAAACGGACCATTAAGCGTACACATGAACATATCAACCAACTCCCTATCAGTCAAAGGGGGTTGAACTCTTCCAGCTAAGTCTCTCCACTTCTGAGCATACTCCTTAAAGCTTTCTTTGGCACCCATAGACATGCTTTGAAGCTGCATGCGAGTGGGGGCTAAGTCAGCATTGTATTGATACTGCTTGTAGAAAGCTTCAGCAAGGTCATTCCAATCTCTGATGTTGACACTCTCCAACTGATAATACCACTCTAGCTGAGCTCCAGATAAACTCTCTTGAAAGAAATGGATCCACAACTTTTTATCAGCAGTGTGGGGTTGCATTCTTCTGACATAAGACCTCAGATGCAATTTGGGACAAGAGACCCCATCATAGACAACAAATGTAGGAACTTTGAACCCAATGGGTATGACCACCCCAGATATCAAGCTCAAATCCTCAAAATCCAGCCCAGATGATTTCTGTAATTCCATAGCATCCATTCTATCCACCAGCATCTTGAATTTGTCTTCGTTAGGCTCATGGTAGTAGTTAGCCTCAGAATCAGAGTCCCCCATAGTGTTGTGGAGACTGCCTCTCTCCTGCTCAGATTCTTCAGATTCATAGTCTTCAACATGTTCCTTGGTCTTGACAGGACCTTTGAACCTTCTTCCCATGTTGAGCAACCCAGCAGACCTTCTAGCCTTCTTAGTCTTCTTGGCCAGCAGTGTCTTCAATTCATCCTGCCCCTTGGATAGGTTCAGGATCAGCTCTTGGAACTGTGCATTCTGTGCCTGGAGATCCTTAACTGATTGTTCAAGAGCCATTGCTGAAATAAACAGCGAGAAGATGAGAAACCTGTGCACAATTATAAACCTGTGATGCAATGATATGGGAATGCATATGCAATGTTTTCAAGGACCGCAGGATTTAAATTTGCTTAAACAAACAAGAAAGTAACTTTTTATTAGTAATAACTTGTTTTGCCTTTTAGGCTTACAAAAAATGAAAACGAAATAAGTACAAAAGATGGGGTTTTAAGTCTCCCATGGACGTTTCCTCTTTGTGTTGAGGTATGAGTTGAGGTTTCGTTCCTCATGAAGTAGCTTTGTTAGCTCTAGGATCCTTGCTTGGCTTGCTTTGTAATGAGCCTCGAAAGTATCCCTTTGCTCTTTCAGTTGGATCCATGATCTCTGCAAGTCTTCCATATCAGTAGGCATGTCTGGGTGAAGGATGGTATAAGCTGTGTCTCCTTCAGCAACAGGTTCCATGGTAACTGGTAGGATGGCAGGATATGGCATCATGAGTGTCTGAGCACGAAATCGTACCCATCTGAGATAAGCCTCCATAGGAATGGTGTACTTAGGCTCCAGTGTCTTGCTGTCAATCCTGTTTACCTTTCCCCAAGCTCGGATGAATCTCTGACGGTAACCCTGAAGATCGTTGTCGTAATCAAACACAATGCCCTGAATCAACATGTCATGTGGACCATCGCTCCGGGCGTAACCAAACTGTCGTAAAGCTAG
Source organism: Lathyrus sativus (assembly GCA_963859935.3). Lineage (NCBI taxonomy): Eukaryota > Viridiplantae > Streptophyta > Magnoliopsida > Fabales > Fabaceae > Lathyrus > Lathyrus sativus. The sequence continues at coordinate 658,053,407 of OZ012741.1, read as the reverse complement.
AGATGGGTTGTAGGTGATGCCTCCTCTTATGCCTAGAAGTGGCACATTAGGAAACTCCCCACAACGGTCAATGATGGTGACATTCTCCATAGATCTGGAGCACCAATGGATGTCTGAGTGAGAAAGTGACATGATCCTCTTGGACCATCTGAACCCTTGCTCATTCTTCATTACTGAGCGAGGAAGGTGAGAAATAAACCACCTAGAAAGTAAAGGTATGCAGCACATCAAAGTTCCTCTTGCCCTTGTAGTACGGGTGTGAAGAGAATGTAGGATGTCTCCAAGTAAGGTAGGCACTGGATTGTGACTCAGGAATATGTTGATGGCATGAACGTCTATGAACTGATCAGGATTGGGGAACAACACTAAGCCATAAATCAATAAGGCTAAGATCTCCTCAACAGCATCGTAGCTCATAGCCTTCAAGAACATTTGAGCTTTATCCACTAATACCTTGGCAAGAATACCTTTAACTCCACTTCTCGTCTCTAGAACAATGTCAGACTTCTTCAGATGTAGAGCTGCAGCAATAACTTCTGGTTTAAGCTCCTTCTCTAAGCCTGTGAATGGCTTCTGATCAAGAACAGGTATACCCAGAAGTTTAGAGAACTCCTCCATGGTTGGAACCAGCTGATAATCAGGAAATGTAAAGCAATGGTGCTTAGGGTCAAAGAACTGAAACAGCACACTCATCATGTCTTCACTGAACCCTGAAGTAACTAGATCCAATAAGTGACCATGTCTCTTGTTGAACTGGGAATGATCAGGCACTAGGGAAACCAACTCCTTGAGCTTAGCAGGTATCCCTACAAAGTTGATCCTGACGGTGTTTCTACGAGCAGAAGCCATGACCTGCAACAAAGAACAAAGATAAATCCTTTGGTCCTTGAAATGGTTAGGGAACATGATATGCTTATGATGCATGATGATGTCATGATGTCATGCTCAATCACAAACATGTGGCACACACAAACAAGTCACACCATAGCCCTAGGTTTAAAGGCTTGCATGAGGTTCAAAGGCAAGTACCCTCCCCTGAAGTTAGATGGTTCATCCTGTCCTACAAAAGTAACCAGGTTCTAAGGGATCTCAATATCATTGATCCTTCACAAGGGTGGTTGTTCAGAAGGCAACTTACTTGCCAACCAAAACCCTCCAAGTTTAAGATCTCAATGAGCGTAGTATCGAGTGTCGACCAACTTCAGTCTGCACCAAAGCCGGTTACCTCACTACTTTCTAAAGGCCAAGATGAGTTAACTAGGGTTCTAAAAGTCAGTTAGTGCATTGACAACATATGGCAGCCTCAATATTATCCTCAACTTGACTTAAGGAATATAAGCACCAACCAAGAAGTCGCACTAACTATGGCCACCAGATCAACCGTATCGATATACGTCGTACAGTTTCCTTGGTCTATTGCCATTTAACTAAGGTACACTAGATCCGGGTTAGGACCTTTCACACATAAGAGCACCCCAACAATATAATAATAAAGCAAACAAGGCAAACAATTTAAAGTGATCTTAATTCCTAAGGGTAACCCTCTTAAATAAATCCCCAGCAGAGTCGCCAGTTCTGTAACACGGTGGGAGAACTGACTTTAAACAATGTTGCGGATAGCAAGAGTCGCCACCGACTTTTATTTTATCCATAAGGAAAGGTTATAAAAGAACAGGAAAGACCTTAGAGAATATTTTGGGTCCGGGGGGTAGGTTATGAAAAGGGAAGGTGTTAGCACCCTTTTCATCCATGGTTATCCATGGGCTCTTAGGTACTTAAGCTCACTTTTGAATTGTTTTGAAAGTGTAGTGTGTGAATAGCAAAAAATTTCAGAATAGTTTAATAATAATCCGTGTATGGATGTGAAAAAAACTTGCTTGAAAATTTTGTTGGAAATTTGTTTAAGTGTGAAAAAGTTTTGAAGTGAGCAAGTATCTAGGAGTAGCCTACCCTAATGTTTAAAGGTCTTTCTTATTCTTTATCCTTTCCTTAGTAAGACTATCCCTACTATAATGGAGTAGGTAGTCCTTACTTTGGATGTTAAGGGACATGTGAGGGACAATTGGATTTTTGAAGGCCATTGTGGGATGTAATAAGCACATATAAGGGACCATCATCATTTTTCGAAAGGGACTCGATTCGCAAAGGCAACCATAAGGGACTTTGATGATTTTTTCTATTTGAGGGACTTGCTTTATACACCCCACTTAACCATTATTCGTAGGCAACTTGAGGGATATCCTTAGGAAGTGAGACGGCGATTAAAATCGACTTACGTGTGTGACGTGTTTATTTTAATTATCTTTATTTAAAAGTGATCTAAATTTATTTTAATATTACATACATGTTGTTACACTCCCTAATTACTAACCATAATAATAATTAAATAATTAAACAACTTTACATCCAAGAAACAATTACAAAATAATAAGCAAAATAATTAAATAGCAAAGATAAATAAAATATAAATAAGCAATAATAAATAATAAAGGAGGTTAATTCTAATTTTTAAAAGTTTATGTGAATTTTTATTATAAGAAAGTTCTTATGGTTATTTAAAAAAACATAAAATGGATTTACACATTATATATAAAAAAAGCTTAAAAAAGGTTTGCTATTTATTTGTAAAATTAAATAAATATAAAATGGATATATTAATTATTTAGAAAAGAAATTATTTAGCTTACAAACAATTATTAGAGAAAAGTAGATTAATTAGTTAACTATAAAAAAAAGATTTACTAATTAAAGATTAATTATGGATAAATGAAATATTTGCTTTATTTTAAAACTGATTATAGGTTTATTATTAGTTACCTTAAAACTAGGTTAATGGTTAAAGCAAGGGATTAACGAAGTGATTAGTGAGTGTTTGTGTGTGATTAGTGTGTGTTACTGTGGTTAATCATATTATAACAAATAAACAAACAGAATAATAGAAAAAAAAAAAAAGCGAAAAGAGAGAGCCCTAATCCCCTCGTTTTCCTTTCGTCTTCCCCTAAATCTCTCCGCCCCTCTCGATCGTTCCCCTCATCTTGTGCCATTCTCCCTTTGTGAATCCATCACCTTTCCACGGCTTCAGTATCTTTCGAACCTGAAATACAACAAAAATATCAACAAATTCGATAAACTCTACAACGAAGTGAATTTTTACCGAAGGTTGGCGGCGGCTTGCTGGAGATGACGAAGGCGGATGCTTCGTTGGATTGGCTTCGCGGCGGCCTGAGACAGTTTCGTCAAGATAAGTTCCTTCTGCTTAATTTTTTTTTTAGGTTACGAATTTAGGGCTTCTTGCGGTAGTTATCGGTAGTCTTTCCATCTCCCTATTCATCTCTTTATATAGGCCTTGGATTTGAGAATGATTTGAATGCTGATTGATTTGGTTTTAAAGATTTCCTTTTTGGTTATAATTTGATTTTTGAAAGGTTTCCTCTTTCGAACGATTTCACTCAATGCTTATTAATGAAAAATCCAATCTCTTATTTGGATGTATCAAATCTGTCGGATGTCTTATTTGTCTAGGTTCAACGCCTTGAAAACGGATGGGATCTTTTGGAATCTTTTCCTTTCTCACACGGGTATATTCCTCACAGGATTTTACTAACTTGGATTTGGAAATTTGACAGGTGTGCATAGCAGGGGTCTTTGGGCCAAGAGGATATCTATAACCCAGAGGAAATTCAAGTCAGCTTCTTGGTATCTGATGTGTTTGCAATAGATTTCAACTGATACGCTTTGTGGTGGATCGCAATTCCTCTTGGTGTTATCAGTGTTTCTGCAGCTTCTTCTCTGTAAATGCTCATCCTTCGCGGCTCAACCAAAAGATCAAGCTGAAGAAGGAGACTAGCAACAGCAATTTGATGTTCCATTGGAGCCATTTGAAGATATCTGGTTGCTGAACGTACTTCTATTTAATTGAACTAGTTCTGAGAGAAATTTCGCACAGATTCCTCGCACGCTATCATTTCCAGCATGAAATAATTCAAAAACAAGTGGCAATTCAATTCTATTTACTATTGAGCTCTTGCAACTTTTTAGCTTGCATACAACGCAAAGGTATGGAAATGATAGACCTTCTTCCTTCCATTCTGTCCAAATACTTTACTATGGCTGAAATTCCATTTGCTGAGATAACACTGAAAGCATTAACTGACCTGTTATATTCGTCTCTTCCCATTAGAATTTGCTCAAGAATTGTTATGGGGGCAGCTCTAGGGTTTATAGCTAACTGAAAGTCATCTATATCCTCATTTTGTTCTGGATCACTTGGATAAGAGAGGGTATAAGTTCATGCTCCGAAAGCTGAGCGGAAACTGGCCTTAGCTGGTAAATAAGAAGTGCAACTTCAGCCAAAACCAAACTTAAGTAGAGCAGCGGAGATCATTGCAATGTTTTTGCTGAGGGAGAACACGAAGGACCTCTTGGTGTGTTAGAAGTTGAAAGTTCTTGAGCTAGTTCAGGATTCTGTTCTTTCCATGATACAATCAGTCTCTTCAAAACATGGCTTGTTTTCGGTAAGATGTTTGCAGGTACTATCAATATCCTTAATATTAGAGTTTCTTCCATTTGTAAGTATGGCAACTCGGTTCTGAGTGCTTTTAGTGACGTGGCAGGGAGCATGATCAAAAATCCTCTTGAGCGGAGCTGAGACCTTCTTGCAATGGTTGTGAATTGAGGTAGCACACATAACAGAGGTGTATTCAAATTCATTCCCACGTAGCTCGTTTGAATGCCGGTTGACTAGAAGGATAGAGTACGCTTGTGATATAACATGAAGTTCCACTACCTCCTCGTTTCACTACGCAACTCTAGGTAAGAAATAGTTTTATGAGTAAAATAGGATGGCCATATGTCTAATGACCTTGTTTGGTGTATCTACGAGTTGCAACTTGTACTTGTTCTTCCTACCCTTTGCTAGATGACTTATGAACTTTTACAATTTGCATAAGGTATTGTGCAATGTAAAAATCTGACGTCGAAGATTGTTCTCTTTATTCAATACCGCTGCTGTCTACATTTTAACCCGTGTATGCTTGATGCAGGTGATTGGTGGTTGAAGGATGTTCATGGTGAAGATTAGAGTCCTGGTGATGCTGATGTGAAGAAAATCCTGCTGTGAACTGTGTTAAGATATTTGTCTTGCTGATATGCTTTTGGTTGCCAACAGACCTTTCCTCTTCTTCTTTCAGGGTGTTCGAGATGGTGATGATGACACTACGTGTGTCTGAGCCTATGTTAATTGTGTCTTCGAATCATATTGGGAAATATTCTGAAAATGGTTGCCTTAATTCGATTCTTCGATGTTCGGTAGAGAGTTGATAATGGCTACGGTCATAGTCCTCCAGGCCGCTCGAGTCTCATGCCCGATGATGAATTGAACTGAGGGCTAGTCTTAAATCTCTTCTTCTTGAATTTCACTTTTATTTTCGACGGCCTTTGACTAATGATGGTGTTTTGACAGGTCGAAAGGGAGTCTCGGTTTTGTCACTTGTGGAGTTCTCTCTCTGTTTCTAATGTTCACAACATTCTGCAGTGAGTGGACAACGACGATATAACATGAGCACGCTGGCGTTGGTTTTCTTTGCGTTGACGGCTAACTATGTTACCATTACGGAAGCGAGTTGGTGGCAACCAAGCTGCTGTGCGGATCCGTTACAACTTTGCACATTTGGATCGTCTGCTATAACCATTCCATCGGGCAGTGGTCCTGCTTCAGTTTTCTTTTTATCATCGGCGCAGTCCTTTATGATAAGAACAATAACTACCTGATCTGACGCCGATGGCTCAGATTGGTAACGGGAGTAGGATGCGGCTTTAGTCGTGCCCTCCCGACACTCGATGATGATAATGTTCTGAGAGTGTCAAACAACTTCTAACCTCTTTTCCTGTTGTGTTTTGTTTATCTGTTCTTTTTCAGGTAACCGGGAGCTTGTGGCAAGATTCAAGGGAAGAACAATTAGAGCTCTTTAGGACTTAGGACTTTTAAAATAGACATTCCTTGTAAATGAAATTCTCTTGTAACCAAATAAGTACCCATGAATCAAATTCAAAAGTTATTTGTCCCCTTCATTTGTAAATTAAGTACTTATGAAATAAAATTCAACAAATACTTATTTACTTCTCAATTATAATCTTAAATACTTATGAATAACCAATTTGGAAATTATTTATATTTACTTCTTAGTTGTAAATTATAAACACTTATGAATAAAAAATCCACAAATATTTGAATTCACTTCCTAATTATAAAGTATAAATATTCGCGAATGATATTCAAATATACTTAATTTCTCGTCCATGTGTTTATTCCTCTCGTGGTCTCGATCTCACTGCCTGATTAAATCTGAGTGAATTCAAACTAAATCCCATTCATTGTATATCAAGAGAACGCGTTATCAACTGAAATGGAACCCCGCCCAGAATGGTCTTGAAAGCACTGTGGGACTTGTGAACCTTGTGAACCTTCATAAAGTAGCTTGTGGACTTTATGAACTTCATGAAAGGTTATGCAAGTTGTTGGAGAACTTGTGAACCTTGTGAACCTTCTTAGAACACAAAGTCTTGTATTGTGAGGGCAAATTTTGGGGTGCAACATATGGGTCAACATATACTGTCTTAGTCGGCGAGCAGCCCATGCCAAAGCGCAGCAAGTTTTCTCGAGCAGTGAGTATCTTGTTTCACAGTCGGTAAACTTTTTGCTAAGGTAGTATATTGCCTGCTCTTTTCGACCAGACTCGTCATGTTGCCCCAATACACACCCCATTGAGTTGTCTAATACTGTTAAATACATAATCAAGGGTCTTCCATCAACTGGTGGCATTAAAATTGGAGGTTCTAGCAAATATCTCTTGATTTCATCAAAGGCAGTCTGGCACTCATCATTCCATTCCATCACCTGATTTTTCTTCAACAACTTGAAGATTGGCTCACAGATGGTAGTTAATTGGGAAATAAATCTTGCAATGTAGTTCAATCGTCCCAAGAAACCTCAAACCTCCTTCTCAGTACGGGGAGCTGGCATCTCTCGTATAGCTTTCACTTTTTGTTGTAACAACCTAGCAAGCTCTACAGGTATTTCACAATCGTCCTCGTTTCCGTCTTCAGTTTGATAGATCGGATTCTCGAAATTGTAATTGGCAATAGTAGAACTGTTATCAACTGGATCCAGAGTGGATGAGGATCTGCATTTTAGTGACGTGGGTGTGTGTAAGAACACATAGCTGATAAAGCAAAAATAAAAGAAAAAGAAAGACAAGGAACACAATATTTATGAAAACGAAACGTCCACTGATTTTATTGAATGAAGTATGCAAATGAAATGACAACCCGTAACAAGCACACCATTGTGCCCCGGGTAAGGCACATGGCTTGAAAGTTTTAATTGTTCCAGAAATTATAAATTTAAAAAACATAACACAGTAATAGTATTTACTCCTGACTAAAGGAGATAGGGGTAACATCTTCAGCTGTCCAATTATTGAGTCCAGCACCCACAGTAGGAAAAATCCATGCCTCCAAGTTGTAGTCTTCATCTTGATCTCCCACAGCATTGATAACCCCTTTGATTGGTGATACGAACAGCACGGGCACGACGGACAGCCTTCTGGGACTCTGCAGTGAAACCCAAACCAAACTTGTCAGACTTGTATGGAATATCAGGAAGCTGACCCCAAATAGTACAACCACCTTCTTCCACCACAGCTTTTGCATCATTGAGAGAGGCCATTGCCATTGTTGGAGGGTTTCTGATGACCACAGGAACCTTCTTCACAGCAGGAGGAGTCACACAATCCTTAACAGCCCAGGGAACCACTTCAAATGACTGACATGGAGTTTCAATGTATTCACCTTCTACTTCCAGATACTTGAAAGTGTTTACATGGCTGACAAAGTATTCTTCCTCTCCAAAGACAGTAACAACTTTTCCATTCACCGGATATCTCAACTTTTGATGTAATGTGGAGGTCACAGCACCTGCCCCATGGATCCAGGGACGACCAAGCAGACATGAGTACGAAGGACGAATATCCATCACATAGAATGTAGCAGTGAACACCTGAGAGCCAACCTTGATTGGAAGATCAATTTCCCCATGCACTACTCTTCTAGAACCATCAAAAGCCTTTACCACAATATTACTGGGCTTCAATACCGTATCTTCAGGACTCAGCTTGTTCAGGACTTCCTTAGGCAACACATTCAGAGAGGAACCATTGTCTATCAGCACATGAGACAGGGTAGTGCCCCTGCATTCAATTGAAATATGCAAGGCCCTGTTATGATCCCTCTTGGCAGGGGTCAAGTCAGCATCAGAAAATCCTAACCCGTTGTCATAGGTCAGGTGAGCAACACAATTCTCAAACTGGTCCACAGAAATTGCACTGGGTACATGAGCCATCTTTAGAAACTTGATCAATGACTTGGCATGAGCCTCAGAACATAATAACAGGGAGAGCATAGAAATCTTTGAGGGAGTATGCCCCAGCTGATCAACAATATCATAATCACTCTTGCGAATGATTTTCAATACTTCTTCCATCTGCTTAGAGAGGTCATCAGCAGCTGGCACATCAGTAGATACAGGCTCAATAACAGGACCCTTGCCCCGAGCATCAGTGGTGGAAGTAACAGCAGGAGTAACTGCACTCTTAGAAGCAACTGGAGGAGAGAAGACTCTTCCACTACGAGTGATCTTGCTAGATCCAGCAATATTATCAATGTCAACAGGCATATCAGGTAAAGGCTCCTGCTTGACACCATGGATATAAACATCAGACCCATAGTGCCAAGGCACAGCTTTGTCAGATGTATAAGGAATAGGACCAGGAGTGGTAATGATCAGAGGAGCTACTCTGACTTCAGCAACAACTTTCACAGGACCTTCAGCAGTAATCTTGATTGGGCCCTGATGAGTGATTTTAATGGGACCCTTTGAAGTGATTCTTAGTGGTACTTTGTCAACCATGTCAACTTCTTCAATCTTCTTACCCTGAGTCAGATGATCCACCATACTTTCTACAGATGCTGGTCTTCTTTCAAACACTATAGTATATTTATCCATGAGACGTTGAATCCCATCTCTCAAAATGAAGCAACTATCCGGCTTATAGGTACAATATAGACAATCTTCATGGCAACCTGGAAAGATCCCAGCTTGTACTAACCTCTTTTTGATAACAGACAATGGTGTGCTCAACTCCATAACTGAATAGACATGCAGATCTTCATCAATATCTTCATCAATGGCGTTGACAGTCTTCTCGTGATTTGGCATTGGAGCTGTAATCACATTTGGAGTACCTGGTGGATCAAACTCAATTTCTCCAGCATCAATCATATCCTGAATTTTGTTCTTCAAGACCCAGCAGTTATTAGTATCATGTCCTGGACAGTTTGAATGATATGCACATCGTGCATTGGGATTGTACTTGGGAGAGGTAACATTGGGATTCTGAGGGGCCTCCTTCAGGGTAATAAGTTCAGCTTTCAACAAGTGTTGCAATGCCTGAGCCATTGACATGTTGATCTTCGTGAACTGTCTTCTAGCCCTCTGTTGGTTGCCTTGAGGCTGCTCTGTTGTTGCAGGAGTTGGATTTGAAATATGAACTGCACTAACAGACTGATGCCTTCTGTTACGATCAGGCTGACCATACACAGCATTAGATTCTTTCTTCCCAGTGGGAGGCTTCTTTGCAGCACCTGATGAAGAAGTGCCCACTTGGATCTTACCACTCTTGATACCATTCTCTACTCGCTCTCCTGTCATGATCAACTCAGTGAAGCCAGATGATGAGCTTCCAATGAAATGACTGTAAAACGGACCATTCAGCGTACACATGAACATATCAACCAACTCCCTATCAGTCAAAGGGGGTTGAACTCTTCCAGCTAAGTCTCTCCACTTCTGAGCATACTCCTTAAAGCTTTCTTTGGCACCCATAGACATGCTTTGAAGCTGCATGCGAGTGGGGGCTAAGTCAGCATTGTATTGATACTGCTTGTAGAAAGCTTCAGCAAGGTCATTCCAATCTCTGATGTTGACACTCTCCAACTGATAATACCACTCTAGCTGAGCTCCAGATAAACTCTCTTGAAAGAAATGGATCCACAACTTTTTATCAGCAGTGTGGGGTTGCATTCTTCTGACATAAGACCTCAGATGCAATTTGGGACAAGAGACCCCATCATAGACAACAAATGTAGGAACTTTGAACCCAATGGGTATGACCACCCCAGATATCAAGCTCAAATCCTCAAAATCCAGCCCAGATGATTTCTGTAATTCCATAGCATCCATTCTATCCACCAGCATCTTGAATTTGTCTTCGTTAGGCTCATGGTAGTAGTTAGCCTCAGAATCAGAGTCCCCCATAGTGTTGTGGAGACTGCCTCTCTCCTGCTCAGATTCTTCAGATTCATAGTCTTCAACATGTTCCTTGGTCTTGACAGGACCTTTGAACCTTCTTCCCATGTTGAGCAACCCAGCAGACCTTCTAGCCTTCTTAGTCTTCTTGGCCAGCAGTGTCTTCAATTCATCCTGCCCCTTGGATAGGTTCAGGATCAGCTCTTGGAACTGTGCATTCTGTGCCTGGAGATCCTTAACTGATTGTTCAAGAGCCATTGCTGAAATAAACAGCGAGAAGATGAGAAACCTGTGCACAATTATAAACCTGTGATGCAATGATATGGGAATGCATATGCAATGTTTTCAAGGACCGCAGGATTTAAATTTGCTTAAACAAACAAGAAAGTAACTTTTTATTAGTAATAACTTGTTTTGCCTTTTAGGCTTACAAAAAATGAAAACGAAATAAGTACAAAAGATGGGGTTTTAAGTCTCCCATGGACGTTTCCTCTTTGTGTTGAGGTATGAGTTGAGGTTTCGTTCCTCATGAAGTAGCTTTGTTAGCTCTAGGATCCTTGCTTGGCTTGCTTTGTAATGAGCCTCGAAAGTATCCCTTTGCTCTTTCAGTTGGATCCATGATCTCTGCAAGTCTTCCATATCAGTAGGCATGTCTGGGTGAAGGATGGTATAAGCTGTGTCTCCTTCAGCAACAGGTTCCATGGTAACTGGTAGGATGGCAGGATATGGCATCATGAGTGTCTGAGCACGAAATCGTACCCATCTGAGATAAGCCTCCATAGGAATGGTGTACTTAGGCTCCAGTGTCTTGCTGTCAATCCTGTTTACCTTTCCCCAAGCTCGGATGAATCTCTGACGGTAACCCTGAAGATCGTTGTCGTAATCAAACACAATGCCCTGAATCAACATGTCATGTGGACCATCGCTCCGGGCGTAACCAAACTGTCGTAAAGCTAGAGATGGGTTGTAGGTGATGCCTCCTCTTATGCCTAGAAGTGGCACATTAGGAAACTCCCCACAACGGTCAATGATGGTGACATTCTCCATAGATCTGGAGCACCAATGGATGTCTGAGTGAGAAAGTGACATGATCCTCTTGGACCATCTGAACCCTTGCTCATTCTTCATTACTGAGCGAGGAAGGTGAGAAATAAACCACCTAGAAAGTACAGGTATGCAGCACATCAAAGTTCCTCTTGCCCTTGTAGTACGGGTGTGAAGAGAATGTAGGATGTCTCCAAGTAAGGTAGGCACTGGATTGTGACTCAGGAATATGTTGATGGCATGAACGTCTATGAACTGATCAGGATTGGGGAACAACACTAAGCCATAAATCAATAAGGCTAAGATCTCCTCAACAGCATCGTAGCTCATAGCCTTCAAGAACATTTGAGCTTTATCCACTAATACCTTGGCAAGAATACCTTTAACTCCACTTCTCGTCTCTAGAACAATGTCAGACTTCTTCAGATGTAGAGCTGCAGCAATAACTTCTGGTTTAAGCTCCTTCTCTAAGCCTGTGAATGGCTTCTGATCAAGAACAGGTATACCCAGAAGTTTAGAGAACTCCTCCATGGTTGGAACCAGCTGATAATCAGGAAATGTAAAGCAATGGTGCTTAGGGTCAAAGAACTGAAACAGCACACTCATCATGTCTTCACTGAACCCTGAAGTAACTAGATCCAATAAGTGACCATGTCTCTTGTTGAACTGGGAATGATCAGGCACTAGGGAAACCAACTCCTTGAGCTTAGCAGGTATCCCTACAAAGTTGATCCTGACGGTGTTTCTACGAGCAGAAGCCATGACCTGCAACAAAGAACAAAGATAAATCCTTTGGTCCTTGAAATGGTTAGGGAACATGATATGCTTATGATGCATGATGATGTCATGATGTCATGCTCAATCACAAACATGTGGCACACACAAACAAGTCACACCATAGCCCTAGGTTTAAAGGCTTGCATGAGGTTCAAAGGCAAGTACCCTCCCCTGAAGTTAGATGGTTCATCCTGTCCTACAAAAGTAACCAGGTTCTAAGGGATCTCAATATCATTGATCCTTCACAAGGGTGGTTGTTCAGAAGGCAACTTACTTGCCAACCAAAACCCTCCAAGTTTAAGATCTCAATGAGCGTAGTATCGAGTGTCAACCAACTTCAGTTTGCACCAAAGCCGGTTACCTCACTACTTTCTAAAGGCCAAGATGAGTTAACTAGGGTTCTAAAAGTCAGTTAGTGCATTGACAACATATGGCAGCCTCAATATTATCCTCAACTTGACTTAAGGAATATAAGCACCAACCAAGAAGTCGCACTAACTATGGCCACCAGATCAACCGTATCGATATACGTCGTACAGTTTCCTTGGTCTATTGCCATTTACCTAAGGTACACTAGATCCGGGTTAGGACCTTTCACACATAAGAGCACCCCAACAATGTAATAATAAAGCAAACAAGGCAAACAATTTAAAGTGATCTTAATTCCTAAGGGTACCCCTCTTAAATAAATCCCCAGCAGAGTCGCCAGTTCTGTAACCCGGTGAACTGACTTTAAACAATGTTGCGGATAGCAAGAGTCGCCACCGACTTTTATTTTATCCATAAGGAAAGGTTATAAAAGAACAGGAAAGACCTTAGAGAATATTTTGGGTCCGGGGGGTAGGTTATGAAAAGGGAAGGTATTAGCATCCTTTTCATCCATGGTTATCCATGGGCTCTTAGGTACTTAAGCTCACTTTTGAATTGTTTTGAAATTGTAGTGTGTGAATAGAAAATTTTCAGAATAGTTAATAAATAATCCATGTAAGGATGTGTTAAGAACTTGTTTGAAAACTTGTTGAAAAGTTGTTTAAGTGCGAAACAATTTTGAAGTGAGCAAGCACCTAGGAGTAACCTACCCTAATGTTTAAAGGTCTTTCTTATTCTTTATTCTTTCCTTTAGTAAGACTATCCCTACTATAATGGAGTAGGTAGTCCTTACTTTGGATGTTAAGGGGTATGTGAGGGACAATTTGACTTTGAAGGCCATTGTGGGATGTAATAAGCACATATAAGGGACCATCATCATTTTTCGAAAGGGACTCGATTCGTAAAGGCAACCATAAGGGACTTTGATGATTTTTCTATTTGAGGGACTTGCTTTATACACCCCACTTAACCATTATTCGTAGGCAACTTGAGGGATATCCTTTAGGAAGTGAGACGGCGATTAAAATCGACTTACGTGTGTGACGTGTTTATTTTAATTATCTTTATTTAAAAGTGATCTAAATTTATTTTAATATTACATACATGTTGTTACACTCCCTAATTACTAACCATAATAATAATTAAATAATTAAACAACTTTACATCCAAGAAACAATTACAAAATAATAAGCAAAATAATTAAATAGCAAAGATAAATAAAATATAAATAAGCAATAATAAATAATAAAGGGGGTTAATTCTAAGTTTACTCGGCAAGACATCGCATCTTGTGCCTACGTATCCTTACGGGAGTGGAATCAGAGTAATCGTAGTTCCCCTCAATAGGGAGGTTAGAAACTTCTTGACTGTGGTCAAGGTCTCAAGGGGAATAAACGCATCTTAAGGACACGCTTACGTGGAGTGTAGAAACTCCAAATCTCTACGTTGAAATGTTAAGTTGTAATTAGGGTTAAATTAGGGATTCCACGGCGGGAAACCCTAAAATGAGCGCGGCGGCTCTTTGACCTAATGCTAAGGGTAAAATTGTAATTTTGCCTGCGGCGAGGCATTTGTGAAAATTAGGGTTTGTAGTTTGTAGTTTTGAGGATTTGAAATTGAATGTGTGAAGTTTTACGGACTATTGGCGCGGCGGCCAAACAGTTAGACCTAACCTTCGGATGTGTGCAATGTGACAGAAATAATAGTAAACGCGTGAGATAATTGAATCATGCAAACAGAGAGATAATGTCATAATTTAAACCATGCAAGCAGAAATTTAAAGGCAGAATTTAAAGAGCGATTGTTAAGTTCGCGAGGTTACATGAGAGGAGCAGATACAATATGATAATGAAATTTGAATTGAACAATAATAAAATAAAATAAATAACGGTTCTAGTTATTATTTTAAAAAAAAGATTTTAGTTATTATTTTAAATTTATCTAAAAAAAAAAAGTTTTTTCTTAAAAATAATAGGTTTTCATATTAATTTGGAAAAGATGTTAATGTTATTTATTTTAAAAAACCGATTTTTATATTATAACAAATTTTAATAAATTAATGATAACAATAATAATAATAATGGTAATAATAATGATAATAATGATAATAATAATAGATAATGATAATAATAATAATAATAATAATAATAATAATAATAATAATAATAATAATAATAATAATAAAGCAATAATGAATTTTAAATGTGCCAAATAACCCAACAATGTTGCTAACGCAGAAATGCGCTCATCGCAACCAGATCTAAATCGGACGAAACAAAATTTATCGCAAAGAAAAAGAAATTAAGCAAAAAATAGTATTATTGCTCACACAAAAATGCGATCATCGCAACCAGATCGAACTAACACAAATGTCACGCGTCATGCACACAAATGTGCAAACATCGTATCGACATAATTCGATCAAAAATCTTATATATATAAACTCTAACAATTTAAAAATTATATATATATAAACGTAACAGTAATAGATAAATAAAAAGAAATAACGGTAATAGATGAAGAAAAAGAAATAACGGTAAAAGATGAAGAAAAAGAAACAACAGTAATAGATGAAGGAAAAGAAATAACGGTAAACGATGAAGAAAAAGAAACAATAGTAATAGATGAAGAAGAAAACTAAATAACGGCAAACGGCACTCACTCCTCTTAGGTTTTTTTCATTCTCTCCTCTTTTTCCAACAAGGCAACACATGTATATATAGGGAACAAATTAGGGTTAACACCAAATTGTCAATAATGCCCCTAAAGCCCATTTTAAAGCCCAAACTAAATAATTAGTTAAGAAAAAATAAAATTTAAATAATTTAAAATAATTAAAATAAACTTAAAATAAAAACTAATAATCCTATTGATTCCTAAAATAAAAAATATTATAAAAAGAACAAAATTTTTTTCAATATTTTTTATTTTATGATTTTTTGGATATTTTTATGAATAATTTAGAAAAAAGTGAAAAAAATAATATTTTAAAAAATGATTTAATTAAAATACGAAAATAATAATTAAATAATAATAAAAAACTATTTTTGTTATTTTTTTTAATGAAAGATAGAAAAATTTAGAGTAAAAATAATAAAAAACAAAAAAAATGACAAAGGTGAGATTCGAACTCTCAACCTCTCACACTCATAACTCCTTACACATGTCCTCCTGCCAATTGTGCCATTTTTACTTTTTTAGAAAAAAAATGCATGTCATATGATATTTACCTGCAAAAAGTCAAACGACTACACAAATTTGTTAGTAATTGATTAAATGCAATGAAATGCGACGACAAATCTTAGGGCAAAATTTGGGGTATTACAGTTATTATGATAATATTTCTCACCCAACCTCTCTTTGATGTTGGCAAAAAAAATCATGAAGTTTGACTTTGGTTTGACCACAGTTGACCTCAGTTTGACCTTTTAACTGCATTGACTGCTTTTGACTTATCTGATCATCTGACTGAGCAAACTTTTGAGAAAAGTCTTGAAACTTGACATGGGGGTTCTTATACACATATAAGATGTTATGAAGCTCACTTGAAGTCTTGGAAGTCCATTTAGCCTGATTAAAGTCAAAACCCTAGTTTTGGATGCACTGCTTAGGAGGTGCATTGTCTGAGGGAATTGTCAACTCTTCTGACCAATTATGAATTTTGTGAACCTTGTGAACCATCTTGGAACACAAAGTCTTGTATTGTGAGGGCAAATTTTGGGGTGCAACACATGCCTCCTCGACCCAAAACACCCAACTAGGATGCTCATCTAGAAGAAGTTTCTCTTTGACTACGAGACCCCGCACGACCAGAGGAGCATTATGGACAGGGATCACCTCACCCAATCAACGAGTGAACGGGGATAGGACCCCCGATACCTTCAACAAAGGTCCATGGAACCTTCATCAGGTCCTCGGGGCCTTCATCTAACATTCTCGACGTCCTCATCCTAGGTCCTCGAGACCTTCATCAGGTCCTCGAGACCTTATATAACATTCTCGGGCCCTTCATCCTAGGTTTTCGGGACCTTCATCAGGTCCTCGAGGCCTTCATTTTATGTCCTTAGAACATCAATCGCGGGTCCCCGAGGCCTTAATCAGAAACTTGTTTAATTTGAAGAAGTTTCGGCGTATTCGCCAGAAACTTCACAATTTCCCCAATAACTTTATTGGTTCACCAGAGAAACCACCGGAAAATACATAAAACTAGAATAATGAAGCCAAAAACTTACTTAGACACGGTGGTTGCTAAGCGATGAGACAGTGGTGGAAGACGGAGAGAGAGAAAGCGCGAAAAGAGAATATAGGAAGTTCTGAGCAGAAGAGAGAAAGCGTGCAAACAAAACGGACTCACTCCCTATTTATAATCCTAACACGAGACTTGAGGCGTCCCTAGGTACTTGAGTAACCCTAATCCTATCCATCCTAGGCATTAATTTCCCTGACACATGATGTCACCAGACACCTCCCGTATCCGTTTGGATTCTTCTCCTACCCGGAAACATACGTGCCCGTCCCATTCGACGCCTCCCACGCAGGCGGGCCTGCAGTACCTTGTCGGAGACACAAAGAGCAGCTCATGGCCACATCAAGCGAGAACGGATCCCTGAGAGCACCCACAATATGGAGAAGCTCGACACTTGACCATATCCTCGACGTTGGGAGTGACGCTTAAGTCATTACTCCTCCACTTAGGAGCAACGACTTGGGGGGCTCCTTGTCGCTACTCAAAAATGCAACAAAGGAGAGGCGAGAATGAAAATATAGAAGAGTCGCCATCGAACTTTATTTATCCCATAAAGGGAAGGGAAAGCATTGAGGAAACCCTAAGAAAGAAACGGATAAGATGGTCTCACAATCAAGAGAAAGTGTTCGGAAGCCGGTAATGCAAAGGGAAGGTATTAGTACCCCTCGCATCCATCGTACTCGATGGGAACTATTTGCTTGTCTATATGTGAAGATATTTGCTAAAAGATTATTTCTATAAAGAGTGTTCCAAGGGGAGAGATAAAGGTTAGAAACAGGGAAAAAAGAGATAAAGGGGGAGAAGATACTTTGTAGTACCTCGCGGTCCTATGCCTATGTATTCTCAACGGGTATGAGAAAGTCAGAGTCAACGTAGTTCAGGAAACTACGGATGATGGGGGGAAGGTTGCTCACCAAGACATCATCGTCTTATGGCTACGTATCCTCATATGGTATTCAGGCAACTACGGTTAACTGGTGTTTTTGTGGATGATGCTAACGTGCGCATTCTAGCAGTTAGGTGTATTGTAGCTCGCTTGTAGAGTCTTAGGCGTTACCTGTTTGCGGTAGAATAGGCATAACATACCCTTTTTGAAAAGAAAGTTTTCGCCATCAAGGAAAGATGTCACATTTGATTTGTGAAAT
Organism: Lathyrus sativus; assembly: GCA_963859935.3. Lineage (NCBI taxonomy): Eukaryota > Viridiplantae > Streptophyta > Magnoliopsida > Fabales > Fabaceae > Lathyrus > Lathyrus sativus. The sequence continues at coordinate 658,035,463 of OZ012741.1, read as the reverse complement.
TTATTTTTAGGGATGAAATAGGTCCTCAGATAGTAACCCCTTGCGGGAAGTACCCAATTCTTTATCTCAAAAGATTTACTGTATTGAAAGACGAGTATCGAGACCACACACCCTATAGTAAGTATCCTGATACTCAGAGAGGAAGAAGTATGCACTCAATCCTCTCTCTTTAGTTCAATATAAAGAGAACTTCATTCTCTTATTAAAAATATTTTTGATCTTAAATGATAAGTTCTTTGAGACAGTGAACCCTAAAGGTAATGTTAGACACTCGGGATAGGAGAAGGCCTACGCCTAACCACTCCATAACCATTCAAGTTTTATTAGGAAAAGAGTTTTGAAAATGCACTTGGTACGAGACCAAGGTTTTACGAGAAAAGTTTTAAAAGAGAACAAGTGGTGAATTGGTTTGACGGTTTGTTGAGAAAATCCACTTGATGTTGGATCAAGGGTTTGACTTTTATTTGTATGCAAAAACGTGGTGGAATAAAAGTGGGTTTGAAAATGGATCGATGACGAGTCGAGGGTTTTGATTGAAAACAGGACCTACTTGACGACGAGTCAAGGGTTAAGGTGTGAGAAACGATACTAGTCCCTGAGGGTGCTCCTAATATCGAGTTCACAGTGAAGTGCAACAGTGTATGCGATAGGTTGATGGCGAATACGGACGAGCACTCGACTTATAGAGGGGTGTTTGAAAATGGCTCAATAACGAATCGAGAATTAGTTTGAAAACGATTATACTAGTCCCTGGGGGTGCTCCTAGAAGATAAGCCGCAGTCAAAGAAATACGAAAGCGTACATCGGAAATGGGAGAGGGGTATATGCAAATTACACGGGATTACACGAAATAAAAGGTCTCGCTGTCAGGTAGCCCAAGAGGAAGCCGTGTGTGTGCAATGTGTCCTATACTACGCCTTGAGCAAAAGTCGGGCACAACTTCATGCTAGGGTTCCTGAAAATGTCTGATGATTTGTCACTCGGACAAACAACCAACAATCCACCAATTTAGGATTTTATGATTTTGATAGTTATTAGGTGTTTTGAAAGAAGGTGAATAAGATGAAGAAATGAATATGAATATATACAAGATATGAATAATATACAGGATATATAACAGTATATACAAGAATATTCACAATAATATATCAAGATAAATATTAACAAGTATATGGATAAGATAATATAATCGAGATAATATTGATTGAAAAATAAAGCTGTGTATATTTGACAAAAAGTAAAGTTAGTTGTCAGTTTGTTAGTGAATTGAATCGGGACAAGATGTAACGCTAAACCGTTGTAGCTCGACTTATGATGAATGTCGAACTATAGGAGGTCGCGTAAATTGATATTTGTGCTACAGATAAGATATAGAAATGATATTGAGGATCATTCTCCGATTATATCGTGTTGCACGGATAAAAGAAGGGTGGGATCTCGTCTTAATCACAAACTCGTGTTAATTAATCGAGGGAAACCTCCCACGATCCCAAAGTATAGAAAAATGATCCAAGTGATCATTTTCTATAGATTTGAAATAATGAAGGTTATAATCCTTGAAAACCAACGTTCGCGAATCGAAAGACTTCATAGATTGAGAAAATTAAATAAAATCGAAAATGAAGAAGAAATTGGAATAGAAAAGAGGGTGAAAAAGAAAGTGGTCTCGGGTTAGTCACCATTTATCAATAGTTTGACTAATGGTAACTTTATGATTTCGTCGTTGACCAAAAATTGATAAAAGTGAATAGAGAAACAAAAGTGAAAGGTGAGAAACAAAAGTGAAAGGTGAAAAGAAGTTTTGGTCTCGGATTTATTATTATTCGTCAATAATTTGACGAACTATAATTTTGAGGTCTCTTCATCGACCGAAACATGAAATAAAATAGAAAACAATATGTAGTAAAATATAAGCAAAGAAATTTTTTTAAGAAGAGAAATTTTTTAAAGCAAAGCTCTTAAATTATTAAAACATGAGGGGTGTGAATCAAAATCATGGTGGTGTGAATATCAGGGAAGAGGATGAGAGTCAGATGGGCCCAAAGGCCCATCGTTTCCCAAAAATGGTCAGCACAAAATCCAGTAATATGAGCCTATGAGCCCGGTATTCTCAGCCAAACCAAAGGATCTGTCCGAAGTTCAACAACAAATGAACAAATTCCCCTGTGCTTTCTTTTTAAAACCAAATGAGTTATAAACAACCACACACTCACGCAAGACGCAACCTCAAAACAAGAAAACCCAATTGACGTCGACGATTCTATCCTGAACGGAACTCCACTGCCAGGAATGGGGTCCAAATCCTCGTTAAGGGAATAGCATTAAACGTGTAAAGATATCTAATTTCTTCATTTTCAAGCACGATCCGAATAAAAGAAGTTTCCCTCACTGCTTCAGAAATCCGTCATTGTTTGCAACGAGGTTTCGACTTATCCCCTCTAATTCTCCTTCACATTCAATTCTATTTTGTGAATTTTAATAATTCTTTCTCTTCCTTCTCTATTTCTGTTTTTGAATCTGGTCATGGGTTTGGGGTGGTGGTTTGTGATTGAAGAATCGGTTATGGAATGGTTGTTGAGTTTTTGGTTAAAATGAGTGAAGATTTGGTTGTATAGGTCCTTTAAATCAAAGATATTGTGGATTAGGTTTGAATAATTTCTGATGTGAGTACCATTTCTAGGTTGAAGAAGAATGGGGGAGGCCTGCCCACTCGATGTTTATGGCTGAACCCCCCTTTATAAGTGAAAAATAGGGGCATTTAAGGGAATTGGTACGGGGTCATGCTGCTGTGTTTTTTACTTGGTTTTGTGCTAAGCTTCTGCGTTTTGAAAGGAGAGTGGTGGAGCTGCCGTATACCGCAAAGGCTGTGTTGCCATTTTGGTGATTCCGCTTTTTGCCAGCTCTGTGCTACTTGTACGTTTTGTTTGTGTAGTTGTATTTTTTTGGAGTTTTGTGACATGGAGTTTTTCATGACGTATGTAACAGCCCAATTTTCGATAACTGATTAATTGTACTAATGGATTGGTTTATGTGGTTTATCTGATTTAAATAAGTTATGAGATTGATTTAATATGAGTTAATGGATTTAACTAATTTATTCTATTTGGTGGAATAAGGTGGGCTTAGTAGATATTTTCCAATTAATGATAAAATGAGATAATTGTGAAGAGAGAAATGGAATGGAAAGAAAATAATGGAGAGGAAGGAAAAAAGAAAATAAAAGAAATAAAGGATATAAAAAGGGGATTGGAGAGAAAGAGAAAGATAGAAAGAAAGAAAGAAAAGAGAAAGAAAGAAGAAGAGGAGAAATGAAGAGGAAAAAGGGGAAAAGCTTGGAGAATCTTCAAGAACCAATTTCGAAGCTCCGATTAATCGAGGTAAGGGTGAGAAACATTGCTATTTAATCATTGTATGCTATTATGTATGTTGGGTTTGGGTTTGTGGATGTTTTTCATCACTTTCCAATTAGGGCAAATGTTGGATTAATCGGTAGATTGATGATTTAATCGGTTGGAATTGAGTAATAACACCGTAGAATAGTCGGGTAACATGTATTGATGTTGTTTATACTGATTTGGATGTGTAAGAGAGGGTTGATGATGAATTGATGAAGGGGAGGCAGAATAGGGTTCTGTTCTGCGCAGGTTCGCTGGCTCTCGCCAGGCGAGCGAAGGCGAAGCTTCGCCAGGCGAAGCCTAGCGAAGGCGAAGCTTCGCCAGGCGAAGCCTAGCGAATGCTAGCGAGTAATTATATTTAAGTCCCAGTGGACTTCGCTGGCGGGTTCGCCAGGCGAAGGGTTGTTAATGAAGGTTCGCCCAGCGAAGGTGCTGGCGAATGGTGGCGAATGAAGTCAGTAGCTACTGACTTGAGCTCGCTGGGAAGTCTCGCCAGGCGAAGCCTAGCGAGTGTTCGCTGAGAGAGTTCGCCAGGCGAAGGCCAGGCGAAGGTTCGCTGCGAGGGTTCGCCAGGCGAATGAAGGCGAATGTGACAGCATTTTTCTTTTGCTGTGTTGTTCATGTGGAGATGGTTTGGTTGCTTCACATAGGTTAATACCTCTATGATATGATATAGATATGATGAATTGTGATGATGTGTGCTGTGGGTAGCCTACGGGCGTGAATCCTAGTTGATGTGCGATGTGTATTAATTGTGATAAATAGAAATACATGTGAATACAATGATGAATGTATGTGTATTGTCTAATGAACTTGCGAATGCTTGATGTGTATACAATTATGTGATGAGTATGCATGAGAACATGGTGGATATGTGTGCATAACTTATAATTGTATGATTGGTATTGTGATGTGTATACCTTGTATGAGATGGCATGAGATAAAGAATAAACATACTATGAAAAAATGTGTTGTGGATGCATATTGTTTATATGCGATTGTATGTTAAAATACATGAAGAATGCATGAGAACATATCGTGGACATGTGTGCATTGTTTGATAACTGTGAAGAATGCATGAGAACATATCGTGGATATGTGTGCATTGTGAGTGATAATGTGGTGATAGTGTTGAATTATGAATACATTGATGAATGTTGTGTGATATATGTTGTATGTGCAATCATTGTGTAATTCTTGAAGTGATGAATTATGTAAATGCATGAGATTAAGATGTCGGTCTTAAGTGCATTTGTTGTGATTGATTGTACATGCATCATTTAGTCAAGAGGCAATGTCTGTTAGTTTCGTGGAAACTAGTGGCTTGTCCCAAACCTAGAAGTGTGGGTTTAAAGGCTTAGAGGACGGGCCTTTGTGGTTATCGGTCTAGAAGTGTGGACCCGGTTTAATGTAAAAACCGAAAAAAAGATAACGGGTTATCGGTCTAGAAGTGTGGACCCGGTTTAATGTAAAAACCGAAAAAAGATAACGAGAGTCGGTACCGCATTGCATTGAGTTGCATTGAGTTGTTGAGTCACATTGTATAATGTCATTGATATATGAAGTATGCATGTGAATGAGATGTTTGTTGAATACTTATGAAGCGTGCATGAAGAGATGCTTACGTGTGAATGTTAAGATTGTGGAATTGTGGATGTATGCATGATGTAAAATGCTTGGTGAATATTCACATTGTATATAAATGTAAGTGACGATGTAAATGACTATGAGTTGAATTGTGGTGAGAAATAGGGAGTTAATTATATGATACCTATGTATACATGATTTTATGCTTTGATTATTATGGTAATATTTCTCACCCTTCTGCTGTTTTATAATGCTCTATGAGGCATTGCAGATTAGGATGCTGGAGTCCTTTTGTGAAGATTAGTCTTCATTCTTTTGAGTCTGCTGCTCTGATATGTAACACCGGGTAGTTAGACTAGTATAGTCATTCTTTTGTGATACATTGCGATGTATCAGCTGATGGGGTTTTGTAATCTAACTGATATGATGTACTAATCTGGATGACTTATGTGCATTTGAATTAATATTTTGGAACTGATTAAATGATGTTATCTTCCGCTTAAATTAAATGTTGAAATGTGATTTCTAAAACTACGAAAATGTTACATATTTTTATGGAGCAAAAATGTGAAAGTGTTTTATTGGTGGAGTTGTGGCATTCTTCTTTTATACCTTATTATAAAACCTTTTTACTCTGATAATTTGTATGTGCTTAATTGTTTTATATGCATTTATTTGGGGTATAGAAGGGGGTGTTACAACAGTGGTATCAGAGCAGGTCGGTCCGTCCGGCCAAGTTGTCTAATGTTATTTGTTCCCTTGTATGCGACATGTGTGTGAAAACACTGTCGATACATGTTGTTGCTTAACCTTGTCTGGAGAAGTGGGAATGATCTAAAGTGGGGGAGAAGTTGTGCTTCTCCAAGATGCTGCAGGTGTAGAAGTTGTAGCTCAGTGGGTGGTTAACACTCTTGTGGTTTGGTAAAGATAGTCTATACTCCATCATGATTTCAGCTGCCTATTGACAAATTGAGGAACTGATCACCCTTAATCTCTTGTTGATAGTAGTTGGAGTTCTGTTGGATGGGATGGACGTGTCTTGCAAGCTTAGGTGGCGTGAGCAGAGAATTGTTTGGAGCTAAGCCAGGTGCTTAAGAAGTGTGTTGATGAGTCGGCACGAGACAGTGAGGAGATGGTTAATTTTGATGGGAATTCGGGGTGCTAATGAAAGTGGGAAGATGGCGGTTTTGCCGACTAATTATATCTGTTTGGACAGTCAAAGAATTAAATTGATTGAGTAGTGTTGAGAATTATGTCTGGTGCGTGTGCTACGGCAACAAATTGTGGAGTTGAGTATAAGGGTGGATAATGACTTCTAGTGATTACTAAAGGAAATGAGATGTGGAATACACGGTTGGTATATGTTGCACCCCAAAATGTGCCCACCGGTTTTCCGACTTTGACTGGCTTTTGCTTCGTTTTTCATCTGCCTATCATTTTCGCATTTTGCCCGTATTATCAGCCGGATTGAATTTGTCAGGATTTTAGCCGCTTTGCTCGCGTTTCAGGCGAATCAAATTAATTCAAACGAAAAGCTCAGTGTCAAAATCGAGCGAAAGTCGCTCTCCTCTTGATAATTCAATCCATGTTGATAATATCGGCACATTTCGGTGCTCGCCCGTTTTCCCATGGCATTTTGCATTTATTTATTATTTTTTGCTTTATTTAATCATTTAGAATAGTTATTTATTTCTTTCTTTAGAATAGATTTTATTTTTATAGTTTTTATATAGAAGTTTAATTTATTTGAATTTTCATTAGAAATAGTTTTTTTCTTATTTAGGATAGAAATAGATTATTTTTATAAGCATAGAATTAATTTGTTTTTAGAGTCATTTTAGTTTTAGAATTAATTAGATTTGATTTAATTTTAGAGACATTTTAGGATTTTAGAATTAAATTAGTATTGTTAGAGATATTTTAGGATTTAAATATTTTTTAGAATATTAAATAGTTTTGAATAGATTTTTATTTTCATATAGAAATTATTTTATTTTGTTTTAATAGTTTTTAAATAATTTTGTTTATAAGTTGTTTAGAGTTATGTATTAAATAGGTTTTTTAATATTAGGATTTATTTGTAATTAATTTTATTTAATAGTTTTGTTAGAATTTTCTTTTTAAAGTTATTCTCATTTTATTATATTAAAATTAGTTTTAGTATAGAATATTTTATTAGATTTTATTATTATTTTATTAGTTTAAAATAGTTTTTATTAATGAATTTTGATTTTTTTAATGTTTACGTAATATATATTTGTTTGTGCGTGAGAATTAATGAATGTATGTGTGTTCCAGTGGTTGAATTCGCGAGAGTGGGCTTGAAGGTTGGGTGTTTGAATCCCACCTCAGCCGTTGTAATTTCTTTTTTCGGTTTATTTTAGTCTGTAGTAAGATATATTTACTTGAGCCCTTTTACTAACGGACGTATCCCCGCCCCAGCGGATGAACTTGCCTTTATGTCCCTAAAGGTTGGGGGTTTGAATCCTGGCCCCAGCCTTTTTGTTTGTTTTTTCGTTTTATTATTTTATTTGTGTACATATACTTTTTTATGCAGATTTATTTCCAAACGCATACTTGCTCCAGCGGATAACCTTGCTTGCATTTCCTCGAAGGATGGGGGTTCGAATCTTACCCCTAGCGCCTTTATTTTCTTTTTTTCAATTTTTATGAAACAATTTTTAAAAAAAAGTTTCTTCTTTATTTTATTTTTTTCAATTTTTATTAAAAAGTTTAATGCCATATTTTTTCCAATTTTTATTAAAAAGTTTAATGCCACGTGGCAGCCCTATATAGGGTGTGCCACTATTCACCATCTCCCAAAAAACCTCAGAAGACAACCCTTCAGCCTCCAAGGAACCCTAATCTGAGGAGGACAAACCCTAATCCCATCAGCCAGCCTCAACCTTCATCTTGTTCTTCATCAAAACAAAAAAATCAGAAAGTCTTCTTTCATGTTCATCACAGACAATATCAATGGCTTGAACAATCACATGAACTAATTTGACCTTCAAAGTTTCAATCCAGAAAACCTACCCAAAGTTACCCAAAAACCGCAAACTTTCTCTGAAAACCAAAATCACCCAGAAACTATCGAACCTCAAACCCACTTCTTCCGAAAACCTTCCGTCAAAATCCATTTCGAATCCTCAAATCACGAACTTCCTTCATCGAAACAAACCCAGATCTGAACGTTTCAAGCACACCCAGCGGAAATCTCAAACGTAACCGCTAAACACTGCCATTTTCCGCCATTGATTTCCGCTTTCCTTCTACTAATCTTCAACCTCATCAAACAAAGCACCACACAGTCAAACTTCTTCGACTGTCACCGAAAAAACCGCCGGAAACCACCCTCAACAACAAACTAACATAACCCACACGAAATCGATCTTCAACACAATCCCTCAAGCTTTCCTCATCAGAAACCTGAATCAGAAGCGGAGGAAGGTGAGAGTGAATCAGAGTGAGACGAAAAAGTTGGAGAAGAGAGAAAGTGAATCTGAGAGCGAGAGAGAAAAGCAGAGAGAACGTTAGGAAAGACTGTTTTTTTATTTATTATTCTTATTATTTCAGTTTATTATTTGTTTATTTATTTTTATTATCTATTTATTTTTGACTGTTGGCTGACTGTAGGTGGGCCTTTGGCCCGTTTTTGTTGGATTTACACCCCTCCTGGATCTGTATCTCCCTCCCTCTGTTTTTTTTTGTTTTTTTATTTTGTTTTAATATGTAAATATAATTTTATATTAATTTTAAAAAAGTTTGTATATATTATATATTATTTTTCTTCTTAACATATTTTATAATTTTTGTAAATATATAGTACTAATTAGTATGTGGATATTGTATTTATTTTGTTTTATGAATTTCTTTAAGAGTTTATTTATATATATATTTCTTTTAGAATTTTTTAGAGTTTTATTTAAATTGTATGAATTTTTCTTTTTAAAATTTAAACATTTATTTTTAAAGTTAATTTTATTTCGCATTTTGTTATTGGACATTTTGTTACATTTTGCCTTTTCGGTCGATGACGACGCTTCCATAAATCGATTACTAAGTCAATATATTGATAAGTATCGTTGGATCCGAGACCACCCCATTATCTTCTCATCTCTTCTCTATTTAAATTTCATTTCGACTTATGGATCGATGAAAGCTTTTTATCCGCAAGCGTCAGATTTTCGAAGTCGATAACCTTCCCGATTTCAAATCTATGGGGGATGACCATTGGGGTCATCTTCCTTACTTTGGGATCGCGATAGGCTACCTTCGATTAATCGACATTTTGTTTGTGGTTAAGACGAGATCCTATTCTTTCGAGTCCCGATTCAATACACTAACCAACTGACGACTAACTTTAATTTTCTGTAAATATACAACTGTTTTATTTTCAGTCATTTATATTCTTGTACATATTATATTTGTATATTATTACTATCTTGTAAATATTCAACACTTGTACATTCTTCCAAAAAAATACCTAATAAAATATCGAAACCATTAAAATTTAAATTGGTGGACTGTTGATTATATATCTTGTATATTATCTATTTCTTGTATATATTCGAATTTATCTCATCTCTTTGGTAGGTTATCAAATATCTTCAATAAACAAATAAATTCTTTGTATTGAATTAAAAAGAGAGGATTGGGTGTAGACCTCTTCTTCTTCGAGTGTTGGGATGCCCACTGTAGTGAGGGTGGTTTCGACACTCGTCTTTCAATACGAAGACGCTTCCACCCCTTTTCCTCCTAAAACCTCGGCTCCGCACCGAGTGCATTTTCAAAAACCTCGGTCTCGTACCGAGTCCATTTTCAAACCATCTTTAAAATAAATTTCTCTTTGTATTGAATTAAAAAAGAGAGGATTAGGTGTAGACCTCTTCCTCTCCGAATGTTGGGATGCCCACTGTAGTGAGGGTGGTCTTGATATTCGTTTTTCAATACAAAGACGCGACTTTATCCACCATCTCGCTTTCACAACTTCCTTCCACAATTTTCACACCTAAAACCTTGGTCCTGTACCGAGTGCATTTTCAAATCTTTTCATAACAAAAACTTGAATGGTCGTGGAGTGGTTAGGCGTAGGCCTTCTCCTATCCCGAGCGCTGACGTTTACCGTAGGGTTCTCTGTCGCAAAGCACTTACCATTCAAAACCATAAACATCTTTAATAAGAGAACGAAGTTCCCTTTGTATTGAATTAAAGAGAGAGGATTGGGTGTAGACCTCTTCTTCTCCGAGCATTGGGATGCCCACTGTAGTGAGGGTGGTTTCGACGCTCGTCTTTCAATACGAAGACGCCTCGTTCGCCACACCTTTTTATAACAAAAACTTTGAGATAAAGAATTGGTTACTACCTGTAAGGGTTACTATCTGAGGACCTATCTCGCCCCTAAAAAACAATTCAACCAATCAAACATGATACCTTGCCTCGCATGGCGAAAACCAACCTTTCAAACAGGATATGTTACGTCCGTTCTACCGCAAACAGGTACGCCTAAGTCTCCAACGAGCGAGCAGCAAAACACCTAACTGCTAGAATGCGCACGATAGCATCATCCATAAAAAACACTGGTTACCCGTAGTAGCACGAACTACGTTTGCTCTGATTTCTCATGTCAGATGAGAATACGTAGGCACAAGACGGCGATGTCTTGACGAGCTCCCTTTTTCACCTTTCACCCGTAGTTGGCCGAACTACGGCTGCTCTGATTTCTCATGCCAGATGAGAATACGTAGGCACAAGACGGCGATGTCTTGGCGAGCACTTTCCCCCCATATCTGTAGTTCCCCGAACTACGTCGACTCTGACTTTCTCACATCTATTGAGAATACGTAGGCATAGGACTGCGAAGGCCTACCGAGTCTCTTCTTTCTCTTTTCTTCCCCGTTATGCCTCTCTTTCCCCGTTTTTAAACCTTTCTTTCTATCCCTTAGAACACTCTCTTTATAGCATAATATTTAAGCAAATATAATCACACATCGACAAACAAAAGGTTCCCATCGAGTACGATGGATGCGAGGGGTGCTAATACCTTCCCTTCGCATAACCGGCTTCCGAACCCGTTCTTGGTTGCGAGACCATCTTATCCATTCGTTTCTTAAGGTTTTCTCGATATTTTCCTTTCCCCTCATGGGATAAATAAAGTTCGGTGGCGACTCTTCTGTCTATCTTTTTCGCCTCCCCGTCGTTGCACGATGCAATTTTTCGAGTAGCGACAGCATAATTGGACCCTTAAGTATTTCAAGAGTTGGAGAGGTATTGGTTGACCTTTAAGTGTGGAAGGGTTGTTTCCGTGATTTTGTCGTAACGGAAAACCGTAATTCGGAATGACGCAAGATTAGAAGCGTTGGAAGATATTACAGTGCTCTACGTGATGGGAAAGTAGTGACATGGAATTAAGTATTTATTGGCGAAAAATGTTTGGATGTTATGGTAAGCGCGGAGAGTGCGGTTTGTGTTATCACCATAAGTTCACAGCTGAGTGTCCGTTTGATATAATGATTTTCCACACTTGATTGAGAGAGTCAATGGTTATGTAACCGATGGTGTTTGGATATGTTCAGAGAGTATAGGGGTTCATGTTGAGCGTCGGGAACTTGAGTTATTAGTATTGGGGAAGAGGCAGTGATGTACTACTGTGAAGGAAGTTCAAAGAGTTTTGAGAAAGCTGTCAACAGTTCGTGTATTGGTTTTGCCAAGTCCGACAGGATTGTCGTTGTGTTTTGAGATACTTTGTTGATATGATTAAGAGATGTGTTAAGTACAACATTAATGAGTTTTGGTTATGCTTGAAGGCAATATAAAGTACAGAGAGGGATTATCTGACAAGTAATTTGGAGTGGGTTGTTGTTGTGTGTTTGTACCGGAGTTGGAAGCCTCAATTGTTTAGTTGAGATTTGAAATGGTTACTGACCTTAAGGTATTTGTTTTATTTGAGAGAGAGTTAAATATGAGACAGAGAAGTAATTGGAACTCCTGAAGGAGTATGGTTTTGGTTAAATTACCATTCGGATGAGACCAAGTGGTAGCTAAGATATCGAATCGGGAATTTTGGTATACACTAATGAAGATGGTAAGGAAGTTAGAACTGATTAAGCAAATTCAGATATGAGTTCGGCCTGTGAAGAGACTTCTTATGGAGTTGAGCCTTGGATGTTGAGATTGACTTTTGGTATTCTGATGAGGTTCGAGGAAATCGGAATTCTGAGTTGAGTTGATAGATTAATTGAATTTAATGGATAAAAGTCAGAGGGCTTATTTTCGGATTAAGGGAAATGGTATTGTGAGATGTCGTGATGAAGTGTGTATTCTGAATAGTGTGAGTTGGATAAGAGTACTCAGGGAGAAGTACATCGAGAAAGATGGAGTATCCGTGCAGGTACTAGGAAGATGCGATCGAATTTGAGAAATAGTTTTGGATAGCCATAGATGGAGAAGGAATTGATTGAGTTTGTATATGTTGATTAGACTTGCTGGGAATTGAAGTGTGGACATTAGAGATGGTTGGATCTGATACAACTGTTGAGTATTTCGAGTGGGATGGGATAGTATTCCCATGGGCTTTGTGCCGGGTTTTCTGATGAATTTGAGGAAGTATGATCCGATTTGGACAGTTAAGAATGGATTAACAAGAGTAACTCGTTGCCTACCAGTGAAGATGAATCATTCTGTTAGATGGGAACTCAAGTTTTTCGTTACGATTATGGGAAAGATTGCGAAAGCGGTTGGGTGCCATGTTGAAGATGAACTCTGACTAGCGTCCGTGAATGGCATGGACAAACGAAGAAAACTATCCAGTATGAAGAGGACTCGTTGAGAGCTTGTGTGTTGGACTAAAATGGATCTAAGGATAGTTAATTTTCGTTGATGGAGTTGCCTACAATAACTGTTGCCATTTCGTATCGGAAACAACATCGTATGAAGTTCGTTGGGTAAAAGGGTATGACTCCTTTGTGTTGTTGCATGTCCAACGGGAGTGTTGTACTCGGATCAAAGACCGTGCAAGGGACGATGGAAACGATCAAAGAATCCAAGTAAGGTCGTGTTTTGAGAGTTATGGTAGTAATTGGTGTTGGTCGAGCTTGAAGTCTCTTGAGCACCCTGTGTTTTGTTGATCTGTATCAGAGTAGCGCAGCGGAAGCGTGAGGCGGATAGCATGTTAGACTGTTTTACCGCTGTCGCTTGAGAGGATTGCATGAGGTGTTCGTATGTCTAAGTTGAAGAGGTACATTGATTCAGGTGGATGGTGTACAAGTGAGAGAGAATTTGACTTCGGAGGCGTGGCTAGTTCTAGTTGTTGATAAGAAACAACTTCGAAGTATATAGATTCCTTTGGTGGAAGTAGTTATGGGAGAATTGGATTTGGAAGAATTGAAATGCGAGAGTCGTATCCAGAGTTGTTTGGATCAGATAACATTTTCGAGGACGAAAATTCCTAAAGTGGGGGAGAGTTGTAACAGCCCAATTTTCGATAACTGATTAATTATACTAATGGATTGGTTTAAGTGGTTTATCTGATTTAAATAAGTTATGAGATTTATTTAATATGATTTAATGGATTTAACTAATTTATTCTATTTGGTGGAATAAGGTGGGTGTTGCGGTTAGAATATGATTTCAAATTATTAATTAATTTGAATCGCATCTTTAGTTCACAACCGCTCTTTGATTTATCCGAAGGAAAAGGTCAAAAGAGGAAAACCTAATTTTGCATCGTAAAGACAATGCAGGAAGAGATCTAGGTAAGGGGTTGGTTAAGCTTAGGGAAGGTACTAGCACCCTAAACTTCTGTAGTACTCTACAGGAACCTTTTGTTTATTGTATGCTTTTTTATTTTATTATCTGTTTGAAATATATTGCTAAGGGATAGAGTGACCTAAAGACCTAAGGGTTAGTCCTAAGTTTACTCGGCAAGACGTCGCGTCTTGTGCCTACGTATCCTGGATAGGGAATGGAATCAGAGTAATCGTAGTTCCCCTCGAAAGGGAGGTTAGAAATGTCTTGACTGTGGTCAAGGTTTCAATGGGGAATAAACGTATCTTAAGGACACGCTTATGTGGAGTCTTTGAAACTCCTATTTCTACGTTGAATTTGTTAATTAAAAATTTAGGGTTGAAATTAGGGATTCCACGGCGGGAAACCCTAAAACAAAGTACGGCGACTCTTTGACCTAAAACTAGGGTAAAGGGTATTTTTGTCCACGGCGGGACGCCTAGGTTAATTAGGGTTTGAGACGGCTAAAACTAGGGTTATTGACTCGGCGGTCAAACAACTAGACCTAATTCCTTCGGAGGGAATTCTAACGGTAAAACATGCAAACATGACAAAATATTATACGGCAAAATTAAAGTGCGGAAAGTAAAGAAAGCGTCGCGACGATCACTCGCGTAAATTACAAATCCCAAAAAAAACAAAAACAAAATAAATCGCGACCATGGCCTCGCGTAAATTACATCCATGGAACAAAATAAATTAAAATAAATATGAATCATAATCTATGTATAATCTGAGGAGAGAAACAGAGAACGTTAGTGAAAAGTTAGACGAAAATATGGCAAACATATTTTATATTAAAAGAAACACGAAAATGCAATTTGGAATTTTTATTATTGTTTTGTTAATTTTTATATTTTTTTTTATTAAAATTTTAGTCTTAATTTTAAAAGGTTTTAATTTTTAAATAAACAAAACTTTAGTTTTAACTTTTTATCTTTAGAAAGTTTTAATTTTAATTTTAATTTTTAAAAGAGAAAGTCTTAAATTAAAAAAACTCTAATCATAAGTTTTTTTTTAAAAGAAGAAGTTTACATAAAAAAAAAAAGGTTCGTTAGTCTTACTTTAAAAGAATGTTAGTTTTAAAATTTTAAAGAAAGTTTTAGAAAAAAGTTTTAACCCTTTCTAACATGTTTTAATTTTTAATCTTTAAAACTTAAAAAAAATGTTAATTTTAATACTTAAAAAAAAAGTTTTAATTTTAGGACTGGGTTAATTTTAAGTTAGTAAAAATGTTTTCACTTAACTATAAAAGTGTTTTAAACACTGTTTATTTATTAAAAAAAATTATTAGTGGTTAGTGTTTTAATTAAGAAAAAGTTTTAAGTTTTTTACTTACTGTAATTATAATCAAAAACTGGTTTTAGTTATAATTCACAAAAAGGGTTTTTAGTTAGAAAAAAAGAAAAGGTTTAAAAAATGAAATGAGAGTTTAATTATTTGGAAGAGGTTTTAATTGGGATAACATAAAAGCTTACATTTCAGTTGCCGGTTGGTGATGCTTTCGCTTGTTCTTCGCCGGCGGCAATGGTTCTCGACGAACTTCTTTGGATCTCTTTTCCTCTTTCTCAAATGGAGGTGATGATGATGAGCTTCGAAACTCTTCTGAACCTCCGGATCTTGACGACCGCCGTTTTTCTTTTTGTCTCCTTTTCTGATGACCTGTTCTTGATTTTCTGATGTGAATGAAGTTTCCTCCCATCACTTATGTTTATATAGGTAACAAATTAGGGTTAGCTCTAACCTAATTCCCACTTTAAAGCCCAACTTAAAGAATTAGTCAAAACTAAATTAAAACAAACTTAAAACAACTTAAAACTCTATTTATTTACTGAATATAATAAAATATTTTCTAAAAAAAATAGAAAAGTTAGAACAAAAATAAAAGAAAAACAAAAAGTGAAGAAGGTGGGATTTGAACTCTCAACCTCTCACACTCACAACTCCTTACACACGGTCTCTTGCCAATTGTGCCATTTTATTCATTCAAAATAAAGTGGCACTAGAAACTATGTAAAGGTAGGACAAATTTGGGGTGCAACAGTGGGCTTAGTAGATATTTTCCAATTAATGATAAAATGAGATAATTGTGAAGAGAGAAATGGAATGGAAAGAAAATAATGGAGAGGAAGGAAAAAAAAAGAAAAGAAATAAAGGATATAAAAAGGGGATTGGAGAGAAAGAGAAAGATAGAAAGAAAGAAAGAAAAGAGAAAGAAAGAAGAAGAGGAGAAATGAAGAGGAAAAAGGGGAAAAGCTTGGAGAATCTTCAAGAACCAATTTCGAAGCTCCGATTAATCGAGGTAAGGGTGAGAAACATTGCTATTTAATCATTGTATGCTATTATGTATGTTGGGTTTGGGTTTGTGGATGTTTTTCATCACTTTCCAATTAGGGCAAATGTTGGATTAATCGGTAGATTGATGATTTAATCGGTTGGAACTGAGTAATAACACCGTAGAATAGTCGGGTAACATGTATTGATGCTGTTTATACTGATTTGGATGTGTAAGAGAGGGTTGATGATGGATTGATGAAGGGGAGGCAAAATAGGGTTCTGTTCTGCGCAGGTTCGCTGGCTCTCGCCAGGCGAGCGAAGGCGAAGCTTCGCCAGGCGAAGCCTAGCGAATGCTGGCGAGTAATTATATTTAAGTCCCAGTGGACTTCGCTGGCGGGTTCGCCAGGCGAAGGGTTGTTAGCGAAGGTTCGCCCAGCGAAGGTGCTGGCGAATGGTGGCGAATGAAGTCAGTAGCTACTGACTTGGGCTCGCTGGGAAGTCTCGCCAGGCGAAGCCTAGCGAGTGTTCGCTGAGAGAGTTCGCCAGGCGAAGGCCAGGCGAAGGTTCGCTGCGAGGGTTCGCCAGGCGAATGAAGGCGAATGTGACAGCATTTTTCTTTTGCTGTGTTGTTCATGTGGAGATGGTTTGGTTGCTTCACATAGGTTAATACCTCTATGATATGATATAGATATGATGAATTGTGATGATGTGTGTTGTGGGTAGCCTACGGGCGTGAATCCTAGTTGATATGCGATGTGTATTAATTGTGATAAATAGAAATACATGTGAATACAATGATGAATGTATGTGTATTGTCTAATGAACTTGCGAATGCTTGATGTGTATACAATTATGTGATGAGTATGCATGAGAACATGGTGGATATGTGTGCATAACTTATAATTGTATGATTGGTATTGTGATGTGTATACCTTGTATGAGATGGCATGAGATAAAGAATAAACATACTATGAAAAAATGTGTTGTGGATGCATATTGTTTATATGCGATTGTATGTTAAAATACATGAAGAATGCATGAGAACATATCGTGGACATGTGTGCATTGTTTGATAACTGTGAAGAATGCATGAGAACATATCGTGGATATGTGTGCATTGTGAGTGATAATGTGGTGATAGTGTTGAATTATGAATACATTGATGAATGTTGTGTGATATATGTTGTATGTGCAATCATTGTGTAATTCTTGAAGTGATGAATTATGTAAATGCATGAGATTAAGATGTCGGTCTTAAGTGCATTTGTTGTGATTGATTGTACATGCATCATTTAGTCAAGAGGCAATGTCTGTTAGTTTCGTGGAAACTAGTGGCTTGTCCCAAACCTAGAAGTGTGGGTTTAAAGGCTTAGAGGACGGGCCTTTGTGGTTATCGGTCTAGAAGTGTGGACCCGGTTTAATGTAAAAACCGAAAAAAGATAACGGGTTATCGGTCTAGAAGTGTGGACCCGGTTTAATGTAAAAACCGAAAAAAGATAACGAGAGTCGGTACCGCATTGCATTGAGTTGCATTGAGTTGTTGAGTCACATTGTATAATGTCATTGATATATGAAGTATGCATGTGAATGAGATGTTTGTTGAATACTTATGAAGCGTGCATGAAGAGATGCTTACGTGTGAATGTTAAGATTGTGGAATTGTGGATGTATGCATGATGTAAAATGCTTGGTGAATATTCACATTGTATATAAATGTAAGTGACGATGTAAATGACTATGAGTTGAATTGTGGTGAGAAATAGGGAGTTAATTATATGATACCTATGTATACATGATTTTATGCTTTGATTATTATGGTAATATTTCTCACCCTTCTGCTGTTTTATAATGCTCTATGAGGCATTGCAGATTAGGATGCTGGAGTCCTTTTGTGAAGATTAGTCTTCATTCTTTTGAGTCTGCTGCTCTGATATGTAACACCGGGTAGTTAGACTAGTATAGTCATTCTTTTGTGATACATTGCGATGTATCAGCTGATGGGGTTTTGTAATCTAACTGATATGATGTACTAATCTGGATGACTTATGTGCATTTGAATTAATATTTTGGAACTGATTAAATGATGTTATCTTCCGCTTAAATTAAATGTTGAAATGTGATTTCTAAAACTACGAAAATGTTACATATTTTTATGGAGCAAAAATGTGAAAGTGTTTTATTGGTGGAGTTGTGGCATTCTTCTTTTATACCTTATTATAAAACCTTTTTACTCTGATAATTTGTATGTGCTTAATTGTTTTATATGCATTTATTTGGGGTATAGAAGGGGGTGTTACAACGTATGGTTTCAAAATGCAGGTTTTCGCGTGTTGTTGTGGGTTGTGTACAGTTGATACAATTTTGTTTTGTAGCAAGCAGACATCATGTTGGGATGTGGCTTGTTTTTCTTCATCGTCATTTTTTTATATTTAAATTCTAATAGACTTTTGGTTTGGATAATGGGCTTCTATGACAATGGGCTTAGTAATATGAATTGGAATGAACATAGTTTAATGATTTGAATTTCAAATGTGGTTTATGGACTAAAAATGGATATGGTGATGGAAAATGGTTATTTAAGATGACTTGTATATAAATATGGATTATGGTTTTTGGAAGTGGTTCACAAAAAATGGACATGACATGAATGGATTCAAATGTAGACATTGAACTCAAAAATGGTTAAAACCTGAATTTTATAAAGAGATATATACAAGATGGATTAAAAAAGAACATGGATATAGTTACGGTTTTATAAACTCGTGTCTTGAATTCCGCACAACTCACACGACTGGTCTTGACCTGTCTGATTCCAGTCAAATTCTCAATCCACACCAAAATCATATCCTCAATAAATCCCAAAAATTCAAATAGTAAGCTCAAATGGTCATGACATAATGTCCTTCAAATCAAACCACAAAATGTGTTGTCCTGACAACCATAGATCCCTTTAACGTGACGCTATAATCCCTTGATCTTCAACTAAAGACTGTCCACAACTCAACCTTGAATGAGAAACCCTGATCCTCCTTGAAATACTCTAATGATGAAATGGCTGGATCTGAGAAGGAGTTAAACCCTGATTCACACTAAAGAAATCCTGACCCCACGCTTTTGACGAATTCTCTTAATAGGGAAAACCTCAGAGCTTGGTGAACCTCTGAATAAGAAGATATGAATTCAAACTTTGCTTCAACTTGACTTGAAATAAGACCCAACTGAATCATCCTTGAGTAGGGCCAACAACAAAAACGAGAAAATACTTCGATCCCATGTCTTAGAAGACCAGTGCAAATGTATGATTATGGAATTATGACCTAATGGAGATACATATGAATGCGAACAAAAGCCAGTTAAAGTTAGGAAAGGAGGGGGAAATTTTGGGGTGCAACACTCCTGTTCTGGATTGGGCCAGTACCTGCCCCATAGTCGGGCAAGCCTAACCCAATATCACATTGGGGAGGCCCAACAAGGCCTAATCATCTTCCTTGTCAGGCACGCTCAATATTCCTTGCAAACGGGCATACCACTGCCTAGCACGAGGAGAGCTCGTATGTCTTCCCCACGTTCTCCACGTGTTCGCCACGCGGGGACATGTCATCAGGAAATTACTCGTGTCCTAAAGAACCGGTCTTCCACCTTCCGAGGATCACGGGGAAGTTGGACCAGGGTGAAGACCATGTGCTGGTCTTCCCTACACCACGTAGACCCTAACAGTTACTAGTGTTGGGTTTGACAATCCAGCCCAATGCAATATAATCGTTGGCCAACGCTGGGGGCACATTATAAATACTCTATTTTACTATAGGGTCACGTATTCTGAATTCTACACCTTCTTTCTGCATTTGCTCTCTCTTACTCCATTTCTCACTTTAACATCGGAGTATCTTACAGGTACACCCTATCCTCTTCTCCAACACCAGTAAACACAGGAGCTCACGACGCGTGGCAAACTGCTGATCTCTTTCTGATTCGGTAAGATCAGTAATTATATTGCAAAAGAAAAACTAACCTTAACTTCAAATTAAAATAGTAACTTTCAATTGAAGTTCAAATTGAAATAGTAACTTCCACTTGAAATCGTCTAATAACAGTTTCTATCTATCTCTCTTTTATTTATTTATTTATTCAAATTACTATCTAAAAAAATATTCACATTACCACAATGCCAAATTCTCTCACAAAATTGCTGCACAAAAATAAACAACAATTACTTTGATTTAGATAATTTATCCCATATTTAGCATTCAACATTTTCAAAATATTCACACATTTCTGCAATTTTTATGCTCTTTCTCAACAAAATATGAGAAAAGAGATTATCATATGAGTTAATAAATTCTCCACATTGAAGATCAAAGAAAAAAAATAAACAAGATAAGAGATTGAGTTTTTATCATATATGAATGAGAGTTCAACATCAACACTGCCATTTCTAAAAAAAGAAGAGAAATTATTTCCGAAACATTGATTTTGTTGTATTATTTATTTATTTTTTAATTTCTTTTCAACTTAAGTATGTAATAATAATTTGTTGTGTAATAATGATTTCATTGTATGAAAATTTTCTTTATTATTTTATTAGTTTGATATCATAAAATGAATCGAATGAAATATAGTGAAAACGAGCGAAAGTCCACTTCATCTGATTTTAAATGATATTTCAACGAAAATACTTAGAATGTACATAAATTTGAAAAAACATGATTGTCACAAAATTGTAATGGAATCCGTTTGTATGGATACCGTATGAAGGTAAAATCATCACATGTCAATATGAGATGTAAAATTAATATGTAATTTTATATAAGAATACATGCCACAAATTTTATATAAAATCTATATCTATAATCTATTCTTCTATACCTATAGATAAAAGAAATACAAGTTTTGGGGATGACTCTTTTATTCTTCCAAATTTACCATTTATAATTTATGATATTTTTTAAATTAAAATAAAATAAAGTTGAATTAGTGTACTACATGAAATTTACGTTTATGTGATCAAAAACTCTTCATCATCATAACTGCTTCATTATAATTGCTTGACAGTTTCTAAGAGATCATAATCAAATTATCTCTATTTAACCCAATTAAAATATGGTTATTTTTATATTTCAACCATCAAAAACAAAACAGGATTGCTATGTTGACACCCATCTTTACACCCTACACCTCAATTACTGTTCACAAATACTTGAACAAATTCTCCAGAACATGGTTAATAGTGTGTATTTTATTGGTTAATGAAGTAGTGAAAGTGGTTAATAAATTATAGGTAAAATAATTGGTTAATAATGTAGATTTTCGTGGTTAATGCAACTGTGAAGTTGGTTAATGCGCAATCTTATATTTGTGTTATAAAATAAATTTTAAAAATAAAACTTTTTTTTAAAAAAAATTAATATTTTAAAAAAATATATTATTTTAATAAAAAAACACTGTTCACCGTATAAATACGGTGAATAGTGCATACGGTGTAAGTATTGGGTGTAGGAAATGGTGTAGGAATAGCATTTTTCAAAACAAAAATAATGATAGAGAATGAAAACAAATTGGATAGAGAATCAATAAAAAATAAGTGGACAATGAAAGTGGAATACTATGTAGCATCGATTTCTTCTGCATGACAAGAGTATATTTTTTCTTTCATTTTTTTCTTCTTCTACAAATCCTTTTTTTATCTCCTTCGTAAGTTAGTTTAGTTATTTTTATGTTTTATTTTTATGTTTTTTTAATTACTTTTCACACATTTAAACAAACTTGAGATTATAGGAATATATTTAATATTGATTATGTTAAAAAATTTACTCTCAATTTTTCATTAATTTTTATCAGTAGCAAGTAAAACACCTATTCTGGCCTGGGCCTCGAGCTCACCTCGCGGCCCAGCCCAATGATACACAATAAAGGTCCAATAGGGTTTAAGTAGGACGGCCGGGCACGTGACCCCTCGTCGGGCAGGGCATGCTCCCGCCGAGGAGAACAACGCGCCTCACGATGCCCCATGCGCTCTCTCCTTCGTGGGAAGGCGCTGCCAATCACTGTGCCTCGTCGGGCAGAACAGCCCTCCGCGGGCAGAATCCCCATACCGCCGAGCAGGACAACGTGCCTCTTCCTACGCCATCGGGTGCTCCCTTCCGCGGGGAGAACAACACACCTCCGGGGAGCCTCGCGAGCTCCCCTCCGCGGGGAGAGCGACGTGCCATGCGAGGACACGTCACCAACCAACTGCCCACCTCCGAAAGAGCAGGTCAAACCCACTTTCCGGAGATCACGAGATAGTTGGACTAGGGCAAAGACCACGTCCTGGTCTTCACTACGCCACGTAATCCCTAGCATTCACCTGGGTTGGGCCTGGCAGACCAGCCCAACGCAAGTGACCGTTGGCCCAGCGCTGGGATCTCTTTATAAATACCCTCTTTCACAAGTGGGTCAGGTAATTCACTTCTTACCCATTTTCTGTGCTTGTGACCACTCCGCCCATATACTTAGTTTGGCATCGGAGTGCCTTGCAGGTACACCCCCCTCCTCCTCATCATCATCGGTGAACAGGCAACAGTCCAACAGAGTGTGGCCAGCCAGTGATCCCCTTCTGATCAGGTCAGATCAGTGGTGCCGACTGTGGGGACAGAAACTTCCCCGTTACTCCGAGCAGCAAACCAAAGTTTCATCAACACTCCACGATCATGGCTAGCCCACGCCACGACAATGTCATTCCCGACTTCGTCCTCACCCCTGCCGCGAACGGCGGCAAGCAAACAGAGACGTCCTGTCCACCGGAGACAGACGAGAGGGACGGTCGGACCGCCTCTCCTTTGTCCACGGAAGCTGCACACCAGGCTGACCTCCAACCCCAGAGCCTAGCAGCGTTCCAGCCGGTTTCCGTCCCGGCCGAAGCGGACCCGACTGTGGCCGCCCTCTTCGCGGCCATCAACCAGACGAACCAGCTGTTATTTCAATAGAACGCGCGGATCGGCGCGCTAGAAAGCGAGGCCCCACTAAGGTCCCCTCCGCGGGAAGACCAGAATGGGAACTCGAGGAGTCCTTCGCCTCGTCCCAGAGATCGACGACCCCGGCTGGAGAGGCCCTGAACCGAAGTAGTGCGGGAGTGAACCAGATCCCCAACAAGACAAGTTCGTGAAAGATGACAAAACAGGGCAGATCCCCCGACCAGGCCTTCGCGCGTCAAACCCCCGGTCAGGAGGCCGAGGGGCCGGAACCAGGTGCCTCCACCAAATGGCCCATGTCCCCCTCGGTCGCCCACTCTCAGCGACGAAGACGACTACAAGACTCCTTTGCCCCGGGAAATCATGGCCGCCCCCATTCCCCACGGGATGGAGAAGCCCCTGACGCTCTCGACATACGATGGCACCTCCGACCCAAACGATCACCTGGAAGACATTGAGGCCATACTCGACTACCGAAATGTCCGAGGAGCTATCAAATGCAGGCTATTCCCGACGACGTTGAGGAAAGAGTCCATGACGTGGTACAAAAGTCTGGAGCCCGAATCTATTACGTCGTGGAAGGTTCTGAAGGACCTGTTTTCAAAACACTTCACAGCATCCCGAAGATATCCGAAGACGGAAGCCGCACTCGGCGCTATAATCCAAGCTCCCGACGAGCCTCTCCGAAAGTACATCGAAAGGTTCACACGAAAGGCAGTGCAGGTGACGACGTCAGACGAGATGAAGCGTTACCTAATGGAGCAGGGCCTGCATCGCGACTCCAAGTTCTACGAGGCCGTGGGCATACACCGCCCAGCCTCCCTATAGGACTTCCTCGACAGGGCCGCACATTATATCCGGTTCGAGGAAACCCAAGCAGCCAACTCCGCCCGAGACACACGAGACAGAGAGACCCCCCGCGGGCACCGAGAGGACGGAGCTTCAAGCCACCGGCGCGGAGGTGATCGCCGACGGGAGGACCGCCCCCGCGAGCAACGCAAGCAGCGCGGTCCCGCCGGCCGACTCACGGAGTATACGGTCCTAGTCGCTTCCTGCGAGCGCATACTGGCCGAATGCGCCAAGACCGAATTTGTCTAGGGAGGTGTCCGCTTCCCAAGACCGACACCCCCTAAGCCTAACATGGACAAATCGAAGTACTGCCGTTTCCACATGAGCCACGGGCACGTTATAGAAGACTGCATCCATCTCAAGGACGCGATCAAAATCCTGATTAAAGACGGCCACCTGAAGAGATACACCCGGGGGGAGAAGCCCCGAGGCAAGACGCCCCCGAGGCCAAGAAAGTCGAAGTACTTCCCTCTTCAGATGGAGACAACGGCCTCCAGGTCGCCCTATGCGTCAGCCGCCCTGAGGATTGGTTCACCCATAGAGAATTCGGTCTCCCCAACGGCCCTGATCTACCCGACGAGCCAATACGCCCCACCAGTCGATGGGAATACTTTCCAAGAGCCATGGTCATCTCCGGCGACTCCACGGGGAACCTGTCCGTAGGATCGGTAAAGAGAAAGTCCGAAGAGCTTATCACGAGCAACTCCGGCAAGATGAGCACTCTCGAAAAATTCCATGGCCGATCCAATCCGATCACCTTTTACCTCGAGGAACTTCCCGGGGGCTCCCCCAACTCCAACATCCCCCTACTGATACGGGCACAGATGGCAAACTTTGATGTCAGACGCATCCTCGTCGACGGAGGCAGCTCGGTGGACATCATGTACACCCACCTCTTCACGACCCTCCAGCTCGACGAATCCAACTTATCCCCCTACGTGGGCTCTGACCTCCAAGGGTTCAACGAGACAACGACAAGACCATGGGGATACGTGGAGCTGAAAGTCACATTCGGGGAAACGAAAACCGCCAGGGAGATCAATATCCGCTTCTTAGTCATTAAGTTCCCGTCCCTCTACAACTGTATACTGGGCAGGACGACAATGGCATAACTCACCGCGGTTCCATCCACCGTCCACCTAAAGATGAAATACTATACAAGGCGGGGGGCCGTGGTGACCCTGAATGGCGACATCGAGGCTGCCCGAAGATGCTTCGAGGCAGCGCTGAAAGGTCTAAGCACCATCGCTCCAGCAACTAAGAAGGCAGCCCCCACCGTGACGCCAAAGAGCGAATCGAAGGAGCTCGTCGGATCTGTGGACCTCGACAGCCGCTTCACCGAGGAGCACGACCGCGAAGAAGAGGCAAGCGAAGCCAACCAGTCCAACGGGCAGCCCACCCACCCAGCACGCCCCATCCCAGACGGTGACTTCGAGATCGTGACACTCGGGGATGACAAAAGCAGAACCGTGAAGATCGGAGCCAGACTCCCTGACCTAGCAAGGAGACAACTGAAATCCTACCTCTGCGAGAACGCCGATCTCTTCGCCTGGAGCGCCACAGAAATTCCCTGACTCAACCCCGAGGTCGCCTGCCATTAACTGTCCATCAACCTGACCGCCAAGGTCGTAGTACAACGTAGGCGTAGACAGTCCCCCGAAAAATCAGCGGCGGCTGAAAAAGCTGTAAAAGACCTCCTAGAGGCAAATTTTATTTCGGAAGCCTGGTATTCAACCTGGTTGTCCAATGTTGTACTTGTTAAAAAGAATAATGGAAAATGACGCATGTGTGTTGACTACACCGATCTCAACCGGGCATGTCCTAAGGACGCTTACCTCCTCCCTAACATCGACAAGCTCGTCGAAAACTTGGAGGACTTCAAACTCTTGTCCTTTATGGACGCATACTCGGGATACAACCAGATCCCGATGGCCGAGCACGACAAACAGAGCACGGCCTTTATGACGGTGTCGGGAAACTATTACTACAATGTAATGCCCTTCGGCCTAAAGAACGACGGCGCCACGTATCAACGGATGATGAACAAAGTCTTCCGGGGAGAAATCGGCGACATGCTCGAGGTGTATATGGACGACATGATTTTCAAATCCTGCACGGAAGTTGACCACACGACCCATCTAAGAAAGGTCTTCGACACAGCGAGGAACTGTCAGATGCGCTTCAACCCGGAGAAATGCACCTTCGGTGTCCGCGCAAGAAAATTCCTCGGCTACTACCTGAATGAGCGTGGGATCGAGACAAATCCGGACAAGTGCCACGCATTTTCGGAAATCACCACACCCACCTCGAAGAAGTCCATACAATCCCTCAACGGCGTGCTCGCCTCACTGTCCCGGTTCATCGCCAAATCTGCACAGCACGCCCTCCCTTTCTTCAGACTGCTCAGAAAGGAGACCACATTCGAATGGACAGAGGAATGCGAGCAAGCCCTCCGACACCTCAAACGCGTCCTGTCCGAACCACCGGTGCTGACACGACCCGTAACGGGAGAAACCCTATACCTATACCTGGTCGTGGCTAACGAGGTCGCCAGCGCCGTTCTGATCAGAGAAACCCAAGAAGGGCAAAAGCCAATCTATTTCACGAGCAAAGCCCTCCACGGTCCCGAAGTATGATACCAGCTGATCGAAAAAGTTGCCTTAGCCCTCATCACCGCTGCACGTCGTCTCCGCCATTACTTCTTAGCACACACCATCGTGCTCCGAACCGACCAGCCCGTCCAACAGCTCCTCGGCCAACCAGACATGGCTGGACGCATGCTAAAATGGTCATTAGAACTATCTGAGTTCGACACCGTCTACAAAGGAAGGAAAGCCCTCAAGGCCCAAGCCCTGGCCGATTTTGTCGCCGAGATGACCTCCTCGCCAGACCCTACCACGGGGAACCACAAATGGACTATCTTCGTTAATGGCTCCTCAAACTCCACGGGCAGCGGAGCGGGCATCATCCTCGACAACGAAGAAGGCACCATCATAGAGGTCTCCCTCACATTGGCCTTCCTGACGACAAACAACCAAGCCGAGTACGAAGCGTTCCTGGCCGGACTTCGCCTGGCATCAGATCTCGGGGTCAAAGAGATTAAAATCTACACAGATTCCTAGCTGGTCGCCTCGCAAGTACGGGGAGAATATCAGGTGAAAAACGATAACCTCGTCGAATACTTGGCACTCATTACCGAAAAAATGCAAAGTTTCGACTCCGCGGAAGTTCAACACGTCCCACGCGAGCATAACACTCGAGCTGATATTCTCTCGAAACTAGCGAGCACCAAAAAGAGAGGCGGACACAAGTCGATCATCCAAGAAGTCCTATCACAACCGAGCACTAAAAAGGCAGACGCCCCACTCGATGTTAACGACATAGGAGATACCAACTGTTGGATGACACCACTACACGCCTACCTCAGCACAGGCCGCTCCCCGCGGACCCCAAAGAGGCCAGCGCAATCAAACAACGCTCTTGCTCGTATGTCCTCCTTGAAGGCAAACTGTATTGCAGGGGCTTCGCGGTCCCACTCCTCAAAGTCATAGACGCCTCCCAGGCCGCAGACGTCTTGGAGGAAATCCATGAAGGCATCAATGCGCAGCACCTCGGAGGAAGATCCCTGGCGAGAAAGGCCTTGCGAGCAGGATACTATTGGCCTTCGATGCAAACAGACGCGAGGGAGCACGTAAAGAGATGCGACAGATGCCAAAGGCACGGGGACATGCACCTCGCCCCACAGACTGAACTCAAATCCCTCTCCTCCCTGTGGTCGTTCGCCTGGTGGGGGATGGATATCCTCGGCCCCTTCACCCTAGGGTCCTATCAAAACAAATACCTCATTGTGGGCGTCGACTACTTCACCAAATGGATTGAGGCCGAATCCCTAGCCAAAATCACGGCCCACAACA
Organism: Lathyrus sativus; assembly: GCA_963859935.3. Taxonomy (NCBI): domain Eukaryota; kingdom Viridiplantae; phylum Streptophyta; class Magnoliopsida; order Fabales; family Fabaceae; genus Lathyrus; species Lathyrus sativus. The sequence goes on along the minus strand of OZ012741.1, from coordinate 658,007,707 downwards.
TACTCCGATTCTACAAACGAAATATCCTCGCAAGGTTCGGGGTCCCGCTCGTCGTCGTCACCGACAACGACACGCAGTTCACGGACAAAAACTTCTGGGACTTCGTCACCAAACTCGGGACGAAGCACCATTTCACCTTGGTCGAACATCCTCAGACAAACGGCCAGGCCGAATCCCCGAACAGGGTAATACTCAGAGGGATAAAACGAAGACTCGACGACGCAAGGCGGGCATGGGTCGAGGAACTCCACAGCGTCCTCTGGGCATACCGAACCACGCCCCACTCAACCACAGGGGAAACACCATTCCGCCTCACATATGGAACCGAGGCAGTGATCCCGGTCGAGATACGAGAGCCATCTAGATGAACGGAGGCTCCCCTCGAGGCCGAAGACAACGACGACGCCCTCTGAGAGGAACTCGACCTAGTCGATGAAATTTGGTCGGGGGCATCTCTTTGAGAAGCTCTACTGAAACAGCAGGTAGCGCTCCGCCACGACAGCAGAGTCCTAAAACGCGCATTTCAGATCGGCGATTCAGTCTTGCGGCGAAACCAGAAAGACTCCCACGAGGGTAAACTAGCCGCGAACTGGGAAGGTCCCTACCGCGTCCGCGACAAGACGGAGCATGGGGCCTACTACCTCGAAAACCTACACGGGGAACAACTGGCTCGACCATGGAACGCCGCGAAACTGAAGCGGTACTACAGTTAAAACCTGCCCACGACGCCAAGACGTCACGACCACTGGGGGGCGACATGGTACCACCGCACCTCATCGCGTCTTCTAAAGACCAATGAAAAAGCAAGCCCTGCCTTTATGTGCGCGGGTAGAGGGCTCTGCTCGGCGGGGAACACCTCGATCGAGATTCCTCGTCGTCGTACCAACACCGGCAGGTCACCCAGCTCGCGATGGGACGACCACACCGCAGGGAGAACGACCCCCGAAACAGTCAGGCAACAAAGTCGGCCAACCGGCCAGTTCCCCCACATTGCCGAAAACAATTGTCGTCGAGCCACTACCCCGGACGGGTCCAAAAACATACAAACATATATTTCGAGCATACAAGTACGTGCAGATATATAACGAGCATAAACAAACATGCAGAAACAAAACCGAGCGCACACTTAGAAAATTTTTCAGAATTATAAAAGGGCACCAGCCCAGTAGTTATGTTACATCATCAAGGGCACGCAGTCCCGTCAAAGCAGAACACTTAAAAGAAAATTACAAAAGCATCGACACGCAGGCCCGGGGAAAGTCTACATATCCTCGCCCTCCCTCTCGGTATCCATATTAACAACATCGGGGCCGACAAACGCCGGATCGATCACCTTCCCGTTGAAGATCTCGTGGTAGGGCCCGACCCCATCCACAACCAAAGCAACGCCAGAGTTGACGACCTGGAGCTGCGCGATGACACTTTTAAACCCGACCTCGACGGCTTCAAGACAATCATTCTCCAATACCCGAATTCGGGCAAGCAAATTCGCATGAGTGATCATCCTCCTGTCTTCCTCGGTCTCGTCCTCGGCCGGACGGAGGGCACTGTCTAGAACCTCCACGTGAACCTTCAGCGCTTGCACCTCTGCCTCCGCCGCCCCCAACTTCTCCTCGACAGTCGTCACCTTCTCCTCGACACCATCCGCCCGCTTGCGCTGGTCAGCAGCGTCCTTTTGACTCTTTTCCAACTCCTCTGAGAGCTTGGCCAGGCGCAACTGCGTGAAGGTGAGATCCCCCCATAGCTTGGTCAGCTCGGCGGTAGAGCAACCTTCCTTACTCAGGACCATCGTCATGGCAAAGGTCCGCATCATTGCGGCCAGATCCTCCACCAAGAGGCGATGACGAGACTCTCGGTCCGCGTCCAGAACCGTCTTCACTTCACCAGCAGAAATAGTGGGCGCCCTGGCCCCGTGAAAATAGCCCGGGTGTTGATGGCACGGCGGGACAACGTAGCCCTCCTCGGCAGACCAGGTCGTCAGATCAATCAGGCCACTGGGCTCCTCGGTTCTTGGCCTCTTCGCAGTCCCCTGAGATGAGGGAGACTTACTCTCCTGAGGAGACGAAGACAAGCTCTGACCGCCCTGGACCACAGCTTCCTGCCCAATTATTTGGCTCACCCGCGTCTTCGTAGCCCCAACAACCTTCGAGGCGCGCAGCTTCTTCACCCGCTCTTCGACGGAAGACATGTTCGCTGCAAAAAAACAAAAAGAGTCAGCAACAGACAAAACATACAGAGTCACAAGAAATAGGAAGCGTCCCTACCTAGGTAATCAAGAGCATCCGCCGCCGAGGCGCATCCGAGCAAGGTTTTCGTGGTTATTTAGCCTCTTCTTCATTCGCACGTTCCCCTGCGCGTCGAAGATATACCGACCATAAGGCGTCACCAGTTTCGACGGGGGAAGACCCCGCACAAACGCCACTATCTTCATATAGGCGGCCATGTCCCCCTCGTCGAGGGTCCCAGCCCGCACTATATATCGGTCTATTCCGCGGTTGAAGTGCTCCGGGGTCCACAGCAAATGCACCTTCGGAAGCCACGCGATGAACCGCTGGTCGTCCACCACTCGCTCCCCCTCAGTAAAAAGAGAGTCCGACCCTTCCCTTGTGATCGACCTCACGAGGAGGAAGCGGCCCTTGAAATCCCGGACGGAGTCACTGTACGTCTTAAAAAGCGTGGTCGGCTGCTTAAACGAGACCTAACCCTGCCGGCCATTCACCGTTTGCCGTTGCATGTGGAAAATGCGGAAGAATAAGGGCACTGTGGCTTCGACTTGGAGAAAGCGGTACACCAGCTCGAATGCGCGGATAAAGGCCAGGGCGTTGGGATGCAGTTGAGGCGGAGTCAGGCGCAGTCAGTCGAAAAGACCCAAATGAAAAGCGGAGAACGGCAGTCTGAGCCGAGCCTCTTTAAAATAAAACTCGTGCATAGGAAACGTCCGCTGCCCATATCTCGAGCAGATACGGTGATGTTCCTTGGGACGGTACACCTGCCAGTTTTGCGGCTCTCCCTCCACCCGATCCTCTACGGTGGTATGGGCACTAGACGTGTCGAAAGCGAAACAAGACGGGGTGGACAGGGGCTCTTCAACCACCCACTCCTCGATGGGGAGAACCCTCTCGTCAAAATCTGGGACTTCGGGCTCGTTGTCTTCGACCATCGTCCCCGGTATCAAGGCCGACATGAACACCTGAAAAGCAGAGGATAATGGTGAGTTCGATAGCCAAGATCAAATCCACCCTTCCACTGCAGGTCAAGTGAAAGGGCGACGACGGCGATCTCGCGAACAGAAGACAAACGCCCGGGCAAGCCCCGAGGGGCATTCCCACCGCTTCTCCACGGGACATTCAAAACTGACCTATCGCCCCTCCCCGGGGGCTTCATCGGAAGAAGCACTCGTCCCCGGGGCATTCATCAGAATAGTCGATCCTCCCCGGCGCATTCATCTAAACAACCCTAAAGCTCCACCAGATACGGCGGAGACTCGCGTCTCTCCTCGGGGCATTCATCGTGCCCCGACCACAAACCCAAATTAAACGGCAAAAATAAAGGAAAGGAGGAAGGAAAACTTACTTTATAAGCAGCAAGCGACGGAGCGCGAAACGGACGGCGCGACGACGATTCACGGCAACGGCGGACGGGGATGAACTACATAGCTTCGTAAGTGAAAAGGCAAGGTGAAAAGTAAAAAGTGCGCGGGGACTCTCATATTTATAACCCGGCGTGGAACTCCAAGCGGCACTAGGCCCTTGAGTGCCCTAGGGTAGCTGCCCTCATGCCCACTCAATGCGTGACACGTGGCGATAGGCTGACAGTCGCGTCCCTTCAAATACCTTTGCCCCGCGCAACCGGCGACGTGGAGAGACCGTCGCGCGCACGCACCTCGATGAACACGAGCCGGCTTACTCTCACACCTCGCGACCTTCCTCCCCGGAACAACGTTCTCAAGTCCTCGTTCGACCACCAAAGAGCTTCGACTTGGGGGGCTCCTGTTCTGGCCTGGGCCCTTGACTCACCTCGCGGCCCAGCCCAATGATACACAATAAAGGCCCAATATGGTTTAAGTAGGACGGCGGGGCACGTGACCCCTTGACGGGCAGGGCATGCTCCCGCCGAAGAGAACAACGTGCCTCAGGACGCCCCCTGCGCTCTCCCCTTCGTGGGAAGGCGCTGCCAATCACTGTCCCTCGTCGGGCAGAACAACCCTCCGCGGGTAGAATCCCCATACCGCCGAGCAGGACAACGTGCCTCTCCCCACACCCTCGGGTGCTCCCCTCCGCGGGGAGAACAACACACCCCCGGGGAGCCTCGCGAGCTCCCCTCCACGGGGAGAGCGACGTGCCATGCGCACGCTCTCCACGTGCTCCCCTCCGCGGGGACACGTCACCAACCAACTACCCACCTCCGAAAGAGCAGGTCAAACCCACTTTCCGGAGATCACGGGACAGTTGGACTAGGGCGAAGACCACATCCTGGTCTTCACTGCGCCACATAAGCCCTAGCAGTCACCTGGGTTGGGCCTGGCAGACCAGGCCAACGCAAGTGACCGTTGGCCCAGCGCTGGGGTCTCTCTATAAATACCCTATTTCACAAGAGGGTCAGGTAATTCACTTCTTACCCCTTTTTCTGTGCTTGTGACCACTCCGCCCATATACTTACTTTGGCATCAGAGTGCCTTGCAGGTACACCCCCCTCCTCATCATCATCATCGGTGAACAGACAGCAGTCCAACAGAGTGTGGCCAGCCAGTGATCCCCTTCTGGTCAGGTCAAATAAACACCCAATTTAGCTGTTTTAAAGTTTTAGATATGTTGCTTGTGCTTTGTGATTCTATTATTTTGATTTCAAGTGTTTTTCTTTTATGCAGTCAAAACTTAATTTATTTTATATTCTTGTAATTCAAATTTTGAAATATTTTATTAGTGGCTTTTATTTATAATGGTTTTATTTTATGACACTTTCTTGAGTTGATATCCATAATTTTTTCACCTATTGTCTTTTACATTTTTAAGAGAGAAAGAAAATATACAAATTTGTTGTTAAAATACATAATAAATAATATAATTTTTATATTTTAAATAATTTTTTTATAATAGGATAAAATCGATATTATGAAATCATAAAACATATACATATGTTATATGTATTATTTATGTAATTTTTACATATATTTAAATGGCTATGATTTAAAATAATAGTTGGAATTTATTTTAAACAGTATCTTCAAACATTAAACATGCATCTCAACTTATAGAACTAAATAATTTGTGATTTGTTTATGTTATTGTTATGTAAAAATTCAATATAAAAATATTATTTACTCATATTCAATTTTTTGGTCTTTATATTAAATCAAATTTAAGATGACAACAATTTTACTTATGATTAACATAATATAGTGCAATAAAATATGTATGATGCTGCATAAATAACTAAAACTAAATTAAATAGAAAATATGTTAATAATTTTACAAATGTACATTCAAGAGAGAAAGGGAGAGAGAGAAAGAGAGAGATAAATTGATTGATTTAAATTTTTTTAAATGTGCTTGCTAAAAAACAGACAAATAAGCATATGAAAATATATCATAAAGTTTATATGCAAAAATATCCGTTAATATTATGACGCGTTAGCGAATTTAAAAAACAGACAAATATAGATGTTAGTCTATTTATAAAGAACATACACCAAAATAATCTGACCTATTTTTTTCTCTTCATTTTTATCCTTTGTCAACTGTTACAATTTCTATCAAATATTAAAATAAAAACAAAATACAAAAGGAAAATAAGTTACTAAATATTAGTCACATCACACTAACCGTGTAACTTCTTAAAACTGGTCTTTTTTTCTTTTTACGGTTTCTGTTTTCATTTTAAAGAAAAATATTAACTCCTTTATTAATCACTATGGTGAACTATATTTTTTAGGGAACAATTTCTCTATCCATCACAAAAAATTAGGTAGTATACCTTCAATCAATTATATGATACCATTTAATTTTAGCATATTTAATTATTTATTAAATAATATAATTTTTTATTGTTTTCAAAGCGTTTTATACTAAAAATAACCTTATTAAGTTGGATAAATAAGAATTCACCTACTTTTTAAATTCTCAACACAAAAGAAAATATTAACTCCTCTTTTCATATACTGCTTTTTAAATAAATAATATAATTTATTGTTATGCTTAATACTTTTTCTGTTGTATTTTTTGAAGATCACATTTCATACTGCTACTTCAAATCTTTTATTTTTAAGGTAATTATCCTAAAACTACTTTTATATTTACTAAGAAGTAACATCTATTTATACAATAGAAAGTGAAGAAGAAAAAATATATACTCATAATTGAACGGTTTCCAACTTTTCATCGCTGAACGGTTTCTTACTTTTCATCGTGTAACAATTTCCACCGTTTCTTACGCATAATGAAATTGAAGTAAGAGTTTACATTGTGGCAGTTTTCTTATTAAAAGACTTTAAACATGGATATATATCTACTTTGTAATACTCTGTATCTTCTTAAATGTTTAATTGAATATCAGTTAGATTTATTAAAATTCTTAAATGCTTTAAGTATCATTAGTTGGGGTCAATAAAATAACTAATACATTCTAAGAGATCAATTATTGATGAAAGAGATAAACCAATATTAATAAATAGAAGAGGGGATATTTTAATAACTCTAATATTTTGTTACTTAATGTTAGAGGACAAAATATCAATTGGAGATATTTTATATCATTGGATAATATATATATATATATATATATATATATATATATATATATATATATATATATATATATATATATATATATATATATATATATATATATATATATATATATATATATATATATATATATATATATATATATATATATATATATATATGCAAAATAACCTTTTTGGTCCTTTAACTTTAGCTCGGGGTCTACTTTGGTCCCTTATCTTTAAAAAGTGCCAAGTTGGTCCCTTAACTTTTAAAATGGTGTCATTTTAGTCCACACCGTCAGTTGCCCCCAAACGTCCGTTTGTTTTGTATAGCTGGCAGCTGAGATGGCAATCTTGTTCATGATGTGTCTGCGTTCTCTCTCCTCCTTTTGTTGAAATCCCTAATCCCAAATCTCAATCCTAATCACGAATCCGTTAATTAATCTAGGGCAAGCATGAAATCTGGATGTTCCTCTTCCATGTCAAAAACGAAAAGTCAGGATTCAGATGTTTGTAGTCGATCACGATGGAAGCCCATGTGCCATTGTGGAGACATGGCTGTTCTTCAAAGGGTAACTACTGTTAAGAATATGGGAAAACGTTTTTGGGGTTGTCCAAATTATAAGGTATGCAAGCTGGTTTTGTTCTCTGTTGAAGTTATGGTTTTGTTCTCTGTATAAAGTTATGGTTTCAGTGTATATACCCCCACGGGTATATTGTAAGCAGCTTCAATAAGCATATACCCCCACGGGGTATATAGTGTAAATTTCTGTTTCTGTTTTTTGATGTTTCTGTTTATTATTCATCATCCTCTAAACAATGAATCTTACAGGGAGGTATGCAAACTGGTTGTGGCTTCTTTGATTGGTTTTATGTGGAGGTGGGTGATGAGAATGAGCAATTTTGGATGCATAGGTTGGGTGTGGTAACTGAGGGAATTGCTGAAGCAAAAAAGGACATTGAAAAGGCAACAATGGAGAATGAAGAATTAGGGAAAAAGCTAATGAAACTTGAAAGTGAAATGAAGAATATCATGAAGTGGAAAAAGATTTTGAATTTGATGTTTGTGATGATTATCATTGTATTAGTTGTTATGGGTAGTTAGGTTATTACAGTTTGTTTGGAAGTATTATGTTTAGTTAAAGTTTGTATGACTTCAACATGAATGTAATAGTTAGATTTTAATATATGGATTGTATCAGTTTAGTTAATTTCAGTTTTTGCAGTTCAACATGAATGAATATAACAGTTTTGGATTATATCATGTCAAAGTGTTTTTATGTTTGATATATAACAGTTTTGGTCTGTCAATGTGTTTTCTATGTTTGGTATATAATAGTTTGGTATATAACAGTTTGGATTGTATTTGGTATAAAACAGTTTGGTATATAACAGCAGCATACATAAAGCAGCATACATATAACAGTTTGGACTGCTTTTAGGTTCTGCTCTTAGGTTAAAGTGTTTTACCCAGTTTTTGTTATACATATAACAATTTTGGTTATACATAAAGCAGCATACATATAACAATTTGAACAATGTGTTTTATCTAGTTTGGACTGCTTTTAGCATAACAGTTTTGGTATATATTTCATAATACCTATTTCGTATATAGCAGCATAACAACAGTAAAATACAACATGTTCATGACAGTCTATTTGGTATATAGCAGCATAACAACAGTAAAATACAACATGTTCATGACAGCCTATTTGGTATATAGCAGCATAACAGCAGTAAAATACAACATGTTCATGACAACCTATTTGGTATATAGCAGCATAACAACATAACAGCCTATTTGGTTCATTTCATAAACCTGTAATACTTTCCAAAACAGCATGTTCATGACAACAGTAAAATACAACAACTGTAGAACTTGTTCACGACAGCAGTAGAGTACAACATGTTCAAATTATAAACTTGTTCATGACAGCAGTAGATGTGGAATCAGGATTCAAAGTATTCTATGTTTTGATGAAGACAACTCATACAAGTTTGACGAGCAAGATACTTTCACTATATACCCGTGGGGGTATATGCTTATTGAAGTTGCTTACACTATATACCCGTGAGGGTATATACGCTGAAGATAAAATCAGTGTTCATTACAACAACAGTAGAATGTAATAGACTATGTTCAAATTATAAACTTGTTCAAATTATAACACATAAACTTGTTCATTACAACAATAGTAGAATGTAATAGACTTGTTCCAAAATGACATCAGTACAATACATAAACTTGTTCTAGGTAACTAAACATGTTCCACAACTTAGAGTTTCTTCTTTGGCGTGGTCCTCTTTGTTGGAGTAGACCTCCTTGTTACTGGGCCAACAACATTCTTCGCAGCACTCAACCTAGTTGTAGGACCAGGTGGCACAAAAGGTCTTGTTGGCTTCCTTACAGACAGCTTTTGTGTCTTGCTTGGCTGAGATGCTTGGCAAGATTGTTGAGTAGGCTGAGATGGAGTCTGACTTGGAGTCTGAGTTGAAGTAGAAGTGTGTTGACTACTTTGTTGAACAGTCTGAGATGGAGTCTGAGTTGGAGTTTGTATGCTGTTGAACAGGCCCTGCAATAACATACAATGTAGCATATAAGTTTGAATATAACAGCATCACACTTAAGTTTGGTATATAGCAGCATATTTATAACAGCATACATAAGTTTGGTTCATATTTGGTATATAACAGCAGCACACTTAAGTTTGGTATATAGCAGCATATTTATAACAGCATACATAAGTTTGGTTCATATTTGGTATATAACAGCAGCACATTTAAGTTTGGTATATAGCAGCATATTTATAACAGTATACATAAGTTTGGTTCATATTTGGTATATAACAGTAGCACACTTAAGTTTGGTATATAGCAGCATATTTATAACAACATACATAAGTTTGGTTCATATTTGGTATATAACAGTTTAGTCTATAGCAGCAACATACATATAACAGTTTGGATTATATTTGGTTCATATTTGGTATATAACAGCAGCACATTTAAGTTTGGTATATAACAGGATATTTGGTATATAACAGCAGCACACTTAAGTTTGGTATATAACAGCAAGATACATATAACATCATATTTGGTATATAACGACATATTTGGTCTGAGATGAAAAACATCATAAGAATAAATGAAAAACTTGCCTTTTGTTGGTCTGAGATGAAGGTGTAAGTCAGGCATTTATCTTTGCCTCCAAGGTCATCAATTAGCAGCTCTAAAAACCAAGTCCAGTTATCCTTCTAAAGCACCATTGTCATTAACAAGTTGGTTCATCCCAAATTGGGGGTCCTTGTAAAATATTGTTTCAAACTCCCTATAACCTAAGTATTTCAATACACCAACTAGATCAAAATAACTCCATCTGTCTACATCTACCTTCAAATCATCTACTACTCCATTCTCATATACACTACGACCTTCATCTGTGAACTCACCACTATGATGAATTTTCAGAGTTATGTATTCATCCATGATACCTAATCATACCATGTAAGTAATTAATGTTTAAATCAGAGAACCCTAAATCAGAGAGAAATGAACTAACCTTTTGAGATTGGCTCTTGAATCGTCTTCAATCCTCAATAAAAAAACCAGGTTTTCTTCTTCAATCGTCTACAATCGTCTTCAATCGTCTTCACTCTTCAATCGTTCCTTCTTCTTCTGGGTAATGGTGGATAATGAACACCAGAATCGTCTTCACTCTTCAATTGTTCCTTCTTCTTCTTCTTCAATCTTCCACTAAGACACTTCACTTCACTTCCACCTCAGCACTCCATTTCACTTCACTCCCACCTCAGCACTCCACATGGACAAATGTGACAATTTTTTCAAACTCAAACTAACGGCAACAGACGGAAGGATAAACATGACACCATTTTAAAAGTTAAGGGACCAACTTGGTACTTTTTAAAGATAAGGGACCAAAGTGGACCTCGAGGTAAAGTTAAGGGACCAAAAAGGTTATTTTGCCTATATATATATATATATTTGTGTGTGTGTGTGTGTGTGTGTGTGTGTGTGTGTGTGTGTGTGTGTGTGTGTGTGTGTGTGTGTGTATTTGGTGGAAAGAAAAAGAAGAAAAGAAAAAGAGAAAGAAAGTTGGTGAGAGAGAAAGAGGGAAAGAAGAGGAGAATTTGTGGGAAAGTTTGAATTCATCATCTTCTTCATCTTAAAAGAGGTGAGTTCCATTTGTTAGTATAGCATTAGGGGAAAGAAAATGAAAACATTGGTGGGTTAGGGCTTTGTGTGAAAATATGTTAAATGTGAATTTGATGTTGATACATATTGTTTGATGGATTACATGCTTATAACATGTTATACTATGATTACTGGGTGATTGTATGCTTCATAAACATACAGGTATGTGATTTGACCATGGATGCACCTATTTTACACGTAGCTGGAATTCTGGAAAACGCATGGTTCGCACTGCGAACTCCAGCAAGTTGCAGGCGAACATCTCAGTCTGCTACGTTCACACTGAGAACTGGCAGCGAATTGAAAGTGAACGTTCACCCAGACCTCACACTGCAAGCACTAAGGCCTTTCGCTAATGCCATCATTTTACCAGCTTCGCTCAAAGTTTGCACTGCAAACTCAAGGCGAAGGACCTCGCTCAGGCTTCGCACTACAAACCATGCAGTGTATTTCCTGTTTTGTTTTCTTCATAACTTTTGAACCGTAAATCGGATCGAGGCCCGACCGGAAACATTGGAAAGCTACTTCAATGTTCATGATAAGTGAAGATGAACACCTAGTGTTATGTTGAGCTCTATGTGATTTGGTTTGGTCGTTGGTGAGGGGCTGGGCTTCGAAAGACCTATCTATTATGTGATCACAAGTTAACCGAGAATGTCGATAGAGAAATATGGATGATTTTATGCCTTATGTGAGATTTTTATGCTTGATGTATTATACTATTTTTCCATGTGTGTTTATGCATGCTACATATATGAATGTGATTGTGTGATATCATGCTTAAAAGAATATAAGAATGGTGAGGAAACTCTTGATGTTAACTAATGAAATGAATTAGTAAGATGATTAAGTCATGATGAATAACATAGATGGAAATTCTTGTACAAGGATGCCTAGGTATATATCATTGGCAAGTAGTTGTCTAGTTGTGAGGAAAGATTTGTATGGAGAATGTATGGTTGTGTCGTTATGATTAAGGCGAATGCGACGCCTTGTGATTATCAAATACAATCACGCTATCCTTAGTGATTACATAAGAAGATGGATATGGAGATTCGAAAGGTTGATGTTATCCCTTAGAATCTTAATTCATTCAACATTATGTTATGCTTTATCATGTAGTCCGAAACAATCCCTTGCAACGTGTCGTTCCTAGAGTTGAGGCTTATGTAGAGCGCTCATCCAAAATGTACGCACTATTACTTTGACAGGTTTGGTTCTCGCGTGTAGTACAAATGGAGCCTACTGGTAGAAGGCTTGAGATGGGGGTGGTCCCATGGGAAGCGACGATTCATATGGAAAGCAACTTGAGTCCGAATCCATTTCGTATTTCAAAGTACATTACAAGGATCCATGACCTGGCCAAAATTCCTAGATGTAGGTGAGGACGGGAAAATGGGATACCTTGGTATAGTTTCCGACTAGTGATTGTTTGAGTTGATGGACTCAAGAGGCATGTTTCCATGCATTGCAAACTGTGTGAACTCAAGTCTTATCCATTTCCCTTTAACTTGAGATAGGAATTGGCTAGAACCTTGTAGAGCCGAATGAACCCATAAGATATGGGAACTCACTGAGATTATTATCTCACCCCATTATTGTTGTTTTTTTTTTCCAGGTATTGTTTGCAAGTTTAGTTTGCATGTGGAGTTTTGCTCGGATGTTTCAAGATAAGCTTAGATTATGCTTATTCTGCTGTGCATTGTGTATTTTGTATCCTGTACAATGATGGATATTGTACTCAGTTCTTAGATTTTATTGTTTGGCACTTTCTACACTTTCCATATCTTGTACCATTGTTGTTCTTTTATGTATTGTAAAATGGTCAAGTATGTAAATTATGCTAATAGGCACTTATGATGGTGTCAGTACCAGATAATAACTCTTGTATGATATTATTCTAGATATATATTATACAAGATGTTACATTCTTGGTTCCGGTAATCAAATTCTCTCTCAAATATTATTATTTTATCTTTTTAGTTACATGTTTAAAATGAGTTTGATTTTCCATAATATTTTTTAACAAAAAAGAAAATGTTGTGATCACAAATGATACCTTTTAACAAATAAAGATTGAGAAATAAAATTCTTGGGTGAACAATAAAAACGGTTAGAACAAAAAGAGAAAGGATAAAGAAGAAAGAAGAAGAAGGATTAGGGAAAATTGTTTACTTTTCACTTCCTCAATAGGGTTTATAAATTATTACAAATGAATATCACAATTGGCCTCACTCAACAACCTGAGTGATCTAGTTTGTTTATAGACTAACTAGCTAACTTACAATACAAACTAACTAAACAATTGGATCCTTAACACAAGACCCAATTCAACATAATAAGTAAACAATATATATTTCGACATAACATACTAAAACTAGCTTCGACTACAGTATGTAAGCCTTCGACATTAGCATGTGACCCAACTTTGACTTCATGTTTGTCTTCTGTCAAAACACATGAAAGTTATTCCTTGGTAGAGCTAGAGTTTGACCCAGAATCTCACAAATCTCAACCTTGGATCTAACTCTACAACAACATAGAATAAACTAGCTTTCATCATGCAACTTTATCAATTGCATACAGTGGAAAAACTTACAACTTGGCAACATTTTGGTGATCATATCAGCGATATTGTCATCATTCGAAACCTTTAGCACATGGACTTAACCACGCTCGATTATCTCTCTGACAAAGTGCAACTTTACATCGACGTGCTTTGTTTGCTCATGATAAGTTGAGTTCTTCGACATGTGTATAACACTTTGACTATCACATTTAACAGTGATACTTCGACCTTGAAGTTTCAGCTTCTTTGCAAACCCTTAAAGCCATAATGCTTCTTTCACAACTTTAGTGAGGGCAATGTATTCTACTTCAGTGGTTGATAAGGCAACAAACTTATGAAGCGTTGCTTTCTGACTGATTGTTGTGCCAAACATAGTGAGCACATATCCATAAATAGACTTTATGGAATCCATATAACCTGCATAATCAGAGTCGACAAACCCTTCAATTTTGACTTTGATATCATCACCACAGGCCCTACCATAAATTAGGACTCTTTTCATAGACCCATTTATGTACCTGGGAATCCATTTTACAGCTTGTCAGTGCGCCTTTCCAGGATTGGCGATATACCTGCTTACAAGGCTCACACCATACACTATGTTTGGCCTTGTACAGACCATAACATACATCAAAGAACCTACTACACTAGCATATGGAATGATACTCATATAGATTCTTTCAGCTTTAGTATTTGGACTTTGAGTAATACTAAGCTTAAACTGAGGATTTGTTGGAGTCACAACAGACTTTGAATTCGATATACCAAACTTGTCGAGAAGCTTCCATAGGTATGTCTCTTGAGATAAGCACAACTTTGACTATTTTCTATCTCTCCGAATGTCAATCCCAAGAATCCTGGTGGCAGCTCCTAGATCCTTTATTTTAAACTCCTTGTTGAGTTCAACCTACACCTCCATTACATCCTCGACACTATTGCTACCTATGAGGATATCATCCACATAAAGCAACAAAATAACAAGTGAGTTTCCAGGTCGAAATCTGAAGTAAACACAGTGGTCGAACTGACTCCTAGTGAAACCAATGTGTATCATGAATTTGTCGAATCTCATTTCTATTGTCGAGGAGATTGTTTCAGGCCATACAAAGACCTATTCAACTTGCACACATAATCTTCCTTATCATTTTCTGCATACCCTTCAGGTTGACGCATCAAGATCGTTTCGTCTAGGTTACCATACAAAAATATTGTCTTCACACCCATTTGCTCAAGTTCCAAATCGAACTTCGCCACCATGACCAACAACATTCTAATGGATCTATGCTTTACAACAAGTGAGAACACGCCATTAAAGTCGACACCTTCTTTCTGAGTGAACCCCGTAGCAACTAGTTTTACCTTAAAGCGCTTCGACATCACTTCTTTGATTCCTTCCTTGACCTTGAAAATTCACTTACAACCGACTAACCTTGCTCATGCAGGTTTCTCAATCAGCTCATAAGTGTTATTATCACGAAGAGATTTTATCTCGTTATCTATGGCTTTTCGTCATTCATTCTGATTTTGACTCCTCATAGCTTCATTGTAATCTCTAGATTCTTTCTCAAGTACCTCACTTGCAGAGATTAAGGCAAAAGCTATAAGATCTGCATAACCAAGTCTCTAAGGTGGCTTGATGACTCTTCTCGACCTATCTCTTGCCAGTAGGTAGTCATCGACATTTTCCTCAGTCTCTTTAGCATCTTGCTCTTCTTCTTCGACTTCATCTGAGTTATGCATTTCATCATCACTATGCTCCACCTCAATAGGAATCTCTACCTGTTCCAACTCCTTTTCAGAGATTTCTGCACTTCAACCAGTATCACCGGTTTTCTTGAACGCCATCTCGACTTCATTGAAAACTACATAACGACTTGTGATACATCTTCTTTGAACTGGTTCTAGGCACTACAACCTATAACCTTTGACTCCCTCAGGATATCCAAGGAACATGCATCTCAGAGCTCTAGGTTCGACCTTGTCTTTCCTAATTTGAGCATAGGCTAAACATCCAAATACTCTCAGTTTGCCAAGATCAGGTGGTTGACCCGACCAAATTTCTTCAATTCAGCACTAACCAACATGCATCTGATATTTTTAAGGATTGTTCGATTGAATCTCTCAGCTAAGTCATTTTGTCTGTGTGGATGAGAGAAAAAGAAAGAAATATATATATTTTTTTAAAAGTGAATGATCTTACAAAACAAAGAAAGGAAGAAAGATCACCACTCCTTATGTTATTTCATTTTTCGCATCCTTATTTTTTCAACAATAAATGATAGTTTTTTAAATAATAATTTATATAGTAAAAAAAGCAATTGATGAGTTTAAAGTAATTTTTTTAATGAACTTAAAATATCTATTATATATTGAAGTGTATAACTTCAATTTTATATTTTAAGATAAAATAGTTGTTTAAATTTAAGTTTAAACTTTTCTAAAGAATTCACTCAAACTGAAATTTTATTAATTATTTCATCACAATTAGTGTAATTGGTTTGATGCTTTATTTAAACTTTTCTAAAGAATTCACTCAAACTGAAATTTTATTAATTATTTCATCACAATTAGTGTAATTGGTTTGATGCTTTATTCCAACTTTTTTTTTCCGATTGGTGGTTTATTCCAACTTTAAAAGGTTCCCTGATTTGTATTTAATTCCGAAAAATATCTTCGTGGTGGATTCCGTATTAATATACAAATTTAATATACCCTTGATATTTCAACAACTCTCCAACTCTACGGTGTAGTTAACCCTAGATAAACCATAGTAGAGTAAGTAAGTAACCATGGTTGAAGAAGATAACAATTTTTGGAATATTAGTAGACAAGAAGTACAATCCTCACACGTGAGAAACTTCGCACACGTGTGGAGTAATTTTTACTTTTAAAATAAATAAATAAATGTTTTATTATGACTTGACCGGGTAATGAATGAAAACGATTCTCATAGAAACCCAAAAAAAACCATTTGAAATTAACAAAACCCACACTTGTCCTTACGTGCCTCTTCGGGCAGCCCGTAATTCGATTTTTCAGTTTTATGAATGCTGCCCTAACTGCCCGAAACTTGGCTGAGAAATTACGAGCAGAACCTGTGTCTCCTTCTCTCTTTCTCTCACTGGCCTCTGATATTTCTATATTTCGAAGCTCAGTGTTTCATTGATCAAGATCCAACGGTCCATAATGTACGAGCGTTCTTCTCCTATTTTTCAGAGGTTTTAGTGCATCAAACCCCAGATCTTGCTTATCAGTCTCTAGATCTTCGTTCCTGGTAACCTCTTTCATCTTTCTTCTTTACAATTCTTGAGAATTCTCACTTTTTCTCTTCTTATTTCACTTTTTTTACGCTTTTTGTTTCTATTTTTTTCGATCTACGTTGAAAATTGAAATTTATACTTAGTTTTATTTTCTCTCTTTTGTTGAAACACTTCTTCTTCCGTTAAACTTATCGTGTTTCACTTTTAAAAGCAAAAAATCTAACTGTTGTTCATATGCTTTCCTAATTAGCTTAATTTTTGGTTAAATAATTTTAGTGAATTTTTATCCCGTTCAGAATATTGTTTAATTAGGTTTTCGAAGCTTAATATTTGTTAATTAAATTAAAATAATAATTGGTGTCATGATTCTGAAACAAGAGCAGAAACTGTCGTGATTTTTCAGAAGATCTAATCTAACGATGTTGGTGATATCATTTTTTTAAATTTATTATTTGCAATTAATAATAATTATTTATTTATTATTTATTACAGGATAAAAATTTTCTGGTTTGAGAAAGGACTTGTTTGTTTGTCACACGAAATGGAGACTGAACACAGTTCGATGATGGTCACGCGCGGCGCGTTAACGTACGCCGCGGAAGTGCTTGTGACTTTGTTAGCTTCCGCTGTCGTGAAAGCCACGCTTTTGGCTCCGGTAAGTACTTTTTCTTAGTTTCTTCACACTTAATTTCACTAAAAGTGTAAAGAGAATAAAAGTGTCAAAAGCTGTTTACTTGACGAGATCTAGCCTTATCTAAATTGAAAACAATTTTTGTTTTTTCAACTTCAAAGTTTTCTAACGTGCTAGACTAATACTGTTATCAATTATGAAGGTTTTTGTTTTGTCTTTATCAAATTTATTATGCGCTTATGCCTTTAACGTACGCTATTTTGCGCATATTGACGAATCAGCGGCTTGTTCGATTTTTTTAGGATAAGTGGGTAACGGATTTGGAAATGATGAGTTGTGGATCTTTCTATTTTCGCCGGCTGATTTTAACTTTTCGGTATAGGTGTATGCTAATGTGCGCCAACCTTTTCTGTAAAAAAAATATCCTTTAACTTTATTGGACAAACTTTCACTTTTCTTTATAAATCTTTTAACCATTTTTTATAGAAATAAAGTTAAATTTTGTGTAAAAAAATTCAAAGGAAACAGTGTTGTTTAAAGTTGGTAATTTGAGAGAAGCGGATTCGTAATCGGTGGTAGTGGATTATTCGGTTGGATATGCCTTTTGAGCGTAAAGCACGTACTACTTGTAACGCGTGTCGTTTTGGTTCTGCTTTTTCCTATTGTCGTTTTGGTTTCTGTTTTTCCTAGTATCCTGGGTGGAGAAAACGGATGGATCGAATCTTATGGGTAATGGGGCCCACTATTAAGTGATGTCGGCTAACTTGTGTAAGGCATAATATAATTATATAAATATAAATAAATAAATAAATATAGAATAATTCGCAAAAATTTAGAAATACATACTCCGTATACATTAGCGTTTACGTAATGTTTTGAAATAATTATATCCTTGTTAGCATTGGCCTTAAAAATGTGTGAAAACATAATTGATTTGTATACTAATTTGGTATTTTAAATTCTTTCACTTTATAATTTAGTATATTAAATATTTGAACGCTTGATTAAAATTATGTATATGTTCTTAAATAATTTATTTGGAAAAGAAAATTGTTCTTAAACTTGTTTATTTTCAAATTACTCTATTAGGTTTTATAAACTATGTTGGCTATAATTAATATTTGAAAATTTTCTTTACAAGGGAACACATTTAATATACAGTACATTTTTTTAAAAATTAAAGTGAGAATCACAAAGAAACCGTTAGATCCAAAGAAAAACACTACTTTGCCACATTAGTCATCATTACCATACTTTTGTACCTTTCCATGAAAAAATGGTGGCCTCTTATTATCAGATGACAAATTTACACTGACATTGTGTCATTAATTTAAACTGAAAATAAGGTACAAAAGGTATTAATTGCAACATGACTATTGTACCTCTATAATATCCAAAGGCATTTAAAAAATTACTAATATTTTAGATATTAAATTAAATTCACGTATTTTAGTGAACTATAGTCACATAGCCTGTTTGAAAATGTTCTTTGATAATGTGGTAATAAATTCACGTATTTTGTGGTAATTACTAAACATAGTCTTGATTTCTTACACACTTGATGTTTCTCTATATATAAATAAATCATTTATAAAATGGGTGCAGGAACTCTATGAGCTAATGCTAACCAACATGCCTCCAACAAAAGGAGAGAGTAAAACCCCAAGTCAAGACAAGCAACTCGACGCCGAAGGAGAAGATGGCAATGACGATGAAGACGAAGAAGATGACGATGGAAATGGTGCATTTGGAGAAGGAGAAGATGAACTGTCTTCTGAAGATGGTGGAGCATATGGCAACAATTCCAACAATAAGAGCAACTCAAAGAAGGCACCTGAAGGTGGTGCTGGTGGGGCAGATGAAAATGGTGAAGAGGAAGATGATGAAGACGGCGATGACCCAGATGAAGACGATGATGAGGACGAGGACGACGATGATGAGGAAGAGGGTGGAGAAGAGGACGAAGAGGAAGGTGTTGACGAGGAAGAGAATGAAGAGGACGAGGAGGAGGAGGACGAGGAAGCTTTGCAGCCACCGAAGAAAAGGAAGAAGTGAATTTAGGTTTTAGTGACGACGCCTCCTTTTGTATTGTTGTGTATGGATTTGGCTTCTAACTTCCATGTTGTTTTATTCAGTTCTAAACTTCTATGTTGTTATTTACATTATAAGGGAGGCCTATGTAGTAGGACATGTTTTAATTGATATCTATGTTTACCATTGCGTAATTAGAATGCTACATTATATTGAGCAGACAATCCTAAATTAACGAGAGAAAAATCACGATCCTTGTTTTATCTTGACTTTTTCCACTTCACTGGTTCTGTTATTTGTACAAGTCTTCTACAAATCTCCAACGAAGATACATTCAAGACACTTATTTAAGAAAATAAAAGTAATTTATTAGGTAATAAAAAGTTGAGAGAATTAAAGTGAAATAATTTAACTATTTATATTAGTGCTGTAATGTATTTGTGTTTGACTTTCTTGGTTAAAGAAACGATTAGCTTCTAGATGTGGATCCCACTCTTCTCACGGGAAGAAGACGACCAAAGCTGCTAGGGGCATATGCAAGAGTATTCAACAATGTTAAATGTGTCTATTTTAAAGAATATGATTTTTTTTTTTTGTTGTTGCTGCTGCAAACTTGACAATATCAAGTCCTAAATATCCCTGTTATGAGTCAGTTATTCTCATTCTAATCAAGCATACCGTAATAAGTGTTTGGTTGAGGATGTTCTTAGGAGGGGTCTCACATACTTGGTTACGACAAATAGGTTGAAGTGTATTAAAGTTTGTAAGAATGTGTCTTTTCCTTCTCATACTTTATACGCAGACGACATCATGTTGTTTTCTAGAGGAGGCTCTTCGTCGTTGGAAGCAATTGCTGAGTTATTTAATAGATATGCTGTGTGTTTTGGACAAGTGTGCAATCTCGCAAAGTCCGTTATGTTTGTAGGCTCGATGTCCACTGTTAAGAACATTTTTTGGCTAGTAAAATTGGTTTCAAGATGTGATATTTGTCTTTTTCTTATCTTGGGGTCTCCATTTTCAAGGGCAGACCCAAGGCTCTTTATTTCCAACTGATTGTTGATAAAATTAGGGTAAAGTTGGCGGCTTGGAAGGCGAGTTTGTTGTCAATAGTTGGAAGAGTCCAATTAGTAAATTCGATTATTCACAACATGCTTATTTACTCATTCAGAATCTACTCTTGGTCTCTTAGTTTAATTTCTCAAATAGAAGTTTGGTGTTAGAACTTTATATGAAGCGGAGACATTTATTAAAGAAAGTTGGCAACGGTGACTTGGAAATTATGTTGCAAGGATGTTAAAGATGGAAGACTTGACATTAGATCATTTAGGGCAACAAATGAAGCCAACAATTTGGTTCAGTGCTGGAATGTCATAAACGAGACAGATGTCACACCCTAATTTTTAAACCTAAGATCCCACCTCGTCATGCATCGCCCTGCATAGCATTGATAGGGCATACGGTCCTTGTGTGCATTTCTCCTTCTATCACTAACCAACTTGTGTAGGAGCATCAATTTTCAAGAGGAAGCAATATTTATTCTCACAGTCAAGTATTTCAGAACGTAACGATTCTGTTTCAAGGATCCTAGAGTCTCTACTGATCTTTTTCTCAGGACTTCTCAGAAGCCTCAACGTATACCCAAGGAGAGTTTAAATTCCCTTTCACTGGTTAAAGTTTCACAAAATTGTGTCTCAAGTTGTATCCTTTCTTCTAAAAGACTCCTTAAAGCATGGTTCTTAGATCATTCTCACCTAAAGGATTGTTTGGAGTTTCATTAAGTCAAAGTGTTTCTTGATGGTTAAACTATGGATTAAGATCTTATTAGAGGGAATGTGACTGATATGTTGTTTAAATTGGAGACAAACAGGGACGGAAAGGCCAATAGATTCATTAATTTAAGAATGAAGTTCTTATACGTTTATTTTGTTCCAGATTTTGATTCAAACAAAAATGGAAGAAGGTTTGTGCAGGTTCCTTAGAATTCAAACGACAAAGGCATTATTTAAGTCCATCACTATTCGTATCCAAATTCAAATTTACGACCCAAGTCATTTTCTATTCAAACCCACCCATATTCATTAATAAGCTCATAACCAAATCAAAACCAAAATTTATTTTATACCCATAATCACTTTTTCATATCCATTTCCAATTTTAAAGTGTCATGTTTAAAATCATAAGTTCCAAGACTTACATATTAGTTTGCGGGAAGACTAAACATTGATTTTGAGAAATTTGAATAAGAACTAGAAGGCTTTGGTTTAAGCTAAAAAGTATGTTGTCTATATTGGTGAAACGGCGAATACTAAAAAAATGAAGGAATTAGCCGAAACGGGTTACAATGTCAAATAATAATTTTCTCAGCAGTATTATATAAAGATTTGACCAAAATTAGATTATTGTACAAATACACATAATTGAACCAAAATTTTGTATTACACTATAAAGATTCATCAACATTCGGACAAAACAAGCCCAATGCATAAAGTCAAGTTCAATATTTAAAGGTTCTCCATGTGCAAGATTTGAATTCTAAAGTTTAAAAAATAAAGTTGCTACATGAGATGCAAGTTTGGACATAATTGTTACATCGCCAAGATTTTAAAGGACAAGCACATGCTCAAGGATTGATGAATTTTTCTTTCTTTAAAGACAACTTCAGTCGAAATTTCGCTTCAAGAAGACCTCCTACAGTTGATGGAGCCCAAGTGCGTTTCATGTCTTACACACAGTTTTCTCTATTTTTGACCCATCCAAAAGGATCGAATTGTTTGATAAGTATGGTGGTTTGCAAGTTCTGGTTCAGTACCCCGATGCGCAAACAAAGGATGCGCACACAGTTTTCTCTTTTCATGTCTTACACACGTTGGTTTTGACAAGACAAGCCCCAATAGCTCGTCCTTCTGCTCAACAACACAATACTACTTAGTGACACTCTTCAGGAAGCTCTACAAAAGAGTTACACCAGAAGCAAGCATGGGCAAACATAATCAATTGCAAGTTTTAATTTGCAGCCGACATAATCGAACAAGTTCGAACCGAAATGGAAATTACATCATGATAATCACACATAGGCAAATAGAGTCCAATCTAAAACGGAAACCACCATTAATCATGAGTTTAAAAAAAGGCAAGAATCATGAATGTAGCAAGACCTGTTTCAAACACAATCAACTGAAAAAAGAAAGATTTTTAATCTGTCGGAAAAAAAAACGGAAAGTTTCCAACAGGCTTCATACAATTTTTGAAATGTTTCTAAAACAACATTTTACAACACATTGAACAGCTTTCAAAATTGGACAACAAAGTTCAAATCCAAAGGCATATAAAGAGGGCAATGTTCACAGCAAAGGGAAGGAGACAATATCAAAAGGAAATACCAATTCATAGCTACAAAAGCACGCACGAAGTGAAAAGCAGAAAAGGATTGAGAGGAAGAAAGACCATACCGGCGTATAAAACAAACAACACGTTTCTGAAACTTCAGCAAGTGAAGCATTTCGCAGCGCCGGCAATTCACGAACATAGCAACGTAAATACAACGGGTTGGGAGAATATCAACAACACACACAAAGAATTGGAGGAGAAAGAAATTGAATCGAAAGAACGTATCACCTGATTCCTCAGACGCCACCGCCGCGGAAGTGTCACCGGAACCGCTCCGGTAGGTAAGCAATCCACTCTGGATTCCCTTATTTAGTATAAAGCATTTGAAATCGAACCCTTCCATAAAATGCTTTGGATCCTCGTAACCACCATTTTGATTTCAAGAATTTGGACCTAGGGTTTCTTTTGTTTGTGTTTCGGTTTAGCATCTTAGGATAGAATCTGGGGAAATAAATGGATTTTGTGGAAAGGAGAAGGATGCTATTGCGAAGGAGGAGACGCGACAGAGAAGGGTGGGTCGCGTGAACGAGAGAAGAGGGAGCAAGAATGGACATGTTGAGACTTCTGCTTCTCTTCTTTTTATCATGTTGATGTTCCTATGTTTGAAATTCGGGTGGGCTTTAGATAGCACCAGCCCAAGCGTTTTACTGTTTGGCACTCCCTCTCAAACAATATGAATCTGATTGGGACTTAGATAAGCCCATGTAGATTGTTTTTTCAGCACCATTAATTCATATTTGGCACTCCTTTGGACTCACTAATAAGGACCCACCCCCATTTCTATTCACAATCCTCATTTTAATTTCCGCACCTTTTTTTTTATTTTTTTTTTATTTTGATTTTGATTAACATTTTGATTAACTTTTGGTCTTAATTATTTCATTTCATGATATTTTTCGAGTAATATTTTGTTATTTTGGTTTGATTAATATCTTTTCATGTTGGTTTTTGTTTAATGTTTTTAATGTTCTCCTTGATAATCTTTATAGTCGTTTCAATTAATTTTCCTGTGTTTGCTTGGATGATTGTTTTGGATTATTCTTCATGTTGTTTTTGGATCCTCAATTAATCAACTAATTCTTGCTGAACTTTTAATGGATTATTTGTTGAGTCTTAATTATAAATTTAGTTGATTTGTGATTGATTTCTATTTGAATTTTAATTGATGATTTAATGAAATTTTTTTGATGGAATTTTGCAATATTTTCTCATTGATCTTTATCACAATATGCTTATTACTTTTATCTGTTTCCCTTATAATATATTTGCACATGTTACATGTCTAAGGGAAGAACTTGTGTGTGACTTTATAAGTTATATACACTGTATTACTCATTTGCATCATTTCTCCTACTTGATCCCTGATTCCTTTCAGGTTGATAAACTTAGGATATACCCTTATATCTTAAGATAGATTCCCATAGATTTTTAACATTTAGACAACTTATAAATCAAATAATCTTTTCTCCCACAGAAGAATTAGACACGATTCATCTATGTAGTTAAGATATAATTCTCCTACCCCATAACATAATCGAGAAAGATTTAGAATCTTTTCCACTTGAGAGAGGTATGTGACATACTCATCAATTATAAATCTGAGTTGAAGCCCTTCTCTCAAAGTGAAGCAAATACCATCTTCCACGTGCTTGTGGTGGTTTAAGTCGAGTATTCTCTTTAAGGTGACGACTTATCTCTTCTCCTAAAATCAGTCAATAAACCTTCTCCCCTAGAACCTAGGTCGTAGTCAAGAGTTCCTCATCCCTTTAGGGGAACTACGAATGCTCTGATTCCATTCCCGTCAGGATACGTAGGTACAAGATGCAATTTCTTGGCGAGCAAACTTAGAAATAAACCCCTAGGTTACCCTTAGCAAACAACAATAACACAATAAAACAAGAGGTTCCTGTAGAGTACTACAGATGCTTAGGATGCTAACACCTTCCCTAGGTATAATCAACCCCTGAACCTTAGACTCTCTAACTTTTCATTGCATTGCATACTCATGGGTTATTTCGATCTTTTTCCCTTCCCTTGGACAAATTAAAGACCGGTGGTGAATAATGATTTGCAATTCAAGTTAATCAATAGCTTGGTATCCGATGCTTACCGCGACAGAAATGGCGCTTCATTAGGGAAATCTCTGAGGGTTCCCCTTAACTTGTTTATTTGTGTTTAATGTTGTATATTTATATATCTGCTTATCTGTATATTGTTTCTGCTTTGGAATTTTTACTTTTGTGTGGTGAGATAAGTCCTACACCCAAACTTGAGTGCACTTATGATAGAAATGTGATATACTCAAGAAGGCTTATAGCGAGTTGATTCCCGACCAAGATGACTTGAGAAATCACCACTCAGTTGAGGCCCTCTTGAGAATAGTACTGTTGAATGAGTATTCATGAAAACACTTACTACTTTCGACCTAGGAGCCTGTGATGTTGAGAACCTTTAGTTACCCTTAACTCAACTTGGCCTTCTTAGGACGTAGTGTGATGACTATGAGGGAGTAGTCCCAAAGTAGTTGATACACGATACTACACTCAAAAGAGGTTCTCTTAAGAATATTATTAACTACCAAGTATTTTGGAAATTGATAATATTCAAAAGATGGGCTAATAACTTTGGGAACCTTTTAGAGCCTTTGTTCTGTAGGTACAATAAACCCTTAGTACACACCATTTGGGATGGGTAAACCCTTTACTCCATGCTCGTTGAATTTCAAACCTAGTCTTTGTTTGTTTAATGTTATGTATATGTGTTTATGTGGATCTTTGTTAGCTTGTGTTTGTGCATTCCTGCATTCATAAGCATCATTTGTATAAAAGTTTCATGGAATTCAGAGTTTTTGTTTGCGAATATCACAGGATCATTATGGATTGCAAAAGGAAAAATACTTTGAAGTATGCTTTCAAGAGTCTTAAACTGGATGACCTAAGGGAGTTATCAGCTTTGGTTAAAGATCAAGAAAAGTTCAAAGACAAGTATGGGAAGATATTATCATTATTGAATATTAAGGTGGACAATGGACTTCTTTCTACATTACTCCAATTCTATGATCTGATTTATCATTGCTTCACTTTCCCAAACTATCAGCTAGTACTTACATTGGAAGAGTATTCTCAGTTGGTTGGTTTGCCTATCCTGGTGAGTCTCCATTTCCTTTTCTGGAGAAGGACCCTAAAGAGCGGGACATTTCCAAGGCTATACATGTGAAATTATCTGACATTAAAGCTAATATGACTACTAAAGGTGGAGTTTTTGGATTAACCATAGATTTTCTGATCGGAAAAGCCTAATATTACGCCAATCATCTGAGCATGGATGCATTTGAGGTTATTCTCACTTTACTTATCTACGGAGTGTTTCTTTTCTCAAGCTTTGAAGGATTTGTTGACCTTAATTCTATCAAGGTCTTCTTGAAGAATAATCTAGTACCAACCTTGCTAGCTAATGCTTATCATTCAGTTCATCTTAGAAATTTTCATGGTGGAGGAATGATTACGAGTTGTGTACCCTTATTGTACAAGTGGTTTATTTTGCACTTTCTCAAGACTGGCTCCTTTTGGGATCTCAATAAAGGTCGTTGGTCACAAAAGGTTATGGATCCTACCCACTCGGATATTGATTGGTACAACCACGTTTACGATGGGATACTGATCATTGACAGTTGTGGAGATTTCGCTAATGTGCCTCTCCTTAGTACTAAATGAGGAATTAGTTACAATCCTATTTTGGCTCGCCATCAGCTAGGGTACCCTTTGAAAGATAAACCCAAGAGTGCTCATGTGGAAAGCATTTTCTTCAATGATGAGGAAGATAATAAAGAGCTCTAGGAGAAGATTGTGATTGCATGACGTCATCTGCACAAAAGAGGAAAGGAAAGTTTAGGAAAGCCTAAATGTGTTTCTCTGGAACCTTATCTCCAATGGGTCCGAGATAGGGCTATCAAGTTGAAGATGCCTTATACCCGAAAAGATCCCATGCCTCTAAAGAAGGAACCCGTTCTAATCTTCATGTCTGAAGAAGAAGAGTTAAAGATCACTCTGAGCAAAGCACAACAGGAAGGAGATGCTTAGAAGAATAAGTATCAAGTGGTCGTTGAAGAGAATGCTGAACTCCAGAGACAACTATAGCTGAAGAGTGAAGAGGTACTTTCTTGTAAGAAGAGAAAAGTACAAGAGGATTTATTCTCCTTTAGCCCTCAGTCGACTCCTTGGAAGCTGATCGTAGACAAGCTTATCCTTGAGAAGACTCAGCTGAAAGAGAAGATCAAGGAGCTTAACACATGACTTTCTTAGGACTTTATTAGCTTTTATTTAGCTGTTATTTTTAAGGCTCTTTTAAGAAGTACTTTTATTTGTAATCCTTTATTGACCAATAAATGAGTTTCTTTTGGTATCCTGTGACGTTTGTAAATACTCGAATTCCATGAAACCTTTTGCATTCACATTTCTGCATTTTGTTTTTTCTAACCCTTCAAGGAACTAAAATTGTTTTGCAGACATTGTGAAAATGGATTTTGGAAGAAGAGGAACGTTGAAGTACACCTTCAAGAGTCCGAAGCTTGAAAACCTAAGGGAACTAGGAAGTCTAATTGAGAATCGTTTGACCTTCTCGAATGAATATGGAGGAATCTTCCCGCTATTCAGACTCAAGATGATTGATGGGTTGCTAGATACACTCGTCCAATTCTATGATCCTTTGTACCATTGCTTCACGTTTCTGGATTACCAATTGATGCTTACTCTAGAGGAGTATTCCGCTTTAATGGGATTGTCGGTCACGTCTCGACCTCCTTTCTCTGGATCAGAAGACACGCTAAGTGATTAGGATATTGCAACCACCATACACCTGAGTTTGTCTGATTTTTAAACTCACATGACTACTAAGGAAGGGTTCCTTGGATTACCTACTGAATTCCTGATAGAGAAGATTCATTATCACGTCGATAAGAAGAATACTAAAGTTCTTGAAGCCACCTTTGCGCTATTGGCCTATGGGATTTTCCTATTCCCAAACATTGACGACTTCGTTAATATGAATGCCATCAAGATCTTCATACTCAAGAATCATGTTCCCACCTTGCTGGCTGAAACATATCATTCCATTCACTTAAAGAATTCTGAATGAGGGGGAGCATATAACTTGTTGCATTGCTCTTCTTTACAAGTGGTTTATTTTTCACTTGTCAAGGTTTACAGCCATCTGGGATCTGAAGGATGTGCCTTGTTGGTCGAAGATAGTCATGTTACTCACCCACTCTGACGTCATGTGGTATGACCTTATGTATGGTAGAGTAAGGATGATTAATAGTTGCGATGATTTCCCCAACACACCTCTTCTTGGCACGAAGGGATTTATCATCTACAACTCTATTTTGGCTCGTCGACAACTCGAGTATCCAATGAAGAAGAAGCCAGACCAAACCCTTTTGGAAGGAATTTTTCTCAAGAAAGGAGAAAATCTAGAACTTAAAGCTAGGATTGTGCATGCCTGGTGCACATTAATAGAAAAGGAATGACTACATTAGGATATCCTAACCTTATCTACGCTGGGTGCGAGAAAGGGATTTTGAGCTAAGGGTTCCTTATCCTCATCATGAACCCATGTTGCTGAATCTTTATGACTATGCCTGGACTGTTACAAGTGGAGAAGGAAAACCGAAAAGTGCATTGGACAAGGTTGAAAAAGAAAAGGATGCTTGGAAGAACAAGTATTTCATCCTCAGTAAGGAGAACGAAGAACTTCTGAAACTTCAACAACAAAAGAATAAAGAAGAATCTTCTAAGTAGAGAAAAGTGCAAGAGGATTTATTTTCCTCTCGCGCGTCATCAGGATCAGCTGCTAGCTTTGGTCTTCTGTGGCTTGGAAGCAGTACATGGACAAGCTCATTCTTGAAAAAGCGAATATGCAAGAGCGGATCAACCAGCTTATGAAAGAACTTCATGGAAATAAATGGTCGTAGTCAAGAAGATTAGACTCCTAGTTTCCTTTACTTTGTTTTCTATACTTTTGATTATGACGTATTGGCTCTTGAAGGAGTATTGTTCGCTTTGTAAATATTTCCAGTTTAATTAATAAAACAAGCTTTTTGATTATTTAGAACTCCTATTATAATGTTTGCAAATATACTTTTTGAGTTCTTTGAAGTTTCATTTGCATTTGTGCATGTGCATTTGCATTAGCATGGTATTTGCATTACAGGTTCTTACTCTTGCTTCATCTTCACAGGCAAGTTGAATCATCAATATAACACTTGGTCCAGCTATCATCGAAGAATGGATCAACTAGGACAAGAGAACAGAGTGCTCCATGATGAGGTCACAACCTTGAGGGAAAGTTTGGAAAGGCTCAACAGATTGGTGGAAGTGTTGACGGCTGGTCAGAATCAGTCGTCTTATAATTCTCAAGAGAACGTCCAGAGGACTGTTATTTCTAAAATCATATATGCATCAATGTTAGTGGTTTCCGCAAATAATGAACTTCCATACAGTATGCCTCCAGGTATCCCGTGGGGGATTCCTTTCTTCTTCACTCCAGCTGGATACTGTCCACCGGTCCCTGTAGTTCCTGCTACAACTACCGTGACTATAATTCCTACTGTGACTGCTATTCTTGCTACAACTGTTGTGATTTCTATGCCACCGAATTATGTGAATGCTACTCCCTACGCCCTAGAAGAACAAGTGTACCATGGTACGCCTAGTGAAATTGTGGGATTTGATGAGAGAATGGATGAATTCCAGGACAAATTCTCAGAAATTCAGAAAGAGCTTAAAGCCCTTCGTGGGAAATAATAATTTGGGAAGAGTGCTTCTGACCTCTACTTGGTTCCAAATGTCAAGGTTCCTCCTAAGTTCAAGGTTCCAAACTTTGAGAAATATAAAGGTAACTCCTGTCTGCAAAGTAACCTTGTCACGTATGCCCAAAAAATGTCTGCACAAACTAATAATAGTCAACTGTTTATTAATTATTTCTAAGATAGTTTGACTGGTGCAGCTCTTAAGTGTTATATGGGGATGAATGGTATGAAGATTCATGCTTTCAACGACCTATGTGAAGCTTTCATCAGACATTATAAGTACAATGTTGACATGGCACCCGATAGGGATCAGCTGAGGGCTATGACCCAATGAGACAAAGAGAATTTCAAAGAGTACGCCCAACGCTGGCGTGAAGTGGCCGCTCAAGTTACATTGCCTTTGGAAGAAAAAGAGATGACCATGTTATTTTTGAAAACCTTGAGTTCATTTTTCTATGAAAGAATGGTGGACAGTGCACCCAGTGATTTCACCGAAATGGTGAACATGGGGATGCATTTAGAAGAATGGGTATGTGAAGGTAGATTGGCTAAAGAAGGAAGTACTCCAAACAACACGAAGAAATATGGAAGTAACTTTGTAAAGAAGAAAGAGCAAGATGTGCATGTTGTGCATCAATGTCTACCGAAAAGAAGATATCAACAATCTCAACATGTTGCTGATGTGACACTAGTCACCAATACCCCGACCTATCGGTCATAATTCGCATAACTGTATTAACCACCTTAGGCTCTACAAGCTCCACAACAACATTGTCAACAAGATCAATATTCTCCTCAACAGAATCGACCACAGTTCAACAACTAAGGTCGTGTGCAGAGAAACCTGAATTTTGATCCTATTCCCATGTCCTATGCAGAATTATTCCCAGCCTTGTTGCATAAGGGGAACATCCAGACCAAGGCTCCATCGGAGGTACCTAAAAGTCTTCCTTAGTGGTATAGAGCAGATCAATTTTGTCCATATCACTAGGGTGCACTAGGCCACAATATTGAGAATTGTTATGGACTGAAGGCCGATGTCCAGATATTGGTTAAATGTGGAATTCTATCTTTTAAAGATTCTAATCCCAATGTACAAGACAATCCTCTACCACAATATGGTTCAGCTACCGTAAACATGGTTCAGGGATGTCCGGGAAAGTATGATGTGTTTGACTTGAAGTATATTCGAGAATCCTTAGTCAGAATGCATGGTGGTTTGACCAAAATGGTTTTCTTCAGTCATGAGCGTCACAACTATGCTGCTTATTTTGTTTGTTCAGTGAACTCTCGAGGATGTTGCCTTGTGAGAGAAGATATTCAAGACTTGTTGGATATGATGGTTATTACGGTCATGTATGATAGAGATCCATCTCCTATGGATAAAGACGAAGAAGTGTTCGTTATAGTGCCCCACTTCAAGGAAGTAGAACATATTGAAATCACTTATAACAGCAGGAAGCCTTATGTAACTCCTATGATCATTAATGTGCCAGGTCCAGTCCCTCATGCCTCCAATAGGGTGGTTCCGTACAAATATAACGCCACAATGTTAGAGAACGAAAAAGAGGTGCCTCTACTTGTTTTACAATCAGTTGTTAACATTGCATACATTAACAGATTAACTAGAAGTGGTCGAGTTTATTCCTTAACACCTCCGAAAGATAAATGAATTTTGTTTGAACAACTAATTATGAAGGATTCGACTTTGGGGCAGTCCAGTGAGGCTGATTCTTCTTCCAAACCTGATGAATTTTTGAAGCTGATCAAAAGAAGCGAATATAAAGTTGTGGATCAATTGCTGCAGACTCCTTCCAAGAATTGAACCTGATGAGTTTTTTATTCTTGAAGCCACCTTTCTTGGAGAGTTTTGGACAGTCCGTCTTAATATGGCCTTGTTTACCATATTCATAACAAGTGACATCGGGTGTTGAAGTAGAAGCCTCATTTTTCCTAAAATATTGCTTTCTTTTTGCATAATTGAAAGATTTATCATTTTTATTAAATAACTTACCAAGTCTCTTCACAAGAAGCATAAATTTCTCATCTTCTTCAGGAGCATCATCTTTTTCTTCTTTTGACTCGATTTTTAAAGCGATTCTTTTGGATTTATTTTTTTGATGTTCATGTTTTTCTAGTATTCCAAGATCTAGTTCATGTTCTTGGAGTTTCCCGAACAATGATGCGGGCGTCATAGTTGAAAGGCTTTTCTTCTCAGATATTCTTGTCACTTTAGGTTTCCATTCCCTAGTTAATGATCTAAGAACTTTAAGATTCAATTCATCAATAGAAAACGTCTTACCAAGAACGATCGAATGATTTGTTAAATGCATGAATCTTTTTTGCAAACCGATGATGGATTCTCCGGGCTGCATTCAAAATATTTCCTATTCTTGACAGAAGGTATTCAATCTTGACCTTTTAACTTGAGCGGTTCCTTCATGAGTTTTCACCAAAGTGTCTCAAATTTCTTTTGCGGATTTACATTAAAATATATGGAAGAATTCATCCATACTTAGTGCGCTTTGTAGTATATTGATGGCTTTCTATTCATTAAGGACTTCCTTTTTATCATCTTCATCATAAGAACTTTTAATCTTTGGAGTTCTGACACCATATAAGACACTAACTAGTTCATATGGGCCACTTTCGACAGTTTTCCAAATTCCTTCTCATTGTGATTCTAAATGACCCTTCATGCGTATTTTCTAGAAATCAAAATACTCGCCAGAAAATAGTGGGAGTTTTTTGCTACTACCACCATCCTTGAAAACCGGATTAGCGCTTGTAGAAGTCACACTGGATCTTGTAGAAACATGTTACCTATAACCTGCTCTGATACCAATTGTAAATAGAGTTTGCACCTAGGGGGTGAATTAGGTACTTTGAAATTTTTCTAGTTTTTAACTTATGTTTTCTTATTTTTCCTATTTAGATTCTAAGTGTTGAAAGCGATAAAGTGCAGAAAGATAAAGAACACCGAGAAATATCCTGGTTCTCCTCACAGTCCGAGAGTACTCCAGTCCCCTTTCAACATGAAAGAGATTTTACTATTGTTAGGACTTATACAATACTATCATATTATTCCTATACATACACTGTCAAAAACCACCAAGAACGATGCTCTTGGATTTAAAACACACTTATTTCCAACAATCCTAGACAATAAGTAAAGGCCTCTACAAGAAGATATAATCCACCTTCATATAGATCTCTTATAGTACCAAACAATCCTTGATACTAAGGAACTTGTAACAATTACAATAGATTTAAATAAATGAAGTTTGTATAATTCTTTAAGACATATAACAAAGCCTTATTCTATTTCAAGTATGAAGATTCAAGACAAATTCTCTCTAAGTGCTCAAGATACTTTTATGATAATAATGTGAAAATGTATTTCAAAAAAATTATCTAAGTATAAAAGTTGTGTGAAAAATAAATGTAGAGAGATTTTAATATTTGTATGAAAAAGGTGAGTGAAAAATGAAAAATTTGAAATAAATTTATAGTGATGAAATCAACCATTCAAAAGTCATGACAAAGGTTAGAGAAATTTTGAAATTTAATAAGAGAAATGATGTAAGAGATGTCGTGAAAAAATATGATGAAAATGTGCATTCAAACAAAACATTTTCCAGTTATGCCACAGTACTTGTTAAGTTGATCAAACAGATACTTGACCTAACAAGTTCACAACATTTTTCAAATCTTAAATTTCAAATACTGGTTCAAACCGGTGCGAATTGTGGTGGGTTTTTTGTGCTCTTACGATGGTTTCAAAAGCCATAATTGACCAAAAACAGAATGTTTGAAAAAACTGAAAGTTGAAAAATTATCTAAGTATTTGAATCAATCTTATGCAACATTTATTGATTTATCCAAGTCAATAGATTATATTTGAAAGTGATTTAGTATTGTTCAAACATGAAAAATTAATTTTCATAATAAATATTTTGAGCACTAAGAATGTTTTAGTCAATAATTTCATATACCTAAAAGTTTGATCAATTCAATCTTGTAAGTGTAGTCAAGTCTTATGCATTTCTTCTTTTTCCTTCTTTGATCATATCATTGTTGAGTTTGTCTTCATCAATGGGCTTGTCTTCATCAAAATAAATTGGAAGCTTGTCTTCATACTATCAATATCAAAGGTTCATCATCAGAATTTGTTCTAGCTATGTTGGCTTATTCACCTTTGCTTAACTTGTTTGACCAATAATCAACAACAAAATTACCAAACTTGTTGCAACTATAGGATTGGACCTTCCTCTTGTCAAACATCTCATTTCCCTTCCGAACATTCTGATATTTTTATAAGAATTAGAGAGTTCTGACTTCTGAACACCACAACCATACTTCTTCTTGTTCTCTAACCATGCTTGCTTCTGGTTCTTCTTGCCAGAAGAAGCTTTCAGAGAATGTTCTAACTCTTGTTCAAAGTTTCTTTCAGTCAGACGCAACTCTTGTGTCTCTAAACTACTATAAAGCTCTTCAATTCTCATGATGCATGTATCTTTAGAGTGTTATATGGATACACCTATGTGTTGCACCCCAAAATTTGACCAACAATTATTTATTCATTGAGTGTTTGAAAGTGGATACCTTCATCAGAAAGTTCAAGAGATCCTCAGAAGAAATGGGTTGAAACCAGGGTTGTGTGCTTCATAGCTTGAGAGTTGTGGGTGCCCCTCAGATGGTTCTGAGACTTTGAGAATGAATTTGATGTTTTGGGAAAGTGTATGAGATGTCTTGACAGCCTTCATGAAGCCCAGAGAAGTCATTATGCAAGAGTTCAGAAGATTCAACCATGAATGATAGAATTAGGGTTTTGACTGGGTCAACCCTAGGATAACTGAAGATTTGGAGAAGGTTGAGACTCAATCCAAGGGCCATGAGATCATGGAATGATGCATAGAGATGATATAAAGATGATTCCTAGGCCAACTCATCATGAGTGAGGAGTTTGAGAAGTTTCAAGTCAGGGTCCCCAAGGATTGTCAGTGAAAAACCCTAATTTGATCCTTATCTTCCAGGCAGTTTTAGCTCAAGATGTGATTGATATCTCACCTTCCCCATAACATTAATGTTGTAGAGCTTGTTCTAAGCTTTAATTTGAGTGGTGGAAGTCCTTGATAGGAGTTACAGAGCCCAAGTTATGGTTTTGACAAATTACAGGTCAGCAGAGGTGTGTGAATCTGGGTCCTTGAAAGTCACCCAACTTGCAGACAACTTTTGCCCTAGTAGGGTGATTCCTATGGCTTCTTGGTCAACATGAATGTTGAAGAGCATCTTCTTAGCTTTAATTTGAGTGGTAGAAGTCCTTGATTGGATTTGTGGAACTCAACTTATGGTTTGAACAAGACAGGGGTATTTTGGTCATTTGTCAGTTATAGGTCATTTTAGCCAATGCCTAAAACTCCTATCTCCAAGCCTCAAATGGAAAAACTCAAAACATGAAAGTTGTTCAAAATGTGATTTTAAGTCTAGAAAGAAGGTCACAAGTTGTTGGAAAAGCTCATAGCATGAGGTTGCATGATTGGTCAAAAATGAACTAAAAATGGCATATAAGTTTGAAAAGTTGAATTTGAAAATTGATTTGGAAGATCCACAAATCCAAAATAGGTCATCCAATATATCATTTTGATTGGAAAAATCATTTTGAGAACATTGGTTTAGCTAGAATTTTTATTTGAAGCTTTAAAATGGGTGATGCTTTGAAAAGTTGTTACTTGAAAAAGAAGGCAATGTTGAAAAACCTTACACAAGCCAAAGATGAGCTTGTTTTTCACTCATCCCTTCTCAATATCTCATGAAAAGATATTTTAAGACCAAATGGTAAGGCATGAAGCATGGGATATGAGATTTCCAACTTGTCATCACATGAGATT
This sequence comes from Lathyrus sativus, assembly GCA_963859935.3. Lineage (NCBI taxonomy): Eukaryota > Viridiplantae > Streptophyta > Magnoliopsida > Fabales > Fabaceae > Lathyrus > Lathyrus sativus. The sequence continues at coordinate 657,972,197 of OZ012741.1, read as the reverse complement.
TTCAAGAAACTTCCACCATATTCTAGATGAATCTAGAAGCATCTAATGATCATTATAAAAAGAAGGCCATGAAGAGAGTTCAAGGTTGGTGATAAAGAGGATTCAGAGGGGAGAGAGAGAGAGAAGCATCCATTGAAGCACTTCCTTCAACTTCAAGCAACTCTGAATTTCATCCACTACAAGCATTCTCCTTCCATACAAGTGCAAACAGAAGCTTGCTCACCCCCTAAGGATCACATTTCAGCCATTACAAGCTCTGAATCCACCCACACGAGTTCCCTCCACACCTCTTTGACAGGTTCCTTTTCTTCTCTCTATCTCCTAAATTATGCAGTCTTAGATAGCTTTCTAGGTAGATAATTGATGCACTAGGGTAGATGACTCTTTCCCATGAATTAGGGCACGATCTGTGAAGGTTCATAGCAGAGCCAAGAATCTTTGATCTTCAAGATTTAGTTAGTTTGTTAGTTTTAACGAGTAAAGATTGGTTTAGAATCCTTAGGCTAACTTGTAGAAGCTCTGTAAACCATTAGATTGAAGCTTAGTGAAGGTTGATACCAGTTGATAACAAGTGATGTTTAGTTGGACCATGACATTGAAGTCCTCTGTTGGAATTATTGAGGATGAATTAGGGAAATCCACGCGTACCATCTTGTTCCTCTCATTGAGTACTACAATTTTCATTTTTGAATCGTGTTAAATCATGGCGTGTGGAGAGAGAATCAGGGATTGGAAGATGAGTGCATGGAGGAGAGGGTTTCTGAAAACCCTAGATATGTTTGGGACGATGAAGGTGGTCCATTGGATTAGTTTCCAAGTCTGACTTGTTCACCTCATCGCACGGCCGTGATTGAATCTGAGAAAGGGAGGGAAAGATTCAAAAGAATGAAACGCGGTCGTTTCATTTAAGCGCGTTCTGGGCTTATCTCGCTATCCACACCCCCCCTATTTCTGGCCCATCTGATTTGAACTAGCGCCTATTGCTATTCCAACCCCCCTCCCCTTTTAATTGATTTAATTTCTTTTATATTGTTTTAATATTTTTCTTGTCTTTGAAAATTCATTAAAAATTGATAAATAACTCTTTTTTGGCCATTCTTTTTTCTATGATTAGATGATTTTGTGTAGAAAAATATAAAAATAAAAATGGAATTTTATTTTTAATGTGGAATTTTTAGTGATATTTTCTTTAATATAGTGTATTTTCCTTATTTTAGTTGATACATGATTTTGCAAGAATTGTTTTGAGACCTTCCCTTAGGGTTTTTTTATCCATTCTTTTTTGTGCAATTAGATGATGAATCATAGTTCCCCATAGGATTTTTTCTATAATTTTAGAATTAAATTTTGATTAGTTTAATTAGGGTAGACTTAGGGTATCCTAATTAGGGTTTAGGTTGTGCTTAGGTGAAGAATTCACTTTCTTTGATTGAGTTTTGTCTTGATTTTTAGGTAGAGGCCTATGTAGATGTTATGAATAGACTTTGTAGACCCTTGTGAATAATTGTTAGATTTTTCCCCATTAGTTTAATATTTTTAGGTATTTTCTGAAGTTGCCTGTTGATTTTGTCTGCCCTGTGGTTATCTGTTCATCTTTGGGGTTCATTGTGGGGAATTTGTTGTGGGGCTTGTGTTGCCTTGAAGACCTTGATGGAGAGCATCATGAAGTGAAGATTGTAGATCAAGATTCAGGGACCCAGAGCTTGGCTTGTCCCCTGTCTGTGAGGTTTGAGAGCCTGAAGTTTGAAGGAAGTTCATGGTACTTTCCTGAGGAAGGCACTATGAATGACTTTCATTCTTTCTTCTCACCTCTTTCTTAAGTGTCCAATGATGTTGGAGCCAACTTGTGAGTTTAATTTCTCCTGAGGAGGAATATAAACTGATCACCTATTGTTGAGCCACATGGGATACAACTCCTAAGTGAAAGCCTCCTAGTACTTTCCTGAGGAAGGTCCTATGGGTCTATTCACTTAGTTCCATTAGTTTGTCTAGGATTTCTCAAGTATCCAATGATGTTGGAGCCAACTTGTGAGTTTAATTTCTCCTGAGGAGGAATATAAACTGATCACATGTTGTTGAGCCACATGGGATACAACTCCTAAGTGGAAGCCTCCTAGTACTTTCCTGAGGAAGGTCCTATGGGTCTATTCACTTAGTTCCACTAGTTCAGATAGGATTTCCTAAGTATCCAGTGATGTTGGAGCCTGCTTGTGAGTTTAATTTCTCCTGAGGAGGAATATAAACTGATCACAGTGGTTGAGCCACATAGGGTATGACTCCTGAGTATACACCTCCTAGTGCTTTCCTGAGGAAGACACTATGAGTCTGCTTGCTTAGCTCCCTTTCTTTGGTAAGCTTGTTCTGAAGCTTGAAGACTGGGATTGATTCTTTTGTTTAGGGTTTTGTTTTAGTGCTTAGATTTGATTCAGATTCTGTGATTAGGGTTAGAATTAGAGAGTAGATTCTTTCTTTCTCAAGCATGTGTGTCTTGTTTGCCTGTTGGCACTTCATTTCCCCTATTTGTTCATTGCTTGATAGTATGTTGTTTATCTTCAGTATGATTGCTGTTGTTTCATGACTGGCTTGAGGTCGAGACGGGCTTGTGGAGGCTGACACCCCACACACATTTCCTCCCTCACTTGCATTGCATGCATTTTACTGTTAAAGCTGATGTTTTTGTCTGTCTTGGTGTATCACTGACATGATCCCTTAGGACTCTCATTTCCTTTGATGAGGATTTGATGATAGACTTTTAGGTTGAAACTTATGCATGATAACATCTAGGAGTTCCCTGTTCAAACCTCAACCATAGGATGAATCCATGGCATGATAACAGTAGGACTTGATAGTCTCCCTCCTAGTTGAGCCATTCAACCCGTAGTCCCGAACTACGTTTGCTCTGATCTTTCATACCAGATGAAAGTACGTAGGCATAGGATGCGATATCCTAGCGAGCAACTTTCCCCACCTTTCCCCGTAGTAAGCCGAACTACGTTGACTCTGATTTCTCATTCTCTGATGAGAATACGTAGGCATAAAGCGCGATGCTTTGCCGAGTCATTTTTCTTTTCTTTTTCAGCCAGCCTTGATAGGTAGATAGATTATAACCAACCCGTCCAAGTAAACAAACAAGCGAGGATCCCGTCGAGTACGACGGACGTGAGGGGTGCTAATACCTTCCCCTTGCGTAACCGACTCCCGAACCCAGACAATGGTTGCGACGACCTTGTCTTACCCTTTTTTGTCAGGTTTTTCCGATCGTTTCCTTTCCCGCTCTGAGGGATAAATAACGAAAGGTGGCGACTCTTCTGTTTTGCCGGCACCTTATTTTCGCGCAAGCGACAGCTGGCGACTCTGCTGGGGAACTATAGCATCTAGGGACTTTTCCCATCCCTTATGCTGGGACCGTTTCCCATCCCCTACGCGAGTCAATCCTATCGTTTGTGTGTTTGCTTGTTGGGTTGCGTTTATTTATCGCATCTTTACTTCCCGCATTTTATTTCCCGCATTTTATTTCCAGTTTGATATGATTATCTGTGCTGCTGTGGGAGAGGGATGTTACTGTGAGTGAGAAGCCGGACCTGGGCTTGAGTACACACCTAGATATAGTTGCGGAGAAGTAGTAGACGAACCTGTCTGCTGAGCAGGCACAGTTCCCTACGAAAATCTGCGCTCAGACGAGATTCTTGCAGAGGTGCTCCTTTCCGGTCCTGAGGATCTGAGGGGAGTCCAGACGTGAGGATTGTCGACTCTGGGGACCGATCATTTGGAAGTCAGCTAAGAGAGGCCTCTTCATGACTTGACGATGCCACTCCTTCTGGGAATCGTATTGTCACTCATGAAAGTCTGTGACGCTGACAACCGCATAGGATGCCGTACCTTTGTCCGTGGATTAGGTCCATCATACCTGTGAGTGGGGTTGGGATATTGCAGGAAACTTTGACCTCCAGACTACCTGGTTTTCTTGACAGTGAATCAGTTATGTTGGGTTCTCAGTTGCAGAGATGTTCTTGATAGAGCAAGGGTTTGATCAGAGGATTTTATCATCAGGTGTTTGTCTGTTCCTGATAGAGCAGGTTCCGATCAGAGTATTGTTATCAGAGGTTTGTTCTGGATGGAGCAGATTTTTGAGTGGGGTCTGAGGATCTCGTCAGCGGTTGTTATTTTGTTCTTGATAGGGCAGATTTTGAGTGGGGTTTGAAGATCTCATCAGCAGCTGTGTGTTTGTTCTAGAGAGGGCAGATTTGTGATTTGGGGTCCGAAGACTTCATCAACAGATATTCCTTGATCTTGCATCCGGGGTCTTTATTATCAGGCCTTCGTTCTTGTCAGGGCAGAATGCTGATCTCGATCCTATCAGATGGTTATTCACAGCAGATCAGATCAGTGGTTTTACACCGGGGTTTCCTTCTCATCAGCGACTGTTGACATCGAATCTCCACAGCAGCCACCTGGATATATTGTTGCATACCTGCATTTTGCATTAGCTTGCATAATCATTCCATTAGCGTGTGTCTGTGACAGGTACCGTTTCCCCGATCCAGGATCTCTCGCCTTTTATTGTGTTACTGCAGCCTCTCTCAGGAAGACTGATGCGTATGGGTTCTCGGTCCTTGATGTGTCGAATCTGACTATTGCTATGTGAGGTTACTATTTCCATGATTGGGCCCAGATTCCTCTCCTTATTATTGTCAGCAGGTGCCAGGATCGGGGAAAATCTCTCAAGCACACAGACACACGCATGCATCTGCATAAAGCATTTTTGCATGACATACATTCTGTTACCTTTTCCTAACCCTTGATGTTGACAGGTTTTTCAGGTACTCAGGCTCCGAGCTGCTTTCGATCTCCAGGATTGATCAAAGATTCATCCACCGCTACTCAACTCGCGCCAATCAAACGAGAATCATGGACCAGGTACAGTCAGATGTTCAAGAGCTTCGTGAACGGATGGATCGTTTTATGGAGCTGATGCAAGTAGTTGCGAATGGGCAAGACCAGCTTCGTACTTTGGTTCAACCTCTCATCTCCAGGGTTGACAGTAATGGAATACTTCACGGCGGGGCCGTGCCCACTCCTCCTCAAGGGGATACTCCACAGAACGTTGTTCCTGCTGCCGGGGGCAACGGTAGTGCTAACGGCAATCTTATGACTAATCTCGGACTTAATGCGGCGGGCGCCGGCAATGGTGGTTTGGGAGCCAATGTTAACATGGGGCCGGTCAACGACAATGTTGGTGCAGGAAATATGGTGGTGCCTCAACCGTGGCTGGAGGACCATCAGGATGACATATTCTCTCAGAGAGGTGCGGAGGCTGAATTGACTGCTGAGGCTCGACTCAGGTTCAAGGCGCTGGAAGATAAAATGAGAGACATAGAAAATCAGAACGCATTGGGCGTTGACATGGCCAAACTCGGGTTGATTGCTGACTTTAAAGTACCTCACAAATTCAAGGTGCCTATCTTTGAGAAGTATAGGGGCACTACTTGTCCCCGTGTTCACCTCCGATCTTATTATAGAAAGATGTCCGCTTATTCTGACAATGAGAAGCTGCTGATGCACTTCTTTCAGGATAGTCTTTCTGGTCCATCGCTCGAATGGTATATGGGTTTGGAGCCCGCTGCTGTGCGCACCTGGAAAGATCTTGCAGAAGCGTTTGTTCTCCACTATCAATATAATAGCGACTTGGCTCCCAACCGAGTTCAGCTTCAGAATCTCTCGCAGCAGAGCAATGAAAGCTTCAAAGAGTACGCCCAGCGGTGGCGTGAATTGGCTGCTCGGGTTCAACCACCGATGGTTGAGCGTGAGTTGGTACAAATGTTCGTGGCTACCCTTCCTGGAGTCTATTATGAGAAGCTGATCAGTGGCATGTCCGGAACATTCTCGGCCCTCATCACTTTGGGCGAGCATGTCGAAAACGGTATAAAGATCGGAAAAATTCAGGGCGAGTTATCCTCAGCTGGAGGAGCTAGCAGGAAACCCTATACTGGCAAGCGTCGAGAGGGAGATGCCAGTGCTGTCACTAATGCTAGGAGAAAGGGCAAGGGCCCTCAGTCTCAGATCGCTAGCATAAACATCCCAGCTGCTCCCCCGCAGCCGCAGCAGCAGCCCCAGCAACAGAATAATCCGGGATATAAGAGATATCAGAACCGGGGTCCCCTGGCTAACCGTCATCTTGAAACTCCACCTATGCCGTATGCACAGCTTCTGCAGACGTTGCTTCAGCTCCAATTAGTTCATAAAAGGACAATGGCTCCCTTGACAGGGGCACCACCACCAGAGTATGATGCTAATGCTACTTGTGAATTTCATTCTGGGGCACCTGGCCATACGGTTGAGAATTGTAAAGCTTTTAAGCACAAAGTCCAGGACTTGGTCGACGCCAAGGTTATCAACTTTTCTGACAGCGTGCCCAACGTCACCAAAAATCCAATGCCTCATCATAGGGGGGGCGGAGTGAATGCTGTTATCACTGAAGAGAATTCAGACTTGCTGACTGATGTCAAAGATTTGAAGACGCCGTTGAGTTTTGTCAAGGCTAAGTTGCTGAAGAAGGGCTTCTTTCCTGGATGTGGAGAGCTATGTATGGCTTGTGCTACACTTCCTGATGGGTGTGAGCAGTTGATCGAAGGTATCCAAAGTCTGATGTCCGAGGGTATTTTGCAGTTCAGTCGGAGCGTTGGGAATGTGTCAGGGGAAGTCGTGCTGAAGCAGGCAGACGAAGTTGCTACCATTACTATTCCTCGTCACCTTATTACTATTTCTGCTCCCCGTCCGCCTTCTATCACCATCACCAGGGCCGGACCAATCCCATTCGAGAGTACCAATGCCGTTCCATGGCATTATGGCGCCGAAGTTTATTGTAATGGTCAGAAAATAGAGCTTGAGCCATCCAGATCGACTGCGCAGAATCTTACCGAAGTCAGTGGTATCACTAGAAGCGGAAGAGTGTTCGCACCGGCAGAGGTTGAAGCAGAGAAAGTGGTCCGAGCTGACGCTGTGGATAAAGGTAAAGGTAAAGCTGTTGAAGAGGTCCCTGCAGGGGCAGAGAAAGACTTGCTGGTTAAAGATGCTGAAGAGTTCATGCGACTAATCAGGAAGAGTGACTACAAAATTGTAGATCATCTTCATCAGACTCCGTCAAAGATCTCGATTCTTAACCTGTTGCTGTGTTCTGAGGCGCACCGCAATGCATTGCTGAAGGTATTGAATGCTGCATACGTGCCGCAGGAGATATCAGTGAATCAACTTGAGGAAGTAGTAGCCCATGTCAATGCTGGTAATGGGCTGGGATTTACAGATCTGGAGCTGACTCCCAAGGGAAGAGATCACAATAGCGCCTTGCACGTCTCAATAGAGTGCAGAGGCACGATTATGTCACATGTCCTAGTAGATACGGGCTCCTCGCTTAACGTGCTTCCGAAGAAGGCACTGATGAAGTTGGATACCCGTGGACTGCTGTGCACGCCCAGTGATCTGGTCGTGAAGGCCTTTGACGGAACCAAGCGCCACGTCTTCGGAGAATTGACCCTGCCAATTCAAGTTGGTCCAGAGACGTTTAATGCGGTTTTCTATATCATGGATATCATGCCCGCCTATAGTTGCCTCTTAGGTCGGCCGTGGATCCATTCTGCTGGTGCCGTGACGTCCACGCTGCATCAGAAGCTTAAATATGCTGTTGGGGGAAGCATAGTGACAGTCTGCGGTGAAGAGGACATCATGGTAAGCCACCTGTCGTCCTTTAAATACGTCGAAATGGATGGTGAGATCCATGAGACCCTTTGCCAAGCATTTGAAACCGTCAGGGTGAAGGAGGTAGCTCCCGTTGTTGCAGAGAAGCAAGAGTTGAACCTCTCATCGTTTAAGGAAGCTAGAGCTGTTGTCGAAGTTGGTTCCACCCCAGGCTGGGGGCATGTCTTGGATATACCAATCAAACAGGATAAGTTTGGATTAGGGTATTCTCCTGGAGCTGAAGCTTCATCTTCTTCTGGCAGTTCGTCTCATGGGAAAGGGCCGATCTTATTCACCAAGGGGGGAGTAATCTTCGAGAGTATCAACGCTACGTCGGAGGACAGCAGGGACAGTGATTGCGATCTTGATGCCTGGATTCAACCGAGCAAGCCAGGCGAGTGCCTCCACAATTGGACCATCAAGGAGATTATCAAGCTGACAAGTGAAGAGTAATGATTTGCTTTTTACAATCTTTGTACAACCCTATGCCCTGCCCGGGGCATAGTGGTTTTACTGTCAGGGCCTTGTTGGATTATGTGTATGCATTTTGTTAATAAATAAAAGGCGTTTTTCTTCGTAATCAAATATTGTGTTCTCTGTTATTCATGCTTTATGTTTGTTTCGAAAAACAGCAAAATGGCAACGAGGTTCGTGCTAACCTGCATATTCTTGCTTTAAACTTAACCCTTGTTATTGCAGGATCCACGTAACAGATGACATCGACTCTGGACCCTCTACGGCTCACTACGACTTTGATTGCCCGATCTATCAAGCCGAGGATGAGATTGATGAAGACGAAGACCTTCCGGAAGAGTTGGCCCGATTGTTGAGACAAGAGGAGAAGGTTATTCTGCCTCATGAAGAGGATATTGAGATCATAAATCTGGGTTCTGAGGAGCTCGTCAGAAATGTCAGAGTAGGGGCTGCGCTGCAGAATGATGTCAAGCATAGACTGGTCGAGATGCTTCGAGAGTATAGTGACGTCTTTGCTTGGTCATATGAGGATATGCCCGGACTTGACACTGATATCGTGGTTCATCGCTTGCCGTTGCGAGAAGATTGCCCTCCAGTCAAGCAGAAGCTCAGGAGGACGAGACCAGACATGGCTGTAAAAATCAAAGAAGAAGTCCAGAAGCAGTTGGACGCAGGGTTTCTAGCCGTTACCACTTACCCTCCGTGGGTCGCCAACATAGTGCCTGTACCGAAGAAGGACGGTAAGGTACGCATGTGCGTCGATTATCGGGATTTGAATAGGGAGAGCCCTAAGGATGATTTCCCTTTGCCTCATATCGATGTGTTGGTCGACAATACAGCCCAGTTTTCCGTGTTTTCGTTCATGGATGGCTTCTCCGGTTACAATCAGATTAAGATGGCGCCGGAGGACATGGAGAAAACGACGTTTATTACCCCCTGGGGCACGTTTTGCTACAAGGTAATGCCCTTCGGTCTGAAGAACGCAGGGGCCACTTACCAGCGAGCAATGGTAACTTTGTTTCATGATATGATTCATCATGAGATCGAGGTCTATGTTGATGACATGATTGCAAAGTCCCAAACGGAGGAGGAGCATCTGGTCAATTTGCTGAAGCTGTTTGAAAGGCTTAGGAAGTTCAGGTTGAGGCTGAATCCTAACAAGTGCACTTTCGGAGTGCGGTCCGGAAAGTTATTGGGGTTTATCGTTAGTGAACGAGGTATTGAAGTTGATCCTGCGAAGATAAAAGCTATCCAAGAGATGCCAACGCCGAAAACAGAAAGAGAAGTTCGTGGTTTCTTGGGCCGAATAAACTACATTGCAAGGTTTATCTCTCAGCTCACGGCCACTTGTGAACCGATGTTCAAGTTGTTAAAGAAAAATCAGGCGATTACTTGGAATGAGGATTGCCAGAAGGCATTCGATAAGATAAAGTAGTATCTTCAAGAACCTCCAATCTTGATACCCCCAGTGGCTGGACGGCCATTAATCATGTACTTGACAGTTCTGGAGAATAGTATGGGGTGTGTTCTCGGTCAACACGACGAGACGGGCAGAAAGGAGCATGCCATTTATTATTTGAGTAAAAAGTTCACTGAGTGTGAATCTCGATACTCGATGCTGGAGAAGACGTGTTGTGCATTAGCTTGGGCTGCCAAACGTCTACGACAGTATATGCTCAACCACACCACTATGCTAATTTCGAAGATGGATCCGATCAAGTACGTCTTCGAGAAGCAGGCTCTTTCGGGCAGGATTGCCAGGTGGCAGATGGTGTTGACAGAATATGATATTCAGTACGTCTCCCAGAAAGCCATTAAGGGGAGCGTATTGTCTGACTACCTTGCCGAACAGCCAATCGAAGACTATCAGCCGATGAAGTTCGAATTCCCTGACGAAGACATTATGTTTCTCAAAGCAAAGGATTGCGATGAGCCATTGCCCGATGAGGGGCCGGATAGGAAGTCTCAGTGGAAGTTGATATTCGACGGAGCGGTTAATTCCTATGGAAGTGGTATCGGGGCTATCATTACGACTCCTCACGGATCCCACATCCCGTTTACTGCAAGACTGACGTTTCCAGTTACCAACAACGAAGCCGAGTATGAAGCGTGTATTATGGGTCTAGAAGAGGCAATTGATTTGAGAATCAAGAATCTAGACATATATGGTGACTCAGCGCTTGTAATCAATCAGATCAAAGGGGAGTGGGAAACTCGTCAGGCGAATCTAGTGCCGTACATGAATTATGCCAGGAGGCTGCTTCCGTTCTTCGACCGAGTAGAACTTCATCATGTACCCCGGGCTGAAAATCAAATGGCTGATGCTTTAGCCACGTTGGCTTCAATGTATAAAGTCAATTATTGGAATGAGGCTCCAAGAATTGTGCTTTCGCGGCTTGATAGACCAGCGTTTGTGTTCGCAATCGAAGATGCCACTGACGGCAAGCCATGGTTCCACGACATCCAGACCTTCCTTATGAACAAGGAATATCCTGCGGGTGCGTCAACCCAGGATAAGAAGACTCTGAGGAGGTTATCTGGAAACTTTTACCTCAACCCTGATGGAGTGCTGTATAAGAGAAACCACGATCTCGTGCTACTCAGATGTGTAGATGAGAAGGAGGCAAGTATGCTCATGGAAGAAGTCCATGAGGGCACATTTGGTACGCACGCCGGCGGGCATGCCATGACGAGAAAGATCCTGAGAGCAGGATATTACTGGTTGACTATGGAGTCGGATTGCTTCAGATTCGCGAAGAAATGTCACAAATGCCAGATTTATGCTGATAAAGTTCATGTGCCGCCGTGCCCATTGAATGTCATGTCCTCCCCTTGGCCGTTCTCCATGTGGGGCATCGACATGATAGGCAAGATCGAGCCCACCGCGTCCAATGGTCATCGTTTCATTCTGGTAGCTATCGACTACTTCACCAAGTGGGTGGAGGCAGCCTCGTACGCTAATGTGACCAAGCAGGTGGTAGCTAAATTCATAAAGAGGGACATCATCTGTCGCTATGGAATTCCCGAGCGGATCATTACTGATAATGGTTCGAATTTGAATAATAAGATGATGAAGGAGCTGTGCCAGAGCTTCAAGATTGAACACCACAACTCGTCTCCTTACCGGCCGAAGATGAATGGCGCTGTTGAAGCGGCCAACAAGAACATCAAGAAGATTGTTCAGAAGATGGTTGTGACGTACAAAGATTGGCACGAGATGCTGCCGCTTGCCTTGCACGGTTATCGTACGACGGTGCGTACGTCGACCGGGGCAACTCCTTTCTCCTTGGTGTACGGTATGGAAGCTGTCCTGCCGTTAGAAGTGGAGATTCCCTCTTTGCGAGTTTTGGTTGATGTGAAACTTGATGAGGCAGAATGGGTTACGAATCGCCTGAACCAGCTCAGCCTGATGGACGAGAAGAGGTTAGCATCGATTGCATTTGGTCGCCTGTACCAAAGCCGAATGAAGAAAGCTTATGATAAGAAGGTGCGTCCTCGAAGCTTTCAGACGGGTGATCTCGTCCTGAAGAAGATTCTTCCGCCACACTCCGATCACCGGGGCAAGTGGACTCCGAATTACGAAGGGCCGTATGTCGTCAGCAAGGTCTTCTCAGGAGGAGCTTTGTTGTTATCCACGATGGATGGTGAAGATTTTGTATCCCCGGTGAACGCAGACGCAGTTAAAAAATACTTTGCTTGAAAGAGACCCGCTGGACAAAAAAGAAAGAGTCCAGGCAAAAAAGGGGCATCCCGGCGAACCAAAAACAGAATAAAAGGTTCGGGCAAAAATTAGGGATATATTGAAAAAATGTACACCCGCGAAGTCGAAAACCTACACTGGGCGGCTTCGGCAAAAAAGGGTATCCCGGTGAACTGAAAACCCGGAAGGGCGGTTCACGCAAAAGTTAGGGATTTAAATAAGCAAATGACTGCGTTCCGCGTATGGACTCTCATTGTTTAGTGGTTCGGAAGACCTGAGGGCCGTTTATCTGAATCAATCTCTTCCAAAGCTGAAGCATCGGAGAAGTATCAAAGTCGAGTGGGTCTTAGAGGGATCAACTCATGGTGTTCGTCTACGCCTCGATTGCCGACATTTGTATATACTGATGTATATTTATGTTTTCCTTTTGCGCGGCTTCCTCATCCCAGGAGCTTGCCTCTGTTGTAAAACATTTTTGCCCGTTCAGGGGTTCATCATCAATAAAATGCACATTATTCAGCAATCCTACTTGTCTGTTTAGCATTTATCTGTTTTGTTTGCGAATGAAAACGCCGATGTGTTTTTTGATAAAATGCGCATACATAAACTTGCGGGCCTAAGCCCATTGATTGTTGAAACAACTAATTAACTGAATATTGTCACGAGATAATAACCTGGATAGGCCCCTTTGAGGAGGGTATCTTGTCTGTTTGGTTGTGTTGTTGCAGGTGTAGCACTTGCCAGAAGGTGTGCCGTGCGTATTCCCGAGGCAGGAGGAGTCCTCCTTCCCCAGCAGAGTTCAGTAGTCTCTCCTCCGCAGAATCAGAATCAGAATAGTGAGCATTGATATGTCTTCCCCAGGTAGAGGTGATTCTCTTCCCCAAGCAGACGCATCCTGAAGGAATGTCACCTCATCGGCTGAGTCAAGCACCGAAGAATGATGTCGTCTTCCCCAGCACCGGGTCACAAGTGCAGAGTTCATAGAAATGTTTGGGTACTGGAGCTCGTGTTTTCCCCAGTAAAGTCATCGAAGCAAGTGTTTCCCCCGCACCGGGTCAAGTGCAGGATTCGCAAGAAGCTAGTCGTATACCGAAGTATGCAGTAACTGATGGTGCCAGACTGAAGTCTCCAGTAGAATTGAGATTCCTCACCAGAGTCAGGCTCTCTCCTGAAGTTCGATGATTCCCTCTTCTCCAGTAGAGTGTTGGAACGGCTGATGTTGTATTCCCTTGCAGAGTTGTACTCTCCCCCGAAGTCAGATGATTCCTTCTTCCCCGGCGAAATTGAATTTCCTCATCGGAGTTGCACTCTCCAGCGAAGTAGAATGATTTCCCTCCCCGGCTGAGTCCGCAGAAAAGCAGAATCCTTGGAAGTCGATCAGGTCATGATCGATGTTCCCCAGCAGAGCGTGGGGCAGCTAATGCTGTGTTTCCCCAGAATCGCACTCTCTCCATCGGAGCAGAATGATTTCTCCTTCCTCAGCCGAGTTTGCAGATGTCCAAGAGATCCGAATCCTCGGAAGTTGATCAGATCATGATTGATTTTTCCCCAGTGGAGTGTTGAGCAGCTGAAGTTGGTTCCCCACAGAGTTGTTATCCCCAGAAGAGTAGCCGAGACGGCCGCACAGTTCATTCTCGCGATTGATATCAGCAGATCCAAGTTCTCGTAGAGCTTCATCCCCTGCAGCAGTCAGCTGAAGTTGTTCCCCTGCAGCAGTTCGCGGAAGATCAATTCAGACAGAGCCTGATTGATATTGGCGTGTTCACGTTCTCCTCAGCAGGATGATTCCTCTACCTGAGTGGTTCTTTCTCCTTGACAGGAGGATTTCCCCCTTCGGCATTTATTTTGCTGACGGGATCGCATCATTGTGCATGATTGCATAGCATTGTGCATGATTGCATGGCACTTAGCATAAACGCATAGCATTTCCACTGTGTGGGGCATGACGCCGAAGCATACGCATCATAAGCATGCTCTAGGTCATTATCATCCTTGTTGAACAGGTGTACCACCAAAAGACCGGTTGCTCAGGACGATTCTTGATATTCTCCCTGGCAAGGTCGCCTTGAGATGATTCTTAAAGACCCCGGGGTAATCCCCACGGTCGCTCGCTCAAAATGATTTCTGAGATCCCCAGCAAAGTCTTCAGTTAGAGATGATTCTTGAATTCCTCAGCAAGGCCATGTGCTTAAGACGATTCTTAGTACCTCAGCGCAGCTTCCCGAGTGGTTCGCCTAGTATGATACTTGAGCTCCCCAATAGCGTCTCCAGCAAGAGTCGCCCAGGAAGATTCCAGGGACCCAACCAGAAGGTTTGTCCCAGAGAGGTTATCAGTTCAGGACGATTCTTGAAGATGCCCAACGGATCTGTTGGTTCAAGTTGATTCTTGAAGTCCTCAGCAGCATGATATGTCTGCTCCAACAACGATGTCTAATCTGAAGATGGATTTCGTAAGCGCCCGAAGGCGATATCAGAAGGTTCCTGTGAGTCCAGATTTCCGTGTTGAAGAATCAACGGGTGGCTGAAGACAAGGTTCCGGAGTTGTAGATACAACAGAGTGATTCGCGTGGGTCTGAAGACCAAGTCAGTTATCCTGAGGTGATGATTGAGTGCGATCAAGTGAATGATACGCCTTCTGATTGAAGTCGAAGATGTTTCTCCAGCGGTGACGCAGGGTACTTCGATCGTCCGACGGTGATGTCAGATTTGGTTCTCCAGCTAGTTGTTGAGCGGCTAGTGTTGCAGGATTCAAAGGTTTGTTCCCCGCAGAGTACTGTGTGCTCGTGCAGTTGGCAAATTTTCAGGTTTACCGGTATTCAATCGTCTCGCACCTTGATTGGATGAGAGCCGTTCGCTCCTCACCCAGTCAGGTTCGAGCCGTTTGAATAGGGGCAGCTGTTGCACCCCAAAATTTGACCAACAATTATTTATTCATTGAGTGTTTGAAAGTGGATACCTTCATCAGAAAGTTCAAGAGATCCTCAGAAGAAATGGGTTGAAACCAGGGTTGTGTGCTTCATAGCTTGAGAGTTGTGGGTGCCCCTCAGATGGTTCTGAGACTTTGAGAATGAATTTGATGTTTTGGGAAAGTGTATGAGATGTCTTGACAGCCTTCATGAAGCCCAGAGAAGTCATTATGCAAGAGTTCAGAAGATTCAACCATGAATGATAGAATTAGGGTTTTGACTGGGTCAACCCTAGGATAACTGAAGATTTGGAGAAGGTTGAGACTCAATCCAAGGGCCATGAGATCATGGAATGATGCATAGAGATGATATAAAGATGATTCCTAGGCCAACTCATCATGAGTGAGGAGTTTGAGAAGTTTCAAGTCAGGGTCCCCAAGGATTGTCAGTGAAAAACCCTAATTTGATCCTTATCTTCCAGGCAGTTTTAGCTCAAGATGTGATTGATATCTCACCTTCCCCATAACATGAATGTTGTAGAGCTTGTTCTAAGCTTTAATTTGAGTGGTGGAAGTCCTTGATAGGAGTTACAGAGCCCAAGTTATGGTTTTGACAAATTACAGGTCAGCAGAGGTGTGTGAATCTGGGTCCTTGAAAGTCACCCAACTTGCAGACAACTTTTGCCCTAGTAGGGTGATTCCTATGGCTTCTTGGTCAACATGAATGTTGAAGAGCATCTTCTTAGCTTTAATTTGAGTGGTAGAAGTCCTTGATTGGATTTGTGGAACTCAACTTATGGTTTGAACAAGACAGGGGTATTTTGGTCATTTGTCAGTTATAGGTCATTTTAGCCAATGCCTAAAACTCCTATCTCCAAGCCTCAAATGGAAAAACTCAAAACATGAAAGTTGTTCAAAATGTGATTTTAAGTCTAGAAAGAAGGTCACAAGTTGTTGGAAAAGCTCATAGCATGAGGTTGCATGATTGGTCAAAAATGAACTAAAAATGGCATATAAGTTTGAAAAGTTGAATTTGAAAATTGATTTGGAAGATCCACAAATCCAAAATAGGTCATCCAATATATCATTTTGATTGGAAAAATCATTTTGAGAACATTGGTTTAGCTAGAATTTTTATTTGAAGCTTTAAAATGGGTGATGCTTTGAAAAGTTGTTACTTGAAAAAGAAGGCAATGTTGAAAAACCTTACACAAGCCAAAGATGAGCTTGTTTTTCACTCATCCCTTCTCAATATCTCATGAAAAGATATTTTAAGACCAAATGGTAAGGCATGAAGCATGGGATATGAGATTTCCAACTTGTCATCACATGAGATTTTCAAGAAACTTCCACCATATTCTAGATGAATCTAGAAGCATCTAATGATCATTATAAAAAGAAGGCCATGAAGAGAGTTCAAGGTTGGTGATAAAGAGGATTCAGAGGGGAGAGAGAGAGAGAAGCATCCATTGAAGCACTTCCTTCAACTTCAAGCAACTCTGAATTTCATCCACTACAAGCATTCTCCTTCCATACAAGTGCAAACAGAAGCTTGCTCACCCCCTAAGGATCACATTTCAGCCATTACAAGCTCTGAATCCACCCACACGAGTTCCCTCCACACCTCTTTGACAGGTTCCTTTTCTTCTCTCTATCTCCTAAATTATGCAGTCTTAGATAGCTTTCTAGGTAGATAATTGATGCACTAGGGTAGATGACTCTTTCCCATGAATTAGGGCACGATCTGTGAAGGTTCATAGCAGAGCCAAGAATCTTTGATCTTCAAGATTTAGTTAGTTTGTTAGTTTTAACGAGTAAAGATTGGTTTAGAATCCTTAGGCTAACTTGTAGAAGCTCTGTAAACCATTAGATTGAAGCTTAGTGAAGGTTGATACCAGTTGATAACAAGTGATGTTTAGTTGGACCATGACATTGAAGTCCTCTGTTGGAATTATTGAGGATGAATTAGGGAAATCCACGCGTACCATCTTGTTCCTCTCATTGAGTACTACAATTTTCATTTTTGAATCGTGTTAAATCATGGCGTGTGGAGAGAGAATCAGGGATTGGAAGATGAGTGCATGGAGGAGAGGGTTTCTGAAAACCCTAGATATGTTTGGGACGATGAAGGTGGTCCATTGGATTAGTCTCCAAGTCTGACTTGTTCACCTCATCGCACGACCGTGATTGAATCTGAGAAAGGGAGGGAAAGATTCAAAAGAATGAAACGCGGTCGTTTCATTTAAGCGTGTTCTGGGCTTATCTCGCTATCCACACCCCCCCTATTTCTGGCCCATCTGATTTGAACTAGCGCCTATTGCTATTCCAACCCCCCTCCCCTTTTAATTGATTTAATTTCTTTTATATTGTTTTAATATTTTTCTTGTCTTTGAAAATTCATTAAAAATTGATAAATAACTCTTTTTTGGCCATTCTTTTTTCTATGATTAGATGATTTTGTGTAGAAAAATATAAAAATAAAAATGGAATTTTATTTTTAATGTGGAATTTTTAGTGATATTTTCTTTAATATAGTGTATTTTCCTTATTTTAGTTGATACATGATTTTGCAAGAATTGTTTTGAGACCTTCCCTTAGGTTTTTTTTATCCATTCTTTTTTGTGCAATTAGATGATGAATCATAGTTCCCCATAGGATTTTTTCTATAATTTTAGAATTAAATTTTGATTAGTTTAATTAGGGTAGACTTAGGGTATCCTAATTAGGGTTTAGGTTGTGCTTAGGTGAAGAATTCACTTTCTTTGATTGAGTTTTGTCTTGATTTTTAGGCAGAGGCCTATGTAGATGTTATGAATAGACTTTGTAGACCCTTGTGAATAATTGTTAGATTTTTCCCCATTAGTTTAATATTTTTAGGTATTTTCTGAAGTTGCCTGTTGATTTTGTCTGCCCTGTGGTTATCTGTTCATCTTTGGGGTTCATTGTGGGGAATTTGTTGTGGGGCTTGTGTTGCCTTGAAGACCTTGATGGAGAGCATCATGAAGTGAAGATTGTAGATCAAGATTCAGGGACCCAGAGCTTGGCTTGTCCCCTGTCTGTGAGGTTTGAGAGCCTGAAGTTTGAAGGAAGTTCATGGTACTTTCCTGAGGAAGGCACTATGAATGACTTTCATTCTTTCTTCTCACCTCTTTCTTAAGTGTCCAATGATGTTGGAGCCAACTTGTGAGTTTAATTTCTCCTGAGGAGGAATATAAACTGATCACCTATTGTTGAGCCACATGGGATACAACTCCTAAGTGAAAGCCTCCTAGTACTTTCCTGAGGAAGGTCCTATGGGTCTATTCACTTAGTTCCATTAGTTTGTCTAGGATTTCTCAAGTATCCAATGATGTTGGAGCCAACTTGTGAGTTTAATTTCTCCTGAGGAGGAATATAAACTAATCACATGTTGTTGAGCCACATGGGATACAACTCCTAAGTGGAAGCCTCCTAGTACTTTCCTGAGGAAGGTCCTATGGGTCTATTCACTTAGTTCCACTAGTTCAGATAGGATTTCCTAAGTATCCAGTGATGTTGGAGCCTGCTTGTGAGTTTAATTTCTCCTGAGGAGGAATATAAACTGATCACAGTGGTTGAGCCACATAGGGTATGACTCCTGAGTATACACCTCCTAGTGCTTTCCTGAGGAAGACACTATGAGTCTGCTTGCTTAGCTCCCTTTCTTTGGTAAGCTTGTTCTGAAGCTTGAAGACTGGGATTGATTCTTTTGTTTAGGGTTTTGTTTTAGTGCTTAGATTTGATTCAGATTCTGTGATTAGGGTTAGAATTAGAGAGTAGATTCTTTCTTTCTCAAGCATGTGTGTCTTGTTTGCCTGTTGGCACTTCATTTCCCCTATTTGTTCATTGCTTGATAGTATGTTGTTTATCTTCAGTATGATTGCTGTTGTTTCATGACTGGCTTGAGGTCGAGACGGGCTTGTGGAGGCTGACACCCCACACACATTTCCTCCCTCACTTGCATTGCATGCATTTTACTGTTAAAGCTGATGTTTTTGTCTGTCTTGGTGTATCACTGACATGATCCCTTAGGACTCTCATTTCCTTTGATGAGGATTTGATGATAGACTTTTAGGTTGAAACCTATGCATGATAACATCTAGGAGTTCCCTGTTCAAACCTCAACCATAGGATGAATCCATGGCATGATAACAGTAGGACTTGATAGTCTCCCTCCTAGTTGAGCCATTCAACCCGTAGTTACCCGAACTACGTTTGCTCTGATCTTTCATACCAGATGAAAGTACGTAGGCATAGGATGCGACATCCTAGCGAGCAACCTTTCCCCACCTTTCCCCGTAGTAAGCCGAACTACGTTGACTCTGATTTCTCATTCTCTGATGAGAATACGTAGGCATAAAGCGCGATGCTTTGCCGAGTCATTTTTCTTTTCTTTTTCAGCCAGCCTTGATAGGTAGATAGATTATAACCAACCCGTCCAAGTAAACAAACAAGCGAGGATCCCGTCGAGTACGACGGACGTGAGGGGTGCTAATACCTTCCCCTTGCGTAACCGACTCCCGAACCCAGACAATGGTTGCGACGACCTTGTCTTACCCTTTTTTGTCAGGTTTTTCCGATCGTTTCCTTTCCCGCTCTGAGGGATAAATAACGAAAGGTGGCGACTCTTCTGTTTTGCCGGCACCTTATTTTCGCGCAAGCGACACTATGTAATCAAACCAAGGAGTAAGTGATCTTAGTACCTTTTCAATGATTACTTGTTCAGAGAATATTTCTCCACAAGACTTCATCTCATTAGTGACCACAATCACTCTGGAGATTAATCAGGCACCTTCTCATTGTTCTTCATGTTGAGATTTTCATATTGTTTGCGTAAGGACTACAACTTTACCTTCTTCACTAATGCGTCACCACCATAGCATTGTACGAGTGTATCCCAAGCTGCCTCTGTCATCGTCGAATCAATAATTTTCTCAAACACTTTCGTATGCACACACTGATAAGTTTCACGTTGCACAGTTCTTTGCCTTTTGATCATTCTTCCTAGTTTCACGTTACACGGTCCTTTACGCTTCTGTTGCATTTTCTATAGCTTCACCTTCGCCTTTTGATCATTCTTCCTAGTTTCACGTTCTGCATTTTCTCCACCTTCGCCTTTTGATCATTCTTCCTAGTTTCACGCTGCACGGTTCTTTGCACTTTTGTTGCATTTTCTACAGCCGACGTGTAATCGTCATTAACAAGATCAAGAACACCTTGAGCTCCAAACAACACACGCATCTGAATCGACCACCGATTTTAGTTCTTTCCCTCAAATACTGGAAGTTTTGCATTCGTGGTACTGTTTCTGCCATTTATCTTCGTTCTTGTGCAAATCCCTGAGTTCTCACCAACATTCATGTTCCCCAAACTCTGATAATCAAGATATGTGATTCTTTTCGATTTTAATCTTCAATTCAACGTGAATTTCAGAAACAAAATCAATCACACATCTCACTACACTCGTGTTTCCCTGTGAGTCAAACCAGAGCTCTGAATAGCAATTGTTGGAGTTCAACAACGAATCTCCATTAACAATGCACAAGAAGATAAATAAGATGAAGAACAACTGCAGAAAATTGAAAAAAGAGAAAGAAGTGTGTAACTAACTTTCTAATTTTAAAATTGTAAAGTTGAGTTCTATACCAATGTACATTTGAATTTATATAAACACCAAATTCAACTCAAATTCAAATATAAATTTAAATTTAAATATAAATAAAATTTAAAACTAAACTAACTTAAATGTTAAATTTAGTTCAAAATTTTGTAGAAAACGATTCAAACTAAATAGAATCTAATTATTTCTTTTTTAACTTTTGTGTGTTTTCACTTTTAATTTTAACCTTTGTAATTACTTCTTAATAATTTTGAAAGTGACCGACCATGTGCGAGGTGGGCAGTGTGGGGTACCGTGAGCGGGTTCTGCCCACCTGATGATGTATGTGGCCACGTTCATCATGTAACTCAACACACACAAAACACGACACAAGATTTTCATTGCATAGTACATACCAGCTTTTAACCTTTCCAAAGGGCGCCCCCACTTTATGTATTAAACCAAACCACCCACCGAACCCAACACAATCCCATCCATGCCACATTCATTCATTTACAAACAAACAAAACAACGTGCCCCCACCCACAAGAAAAGTGTATTACATTATTCATGCCTCCAAACTCATCCTTATCCAAAACCCTTCTTATAAATAATTTTTCTTTTGGTCAACAAAAAAACATAACCAACACAAACCAATCTATTATTTTCACATTATTGTACAACAAACATGTCTGACATTGCTATGTTAGTTGCCGAGGAGTATGAGAGAAGAGTCAAGAGTTTAAAAACCACCGCCGCTGCTTCCGATGGTGGTGCTGTAAAAACATGGCAGATTGACATGTCTTGTTTTTCACTATTGGTTTCGAAGATGAAGGAGGAGAAGAAGCAACTTGTTCGGTGTATATTGGAACCCAAAACACAGTTTGCTGTTGCTGCTTCTAACAGCTTCTTTTCTGCTTGATCAAACAACTTGTTCAACTCTGAAGCGTGTTTGATTGTGTAACTTGTTTTTTCTTGTTTTCTAATTTTTATGAAGTTTTCTGTACATAGTTATGTTTGGAATTTGAATCCGAATTAAAGGTAATTGTTGTAACAGAGTTTCGATCACTTGTTTATATATGTTGGATTTAGAGATAGATATGATTCTAGTAGAAGTCGCTTCAATAAAAATTGGTTAATGAGTTTCTTAGACATCTTAGACTACGTATGAATTCATAGAACATCCAACATTGAATACTTAGAATTGATATTGAATTAATTTTGACACATTTAATTTTCTCAAATGAAATTGATTTTGTCTTTTTCTTTTTAGAATTTGGACAGTTTGTTTTAGTTTTAAAAAATATTTTTTTTTTTTTTAAATTAATTTTTTTAAAAGTGTTTCAGTAAAATTAACTCAAAATATAAAATATAAAATAATTTAATTAGTATAAAATAATTTTATACTATCAACCAATCATCCTCATGTGATATGTCACATGAGACTGTAAATTTTAACTTATTAGTATGACATGCCTTATTGATAAATTCCTATTGGATGATCGTGTAAAATTATTTTATACTGTCAGTGCATATCAATTAATTTTAATAAAATTTTGAAATTTTGAAATCTAATTTTTTTCTAAATTTAATTGATATACACTGATAAAGATTTTTTATATTGTTCGTTAATCAAAGCCGTTAATTTATTTAAAATGTTTGACTTCAATTTTAACCACTTGAAAACTAATAACCAAACAGATAATTGTGACGTATTGACCATGTAAATTTTTTTACAGTAACCGTGCATAACAATTAATTTTTTTTAATAAAAAAATAAAATATTTAAATTAATATTTAAAGAATATTATTTAAATTAATTCTTTATTTTATTTTATTTTTAAAAAAATTGTAAATATTTTTTGTGACAAAAATATGTAATAATAAAATTTAGTTTTAAAAAAATTTGAAACTAATGAATGTATTTTACTTAAAAAAAGAATTTGTAACTTTTAAATTAAATATAATTTTGATATGTATTTATTTTTTAAATACAAAATTTTATTATGATATAAATTTATTTACCTTTAATTCAATTTTAAGCAAAATCAATTTTATACAATGAATTGACTCAATCATTTTTAGGAGGTATGAAATGGCTTATAGAATTTAGAAAGAATGGAATAGATGTGACGATTTTTGCAAAGGAGAAAATATTGGTCACTAAACTAGTGCTAATTAGATTAAAGAAACTAACATGACACATTTTAAGAGTTAAAAAATAATATGATACAAAAAAAATTGAGACAAATTAAAGTCAAAAATATTTTCTCACACACACACACACACAAAGTCAAAAATATTTTCACACACACACACACACTCACACACACACACACAAAGTCAAAAATATTTTCACACAACACACACACACACACACACACACACACACACACACACACGCACGCACGCACGCACGCACGCACGCACACACGCACACACACACATATATAATTCTAGACCGGCTTAAGGTTCAGTTGAACAAGACCTTATTCATCTCCAGCTACTCTATTTGATCTAAGGTATAAAATAGTTCACATGTTAAGAGCAATGTACAATCTCCACTTTTATTATATTCGTCTTGAATCTTGAACTGACTTGGACATTAGGGTGCTAATCATGCAGGTCTACCTTGTGCCATCGTAGACAAGATCAGAGTCGTCGTTCAAGATCATAAATTATCTCACTATATTCATTTTATGTTCCTTCGTGGAGCTAGAGCATCAATTTATGGTTCCCAACGGAATAATGGAGCACTCTGTAGGAATTCTTATGTTTTCCATGAACGTAGAAGATATAGATTTGGATTCTTGCAATTTAGATCTGAATCTTCGAAGTGGCCAGTTTGCAACCTCCTTAGGTCACTAAATCAAGAGGAAATTGACTTCTGATTTTCACACATTCCGCGAATCTGCAATAGCTTATAGTTTCACCATGCACAACCTTCAGAGATCTCGAAATCAAGAGCGCTCAGAGGTGAACATCGAGATACACTGGCATTGGTTCTGATTATCTGCGTTTATATTATGATTCATCAGGTTCAGACCTACGATTTTCTCGAGTAATTTGTGGAAAAGCAGAGGAAGGGTATTGAGTCTATATTTAGAGTTACGTCGGGGGTCTAAAGGCAATTTTCAAGAAGGTCGGGCCGAAGGTTTGCAATCCACCATCTGACCTAACTGCGCTCGTGCCTCCCACATGTATAAGGGGTACTTACCATGGTGACATCAGAAGATACCACAAGTTCATAGTTAATGACGCTCAAATACCACAAGTTCATAGTTAATGTCGGGTGTCGACCCAGTACCGGGGTACCTCCCATAGGCACCACAAAATTTCCGCTTGATGCACAGAGGTCTCCTCAAGCCAGATTAAAGAGGAGAGTTTCACAACACTTCACGACAAGAAAGTTTATTAACCAAAAATGGTAGCTAACATTATTCAATGCACTAAGTTGCAAAAAGCATGAAAATTTTAGAGGCACATCTACCACTTCACGACAATCAAATATATGACTTCCTTTGTAAAGCAAGTAGTTAAGTCTTTCACGTCCGAAACGAAAAAAATACCCCATAGCCAAAGAATTCTACCTAAACTCTAAAGTGAATAAATATTTCATAGAGAAAAAGAGTGAGCCCAGAGTTATAAGAATTCACAAGTAGTGACAATTTTAAAGCCATAACCATTTCCTACTTGATCATGTTGAAAAAGGAGATGTCGTATTCGATCATGTTGACAGAAAACATTAACTTGCGTATAGTTTTACAAAACCTCTTGCGTCTGAACTGTTTTTCAACATTCGAAGGGATTTGGGCATACTTGATATCTCAAATCTTGCCTAAATATGATTTGTTGCATGCACTTTATATATAATTTTACTCTAACTTCCATTGTAAGTTCAATCACATACAAGTGCATCCTTCATCATTTTATACGCAAGGTAATATTGTTCTATTTTCTTTTCTTGAGAGTAAGCCTCTTACTTTTACATGTTATCTATGTTCCAAATGCTTGATGTGTTTGATGTATGAAATATGTCATGAGTGTTCACTTCATGTTATTCTTCTCCCATACTTGAAATACGTTTTTTTTTGTATAAGCATCTTTTCTATTATTAGCTCTTGTATGATATATGTGAGGTTGTTTTTTTTATCTATTACGGCATAAAATATGGTTGAACATGTTATAATGTAAATACAATTCTTGTTGTGTGTCATTGCTATGACGACATTTTTGTTTTTCGTTTGAGTGGTGATAAATCTAAATAATCGCCTTGCTAGAGTACATGCATGTGCAGCATTCGGGAGCACCAAAAGTATATGTCACATAAATGTGTCGCTTTTGAAGCAACTCAAGAGTTTTTATTGCATTGTATCTTTCATCTTTCACGTTTATTGTTTATGATTATTTGGCATGATTTGTGGAAATCATGTTATATTGTTGCTTTAAGTGTTTTTATTTATGTTTAGGAATTTTTAATATTTACACCATTATGTATGAGTGTTGTTTTATTGATGACTTTATCTTTGCAAACACCTATGTGTGTTATATTTGTATATGTGTGATATAAGATACTTCTAATGGATTGCTTTGTCTCTTTTTTATGTTTTCAAAGGAGGAGAAGCATCTGCAAGATGAATTTGGGATGCATACATGATAACACGAAATCGTATATATATTTTGATGCATAACTCAACTAAAGTTTAACTGTTTTCGATCCGATTTCGGGTTATTTCCGTGTTATTTGTCTGATGTTTTGCAGGTATTTGATGATCATGTCTAAACAAGGCAATATGAAGAAAAGAAGCAATCTCAGATGAAATATGGACGAAAACCGGATGAAAACATCATGAAAAGCGCAGAATGCTGATTTTGCTGCTGTGACGACCGTCACAGCTCCATGACGACCGTCACACGGGTGACGACCGTCACACATTGTGACGACCGTCATGCAGGCAAAAACGCCCCACTTCAAATGCACGTGAAAGAAGCAGTTCCAAGTCCCAAATAGTGGACCACTACTCCCTGATAATTCTGCCTCAAAGTCCACCTTCTTCAAGTTATAACCGTTAGAATTCCATTTCTATAAAAGGGGAAGAAGGGGAGCAGAGAAAGAGAGCCGCATTCAGACAACGAAGTGCTGCCAATTTATCTTCAGAGCAACCTTTCCAGTTTTTAATATTCTTATTTGTTTCTCTTTTCTTTTTCTGCATTCCTTTCATTTCTTCTGTCATTCTTATTTCCATTGTACGATCCATTGGCACAAAGACCAGAATCCTGCCAACATTTGTGGAGGATCTGCCCAAAGGTCAATTGGAATATTTACAGGTTTCTCATTTTAATCATAATTCCAGTTTTCATTATGATGTATGCTATTATTTATTATTTTCATTTATGTTTTACCTTTCCCAAATCCATGTCTGGCTAAATTAAAGTAATCGATATGTAATAATAATTCGGAAGAGATTTGATAATAACCGGTTGAAAATTGTCTTTTTCAAAAGTTGTTTATGGTCTGAGTGTTTAAATTAAATTACTGAATAAACTTCGTCGCGAAAGCGAGAACTTATTTAAAAGTAGTTTTGCCACGAAAGTGGGAAACTAATTAAGGTACGAACCAACAAGCGAAAGCTGCGGCAAGACCAGATAGTAAACACTAGTCATTCATTTTAATAACAGCGAAAGCACTTTAAAATGAATTAGAATTTAGAGATTTCCAAAAAATAATTTAAACCCCGAATGGGACACGAAAGCGTACGTTTGGCCCTTAGAATTATGATTAGCATCAATAACCATCGTGAGGCGAGAGTCTTCAGATCACCATTTTCTGCTTAAATAAACTCTGAAAAATATTTCGTATACCGGTAACTTGTCAAATCCCCGAAGAACATAATTACTGCATATCGATTCACTTAATTATAATTTAATTAACATTCTTAGTTCCCTTTAGTGACAATCTTATTCCCTTAAACATTATCTACCTAGCTAAACATAGTAACTCCCGGGAACACTAGTTTGATTACGAGTCCCTGTGGGATCGATATCTATTATTACTACGCGATAGACTGTGCACTTGCAGTTAGGTTGTATTAGACATAGAAAGTCGTGATCAAGTTTTTGGCGCCGTTGCCGGGGACCCGTTTAGTCAATAGTGTAACCTTCTGTTACGCCGTATAGACTAGGTTAATTATTTTCATTTTTCCTTTACTAGTGTTGCCGATTGTATGCCAAGTGATCGCCCGCAAGGCGGTATCTTGAAACCTTCAGTCGCAGAACTAGAACGTTTCTTACATCTAAGAAGCCGAATCATTGAGTACCAACTCAAACATAACATTCCCGATCCTCTCACTCCCATTCCCAAATCTGAAGAAGAATCAAACATGGCTGAAGGACCTCCAAACAAACCGCTGAAGGCATACGCTACTGATCACACTAAAATTCACCGTATTTCTGACTCCGATTTCGCATGCATTCTTAGCTTTTATTGTTGTTTTGCTTTGTTATTGCTTTGTTTTCTTACGTTTTCAGGTTTTTATAATAATCGGAGCTTGAATCGGGAAAAGGAGCGAAAAAGGAGTGAAAACGGACGAAAACCTAGAAATTCAGCATTTTGCACTTGCGGCACCCACCGTGGCGGGCGCCATGGGGTTAGCCATGACGTGGCCACGTCTCAAGACCACTCCTCAACCTCCAAGACCCACGATCCCCACTCCATCATCCCCTGTAGGGACCATGGCGGGCGCCATGACCTTGTGGCGGGCGCCACAAGGCAAAACTTCATAACCTCCACTTTTTAGTGGAGGGGCGTCCCGGTCATTTCATGCTTCCAGTTTTTACTATAAATAGGAC
This sequence comes from Lathyrus sativus, assembly GCA_963859935.3. Classification (NCBI taxonomy): domain Eukaryota; kingdom Viridiplantae; phylum Streptophyta; class Magnoliopsida; order Fabales; family Fabaceae; genus Lathyrus; species Lathyrus sativus. The sequence goes on along the minus strand of OZ012741.1, from coordinate 657,944,921 downwards.
CTTAGATTTTCGTTTTTCTTCATCCAGAATTAGAATTCTCTAGGCATATATCAGTTATAAAGCAGTTGCCATTCCACATCGGGGTGCCTCTGCAATCGAGTGATCGAGTCTGTAATCTGTCTGTGGTTCGAGTTTTGGAGCACTCTGGAGGAAGTTAATCCTGCCGCCATTTTAATTCCAGTTAGTATTTTATTTTTCCGCACTCGCACATTTACTTTGTTTATTTCCCGCACTCGCACATTTACTTTGTTTATTTCCCGCACTCGCACATTTACTTTGTTTATTTCCCGCACTCGCACATTTACTTTGTTTATTTCCCGCACTCGCACATTTACTTTGTTTACTTCCCGCACTCGCACATTTACTTTGTTTACTTCCCGCACTCGCTTTAAATTACTCATATGAAAAACTATAAAAAGAATATTTACTTTATCATGTCTAACTAATCCCATAAAGGTTAGAATGTAAGGATCGTAATTAAACCAGTAATCAGTATAATTGTTCGTGGAAACACCTAAGGGCTATTTTATCTTTCAATTCAAGTAATTGTTTTTAACTATTTCAAAAACAGCCAAAAGCGCTTTGTATAGTTCATTAGGAGTTTTTAGATTAAAAAGAAAAGAGATTTTAAAACGATTTTCGGACGCGTTATGAGATTTAGAGTCTGATTCATAAGAACCTCTTTTTGCTAAGAAGTCCAGGTTAAAATACTTTTCAACTTTGTTAAGAAACTATATTTCTTAAAAATAGGTTTACTACTCTAACGCAGTACGCACCTTTTTATCCGTGACAATAGGAGGGGTTGATTAGAGAGTACAACTCGGTTCTGAATACGCGAAAGCGACAGTTCCTGTTAAATTAGTTCTTTTCAAAGGAGAAAACATTGCCCATAAGTAGTTCCATTAACAAGTACTGGATTATCATGGATTACGTGAATTACATTCGAGCCTGTCTTTTATTTATTATTTAAAATTATAATTTTATTTACCATTGCACCCTTACTAAAACCCTTAAAAATAGTTGCCTTAGATAAACACCATAACAACAGGTACGATAGATTGACACTTGGTCTCTGTGGATTCGATAATCTTTTATATTACTTTGACGTGATTCGTACACTTGCGAAAAACACGCATCAGCTACGCCCTCTCAGATGGAGCCTAGGAGTAGCATTGCTGCCCCAGCTATTACCCGAAACAATTTTGAGCTGAAACCATCATTGCTGTCAGCTGTACAACAAAACCAATTCTCAGGAAATGCAACTGAGGATCCGAACGAACATCTAACGAAGTTTGTGCAATACGCAGACACGGTGAAAGCAAATGGAGTAACTCCAGACGCGATAAGACTTCGTCTTTTCCCATTCTCTCTTAGAGACAGAGCGTGGACATGGTTACAATCCTTACCATCCAACTTCGTTACGACGTGAGAACAATTGAAGAATGTCTTCTTAGCGAGATATTTTCTGCCAAGCAAAACTGCTATGCTTAGAGCTCAAATCAACGGATTTTGACAAAAAGATACTGAATCTCTTTACGAAGCATGGGAACGATTCAAAGATATGATGAGAACATGTCCTCACCACGGTTTAGAAGACTGGGTGACAATCCATACTTTCTATAATGGGCTTTTATACAATACCAGATTGACAATAGACGCCGCCGCGAGCGGTGCACTTATGGATAAGCCATACGACGAAGCCTATCAACTAATCGAAAACATGTCTCAGAATCACTGCCAATGGGGAGGTGAACGCACTCCAACAGAGAAAACCACAGCGAAAGGTGGGATGTACGAGATCAGCAGCCTTGAAAAGTTCAACGCTAAAGTAGATGCTCTAGCACAGAAGATTGACAGTCTGACCGTTAACCCCACTGCAACCGTCGCTGCCGTAACTCCAAATTGTGAGTTATGTGGAAGCACCACTCATAATGCGCCCGAATGCCCATTGCTAGCCGGAATCCCACCAGACCAAGTAAATTATGCTCAAGGAAATCCTTACGCAAATACCTATAACCCAGGTTGGCGAAATCATCCAAACTTTTCTTACAAAAGTGAAAATGCATTGCAAATGCCTACTGCTCCGCCAGGATATCAGAAACCAGCTGCTGCTCAAACTGCACCTAGGAAATCAAACCTCGAGTTGATGATGGAAAAATTCATAGCTACTCAAGCTCAAACAAACAAAGAATTCCTGAATTAAAACATACACACTAGCGAGCAAATTAAACAGTTGACCGGAAAAGTAGACGCTTTAGCCACCCACAACAAAATGCTAGAAACACAGATATCACAAGTGGCTCAACAACAAGCCTCTGCTGCCGCACCCGCTAGCACATTTCCTGGACAACCCGAACCAACATTTAAAAAACTTTCTTCAATTAGCAGACACCTTTAAAACCAATGGAGCTTCTCCTGAGGCAATACGCTTAAGATTATTTCCCTTTTCCCTCAGAGATAAAGCTCTATCATGGTTAGATTCCCTTCCACCCAATTCAATAACAACTTGGGATGACCTTAGAAAAGTTTTCCTTGCTAGATATTTTCCCCCAAGTAAGACCGCTCTTCTTCGAAACCTAATAACTAGATTTACCCAACACCAAGGAGAGTCGTTGTTCGAAGCCTGGGAGAGATATAAAGAACTATTAAGAGCATGCCCACACCATGGCCTAGAGAATTGGCTAATCATCCAAACCTTCTATAATGGACTTCTTTATAACACTAAAATGACCATCGACGCTGCCGCTGGTGGCGCACTGATGAACAAACCTTACCCTGAAGCTAGTGCCCTTATCGAGGATATGGCCCAAAACCATCAATCATGGGGAGTAGAACGAGCGACAGTGGAAAAGAAGGAAGCCCAAGGAGGAATACATGAGCTAAGCTCTATAGACATGATGCAGGCTAAAATGGACGCGTTGGCCCTTAGAGTCGAACATATGTGTACAACTCTGAATACTGTTGCCGCAGTTTCGCCGAATTGTGAGATATGTGGAACGCAAGGACACCAATCCGCCGAATGCAATCTGTTGAATGAAACCAACACTGAGCAAGTGAACTATACCCAAGGGAACCCATTTTCAAACACATATAACCCTGGATGGAGGAATCACCCAAACTTCTCCTACAAAAATAATAACCCTATCCAAAATACCGCACCTCCGAGACAACAAGGTTACCAAGCCCCTAGAACAAATCAACCTATGCAACCTGTACCACCTAGCCCGAGCTTTGAGGAAGTTGTAAAAGATTTTATCGTTGCTCAAAAACAACAAAACAAAGAGTTCATGAACCATAACGTCCATGTTAACGAACTAATTACCAAGTTAGGAACCAAGGTTGATCAAATTATTACTCATAATAAGATGCTTGAAACCCAGATCTCTCAGGTAGCGTTAAACCAAGCCCCACAGACTACACCTGGAGGACAGATCCCTGGACAACCTCAACAAAACCCGAAAGGGCAAGCTAATGCCATTACTCTACGAAGTGGAACCGCTTATAAGGAACCTTTAAACCCTAGATTAAGTGAGCCCGAAACTTCTGAGAGGAATGAGGAAAAGGAACCAGAGAAGCCTGAAACCCCGGAAAGTCAAGAAAAAGGAGAAGAACCTAAAAATAAAACCTATGTACCGCCACCGCCATACAAACCACCAATACCTTACCCTCAAAGATTAAAGAAAACCCAAATCGATAGTCAATATCAAAAATTCGTTAAGGTTATAGAAAAAATTCACGTAGAAATCCCCTTTACAGAAGCCATCACCCAAATACCTTCTTATGCTAAGTTTCTCAAAGACATACTTACGAATAAACGTAGACTCGAAGATCCGAAACCCGTGGAATGTAATTCTATTTCCGAAAATAGGTTAGCAAAGAAAGATAAAGATCCCGAAAATTTTTCCATTCCTTGTGTTTTGGGGAATCATGTCATCGAAAAAGCTTTTCTAGACTTAGGAGCTAGTGTGAGCTTAATGCCTTTAGCAGTTTGTGAGAGATTAAACTTAGGAGAATTACAACCTACTAAGATGTCACTTCAATTAGCCGATAGATCCGTTAAATACCCTATAGGCATACTTGAAGACGTCCCTGTTAGGATAGGTCAGCTGTTTATACCTACTGATTTTTTTGTCATGGACATTAAAGAAGATGACGACATACCAATCCTCCTAGGTAGACCGTTCTTATCGACTGCTGGAGCCGTAATAGATGTTAAAAAGGGAAAACTAACTTTTGAGGTAGGTGGCCAGAAGATAGAATTTATATTGTCAAAATTTCTTATGGCACCTGTGATAGGAGATTCTTGTTATGCCTTAGATATCATCGAAGAATGTATTAGGGAATTAGAACAAGAAGAAGAAACTGAATCTATAAAATTGCCATCAACCCTTATTTTGGAAGATGACAATTATAAAACACCCTACATTGATGATAACCTTCACGAATGTTTATCTCTTACCCCAGATCCTATGCCTTGCCCTATAAAACCGACCGTAAAACTTAAGGAACTGCCTAAAAACCTGAGATATGAATTTCTTGATGAAGATATGAACCGTCCAGTTATAGTCAGTGCTACCTTAAACCAAGAAGAAACCGATCAATTACTAGAAGTTTTACGTAGGTACCCCTCAGCCTTAGGATATAAGATCTCTGATCTAAAAGGAATAAGCCCATCCGTATGCATGCATCGGATTTTGCTTGAAGAAGATTCAAAACCTTCTAGAGAACACCAACGTAGAATAAATCCTATAATGAGTACTGTAGTTAAGACTGAAGTTCTTAAGTTACTAAAGGCAGGTATAATATATCAGATCTCGGACAGTAAATGGGTGAGTCCTGTGCATGTAGTACCTAAAAAGGGAGGCATCACAGTCGTGCAAAACGAGAAGGGCGAACCTGTAGCAAAAAGAACTGATGGAGGTTGGCGTATGTGCATAGATTATAGAAAATTAAATAAAGCAACTAGGAAGGACCATTTCCCATTACCATTCATAGACCAAATGTTGGAGCGCCTAGCCAGACACTCTTACTTTTGTTATTTAGATGGATATTCAGGATTCTTCCAAATACCTATTCACCCCGAAGATCAAGAAAAAACTACCTTTACATGCCCAGTTGGAACCTTTGCCTATAGAAGAATGCCTTTTGGACTTTGTAATGCTCCTGCAACTTTCCAACGCTGCATGATGTCTATCTTTGCTGATTATTTGGATGGAATCATGGAAGTATTTATGGACGATTTCTCAGTTTGTGGGTCAGATTTCAAAAATTGTCTTGTCAACCTTGAGAAAATCCTGGAGAGATGTGTGGAGGTAAACCTTGTGCTAAATTGGGAAAAATGTCATTTCATGGTCACCGAAGGGATTGTTTTAGGACATATAGTTTCCGAAAAAGGTATAGAGGTAGATAAAGCAAAAATAGAAGTCATAGAGAATCTAAAACCGCCGAAGACTATCAGGGAGATAAGAAGTTTTCTTGGACATGCCGGATTTTACCGACGTTTTATCAAGGATTTCTCCAAAATAACAAAGCCCTTAACTGGTCTTTTAATGAAAGATGCTGAGTTCATCTTCGATGAAAAATGTACTGAAGCATTTAATCTTCTGAAGCAAGCTCTGATTTCAGCACCTATAATGAAACCCCCTGATTGGTCGGAACCGTTTGAGATAATGTGTGACGCCAGTGATTATGCTGTTGGAGCCGTTCTAGGTCAGAGAAAAGATAAGAAGTTACATGTGATTTATTATGCCAGTAGAACCCTAGACGCTGCACAGCTCAACTACGCAACAACCGAAAAAGAGCTCCTAGCTGTAGTTTTTGCAATAGACAAATTTAGATCTTATCTAGTAGGAGCCAAGATTTTAGTTTACACCGACCATGCTGCCATTCGTTACTTACTAAGCAAAAAGGATGCCAAGCCTAGGTTACTTCGATGGATTCTATTATTACAAGAGTTTGATTTGGATATCCGTGACAAGAAAGGCACTGATAATGTGGTAGCTGATCACCTATCTAGGCTAGAATACCTGAAACCTGATCCAGTACCCATAAATGACGATTTTGCCTACGATAGACTGATAGCCCAACTAGAAACCATTGAAGATGATAACCCAGACCCTCATGAGCAATTTCATAAATCCTTAGCTATAAGCAATGTACCTTGGTATGCAGATTTTGTTAATTACCTAGCCGCTGACATCATACCCCCTGATCTAAACTACCACCAGAAGAAGAAGTTCTATAGTGATGTGAGAAACTTCTATTGGGACGATCCATTTCTTTTCAAGAGAGGTAAAGATGGCATTTTCCGCCGTTGTGTTCCAGAAGAAGAGGTAAATAATATAATTGAGCATTGTCACTCTGCACCCTATGGTGGACATGCAAGCACATCTAAGACCTACGCCAAGATTCTTCAAGCTGGCCTATTCTGGCCTACTATGTGGCGTGATGTCCATGCTTTCATTATCAAGTGTGACAGATGCCAACGCACAGGAAATATTTCAAGACGTAATGAAATGCCGTTAAGAAATATCCAAGAAGTAGAACTCTTCGACGTATGGGGTATGGACTTTATGGGACCGTTCCCACCATCTTTTGGAAATCAGTACATATTAGTAGCTGTTGACTACGTGTCTAAATGGATTGAAGCTATCGCCGCACCCACAAACGACACCAGAGTAGTCATCAAATTATTCAAGAATTATATATTTCCCAGGTTTGGAACACCCCGTTTAGTCATAAGTGATGGAGGATCACACTTCATATCGAGAATATTTGATAAACTTTTAAGCAAGTATGGAGTTAAGCATAGAGTAGCAACACCATACCACCCACAGACCAATGGACAAGTGGAAGTATCTAATAGGGAGATAAAACAAATCCTCGAGAAGACTGTCTCTATATCTAGAAAAGATTGGTCGCAGAAACTTCAAGAAGCATTATGGGCCTATAGAACCGCTTTCAAAACTCCTATAGGAACAACCCCTTATCAACTGGTCTATGGAAAATCATGTCACTTACCATTTGAGTTGGAGCATAAGGCCTATTGGGCCATCAAAACTTTGAATTTGGATTACTTGACAGCTGGTGAGAAACGTATCCTTGATATCCACAAATTAGAAGAGCTCAGACAATCTGCCTACGAAAATGCCATCATATACAAAGAAAGAACAAAAGCTTGGCATGACAAAAGAATCATAAGAAGAGACTTCAAAATAGGCGATCCTGTTCTCCTGTTCGATTCTAGGTTACGACTATTTCCAGGTAAACTCCGTTCGAGATGGACTGGCCCTTTCGAAGTATCTAAGATCCTGAGATCCGGTGCTATTGAAATCAAGAACCAAACATGTAAACCGTTCATAGTCAATGGACAGAGGTTGAAGCCCTACGAAGGAGGTGACATTCCAACAACATACACCTGTCATACTCTGAGTGATCCACCATATCCTTCCAATGATGTTTAAATATCGGTCGTCGAGCTAATGACGTTAAACAAGCGCTGCATGGGAGGCAACCCATGGTTTTTCTTATTTTTGTACTTTTTATTTTTACTTTATTTTAATTTGTTTATTTTATTATTATGTCAGGACTCACGATTGAATGTTTTATGTGCTTTCAGGACTTGTTTACTAACCTTGTACAGAATGCAGAACCCTGATGACATGCACGTGGCCTTTAGAGATGATGCACAGAGAGAGCGTTACTATGTTCACATGAGACGCCCTATGGCTCCTACCAGGTACCCTGACCATGACTGCATGGATGCCTTGGGGATAGAGCCAAGCGTCAGATTTTTATGCCATCAACTCCAGTGGGACCAGTTTGACGACAGGAACAACACTTATAGGAACTTGACTCTTGAGTTCCTCAGCTCGTTTCATCATGACCCTTGGGCTGGACCCGATGGACTCGCTGTTTTCAGGTTGTTCGGGATTGACTACTCATTCTCTCACAAAGGGTTTGGTGATTTACTAGGTTTCCAGACTACTCCTGATGCTATTCCAGAGACTCCGATGGGGTATTTTATGAGCAGAGAAGTGGAAAAGTTTTGGACTAAAATATCAGGCGGAGGGAGCCAAGATCCTTCTACCCAGTTTTCTCAGGTAATCCACAACCCTGCATTGAGGTACTTCCAGATGATTCTAGCACATTCTTTCCTAGGTTTTCCAGATACAGAGACACTGCTAAGTGAAGAGGAGATTTTCCTACTGTTTTGTGCGACTCAGTCTCGCCCTGTTGCTTGTGGCAACTTTCTACTGAAGGGCCTTGCTAGTGTTGCCAGATCATCAGTAGGAATCATCCATGTCGGTGGGATTGTTACACAGATTGCTACTGCATTGGGTTTGTCTCGCAAGCTATTGCACCTCAGGACCTTCTGCTGCTACACCACCCTGGATATTGATTTTTGTCTTGATAGAGGACTGATGAGGAGGGCTTCTTTTGAGCCCAACATGTTTAGATTGCTGATCGACGGTGAAGCGATACACTACTTTACATTACCAGATCCGCTGATGACCAGTGTCCATGATCCTGCCAATTGGAGTTATGCTCTAGAGGGTTATGGAGAGACTGTCGAAGAGCCGAAATCGCCTCCCGCCGCTGAGTACACTCCTACACCTCTTACTCCCCGAATCACTGTTATGTCTAACAATATGTCTCTGCAGCCACCTGACCTACAAACACAGATTTATGAGCTCCGCAAGGAGACTGCCCTGCTCAAGCAGGAAGTGGCAGACTTAGAGTTACAGATGCAGGTTTCTGATCTCACTCATGCCTCAGAGACCGATGCTCTACATCAGGCGATCGACGAACTTCGGAGGGAGATAGCTGAGATTCGTGGATCAAGCCAGGATAAGAAACCTACCACATGACTCATTCCACCCTGACAGCACTACCCTAGTATTTAATTTCCTTTTATTTATCGCATTTCCAGACATATTTTACTTTATTGCAGCTTTTATATTTTCATGCACTTTGAATTCCTTATATATATACATATTATGCACTAATTTTTCTTTTTCTTTTTTGATTTTTAAGTATTTTATCTTTTGTCGTGCAAAGAAAAAAATATAAGACAAAAATATTTTCATTTTTGTCTTTACAAAAAAAATATGCAAGCCTCAAGCCTTGAAAAGAAGAAGAAAACGCTATTCAGACCCCCCGAAGACCAAGGTGCAAGGAAGGCCCAAAAGGAGGATCCAAAACCACAAGGCCCAGGAATTGGCCTTGTGGCGGGCGCCATAGGCCCTGTGGCGAGCGCCACACCGTATCATCAACAAATACGGGATTCAATCCCCATTTCCACCATTTTCATCCCTTTCTTCACCAAAAACCCATTTTCCAACCTTCCAAATCCTCCTTGAACCCCATTAAAGCTCCCCCATTTCCAAAATACCCTCCATCCATAAAACATATCCAACATCCATTTCCATTTTCATCCATCAAAAACCAAAAAAATCAAAACTTTATCATTCCCCTCATAAACCACTTTTCTACTATTTTCACTACCTAAGGAGCTTTTCAACAATGGAGTTCAACGGATTTATTCTTCGTGATGGAAGACCGGGCGAAAGGCAACGGAAAATTATTCAGAGGCTTCAAAGTCGAGAAATCCTCTCGACTAGGTACGTCGATGATAACTGTCTGTATGCTTTGGGTATTTATCATAGTGTTTTTAATTTATTAGAATTTCTAGGCTTGCATAATATTTTCATTAATCAGGAACCTACCTATGAGAGGCTGACAACTGAGTTTTTGAGTTCTTTGATATACACTGTCAGTCCTAACACTGCTAGCACTGTCGGTACTGTTATTTTTAGACTGTTTGGAATTGAATATGAATTCAGTACCAATGAGCTAGCAGATTTGTTAGGAATCCCTCATAGGGAAGGTTCGATTTGTGAGGCACCTTTGGATGCTGAATGGTCGGCCGAGGTATTTACCTTCTGGCTAAGGCTTTCAAGTACTTCAATTAATTCTTTTGAAGGGATACTTGCGTCGACCATTCACAACCCGACCATAAGAGTTTTTAGACTTCTTTTGGCATGTACTATTTTTGGCCGGGAAAGTCCAAACAAGGTTAATGCTCGTGAACTCCTATTTTTGCAAGGATGCCTCACTAGAACCCACATCAATCCGGTCCCGTTTATGCTTGCCCACATGACTTTATTTACTAATAAAACAGGACCGATTGTTTTTGGAGGGCTTGTTACGTCTATTGCTCGGGCTCTTGGCCTGAATGATGAGATAGCTACACTTGAACCACTACCTCCTCGCACAATTAATTTAAAATTTCTGAAAGACATGAAATTGTGCCGAACAAGGAGAGAAGGTGGTTATGAGTTGATGGTTCATGGGGTAGCTATCCCATCTGTTGCTTTACCATGCAGTAGACGTACTAATGTACGTGATGAAAGGAACTGGACCTATGATCTTAATGCTCCACGTGTTTTGGGTCCACTTCCTCCTAATATTCCCGATGGGGAGGCACATGACACTGATGATGAGTATGATCGGAGAGAGCAGTCTCCCATCCCTCACATGTCCCCCCATCGTCCTTCACAGTCACACACTGCACCATCTTCCTCTAACCCTGTTGTAGGTACTGCTCCTGGATTCTTTGTCACCGAGGAGATGTGGCGTGATATGACAGCTAGAGAAGAAAGGCGTGATGGCCTTCTCTCTACCATTTCACAGCAGCTGACGGACAACATGAGCTTCATGCAACAATCGCGATTGGTTTCGGATCGTGCTTATAGCAACGTTTGCCGTACCTTGAACGATATTTCATTAGAGCAGAACCGTCAGAGAGAGTTCAACAGCCGACACTACCAGCTTGTAGAGGCTACTCAGGGTTCCATCTTGGGTAACCTTCGAGAGGTCCGGAGTGCTCAGGCTGCTTTATTAGCACGACTCGACCGGAGGGACCAGCATCGTAGTAGATCCCGTCGTTCCAGACCATCACATCAGGACGGCGAAGGCACCAGTGCCCCTCCTCAGTAGTCTTTTCCAGGTTACCCCCTTATCTTATTTCGAAACATTAGGGACAATATTCGATTTAAGTGTGGGAGGGGATTTTATTGCTTTCTGTTATTTCCCTTTTTAGTTAATTTCCTTTCAGTTATTTCCCTTTTCAGTAATTTATTTTCTTAGATAATGCATGAGTCTGACGAGTCACCAGTATAGTGTCTTTTTAGTTCATCTTCATTTTTTCCCATTTCCTTAGCCTTACCAGAAATTTTTTTTAAAAGAAAACAATGTTGTTTCACATGTTTTTTGGGCTTTGAGACAGGTTTAGATTAGGATGTGGTGACTTAGGTCAACTTTTTGAAACATCAGAACCATTTTAGCACCATAGACCTCTTGAATATAGGAATCACTCCTAAACCCCACCACCATGGCCTTTACTATCATTCAAAAAATTGTCCTAAGTAGTTTATTTTAGCAGTCAGCTCCGGCCTAAGCATACTCTACGTAGGGGGCCGATGAATATAAGTGAATGATCCAGTGCTAATAAAAAAAGAAAAAAAGGCAAACTCTGGTATAGGTGACCCTCACAAAGTCATTTAAACCGAAAAAAGAGAAGAAAAATTTTTTGCCACAAAAAGAAAAAAATTGCAAGTCACCTATTGTTAGTTGGTTCAGAGGTATCTGGCACTGAACTTGGTAGGGCGGATTACGATCCGATCCCCCGCAGCTACATTTAGGCGAAATAAAAACAGGTTTACACATGCTTATGTGCCAGAAACCTTATGTTATGGATCAGAATCACTAACCGGCCACTCTACTATGAAGCATGTACGGATAACGGGCTTAATGTGATTGCGCCTGAATGAAAAGGACACAAAAAGATGAGAGGATAGGCCTAGGTATCGTGGGATGACATGGAGTGGTTAATATAGGATTGAAGTTTGTGTTTGTGTTACTATGGTACCCTTGGTTCACTTAGTTAGTATCTGTCACTGCATCCTGACTTGAACTTAGAATCCCTTTAGCCCAAAGACAAGTGTTGACACCATATTTTCTTAAGCTTTAATGTTTGCTTGAGGACAAGCAAAGGTTTAAGTGTGGGAGAATTTGATCACACTAAAATTCACCGTATTTCTGACTCCGATTTCGCATGCATTCTTAGCTTTTATTGTTGTTTTGCTTTGTTATTGCTTTGTTTTCTTACGTTTTCAGGTTTTTATAATAATCGGAGCTTGAATCGGGAAAAGGAGCGAAAAAGGAGTGAAAACGGACGAAAACCTAGAAATTCAGCATTTTGCACTTGCGGCACCCACCGTGGCGGGCGCCATGGGGTTAGCCATGACGTGGCCACGTCTCAAGACCACTCCTCAACCTCCAAGACCCACGATCCCCACTCCATCATCCCCTGTAGGGACCATGGCGGGCGCCATGACCTTGTGGCGGGCGCCACAAGGCAAAACTTCATAACCTCCACTTTTTAGTGGAGGGGCGTCCCGGTCATTTCATGCTTCCAGTTTTTACTATAAATAGGACCTTAGATTTTCGTTTTTCTTCATCCAGAATTAGAATTCTCTAGGCATATATCAGTTATAAAGCAGTTGCCATTCCACATCGGGGTGCCTCTGCAATCGAGTGATCGAGTCTGTAATCTGTCTGTGGTTCGAGTTTTGGAGCACTCTGGAGGAAGTTAATCCTGCCGCCATTTTAATTCCAGTTAGTATTTTATTTTTCCGCACTCGCACATTTACTTTGTTTATTTCCCGCACTCGCACATTTACTTTGTTTATTTCCCGCACTCGCACATTTACTTTGTTTATTTCCCGCACTCGCACATTTACTTTGTTTATTTCCCGCACTCGCACATTTACTTTGTTTACTTCCCGCACTCGCACATTTACTTTGTTTACTTCCCGCACTCGCTTTAAATTACTCATATGAAAAACTATAAAAAGAATATTTACTTTATCATGTCTAACTAATCCCATAAAGGTTAGAATGTAAGGATCGTAATTAAACCAGTAATCAGTATAATTGTTCGTGGAAACACCTAAGGGCTATTTTATCTTTCAATTCAAGTAATTGTTTTTAACTATTTCAAAAACAGCCAAAAGCGCTTTGTATAGTTCATTAGGAGTTTTTAGATTAAAAAGAAAAGAGATTTTAAAACGATTTTCGGACGCGTTATGAGATTTAGAGTCTGATTCATAAGAACCTCTTTTTGCTAAGAAGTCCAGGTTAAAATACTTTTCAACTTTGTTAAGAAACTATATTTCTTAAAAATAGGTTTACTACTCTAACGCAGTACGCACCTTTTTATCCGTGACAATAGGAGGGGTTGATTAGAGAGTACAACTCGGTTCTGAATACGCGAAAGCGACAGTTCCTGTTAAATTAGTTCTTTTCAAAGGAGAAAACATTGCCCATAAGTAGTTCCATTAACAAGTACTGGATTATCATTGATTACGTGAATTACATTCGAGCCTGTCTTTTATTTATTATTTAAAATTATAATTTTATTTACCATTGCACCCTTACTAAAACCCTTAAAAATAGTTGCCTTAGATAAACACCATAACAACAGGTACGATAGATTGACACTTGGTCTCTGTGGATTCGATAATCTTTTATATTACTTTGACGTGATTCGTACACTTGCGAAAAACACGCATCAGCTACGCCCTCTCAGATGGAGCCTAGGAGTAGCATTGCTGCCCCAGCTATTACCCGAAACAATTTTGAGCTGAAACCATCATTGTTGTCAGCTGTACAACAAAACCAATTCTCAGGAAACGCAACTGAGGATCCGAACGAACATCTAACGAAGTTTGTGCAATACGCAGACACGGTGAAAGCAAATGGAGTAACTCCAGACGCGATAAGACTTCGTCTTTTCCCATTCTCTCTTAGAGACAGAGCGTGGACATGGTTACAATCCTTACCATCCAACTTCGTTACGACGTGAGAACAATTGAAGAATGTCTTCTTAGCGAGATATTTTCTGCCAAGCAAAACTGCTATGCTTAGAGCTCAAATCAACGGATTTTGACAAAAAGATACTGAATCTCTTTACGAAGCATGGGAACGATTCAAAGATATGATGAGAACATGTCCTCACCACGGTTTAGAAGACTGGGTGACAATCCATACTTTCTATAATGGGCTTTTATACAATACCAGATTGACAATAGACGCCGCCGCGGGCGGTGCACTTATGGATAAGCCATACGACGAAGCCTATCAACTAATCGAAAACATGTCTCAGAATCACTGCCAATGGGGAGGTGAACGCACTCCAACAGAGAAAACCACAGCGAAAGGTGGGATGTACGAGATCAGCAGCCTTGAAAAGTTCAACGCTAAAGTAGATGCTCTAGCACAGAAGATTGACAGTCTGACCGTTAACCCCACTGCAACCGTCGCTGCCGTAACTCCAAATTGTGAGTTATGTGGAAGCACCACTCATAATGCGCCCGAATGCCCATTGCTAGCCGGAATCCCACCAGACCAAGTAAATTATGCTCAAGGAAATCCTTACGCAAATACCTATAACCCAGGTTGGCGAAATCATCCAAACTTTTCTTACAAAAGTGAAAATGCATTGCAAATGCCTACTGCTCCGCCAGGATATCAGAAACCAGCTGCTGCTCAAACTGCACCTAGGAAATCAAACCTCGAGTTGATGATGGAAAAATTCATAGCTACTCAAGCTCAAACAAACAAAGAATTCCTGAATTAAAACATACACACTAGCGAGCAAATTAAACAGTTGACCGGAAAAGTAGACGCTTTAGCCACCCACAACAAAATGCTAGAAACACAGATATCACAAGTGGCTCAACAACAAGCCTCTGCTGCCGCACCCGCTAGCACATTTCCTGGACAACCCGAACATAATCCAAAAGGCCAAGCAAATGCTGTAATACTAAGAAGTGGAAAAGAATTGGACGAACCGATCGATCCGAGGACCGAAAACTCAGCCATGCAACAAAAACCAACTGAACAAGCAGAAAAGGAATCCGAGTTAGAGAAGAAGGAAGACAACGAGAAGGACGATACCGCAAGTGAAAAAACTCAAGCACCTCCAGTGCCATATAAACCACCTATCCCTTATCCTCAAAGATTAATAAACTTCAAAACTTCAGGACAGTTTAAGAAATTTGTAGAGCTCCTTAAACAGTTGAATATCACTATTCCTTTTACAGAAGCGATAACTCAAATGCCGTCATACGCTAAATTTCTCAAAGAAATCCTGTCGAATAAGAGAAAGATCGAGGATAACGAAACAGTTACACTTACTGCAGAGTGTAGCACTATTATTCAAAACCGCATACCTCCTAAATTAAAAGACCCAGGTAGTTTCTCCATACCCTGCGTCATAGGAAAGTTTGTAATAGACAAAGCTCTATGCGATTTAGGAGCCAGTATCAGTGTTATGCCTTTATCTATATGCAAAAAGCTGAATATGGGAGACCTCAGACCAACCAAAATGTCCGTACAATTAGCTGACCGATCAGTAAAATACCCCGTCGGAATACTGGAAAACGTTCCAGTACGCATAGGACAATTCTACATCCCAACCGACTTCATAATCATGGACATCAAGGAGGACACTATTACCCCAATTATTCTAGGAAGACCATTCCTAGCTACAGCCGGAGCGATTATAGACGTGAAGAAAGGAAGACTAACATTCGAAGTAGGAGAAGAAAAGATAGAGTTCATTCTCACCAAGTTCTTACAAGCACCAGCCATAGACGATACCTGCTATTTAGTAGATGAAATTGACGAATGCATAAGAGAACTTGAAAATGAAGAGACCACGTATTCAGAAATAATAAAGATTCAAATACCAGATATTTCTGAAGACGATGATTGGCGTAAACCGTATAAAGACGACAGCCTAAGCGAAAGCTTAGCACTGACCCCAAACCACATGCCAGGTCTGAAGAACCCATCTTTAGAACTTAAAACACTACCCAAAAACCTTAGATATGAATTTCTAGACGATGAACTAAAAAGACCAGTGATAGTCAATGCCGACTTAGGACAACCAGAAACCGAAAAGCTATTAGAAGTCCTAAAGAAGTACCCCACCGCGTTAGGCTATAACATAAGTGATCTAAAAGGCATAAGCCCTTCGATCTGTATGCATCGAATTACAATAGAGGAAGACTCTAAAACCTCTAGAGAGCATCAGAGAAGACTGAACCCCATCCTAAGCACTGTAGTCAGAGATGAAGTAAAGAAATTGCTAGATGCAGGAATCATCTATCCAATCTCCGATAGTGAATGGGTTAGCCCGGTTCATGTCGTACCCAAGAAAGGAGGAGTGACAGTAGTTAAAAACGAAAAAGGCGAATCAATAACAAAAAGAGTCGTGACTGGAAGCAGGATGTGCATTGATTGTAGAAAGCTTAACAAGGCCACACGAAAAGATCACTTCTCGTTACCCTTCATAGACCAAATGTTGGAAAGATTAGCCAAACATTCATATTTCTGCTATCTAGATGGTTATTCAGGATTTTTCCAAATTCCCATTCATCCGGATGACCAAGAAAAGACTACATTCACCTGTCCTTATGGTACTTTTGCTTACCGCTGAATGTCGTTCGGGCTCTGTAATGCTCCAGCAACCTTCCAAAGATGCATGATGGCAATCTTCGCAGATTTCATAGACGACATCATGGAAGTATTTATGGACGATTTCTCGGTATGTGGACAAAGTTTCGAAGGATGCCTACAAAACTTAGAAATGGTATTAGAACGATGCGTAAAAGTGAACCTCGTCCTAAATTGGGAAAAATGCCATTTTATGGTCCGACAAGGAATAGTTCTAGGACATGTCATATCAAATAAAGGAATTGAGGTCGACAAAGCTAAAATAGAGATTATAAAAGATCTCCAACCTCCAAAATTCGTACGAGAAATACGGAGTTTTCTAGGACATGCCGGTTTCTACCGAAGATTTATAAAAGATTTTTCAAAAATCACAAAACCTTTGACCGGCCTGTTGATGAAAGATGCTGAGTTCATCTTCGACGACGACTGTTTAAAAGCATTCGAAACATTAAAATCAGCCCTTATCACCACACCGATTATGCAACCACCCGATTGGCGATTACCGTTTGAAATCATGTGCGATGCGAGTGATTATGTCGTAGGCGCAGTTCTAGGACAAAGGAAGGACAAGAAACTCCATGCCATCTACTATGCCAGTAGAACCTTAGATCCTGCCCAAATGAACTACGCTACCACAGAAAAGGAACTTCTAGCAGTTATATTCGCGCTTGACAAATTCCGTTCTTACTTAGTAGGAGCAAAAATTATCATATACACAGACCACACTGCCATTAGGTACCTAATAAGCAAAAAGGATGCCAAACCAAGACTATTGAGATGAATCCTATTATTACAAGAGTTTGACTTAGAAATCAAAGATAAGAAAGGAACCGAGAACGTTGTTGCAGATCACTTATCCCGAATAGAAGGCATCAAACATGAACCAGTACCGATAAATGACGATTTCCCGTACGAACGTCTGATAGCCAAATTAGAAA
The DNA here is from genome assembly GCA_963859935.3 of Lathyrus sativus. Classification (NCBI taxonomy): domain Eukaryota; kingdom Viridiplantae; phylum Streptophyta; class Magnoliopsida; order Fabales; family Fabaceae; genus Lathyrus; species Lathyrus sativus. The sequence goes on along the minus strand of OZ012741.1, from coordinate 657,927,396 downwards.
GTGACATGCCCAACTCAATCTCGGAAGATCCAGAATTCAGAAAAGCTGTAGAAGCCGTCTATGCCCAAGTCACATTACCTTGGTATGCTGACATCGTTAATTACTTCGCTGCAGGCGTGTTTCCACCGGATCTCACTTATCAGCAAAAGAAGAAGTTCTTCCATGATCTGAAACACTATTATTAGGACGAACCTCTACTCTTCAAGAGAGGAGCCGACAACATATACCGTCGCTGTGTCCCAGAGGAAGAAATAGAAAATATCATTTCCCAATGCCATTCAGCACCGTATGGTGGTCATGCTAGTACATCCAAGACGTGCGCTAAGATTCTCCAAGCCGGCTTATTCTGGCCTAACCTCTGGAAAGACGTCCACATCGCTGTGCTAAAATGTGATCGATGCCAACGAACTGGCAACATCTCACGACGCGATGAAATGCCTCAGAAAGGAATCTTAGAGGTAGAAATCTTTGACGTATGGGGAATAGATTTCATGGGACCATTCCCACCTTCTTTTGGTAATAACTACATACTCGTCGCTATAGACTATGTGTCTAAATGGATAGAAGCCATTGCTGCTCCAACAAACGACGCACGAGTAGTAATCAAACTCTTCAAAAACACAATCTTTCCTAGATTCGGTGTACCCAGACTCGTCATTAGTGACGGCGGATCTCACTTCATATCGCGAATATTTGATAAACTTCTTTCTAAATATGGAGTCCGACACCGAGTAGCTACACCTTATCATCCGCAAACTAGCGGACAAGTAGAGGTCTCGAACAGGGAAATAAAACAGATATTGGAAAAGACTGTCGCTACCTCAAGGAAAGATTGGTCATCAAAGCTACATGAAGCTTTATGGGCTTATAGGACCGCCTTTAAGACACCAATAGGTACTACACCCTACAAATTAGTTTACGGTAAATCCTGCCATCTCCCTGTAGAATTAGAGCATAAGGCCTTTTGGGCCATTAAGACACTCAATTTCAACTACACCGAGGCGGGAGAAAAGCGAATCTTGAACTTACACGAATTGGAAGAACTTTGATTAGACGCTTACGAAAATGCCCGTATCTACAAAGAACGAACTAAAAAGTGGCATGATAAACATTCAGTCAAGAAACAATTCAGTGTGGGAGACATCGTATTGCTATTTAATTCAAGATTAAAACTCTTCCCAGGTAAACTAAAATCTAGGTGGTCTGGACCTTATGAAGTGACTAAAGTACTTCAGAGTGGAGCTGTTGAAATTACCGATAAGACGAATGCACTGTTTATCGTAAACGGGCAACGTATAAAACATTATAATAAGAACGAAAACAGCCCTCAAGTCTGCAGTATAGCATTGCTTGAGCTTCCAGCTCAAACACCCGAATAGCTTGTCACCAAGCTATCGTCAGGCTTTAGACGTTAAAAACAACGCTTATTGGGAGGCAACCCAACTTTTCCCGCATTTTTCCTCGTTACTGTATTTCATTTTATTTAAAATTTTACTTTGAAACTTTAAAAAAAAAATTCTAAACTTAAAATTACTACGATTTTTACTTTTGTTTATTTTCATATTTTAATTTATTTTATATTCTTCCTTTATCTTTTGTTTTTACCGCCTTTTGTTTTTAAAAATACTGACTTCAAACTTCTGTTTTAAACTTTTCAGGATTTTAAAAAGTCTTCAAAACATTCCTCCTGTTTTTCTCCGACTTACCTGCGAGTATGGCCGAGTACGACTTCACAAAGGTTCATTTTCGAGGACTAGCTCAAAAGGCAAGATTTGCAGCACTAACTGAAAGAGAAATAGCTTTAACGCTGTATTATGATAAGTCTACCATGGATAAACTAGGAATCACGGATAGCATCCAATACCTGTTCAATCAACTGGGTTTGGAGAACACTGCTTTGAAAACACGTTTTGCTACCTATAAGGACCTCACCTACGAATTCCTTAGTTCCTTCAGGTACCTACCCAACTATGGTTTTGGATCCAACACAGAACTGATCACCTTTAGGATGTTTGGGATGGACCAAACCCATAGCCGGATGTCACTAGCTAACCTCCTAGGATTTCCTAGCGGACCACATGTGTTCATCAGTGCAGAAGATGACGATATTGATTTTGAACTCGACCAATTCTGGGGTAGAATCACAAGCAACTATCACCCTGAACCAGACAGAATGTATAATGATGATATTCATAACCCAGCTTTTAGATACTTCCATAAGATACTAGCTCACACCCTTTTCGGGAAAGAAGAAAATATTACTACAGTATCTAAAGAGGAGTTATTCATCATGTTCTGTGCTTCTCAGAGACGTACAGTAAATGCAGTGCCTTTCATGATGAGATCTTTCAGATGCCTCACTCAGGACCCACAATCACCTATTCTTATAGGAGGCCTCGTGACAATGATTGCCCACGAGCTCAGCCTTAGATTCCACTTAAATGCAAGCACTCGTTTTGGCACCATCCGACCCATGAATATACAGTTCTGCTTTAACAGACGCATTTTAGGAACTATGGGACCTGGACCTTACGAGTACCTCATAAATGAAAAACCTGTCCAGCTATTCACACTGCCTGATCATCAGATGACAAGTATCCACAACAAGGACAACTGGCTTTATGAATTGGATGAGCCTATGGGACCTCCTTCACCTCAATCAACACCACAGAACTATATGTACGACAGTGACCACATCTCTGAGGCACACGACTATATGTACTATGAGGATGCTGTATCAGAAGCTGAAGTAGACCCTACGACTCCTCCGCATTACAACACCTATCCTGAGCCCATTCCTGAGGAGACCACCGACAAAATGGATACTGTTCTACTCCGATTGGACAACGTTGATGCAGCTCTGACTAATGTAAAAGATGACATCGCAGGCATACACAGCGAACTGGTAGTCTTCATGGACTTAGTCTGTGACCAGCTCGACTACTACGCACGGAAGTTCGATGAGTTGAAGGCACGAAAAGACTAGATACTAGTTTTAGTTTAGTTTGGTTTAGTTTAGTTTCGTTTAATCATTTGGATTTTTGCATTGTTAATTTCTTTATGTATTACATTACAATCATTCTAATTACTTTTTATTTCTCTATTTCAATTATAGTCTTTATCTTTTTATTCTGTTTTTACGTTGTTTCTTTGTTTATTGGCCACTATAATGCATTGCTATATCATTAATAGGCCTAAAAGTCACTGCACGAACACCCTCACAGCAAAATTCTGCGTTCTGCAGATTTTGCTACTGTGACGACCGTCACAGGATCCTGACGAGCGTCGCGCGGGTGACGACCGTCACATATACGTGACGACCGTCACGAACCCAAAACTGTTATCTGATATAACAGGGGTTGCATTTTCTCTCCCACTCATCTCTTTTCAACTTCCAATCATCAGAAACTCCCACCCCACTCCAATTTTTCGTTTTCCCCACCTTGCACCATATATCCCAACTCCCATCTCAACTTCCTACTACACTTCTGTCACATTTTTCCCACTCCTCAGAACCACCTCAATCCTCCAACAATGGCGAGAAACCACGAAACCCCAGACCTCAGCAACATTGTGTTCAGCGAAGGTGACTCCGGCGAGAGACAGCGGGCCAACTACATCGCATTCCATCAATGGTCGCTCCAGCCGACTCATTATCCACATATTCCATCACTCACGGAGCTCAGACTCCTTGAAGGCGTCACTTGGATGCTTCAAAGAGCCGGCATCTGGAACCTCTGCACCAATCCACTACCGACGTACGAACAACTCACTCTCGAGTTCCTGAGTTCGTTTACCTACGTCACTTCCAGCGGCGACCTCAGCCAACACTCCGGTGCCGCATGCTTCCAGATGTTCGGCACAAACTATCAGGTGAACCAGAACCAGATTGCCGCCATCTTACAACTCCCTCGAGGCGACAATGCTCACCGCCGCCTCACCGATCAGTTCCAGCACGAAGCCTTCGCGCTCTGGTACCAGTTGACCGACATCAATGCCGATGGTTGGGATTCTCTGCACGCAACGCATATCCACAACCCGACCATCCGGTACTTCCACCGAGCATTGAGCAACACCATCTTCGCCCGGGACAACAACCATAAGGTGAACTCGAAAGAGCTCTTCTTCCTCAGCTGTGTCTTCAACAACGAGCCTATCAATGCTGCTCCGTTTCTCCTGGCCCACATTCAGGCCAACTGTAACCGTGGCTCCAAGCCATTTTACTTTGGCGGGATTGTCACTGCCATTGCACTTGGGCTGAACCTCGGTGACCGCCTCCAGCACCTCCATGCCATCCCCTCGGTGTTCCTTGACACCGACCACTGCAGAGCCTCTCACCTCATCCGTTCCAGAGCCGACGGCAAGTACCATCCGGTAGTGCGTGGCAAAACCGTCCGAAGCATCATCCTTCCATCACGCACCCGGATACACCCAGAGGATCGTACCAACTGGTTATTTGACCTTACTGCCCCTCCTGCTGTAGCTGCTCCAACTCAGGACCACACCCAAGGTTCTGACGACGAAATCCAAGCTGAGTTGGACAGGCCGGAGCAACCGGAGGCATCGCAGCCTCTTCCTTCCGAAGGTACATCCTCCCGCCGCCGCCGCCATCGTCTAGTGCCCGACTACTCAGAAGAGGACCTCCGCCGCTCTCTCGACCAGCAGGCCCAGATACTCGCTATGATGCAGCAGCAGAATCAGCGAGCAGAGCAGTTCGAAGCTTGGCATCGGACCCAAATGCAACAACTTCAAACCGGCCAAGAAACCATTACTGAGAACTTGGCGAATCTGACCTTGCAGGTCGAAGGACTCCGTGACTATGTCTACCACACCGGAGCTATGAGTTTTGAGGACCGAGTCGCCCAGGTCAGAGCAAGAGGACGCGAGCGCGGACGTTACCGAGGCAGAGGACGTGATTAGTTATCATTTTCCTTAATTGTTTACTATATTTGCAGTTTCTATGTACTTTCATTTCCGTTGTATCTCCCTCTCGCATTCTTTCAAATCAGTGGGGACACTGATTGAGATAGTGTGAGAGCGGAGCGTTTATTTCCCATTCCATTGTACTTTGAATTTCGTAATTTCTATTCAAACATTTTCTATTTTTAGCAAATAAAGCTCGTTTATATATCCTTTTTCCGTTACGCAAACATCCCCACGTTATTCGACGTAAACAACAAATTTTTTCGTTCGTTCCTCAAAAGTAAAAGCATCACGAGAATGCACCCGAGTTCAAACCAAGTTTCGAAACTCCGAGGAGACGACAATTCTAACAAAACCAGTACCGTCCTGACACCCTAGATCTCCGGTTTATGCGAGTCGGTTTCACTACCTACGTGTACCAAAGTCTCAAGTGTCTACGCAAACTCAGCCCCAAGTAGTTTATACTAGCAGTCAGCACCATCCTAAAACACTTCTAAGCGAGCGACCAATGCAAATAAGTGTATGATCTCCAAAAAGATGAAAAATCATGAAAAGAAAGTTAAATAGCAAAAAAATATAAGACACGTTTCCTTCTAAGTTAGGTGCTCCTCACCCGAGCATTTAGCCCAACGGCACGAAAACTCATTGAAAAATCAATGATATAAGCTTATGATCAATGAAGAAGATCAAAACAGAAATGAAATCATATTCACTAACAGGTCGACTTGCCATGAAAGTGTATGGACAACGGGCTTAATGTGATTGCGCTAGAACAAACAGGGTGAACTTACCGCGAAGACCTTGACACCAAGCTACAGTAGCATGACTGGGACCGATTTGCATAAGAAGGAGACCTCCGAAGACTTGTAGTCCAGTGTCGTCACAGCACTCGTTTTGTTCTTACTAAGAATCCCGGTTTTTCCCAACTTTGCGAACGAAGAAGCTGCCTCGTGCTTGCCGACTTTTTCCTGTTTTACTTGAGGACAAGCAAAGATTCAAGCTTAGGGGAGTTTGATAACACGAAATCGTATATATATTTTGATGCATAATTCAACTAAAGTTTAACTGTTTTCGATCCGATTTCGGGTTATTTCCGTGTTATTTGTCTGATGTTTTACAGGTATTTGATGATCATGTCTAAACAAGGCAATATGAAGAAAAGAAGCAATCTCAGATGAAATATGGACGAAAACCGGATGAAAACATCATGAAAAGAGCAGAATGCTGATTTTGCTGCTGTGACGACCGTCACAGCTCCATGACGACCGTCACACGGGTGACGACCGTCACACATTGTGACGACCGTCATGCAGGCAAAAACGCCCCACTTCAAATGCACGTGAAAGAAGCAGTTCCAAGTCCCAAATAGTGGACCACTACTCCCTGATAATTCTGCCTCAAAGTCCACCTTCTTCAAGTTATAACCGTTAGAATTCCATTTCTATAAAAGGGGAAGAAGGGGAGCAGAGAAAGAGAACCGCATTTAGACAACGAAGTGCTGCCAATTTATCTTCAGAGCAACCTTTCCAGTTTTTAATATTCTTATTTGTTTCTCTTTTCTTTTTATGCATTCCTTTCATTTCTTCTGTCATTCTTATTTCCGTTGTACGATCCATTGGCACAAAGACCAGAATCCTGCCAACATTTGTGGAGGATCTGCCCAAAGGTCAATTGGAATATTTACAGGTTTCTCATTTTAATCGTAATTCCAGTTTTCATTATGATGTATGCTATTATTTATTGTTTTCATTTATGTTTTACCTTTCCCAAATCCATGTCTGGCTAAATTAAAGTAATCGATATGTAATAATAATTCAGAAGGGATTTGATAATAACCGGTTGAAAATTGTCTTTTTCAAAAGTTGTTTATGGTCTGAGTGTTTAAATTAAATTACTGAATAAACTTCGTCGCGAAAGCGAGAACTTATTTAAAAGTAGTTTTGCCACGAAAGTGGGAAATTAATTAAGGTACGAACCAACAAGCGAAAGCTGCGGCAAGACCAGATAGTAAACACTAGTCATTCATTTTAATAACAGCGAAAGCACTTTAAAATGAATTAGAATTTAGAGATTTCCAAAAAATAATTTTAACCCCGAATGGGACACGAAAGCGTACGTTTGGCCCTTAGAATTATGATTAGCGTCAATAACCATCGTGAGGCGAGAGTCTTCAGATCACCATTTTCTGCTTAAATAAACTCTGAAAAATATTTCGTATACCGGTAACTTGTCAAATCCCCGAAGAACATAATTACTGCATATCAATTCACTTAATTATAATTTAATTAACATTCTTAGTTCCCTTTAGTGACAATCTTATTCCCTTAAACATTATCTACCTAGCTAAACATAGTAACTCCCGAGAACACTAGTTTGATTACGAGTCCCTGTGGGATCGATATCTATTATTACTATGCGATAGACTGTGCACTTGCAGTTAGGTTGTATTAGACATAGAAAGTCGCGATCAATACATTCAAGGGAGCTGATCCGCGGTCGCTCGCGGATCAAAAACGAGTAATTTTAGGAAAATGCAGTACAGCGACAGTGACTCGGAATATCGTCTCACAAGGATTCTTGCAGGAATAATCAAATACAGTAACGAAATATGGGGGTTTTTGATTAAGATAAAATAAACGAAAAATAAGTGATTAGAAAAAGTGATTGTAGTAATGAGTTGAAACGACTAATCTACTGTTTTCGTTTTCCAACTTATCATCGATCCTAATAATTCCCAATTCCTAAGCGGATTTTATCCCCTTTCCGATTATAATAACAATCAACAAGCACAATTGATATTATACGATACACGTTCCTAATTTCTGAATTAAGCAAATAGATAAAATAGTAACCGTGAATTAAGCAAACACGAGAAACATATGCGGATTAAGCAACCGCGATTAAAGTATAAGAACATGCAATCATCGAAATAAATCAATCATCCCTAAGATAAATCGAATTAAGCAAACAAAATATCATAGAGAAGAATTGAAAGGAAATAGATTTTATTGGAAATTAAAAGAACCTCAAAGTGTTGGCGGGAACCGATTACAGCAGATTAATCTGAAGGAATTAGTTCTCCATAATTCATACAAAGCTTCAACAAATATTTTCGTGAATAGTGAATAGGATTCTGTAAACGAGGTTTTTTTTTCGTTATAAAACAATGGATTCAGTTCATAACCCAACTGGGTCAAAAACATAACCCAGACCCAAAACATGACTCCAACACGAAAGTCGTAGCTCTCTCTCTTAGCTTTCCGGCGATTTTTAGAACGCCTCAAACGGATTCTCGGAACTCCAGTTATGATCGTTTCCGTGTAGACTGCTAAAGCTGAAAAATAAGTGCGAAAATTAAATTAAACCAAAAATAAAATAAAATAGGAAAACATAATAAAATATAATAATAAACAAAATAAAATAAAGAAATGCCTAAGTAAAAATGTAGGAGAATGTGCATAAATATGCACTGATCAGGAGCCTTCATGAAGACACGAAACGCATCACCACAAGTTTTTCCATCATAAAAAAGGAGAGTATGTGAGTGCAACTTTCTGTTAGATGTATTTTGTATGGTGTTAAAACTAGGATACTTTAGCGTTTATGTATATTGGACGATATCCTCTGATTCTTAATGTGCATCTTAGCATTAGGAAGCATAAAAACATTTTGGAAATGATTTAGAAAAGGTTTCATGCATTAAAAATGATTTAGAAAAGGTTCCATGCATTAAAAACATGTTTTAATGTGAAACACGGGTTTATGTATCGACACATGAGAGTTACAGGTCGACATATGTAACTCATTTTTAAATCCTATAGCCTCTGTTTGATGTGCTGACTGCATAGGTCGACACATGGCCTATACAGATTGGCACATACGAGTTAAAGGTTGACCTATGTAGCTCATTTATAAAGCTTGTAGCCTCTATTTCATGTGCTGACTGCATAGGTCGACACATGGCCTATACAGATTGGCACATACGAGTTAAAGGTCGACCTATGTAGCTCATTTATAAAGCTTGTAGCCTCTATTTCACGTGCTAACTGCATAGGTCGACACATGACCTATACAAGTCGACTCGTGACCTATACAGGTTGGCACATGCATCGAATAAGTTGACACATGGTACCGTAGGTCGACCCATGCAACACATTTTAAAAAAAATTCATGACTTTTTTCAAATCTCTTGAATTCTTTTTTCCCTCCAACTTGCACACATATATATATATTCTTCATACATACATAATTTCCTTTTAGTTATTTTGAGAAAATCACAAACGAAACTGAGATTTCAAAGAGTGCTCTTCATCTTCAACCTTCATTCTATGCATACACATAAACAAACTACACATAATCATTCTTTGTTTGGGTGTCATCTAGAATTAAAGTTGATAACATTCAATTTAGGTTGTTGAACTATAAATTAGGTTGAGATCTTTAAGGGTTTTAAATAAGAAAATCTTTAAGTGCGCAGAAATGTCAATTATAGTATAAAAAGTGTCTAACCCACAAAGACCAATGTCAACCTATTGTAGTCTATTGTCGCTTTTCAAATATAAGGACAATCAGTGTATTTTTGGATTTTTAGAAGGAAAATAAAAATAAGTAATAAAGTCGGTTTGGGAGAAAATTAATTAAAACGAGACCAAAATGTAATTTCCAATCTCACCTCTAGAACTCAATAAATTCTTGGCGTTTGTTTCGGTTTTTAAAATATTTTTTTGAAAGAAAGTATAAATTTAAAAACAATACTCACTTTCGCGTAACACATGTTATGTTTCAAAATCGTAAATGATTGGTCGTTGCTGTCTTAGTTACAATTTCAAAACACTATTTGAAAACTAATAAATCCTAGTTAATCCCTAAAGTGTTGTCGCTATTTAAAGAAATTAAATCCAATTTTTATGATCTAGTATGGGTCTCACATTGTCGCGCTATTGACTAGTACCTGAGTTTTGTCGCTTTCTTGAAAAACCTTTTTTATTTTAAAACCTAAAAATCGGAACTAGAAAAATAGATTGATGTTTAAAATTATACGTCAATTGAATCTACTGAGTCTCATCGAAACGACACTTCTCACATCCGAACTCTAAAAATTTAGCCATACATGGTTACGAAAATAAACATGTTATTATAAATATTCATATCAAATAGAACTCCAAACATAACATATAATTGAAAACGAATGGTAGTATCACTACTACTGTATTTAAAGGAATGGAATGAGAAACTTGAAACAGTAACAACAATGGCAACTTAAATTAAATGAAACATGAAATAAAAACTCAAATGAAAATGAATTTGAAATTGAAATTGAAAAAGGATTCTGGAATAATTGCTGAAATGTTGATCCAAGTACACAGCAAATTACTAATACTTAAGTGCAACAGTTCCTCAATGCGAAACTACTGATTTTATAATACTGGAATTGCTGCCTAAAATAAATTCTATAAAACTTGGATGCTTTGAAAGTGTGAGCCCAAGGTATATTTATAGGAAGATTTTCTAGTACTAACTTCCCTAGATCATGTATGAGTAATGGATAAAGTGGGAGAAGCCTTCAATGTAGTGCTGCTGGTGGGCGCTTTTTTTAGGTTTCTGAGGTCCATGGCTCATGGTGAACGCCATGAATAAAAAAGGTGGAGAACATGGGTATTTAGGTCAATGGCTTTATGGCGAACGCCATGAGTATAAAATCTTTGCCCTTTGTTTTTCTTTGTCTTTTAGTGGCGCCCATAGCTTCCATGTCATGACAAGCACCATGGTGAACGCCATGAGTGCGAATTCTTGTTTTTTCTTTGTTTTTCATCGTTTTCGTCACGTTTTCTCACAGGATGCTCATACCTAGTAAATACATGAAATGGACACAATATACTAGCGTAAGACAATAAAAATATATAAAATTGACACTAAAAGGCATGTGAATCGAGTCAAAACATTGTATGTATTTTCGTTTTATCAAACTCCCCTACACTTGAACCATTGCTTGTCATCAAACAAGTTAGCTAGCATATAATTAAAGAAATGCAGCAACATAATTATAAAGACGTAAGGAGTAACAAAGCATCGAAATGACTCATACTTGACTAATGAGAATTTGTTTGTCTAGGAATAACTCAATACGTACTAATGCAATACTAAGGGTATTGTAACAATACAAACCACTCTCGTAGACACAAGTCTCCCTTCTATGTACACTAGTTCCAATCATACCATTGAATAAAATTCTAATTTCCATATTTTTTTTAATCCTCTTTCATTCATGACAGTCACGTTAAGGACATTTATCTCTCATACAACATGTAGGCGGTCTTTTAGTGATTATGATCAAAACATCTGATTCAAATTTTAACAATCTTATTTCTTTTCCAAAGATGCATTTTTATTTCTTTTAAATGATTCAACCACTTCTTTTGAATTAAATTACCGGGTGAGAGTCACCTAATTTAGTAAAATGTGGCTTTTCCTTTTTATTCATTTTTCTTTTCTGCACAAAAGATCATTCACTTATTATTCGTCGACCGACCTACTTAGTGACTACAGATGGTGCTTGACTGGATAAAGAAACTACTTTGAGGATTTTTATTTTCAAAAAATAGAGGCTTAAGACTAAAATTCAATGGGAATTTCAACCAATGTACATAATTGGGAGTCTTAAGGTGTAAGGGCAATATCGATCTTGATGGATTTTCCCAAGTCTCCTCGTCCTAGCCTCTCCTCTCTTCACAACCTATATACTTTCAAATCAAACTGAGCGTTCTAACTGTTTTCAAATTTTTTGGTATTGTAACACCCTTACTCAACCCCACGGAAAATATATGAATAATCAGAGTAAATAATCATGCATTCACAAAAGGGCGTCACACATAATTTTCAAACATCAAAACCACCTGTCATGCTTATTAACACTTCAATAAATAATCATACTTTTCAAAGTTTCACTTTGCATGTAGCAGCGGATTCAATTATATCACAATCTTCGTAAAAGAAACATTTGAATTCACCACCTAAATCAACATCTTAAGGCACTGGGGCCAACCTCATAATAATTTGATAAATATAAAAACATAGTATAAAGTACATCATGTATCTCTAAAATATATAAATCAAGCAATCCCAGTGTTACATGACCAGAGCATGACTCGACCCGACGACTAGATACATATACAATGTATCACAAAAGAATCCTATACGTCCTAGCTAACCGACCAAAAGATGAAGGCACGCTTCACAAAAGGACCTCCAGTCAACCTACTCTGCAATGTCTCATAGAGCACCATAAAACAGCAGAAGGGTGAGAAATATTATCATAATAATCAATGCATATAATCATATATATATACACAAGCATAGAATACAAAATGTTCTACATTTTTCACCCAATTCATCATACACATCACAATGTATATATAAACAAATATGGATAATCACCAAGCATATTTCATCATGCATACATCCACAATTCACTTATTCCACATAAACATTTACAATTATGTTTATTCATCAATTCACAACTCTCAATCAACAATCCATACACATATGCATACTTTCAGTACAACAATTATCTATGCCATGAGACTCAATGCAACTCAATGCAACTCAATGCAACTCATGTCATGTGGCACTAACACTTGTTATTATTTTTCGGTTTTTACATTTAAACCGGGTCCGTCCTCTAGACCAATAACAAACAAAAGCCCGTCCTCTAAGCTTTCAAACCCCTCTCTAGGTTTGGGACAAGTCACCAGCCTCCACGAGACTAGCAAGCATTGCCTCTTGACAACAAAGGATGCATATGCAATCAACAACCAAATGAACTTAAGATCGTTCTCGCATCTTAATCTCATGCATTCTCAAATAATTCATCACACAAGAATTATAACATGATTGCACACACAACACGTTTCATAATAATCAAAGTATTCATACTCTCAACATCATCATTACATTTATCAAGTAATGCACAAGAATCAATTAAATTCAATCACAATCTTCATGCACCATTAATCAATTTTAAACAATGCATATAATTGCCAAACAACCACGATTCACAATCGATTCCATAATCTAGGATTCACGCCATACGGCTACCCACAACAAAACATATCGCAACATATAACTATGCCTTAAGAGAAAGGGTTAATCAATTCAAATCGAAGAATCGACATTGGATGGAAACAGCAAGAAAATCAAACACTGTCACGCTCGCTGGACCACTCGCCTAGTGAGGTCCTAGCGAACACTCGTTGCTGGTTCGCCTAGCGAACAAGCTCGCGAAGGCAAACAGAAGCTACTGGAAGGATTCGCTACTGGCTCGCTGGAGCCTCGCCTAGCGAACAACTCGCTACATCACTCGCCACCAGCGAAAAGAATCATTTTCATTCTGCCAAAGTCTAGGGACGTTCGCTGGCAGCTCACTGAGCGAACACTCGCCACCCTGCTCGCCTAGCGAACGTGCTAGCAAGCGTTTGCGTACTCCAAAACCCCAACTGTCCAAAAACCTCAGAAACTCCCGAAGTCACTCGATTCAATTCCAACAAGTTTCCATAGTCTTAGTATAACATTCCTCGACTAAACTACACCATTTATTCCAGATTCTAACCGTTAAATCGTCGATTCCTATCGATTAAACCATTTCTGACCTAGAATGGGAAAAGATGGAAAACATCCAAACAATCCAACACACACATACATAATCATACACATTGATAGAATAATAAGATTTCACACCCTTACCCGATTAAATCGAATCCTAGATGTTGATCTTGAGCTATCCAAGCTTTTCCTCTATTTTCCTTCTCTTTTCTCTTCTTCCTCTTTCTTTCTCTCCTTTCCTTCTTTTCTTTCTATCCTTTCTTTTCTCTCCTCCTTCTTGTATATCTGTTTCTATTTTATTCCTCTCCATCATATTTTCTTCTCTCAAAATATCTACCCATTCATTTAAATTAAAGAATTCACATAAATCAATTAATTAACATAAATAATTAATTATTAAAAATTGGGTTGTTACAGGTATGGCTCAAGAAATTAAGAAATTCAATAATGAGCAGAAAACCACGCTTATATGACTAAACAGCACATGCAATGACTCAAAACATAAACTATGCTATAAAAAATAATCAATGACATAAAACTAACATAATATCAAAATATGGAAAAACATAAAGGAAATAAAAGCGATAAAAGCCTCCCCTACACTTAAATCCTACCTTGTCCACAATGCAAGGAAATGAGTGTAAGAGAGGTAGGAAGAACCTGGTGAGAAGATCAAGTCAAGCGACTCATCTCTTTATTTTCTGCAAATTCAAACAAACAAACATAAAAAAAAAAAAACATGTGGGTTACCTTCCATGTAATGCTTATTTTAACATCAGTAACTCGACGGCTCTGGAGTGTAAGCACTCATGGTGGTTCTTTCGAGAATGATTCCTCGATCAAACTTTTAATTATTTTCAATTTCCATGTCCGCTTATCAAGCTACCTCTCATGTCCTTCACCTTTTCTTTTCTTTATTCTATGGGATGGTTCATTGTTCCGAACTTGTAGGGGTGGTTCTGGCTCTATCAGGAGTATCATCTTCTTAGGTTTAGGTTTAACTCTTTCTTTCACCACCTCAAAGACTAAGCTTCCCCTCTTAACACTAATGATTTCCCTAGTTTCATAATCCTCTAATTTTCTCTTTTTAAGCAGGACTTCGGACAAAGGTGTATTGGTGTAGATATTTTTAAATACTTCCACATCCTTTTTGAATTTGAAGTCTACCTTAGCCTCCACAAATATTTTCGAGAAAGGGATCGATGGGTTATAGAGAGGAGTAACAACATAAGGTGCTTCATTCTCTACCTCTTTGACAACCTTCCTATCGGGTGGTGTTGGTGGATTTTTCTCAATCTCTACTTTTTTCTCACCAGAACTCTCCTCAACCATATTATATATCTCCTTAGGGTTTTATTTTTTATTTCACTACTGGTTGTTACAACATCCACATGTATCTAAGGGGAGGGTCCTACAGTTGTTCGTGCAAGCAGGGAGATTTGACTCTACAATGCCTTGTTCTGAGTCGCGAGGGACTCGACCACAGTGTTCAGCTGCCTAAGGATTTCATTAGTATAGAGACTTTGTTTTCTAAACTCTTCATTCTGGAGAGTTTGTGTTGCCACAAAGCGCTCCATCATAGATTCTAGCCTAGAGTGAGTCTACATCGCAATGAAATCCTCCATTAATATTTCAAGGTCGGTTTTATGAGAATCTTGTGGTTTCTCAAAATACTGGGTATATTTATTGTAGAGAAAATTTGGGTGATCCATCCACCTAGGATTATAGGAACTTAAACTAGAGTGTCTTAGCCTATGCAATGCAACAACAAAATAACATTATTGATTGTTGGTCCCCGACAACAACGCCAAAAACTTAATGCGTATCCGCAAGTGTACAAAAATTCCAGTTATAGTATAAAAAGTGTTGAATCCACAGAGACCAATGTCAACCTATTGTAGTCTATTATCGCTTTGCAAATCTAAGGATAATGGGTGTATTTTTGGATTTTTAGAAGGAGAATAGAAAAAGAAATAAAGCTGGTTTGGGAGAAAATTAATTAAAGTGAGACTGCAATGCAATTTCCAATCGCATCTCTAGGACTCAATAAATTCTTGGCGTTTGTTTTGGTTTTAAAATATTTTTCAGAAGAAAATATCAATTTAAAAACACTGCTCACTTTTGTGCAACCTGTGTTATGTTTTAAAACTGTAAATTCTTGGTTGTCGTTGTCTCAATTATAATTTCAAAACACTCTTTGAAAACAAATAAATCCTAGTTAGTCCTTAAAGTGTTGTCGTTGTTTTTAGAAATTAAATCTAATTTTTATGATCTAGTATTGGTCTCATGTTGTCACACTGTTGACCAGTACCTAAGTGTTTTTGCTTTTGCGCAAAACCTTTTTTATTTTAAAACTTAAAAATCAGAACTGGAAAATAGATTAATGTTTAAATAATATGCCACTTGAGTACACTGAGACCCGTCGAAACGACGGTCCTCACATTCGCACTCTAGAAATTTAGCCGGACATGGTTACGAAAATAAACATGTTCTTATAAATGTTTATATCAAATAGAACTCCAAACATGACATATAATTGAAAACGAATAGTAGAAATGGTTACTAGTGTATTTAAAGGAATAAAATGAGAAACTTGAAACAGTAACAACAGTGGCAATTGAAACGATAAGAACAAAATGTAAAATGACTTTAAAATTAAAAATGGAAGTTAAAGCAACGTAAATTAAATGGAACCTAAAATAAAAATGAAAATGAAAATGAATCTAAAATTGAAACTAAAAAATGATTCCGGAAAAATTGTTAAAATGTTGATCCAAGTACATAGCAAATTCCTAATACTAAAGTGCAGCAGTTCCTCAATGCGAGAAACTACTATTTTCTTATACTAAAATTTCTACATAAAATACATTCTATAAAACTTGGATGCCTTGAAAGTGTGATTCCAATGTCTATTTATAAGAGGTTTTTCAAGTACAAACTTCCCCAAATTATATATGAGTAATGGAGAAAGTGGGAGAAACCTTCAAAGTAGTGCCACTATTGGGCAATTTTTTTTGAGGTTTTTGAGGTCCATGGAGAACGCCATGGCACATGGCGGACACCATGAGTACAAAAGGTGGAGAACATGGTTAATTAGGTCCATGTAAAACACCATGGCCTCATGACGAACACCATGAGTGTAAAATATTTTCCCTTCACTTTTTCTTATATTTTGGTGGCGCCCATAGCTTCCACATCATGGCAAGCGCCATGGTGAATTCCATGAGTGCAAATTCTTGGTTTTTCTTTGTTTTTCGTCGGTTTAGTCACGTTTTCTCACAAGATGCTCCTACCTGGTAAATACATGAAACAAACACAATATACTAGCATAACATAATAAAAACATATAAAATTGACACTAATAAGAATATGAATCGAGTCAAAATACTATATGTATTTTCGTGTTATCAAACTCCCCTACACTTGAACCATTGCTTGTCCTCAAGCATGTTACCTAGAATATAATCAATGAAATGTAGCAGCATAATTATAAAGACATAAGGAATAACAAAGCATTGAAATGACTCTTACGTGGCTAATGAGAATTAGTCTGGCTATGAACGATTCAATAGGTACTAATGCAACACTGAGGGTATTGTAACAACACAAACCATTCTCGTGGGCACAAGTCTCCCTCCTATGCACACTAGTTCCAATCACACCATTGAATAAATTTCTAATTTCACTATTTATTTTAACATCTTTTATTCATGACAGTCACATTAAGGCCCTTTATCTCTCATACAACATGGTAGGCGGTCTGTTAGTGATTTTGATCAAAACATCTTATTCAAATTTTAACAATTTTATTTCATTTCCAAACAAACAAATATAGCAATACAAAACTCGTGGGTTGCCTCCCATGCAACACTTCTTTTAACGTCGATAGATCCACGACTCAAAAGTGTAAGCACTCATGGTGGTTCTTTCGAGAATTATTCCTCGATCAAACTTTTGATATCCTCGCCTTTTCTTTTCTTTCTTATGTTGGGTGGTTCATTCTTTCAAACTTGTGGGGTTGGTTCTAGCTCTATCCAGAGTATTAGCTTCTCAAGTTTTGGTTTAATCTTTTCATTCACCACCTCAAAGTCCAAGCTTCCATTTTTAACACTAATGATGTGCCTAGTTTCATGGTCCTTTAATTATCTATTTTTATGTAGGACTTCAGAAAAATGTGCATTGGTGTAAATATTTTAAAATATCTCCACATACCTTTTAAATTGGGAGTCCACCTTAGCTTCCATAATCCTTTACGGGAAAGGGATAAGTGGGTTATAGGAAGGGGGAAAAACGTAAGGTGCTTCTTTTTCTACCTCTTCAAAAACCTTCCTTTCAGGTGGTGTTGGTGAATCTTTCTCAATCTCTAATTTGTTTCACTAGAACTCTCCTCAACCTCATTATCCCTCTCCTTAGAATTTTCGATTTGTTTTTCACTACTGGTTGCTACAACATCCATGTGTCTCTCAAGGGAGGGTCCTAGAGGTGTTTGTACAAGTGTGGATATTTGAATCTCCAATGCCTTGTTGTGAGTAGTCGCGAGGGACTCGACCACAACTTTCAGTTGCCTTAGGGTTTCACTAGTATGGAGACTTTGATTTCTAAACTCTTTATTATGGAGAATTTGTGTTGCCACAAAGCGCTTCATTATTGATTCTAGCCTATAGCGAGTTTATGTCGCAATGAAATCCTTTATTAATATTTCTAGGTCAGATTTATGGGAGTCTTGCGGTTCCTTAAAATACTGGGTATTTTGAGGTTGGATTTATGGGAATCTTGCGGTTTCTGAAAATACTGGGTATAATAATTGTGGAGAAAATGTAGGTGATCAATTCACCTAGGATTATAGGAACTTAAACAAGAGTGCCTTAGTCTATACAGTGCAACAACGAAATAACAATATTGACTATTGGTCCACGACAACGGCACCAGAAACTTGATGTGTATCCGTAAGTGCACGAAAATGCCAATTATAGTATAAAAAGTGTCGAACCCACAGAGACCAATGTCAACCTATTGTGGTCTATTGTCGCTTTGCAAATCTAAGGTTAATCGATATACTTTTGTATTTTAGAAGGGAAATAGAAATAAGAAATAAGGTCAATCGCACCTCTAGGACTTAATAAATTTTTGGCGTTTGTTTTGGTTTTTAAAATATTTTTCAGAAGAAACTATCAATTTAAAAACACTGCTCACTTTTTCATATGTTATGTTTTAAAACTGTAAATGCTTGGTTGTCATTGTCTCAGTTACAATTTTGAAACACTCTTTGAAAATTAATAAATCCTAGTTAATTCCTAATGCGTTTTCGCTATTTTTAGAAATTAAATCCATTTTTTAATGATCTAGTATGGGTCTCACGCTGTCATGTTGTTGACCAGTACCTGAAATGCAGCAGTTCCTCAATGCGAGAAACTACTGGTTTTCTAATACTGAAATTTCCGTGTTAAAATACATTCTATAAAACCTGGATGCCTTGAAAGTGTGAGTCCAAGGTCTATTTATAGGAGGATTTTCAAGTACTAACTTCTCTAGATCATATATGAGTAATGGAGAAAGTGGGAGAAGCTTTCAAAGTAGTGCCGCTACTGGGCGATTTTTTGGGGTTTCTGAGGTCCATGGCTCATGGCGAATGCCGTGAGTAAAAAAGGTGGAGAACGTGGGTATTTATGTCCATGGCAAACACCATGACCTCATGAGGAATGCCATGAGTGTAAAAAGTTTTCCCTTTGCTTTTTCTTGTCTTTTGGTGGCGCTCATAGTTTCCACATCATGGCAAGCGCCATGGTGAATGCCATGACTGTAAATTCTTGGTTTTTTCCTGTTTTTTGTCGTTTTTGTCCTGTTTTTTCACAGGATGCTCCTACCTAGTAAATACCTAAAACAAACACAATATACCAGCATAGCACAATAAAAACATATAAAATTGACACTAAAATGCATGTGAATCGAGTCAAAATATTGTATGTGTTTTCATGTTATCAGCTCTCTCTCTCTCTCTCTCTCTCTCTCTCTCTCTCTCTCTCTCTCTCTCTCTCTCTCTCTCTCTCTTATTTTTCATTTGCAAATTTCTGAATTCTTCGATTGTGCGATTAATAAGTTTGGTTAAACGTTTTGATATCCTTTGAAAAATCATTTTCTATATCTTATGAAACATCTTTCTGTTTTTCTGCATTTTTTCCTTCTGTTTTTCGTCACGTTTTCTCACAGGATGCTCATACCTGGTAAATACCTGAAAGAAACACAATATACTAGCGTAACACAATAAAAATATATAAAATTTACACTAAAATGCATGTGAATTGAGTCAAAACATTGTATGTATTTTCGTTTTATCAAACTCCCCTACACTTGAACCATTGCTTGTCATGAAGCGAGTTAGCTAGCATATAATTAAAGAAATGTAGCAACATAATTATAAAGGAATAACAAAGCATCGAAATGACTCATACGTGACTAATGAGAATTTGTTTGTCTAGGAATAACTCAATAGGTACTAATGCAATAAATTGTGAGGAACAAGGTGTGGTTCTGGATATTATCTTTTTGGATTCTTATTTGTCTCATCATCTTATCTTTGATTATATCTATGACCTATCTAAAGTTTCAAGTCTCAATTTCAAGGAACTCATCTGGTATCACATATTGATATCAAAATTCCTGCCAAAGAACATAGATTTGACTTCTTTGGATATGAAGATTAACCTCCCTCAAGTTATGTTTGATTATCTGAAAATGACCCTCACTTCCTTTAAAGATGGAAAGTCATGTTTCATTCCTTATGGAAGGGTTATGTCTAAGCTCTTAATTCAACAAGGAGTTGGGTAACTATGACCAGGTTAAATCAAAAGTCTCGGGAGATAAGTTGAAGCTTATAGAAGCTTTGAAAGTTGTTGACCCATTTAAGGTCAAGGTGGTCTCTGTGGATGGATGTTCTTCTTATTCTACTTAGTTGTTTTATTTGTTTTGTTTTTTATGCGTTTTATCTTTGTGGCTTATATGTTCTTTTTAATAAAGAGTTCTTTATTTGCTTTCCTTATTTTATCTTTCTTGTTTCTCTTACTGTCTGATTAATAAGAATAACCATATTTGAATGATCTAAAAGGCAATTTGTGACTATTGGAAAAAAATGGAAACTTTATTCATAAAGACATTACAAGATCACTTCCTAAACACTATTATATATGTCTCCAATCCTGATCTTCTTGATCTTCTGTTCCCCTGCAAGTCTTCAAGTTTTTTTGCTAGAGCTTCATAGATCCTTAAGTTTCTTGCTTGGATCTGTTAATTGCAGCTTAACAACACTCACCAAAGCAAATCTCAGCTTTGTAGGTTGGTAAATTCTAGATCTAGCTCTGATTTTGCTTAATCTTGCATTTCACAATGTAGATCATTGGCTTTTTGGTGATATTTGATCCATTGCTTGTTTTGATAATTGATTTTGGTGTTTGTTGGATCCAATTGATGTTTGATTTTTGCGATTAGACTTAATTTTTATGCATAATTGATTGCTTATTCATTTGAATGATCAGATAAGTAATTTCCTACTGAAAGTGCTTTTTGGAAGTTGAATTTCTGCCATTGTCACAGTGGTAATCAGTTACCACATATGGGTAATCGATTACCCTGTCCTTTTTTCACGTTTTTTTGAAATTTTCAAGTGGGTAATCGATTACCCACAAATAGGCAATTGATTACCACTGTGATCGAAGGACTCTTTCTTGCATTTTCAAGCTTGTTTTGGTTCATTTTCATCCTTAAACCTCATGGATTGATATGATGCATATTATGGACTTTTTCTTGCATGCTAGTGATTCTTCGACACGCGAATTTTGGTTTTCGTTGATGAATATCTATGATTGTTGTGTTGAATTCTTGGAGTGATGATCATGTTGTATATTCGTTTGTATAATGTTGATTATTTGTTTTTGATCTTGTTGGATATGTGTCACATGCTCACGTTTATTTTCGATTTTGCAAGCGCGTGATTGCTCGAGATGATTAATTGGTGTTGAATATGCATGATGTTCTTGGTGAACCCTTAGTTGTGCAATCTTGTTGAACTTGTTTGTGCTTATTTGTTGATGCATGTTCATAATTGATCCTCACTATGTCATACGCATTTGTTGAATTATTAATGCCTACATGCTGCCTGACCTTTCACACCTGTTGTTCTGGATTTTAACATGTTGTTAATTGTGCATCCATTCTGCTTGCTGCTTTTTACACTTGTTATTTGCTAAAATATGAGATGTTAAATGTTGTTTTTCTTACTTGTTGGGCATTTACTACTATTCTGAAGCTGAAGTGTTGTTGCTGCTGTTTTTGGCTTGTTTTCCTTGTTTTGGTTTGTTCTTGCATGCTCCCTTAAGGCCTCCTAGTCCAACTTAAATTTTGAGGTTTTCTTTGATCATTTTCTTTCCCCCGTATGAATAAATAACATTCAGTGGTGACTCTTGTATTTTTTCCTCCGGGTGTTTTCACAGTTGCGACAGCTGGCGACTCTGCTGGGGACGCTGGTTCCCTATGTGATTCAATCCTAGCGCTTGTCTATTTTTGTTCGTTGGGTGTTTATTTTATGCTTTTATGTATGTTATCTGTTGTATATTATCGCATTTACATTATATTATTTCATTTGATATTGTTATCATATTTCTCTGTTGCTGTTGTGCTGTTGGGTGGGATTGTTTCACGAGAGATAAGCCCAATATCTAGGCTTGAGTATACACATAGGATTAGAGTGGGCTTGTGTTGGCATGTATAGGGCTTGATATGTACTATTGACATGATATCCATATTCAAACAAGGTTTTCTTAGGATATGCTCATACCTGTATACCTATAAAGTAACCAGAGTGTTCCTTTGAGGGCTTATGACTCTGGAGACCGTTCATGGGAAGTCGGATGAGACCTCCTTGATTGATGATGATGCCAAACTAGAAATGGTGAATGTATCATCATTTCTCGACCTGAGAGTCCGTGATACTGAGGACCTGCTAGGATGCCTTATCCAAGAATAGAACCCACATGTGAGAAGGGATGGGTTTTGTAGGAAACCTTGACTTTCAACCTACCCAATTTTCTGGTTTTCTTATTAGTGTGGACTTTTAATTCTGGTATTCTGGATATTATGGTTAATGCGGTATTCTAGTTATTCTGATATTTTGGTTTTCTGGTTTTCTCATAGAAGTAGAACTATGACCTTGTTTATTCAGTAGTACAACAACTATTCGGAGCATTTGGATACTATAATCCCATGTTCGCATTTTTCATAATCATTTGCATCCTAACATTCATGTTTGTGTATTTCCAGGTTTACATCTTATCCTTGATTCCGGTTGTCAGAGGTTTATAGAGATGAATGCTGGCAGGAAGAAGATCATCGTGTACAAGTTTCCAGCTCCCGATCTGGTACCCCTTCATGGTTTGATTGCTTTGGAAGATTCTAGCATTCTCAAAGACTTCAGGAAGGATCATGGGAGAATTTTGAGTTTTTTTTTTCACACTATTACAATATACGAGTATAAGGCCACTAACACTCTTCTACAGTTCTATGATCCTCCATTGCATTGTTTCACTTTTCCGGATTACCTGTTGGCTCCGGTGTTAGAAGAGTATGCATTCATCTTGGGAGTTCCTATCAAGGATAGAGCGACTTTCTATTATTCCAAGGAGGATCCTGATCTCGACGATTTTTTTGCTGCTCTTTATTTGAGAAAATCTATATTGGTGGACAACATTGCTAGCAAGGGAGGATTTTATGGGTTTCATCTGGATTTCAGGGTGAGTGAAGCTCAAAAGTATGTCGAAGCTGATAATTGGGTAGTTTTATACCCTATCTTGGATTTGTGCGTCTATGGCATCATCTTCTTCCCCAACCTGGTTGACTTTGTGGATATGAGTGTTATTTGCCTCTTTATTTTGAAGGATCGTATGCCTACTCTTTTAGGGGACATGTATCATTCATTGAACTATAAGAATGAGAAGAGAAGAGGAGGAATGGTTTCTTATTGTGCACCACTCCTTCACAAATGGTTTATGGATCTTCTTCCTTGCTCTAGAGCTTTTGTTGATTCTAGGAGATCTTTTGAGTGGTCTAAAAGATTGATGGGGCAGACTGTGAAGGATATTGTTAGGTTCAATCATAGTTTGCTTGGCAAGAAGATTATTTCCAGCTTTGGAGACTTCTTGTATGTGTCTCTGGTGGGGAGAAAATGGGGTATTAATTATAACCCTTCTCTCGCTGTTAGACAATTCGAGTACGCCTTGAAGGAGCCACCAAAAGATAAAGATGTTCAAGAGTCTTTATTCTTCTCTGGGGTAGCAAATCTGGAGTTACTGAAGAAAGTTGTGGGTGCATGGAGTAAGATCCATGGGAGAGGAAAGTCTTCTTTAGGCAAGAGTGATTGCAGAGCCTACGCTCCCTATGTAGAATGGATTCAGAAGAGGGTCGAAGAAGTATTGATTTCATTCTCCGTTGAAGCATCTATGTATTCGTTAATAATCGAACAACCTACGACGGTGGATATTGAAAGGTATAACAAGCTTTGGGCTGAAAAAGAAGAGCCCTGCAAAGAAAATAAGGAGTTGAAGATGGAGGTCTACCATTTGGGTCATGCTAAGAATGAAGCAACTTATGTATCCAAGGTGAAGATGGAACTTTTAGCCAAGAGAGAGAAAGAACTAGAAAAAGAAATCAAGAGTAGGGAGAGGATAAGCCAAGATCTGAAGAGCGCCAATAGTATCCTACAATAGAGAAAGAAAGATATGGACAGAGCTCGCCTCGAGATCTCAAAGTTCAAAAGGCAATGGAGCACCACCGTGACGGCTCACAAGATGAAAAAGGATGAACTTCATGACCAGATTGAAAAGTTGAAGTTGCAGCTCAAGGGCAAAGAAAGAGAGGTCAGAAAAGAGTTATCTCACAGATGTAGAAGTGAAAAGTAGCTTAAGGAGACTTTTTCAGCCTTAGAGGAGATTAAAGTCCAAGCGGAGGTGAAGAAGCCTAATCTTAAAGACGCCTTTAGAAAAGATGCTTGGGAGTTACATTGTCGCTATCTGAAGGGGATCATGCACGGGAGGGATGTTCTCATTCAAGAGCTGATCTAAAGGCCGAAGCATCCTGATACCAAGAAGTTATTCAAGGAGGTTCAAGCCAGATGCAAGGAGCGTAGTGGATGGGGAGGATTGTCCTTGGTTGATATTGATGATGTGTTGTAGTCGTCTTTATTCTTTTTATATTAAGCACCGTGAGGCTTGTTAACTTGGGTCATTGAATGTGTATTTAATTTTATCTCTATTGTATGGATTGTATGTATTAACTCATTGTTATTCTTCTAATCTATTAGTGGTTTTACCAGTGTTCTATCCATCTCTTGTGTTTATTATTGTTAAACTTGAATCAAGGTGTAGAACACCATGGGAATATTCAAACGTGACATTCACATTCGCATTCTCATACTTATATGCATAACAGGTGTTCTGGGCTGGCTTTTTTTATGTCTATCTGTTTTTCTTTAGCAGGATAGTAGATCCTCATATTCACAGATGCAAAACACGAGGAAATCATAGAAAGATTGTGGATCAAGTTCAGGTAGAGCTGTTGGAAGTACGGACCCGCATGACTCAGTTCATGGAGCTGATGCAGAACGTGGCCCAAGGGAAAGAACAACTGAGAACTTTGGTCCAGCCTCTTATTGATGCTTCCAGAGTTGATGATAGTAGGGTGGTTCATCCATGTGGTAATGTTGTTATTTCTCAGGGAGGAGGTTCTTCTGGTGGCGTCAACCCTCCCGTCAGAGGTGGTGCTGGTGTTATCATTTCTCCGGACAGAGGTGCTGCTGGTGGCGCCAACCCTCCCGTCGGAGGTGGTGCTGGTGTTCTCATTCCTCTGGGCAGAGGTGGCGCATGTGTTGTAATTACTCCCGACATAGGTGTTGCTAGTGGAATTCCTAGTGGTATTGGGGGGGGGGGGGGGGAGCGTTTATCTTGTCCGTGGAGCTGGTGGAGCTCACAACCATGAGCGGGAGGAAGACAGACAGGAAGATGCATTTTTTTATATGTGACCTAGATGCTAGTCTCCCATCTGAAACGGATAAGAAATTTAGGATGATTGAGGAAAGAATGTAGGCTTATAAGAACCAAAATTCTTTTTGACTGGATATGACTGATCTTGGTTTGGTCCCAGGTGTGAGGCTTCTGCACAAGTTCAAGGTCCCGAACTTTGACCAGTATATGGGAACGACCTACCCCAAAAATCACATCCGAGCTTATTATCGAAAGATGTATGCCTACTATGAGGAAGAGAAGTTGCTCATGCACTGCTTCCACGATAGCCTAGTTAGGGCATCTTTGGAGTGGTATATGGGGTTAGAGAGAACCTACATCAAAACTTGGAAAGATCTTGTTGAGGCTTTTGTCAAGAATTATCAATACAACAATGACATGGCGCCCAATAGAACGCAGCTATAGAATATGGTTCAGAAAGGGGAATGAAAGTTTCAAGGAATATGCCTATAGATGACGCGAGTTAGCGGCCAGAGTCCCACCTCCAATGATGGAGCGAAAACTTATCAATATGTTCATGGGTACACTTCAGGGACCTTATTTCGAGAAGTTAGTTGGGTGTGCATCAGCAGGGTTTTCAGATCTTGTGATGGCTAGGGAGAGAGTAGAAAGTGGAATCAGGGCTGGAAAGATTCAGGATGGTAGTGGTTCCTCATCTGGAGGAAGTAAGAAGTTGTATGCTGGAAGTCCTAAGAAGAGGGAAGAGGACACCAATTCTATTTCTTCTTATCGGGGTAAGGGAAGAACCAATCAAAATTCTATACAGCAAGTTGCTACTGTAGCCATCCCGACTGCACCTCAGCAACAACATGATGTTCCTTGTCACTATCAGGGAAGGCAGAGAATGCCAAAAAGGAGTTTCAATCCTTCGCCTATGCCTTATAACCAGTTGCTATAACACTTGTTGTAGTTGTAGTTAGTTGAGCTCCGAACTTTATCCCCACCTACAGGGAAGCTACCACCGGGCTATGATGTTAACGCCCACTGCGATTTTCATTTTAGTGCCCTGGGGCATAGTGTTGACAGATGTAGGGCTTTCCAGCATAAAATGCAACACTTGCTGGATTCCAAGGCTATTAATTTCAGTAATGACGGACCCAATGTAATCCAAAACCCTATGCCACATCATGGTGCGACAAGGGCGAATGCTATTGGAGATGGGGAGAGGTTAAATTTAGGGGCCAATGTGAATGAGCTGAAGACTCCGTTGTGGGTTGTTAAAGAGCGTTTAGTGAAGGGGGTGTTTTCCCAACGTGTGTTTTTGATTGTCAAGGATGTGTATCGCAACCAGAGGGTTGTGACCTGTTGAAAAAAGGTATATGGAAATTGATGGATGATGGACAATTACAGTTTGACAGAACTAATGTGGTGGATGAGGTTAATGATGATGATAAGGACATTGCAACAATATCAATTTCATACAAGACCGTATATATTTCAATGCCAATGCGACAAGCGCCTGTCATTATTACTACACTAGGGTTGATACCGTATGAGAGTACCATGGTGATTCTATGGAACTACAGAGCTAGGGTATTTTGTAATGGGCAGAAACAAGAGTTGTTGGGTTCTTTAGATGGTGGGTCTACCATGGACAATATTGTTGGTTCCAGAGGTATCACGTGTAGTGATAGGGTCTTCTCTTTGCCAAACGTCAATGTTGACAAATATGATAAGGTTAAAGGCAAGTTAGTTATGGAAGATTTTATGGAACAACAATTTGGTGATGCTTCTTTCTCAAAAGATATGGAGGAGTTTATGAGATTAATTTGAAAGAGCGACTATAAGATTGTCAACTAATTGAATCAGACACCGTCTAAGATTTCCATTCTATCTTTGTTGATGTGTTCCGAGGCGCACATAAATGCATTGCTGAAGGTGTTGAATGTTGCATATGTTCCTTAGGAGATTTCAGTGAATCAACTTAAAAGGGTGGTGGCCCATGTCAACGTAGGGAATGGTCTAGGACTTACCAATCTAGATTTGACTCCAGCGAGAAGGAATCATAATAAGGCCTTGCATATCTACGTCGAGTGTAAGGGCTCTCTATTGTCCCATGTGTTGGTGGATATTGGGTCTTTCTTGAACGTGTTTCGAAAGAAGGCCCTCGTGAAGTTCGATATGTAGGGTGTGATTTGCAGACCTAGTGATTTGGCAGTAAAGGCCTTCGATGGATCCAAAAAGTATGTATTCGGTGAAGTGGTTTTGCCTATTCAAGTTGGGTCGGAAATTTTTGGAACAACCTTCTACATCATGGATATCCAGTTGACCTGTAGTTGTTTGTTAGGTCGTCCCTGGATTCATTATGTTGAGGCAGTTACTTCAGCTTTACATCAAAATCTCAATTACATGGTTGAAGAGAGGGTTGCTATTGTTTGTAGAGAGGAAGACATTATGGTTAGCCATTTGTCAACATTTAAGTATGTCAAGGTTGATGGGGAGATACATGAAACCTTCTGTCAGGATTTCAAAGCAATTGAAATTTAGATGGAGCATCCTATGGATGATAAAAGGCCTGGGGTTTCAATGTCTTCTTTGAAGGAAGTGCACGTTGTGGTTAAGGATGGTAGTTCCCAAGGATGGGGACAGGTTCTCAAAGTACCAATAAAGAATGAAAATTTTGGATTAGGATACAAGCCATCGCAAGCTTCGCCGAGGTTCCGGGGTTCTGTCAAGTTCACTAGCGTTGGGATCATTTTTTATTAAATTCATGCAATAGGGGAAGACGAGGTCGATAGTGACTGCGACATGGATAACTGGATCCGCCCCTACATCCCAGGCCAAGGACTGTCCAACTGTTCTTCCGAGGAAGTCATCCTGATCACTTGCGAAGAGTAACTTTCTTTTTTTCATATGTCAAGTCCCACGTTCTGCCCAAAGCATAGTGACTCATTTCTATGGCCACATGTTTTGCTTGCAATGTTATCATGAATAAAGGACGTTTTGCATTTCAAATGTTTCGCTCGTTGTTTTTTATTTTACTTTTGCATCTTAAAAATAGAAATGTGTTTTTGTTTTGCTCATATTTGCATTCTTAATAAGACATAAAACATCACACATGCATATCAGTTCCCTCAGATTTCATCAATAATGGTTCAGCTATGGCTCAGTATGACTTTGACAATCCTATTTACCATTGCTGAAGATGAGACTGACAATGACTGTGAACTTCCTGAGGAATTATCCATACTTTTGAAAATGGAGGAAAGGATTAATCATCCTCATAAAGAGGATATTAAGATCATTAATCTGGGTACCGAGGATGCTAAGAAAGAAGTTAGGATTGGGGCCGCAATGAAAGATGGTGTCCAGAGAAGATTAGTTGAAATGCTCTGAGAGTATGTGGATATCTTCAGTTAGTCTTACCAGGATATGCCTGGGCTCGATACGGATATCGTTGAGCACTATTTGCCTCTCAAAGGGGATTGTCCTCTGGTCAAGCAGAAGCTGAGAAAAACAAGACTGGATATGACTGTCAAAATCAAAGAAGAGGTTCAGAAACAGTTAGACACCAAATTTCTTGTTGTGACTAACTATCCTCTGTGGGTTGCTAATATTGTGCATGTACCTAAGAAAGATGGAAAGGTCAGGATGTATGTTGACTACAGGGATTTGAATAGAGCAAGCCTAAAAGACGATTTCCCGCTCCCTCACATCGACATGTTAGTGGGTAATACTGCTTAATTTTTTTGTGTTTTCCTTCACGGATGGCTTCTTTGGTTACAACCAAATCAAAATGGCCCCAAAGGAAATGGAGAAAACGAAGTTCATAACACTGTGGGGGACATTCTATTATAAAGTAATGCCCTTTGGATTGAAGAATGTTGGGGCAAACCTATTAGCGGGCAATGGTGACTCTCTTTCATGATATGATTCACAAAGAGATTGAGGTCAATGTTGATGACATGATCGGGAAGTCAAAGACAAAAGAAGAACATCTGGTTAATTTATTGAAACTGTTTGAAAGGTTGAGGAAATTTAAGCTGAGGTTAAATCCAAAAAAGTGCAACTTCGGGGTGAGGTCTAGTAAACTGCTGGGTTTCATTGTTAGTGAAAGGGTATTGAGGTTGATCCTTCCAAAATAAGAGATATACAAGAAATGTCTGAGCCGATAATAAAAAAAGAGGTTTGTGGTTTCTTGGTGAGGTTGAACTACATTGCTAGGTTCATGTCTCATCTTACAGCCACGTGCGAACCAATATTCAACTTGTTGAGAAAAGATCAAGCGACCAGGTGAAATGGGAACTATCAAAAAGCTTTTGATAAGATAAAATAATATTTGTATGAGCCTCTGATCCTCATGCCTCCGATATCAGGAAGACCTTTGATTATGTATCTAACGGTTCTTGAGAGTTTAATGGGGTGTGTGCTCGGTCAACAGGACGAGAAAGGTAGAAAAGAGCATGCCATCTACTACTTGAGTAAGAAATTTACTGATTATGAGTCGATGTACTCAATGATGGAGAAAACATATTATGCACTCGCTTGGGAAACCAAGCGTTTGAGGAAGTATATGTTAAACCACACAATCCTATTGATATCAAAGATGGATCCGATTAAATATGTGTTTGAAAAGCAAACACTCACTGGAAGGATTGCCCGTTCGCAGATGGTTCCAACAAAATACGATATTCAATATGTTTCTCAGAAAGCCATAAAGGGAAGTGCTCTATCAGAATATATTGCTCAACAACCTATTATGGACTATCAACCGATGAGCCTTTGCCTGATGAAGGACCTGAGATTGTGTCATACCCTAATTTTTGACCCTAAGATTCTGTTTTGCATCATCTGTATAGCATAACATGCACTTCATCTTGCATAGTATCTGAAATGTCGGTCAGAATAAATTTGTTGGATTTACAGACAAACCGGTCTAAATTTATTTTAAAATCTGACCATTTTGGTGTGTTCATTTTATTTTTTCAAACACTTTTCTGCCCGACTTTTTATTTCTTTTTTTAATCATTTTTATTTAAATAATCATTTAATTTATTTAGATTTAATTAGATATTTAATGTAAAAATTTATTTTTATTAATTAATTTTATTTTTAATTTAATAATGTTTTCTTTTTAAAAAACATAAAAACATAATTTTTGATTCTTTTTATTCTTGTCTTATCATTAAAAACACAAAAAACATGATTTTTAATTCCTTTTATTCTTGTTTTTTCATAACACAAAAACATGATTTTTAATTCCTTTTATTCTTGTCTTATTATAAAAAAATAAAACAAAAATTATGTTAATTGTTATTTTCATTCTTGTCTATTTTCTAGTCTTATATATATGCATTAGAAAAAAATAAACAAACACACAAAAAAGAAAAAACACTCATACCTTATCTTTCTCACATCCAAACTGCAAAAAATTTCAGAAACCAGGACGTGGCATCGAGAGAAAGAGACAGAGAGGGCGGCGACGCGAGGAAAAAGACCATTTGAGAGAGGTAAAATTGAAAACTCACCCTTTATTTTGAAAAGTTGATGTTGTTTTGTATCTATGTCAATTTAATGTTTGTCTTGATAGTACCACTTATAGTGTCACGTGGTGTTTGTTTTATATATATATTGATTGAGGTAGCTTCTTTAGTTTTATAATTTAAGTACATGAGTTGTTTTTGGTTGTTCATAGTTTATGTTAGGTGTCACCATGTATCATATATTTATGTATATATTAATTACATATATCACATTTTAATACTATATATCATATACTGTCACATATCAAATATTAATGAATAGTTATATTTTTTTTATCAGCATTACCTCTTAATTAGAATTAGTAGATTCTCTTTCATTATTTTTTTTTCTAGTCAATACTATATGGCTTTTTCTTTTAAAAAGAAAAATAGAAAGAAGCAAATTTAATTGATTTTTGGATATCAGTTATCATTATTCTTAGTCACTTTTATTAATCAAGTTTATTTTTTATTATTTATATAAAGTTAAAAAAGACCAAAAAGATTTCCTTATTTTTAGTTTATTAGTTAATTTTGTAATATTAAAAAGACTAAAAAATATATATTTTAATTACTTTATTTTAGCATAGAAAGATGTAAAAAGAAATTTGTTTTAATTACTTTTTTAAGGACAAAAGTACCAAAAATATTTTAATTATTTATTTTAGTATTTTTATTCCTAGTTTTTCTTCAGTTAATTTGAATTATATTAAAACGTAAATAAATTTGTGTCATGATTATTATTTGATATAAATATTTATATTTAAATTAATTAATAATTTCTTGCTGCCCGATTCCAAAGGAGGATCCCTTGTTGTTGACACTCTTGTCATTTACATTTTTATTTATATTTTGTATCTTCTTGTATATACTTCTTGTAATACTATAACTCGTTATCCCGTAGGAAGTCTCCCTTAGGATTACCATTTCAACTATAGATAACTTACAGTTAGTTCCCTTTTTCTCATGAGAGAATTAGACATAAGTTATATTTCTAGTCGAGATATGATTCTCCTACCCCATAACATAGTCGAGAAAGATGTAGATTCTTTTCCACTTGAGAGAGGTATGTGGCATACTCGTCAATTCTATATCCGAGTTAGAGTCATTCTTTTAATGTGAAGCAAAGATCCATTTTCCACATGTTTGTGGTGATTTAAGTCAAGTATTCTCCTTAAGATGGCGACTTGTCTCTTCTCCTAGAATCAATCAACAAACTTCTCCCCTTGGAAGCTTGGCTACAATCAAGAGTTCCTCATCCCTTTAGGAGAACTACGAAGGCTCTGGTTTCGTTCCCGTCAGGATACATAGGCACAAGATGGGATGTCTTGGAGAGCATACTTAGGACTAACACCTTAGGTCTCCCTTTACCTTTTCACCCTTTAGCAGACAAAATAATAAATAACACAATAAAATAAGAGGTTCATGTAGAGTACTACAAATATTTAGGATGCTAGCACTTTCCCTATGTATAACCAACCTCCGAACCTTATATTCTCTTTTGCTTTGCATTGTGTTGCATATTTATGGGTTTATTCGTTTTTTTCCCTTCCCTTGGATAAATTAAATATCAGTGGGGAAAAATGATTTGTGATTCAAGTTAATCAATAGCTTGATATCTAATTCTCACCGTGACAGAAATGGCGACTTCACTGGGGACTTGCTTTCGAGGGTTTCCCCTAACTTGCTTATTTGTGTTTTTGTTATATATCTATGTATATGTTTAATCATATATATATATATATATATATATATATATATATATATATATATATATATATATATATATATATATATATATATATATATATATGTTTCTACTTTGTGTTGTTATCGTTGTAAGATAAGTCTTATACTCGGACTTGAATGCACTTGTGATAGGAAGGTGGTATATTCAAGAACGCTTATAGGGAGTTGATTCTCGACCAAGCTAACTTGAGAAATCACCGCTCAGTTGAGGCCCTCTTTAGAATAGTACTGTTGAATGAGTATTCGTGAAAGCACTTACTATTTTCGACTTAGGAGTCGTGACATTGAGAACCTTTAGTTACCCTTAACTCAACTTGGCTTTCTTAGGATGTAGTGCGATGACTATAAGGGAGTAGTCCCAAAATAATTGATACGTGATACTACACTCGAAAGAGGTTCTCTTGAGAATATTATTAACTACCGGGTATTTGGAAAATTGATAATATTTGAAAGACGGACTAATGACTTTGGGAACTTTTAGAACCTTTGTTCTGCAGATACAATAAACCCTTAGTCCACACCATTTGGGATGGGTATACCATTACTCCAGGCTCGTTGATTTTCAAACCTAAGTCTTTGCCTATTTGAATGTATATGTATATGTGGATCTGTGTTTTCCTGTGTTTGAGCATACATGCACTCATATACATCATGTTCATAAAAGTTTCATGGAATTCAACGCTTTTATTTACAAACATCGTAGGTTTCACCATGGATTTTGGAAATTATACTCTATTTTCAATAAAATGAGATTTTCAGTTATCAAAAGTATTGTCCACTTTGTGGTGTTTGCAAATACAACCTTTGAGTTCTTTGAAACCCATCTGCATTGGCGCATTTGTATTCTTCACTAGCATTGCATTCTTTACATCTCAGGTTCTCACTCTTGCTTTTTCCCTCAAAGAGGAGGCAAGCTAATTCATCAGTACGATACTCATGCTAGTCAAAGAAAGAAAATGAAGAACATTGAGCAAGAAAACCATGAACTTCGTAAGGAGGTGACTACTTTGAGGGATGGTGTAGAAAGGCTCTTTACTTTGGTTGAAACTCTGATTGCTACTCAAAATCAACCTTCTCCTCATATTTCTCAGACTCCGATTCAAAAGACCGTGATTTTTGAAATCATGTCAATGCCCATCCCTATGACTCCTATTGGTGCTTCTAGAAACTCTAAGAAGCTTGGGGAGAGTTTTCCCAAGAAGAAGGAACAAGCTGGTAATGTCATTTTGTGAGATAAACAAGGAGAATCTCATAGCAAAAGTAGACAACATGTGGATCAGTTTGACCTGATCCCGATGGCTTATTCTGAATCATATCCTGCTTTAGTACAGAAGAATTTGGTGCAAACAAGGACTCCGCCGACCATCCCAAAGAATATCCTATGGTGGTTTAAGTATGATCGTTTTTGTCCATTTCATCAAGGGGTATGACCGAATAAATAACAAGTGTACTATTTTTACCGATGTAGTAATAGGGGTAAATTCCCCAAATATCAATCTCGCGGACTGCGTATGAACACAAGTTCTATAATAATGCAATTGAACAAAAAGTCATAGGGGTTTTGGTTTGTTTCTTCAAAATTTGTAAAGGCCAGAAGGTAAAAGTAGTAAAATAATGGTTTAGACAATTATGAGAAGCATGCTAGGGTAGGGTGTATGAAAAGCCTTGTAATGACCTTAATCCTTAATTTTCAGAAATCACTGCTCAATTCAATCGTTACCGGTTTTAAAGATTAGTTGACTCTAATTCCTTAGCCGAAAACCCTTTGGTATTCTCCCTATGCCCCAATTCCTTGGCGGTATAGGAACAATACCAAGCGATATATTTTATCTAAAACATTACGGTTACTATAGGGTATCCCCATTCCTAGGCAATATCTACTATAGTGTTATCGTATAAATGCATTAACAATTGTTTTTCCAAACCTAAGGTTAACCATAAATTGAATCCCTATTTGTCAAATAAGAAAAGCTTTATGAAAATTATACAATAACAACGATGATTAGACAGCAGTGAAATCAATTATTCAAAGGAAACAAGGTCATTACAGAGTCAATTCAGGGACACCCCCTAGCATTGGGGGGTTTACCTACTCATAATAATACAGATAAAATCAACAGTAAAACTAAACATTATAAGATAATTGGTTGTCTTGATCTTCAATCGCTTCCGTTCATGAGGACCTTCAGTTTCCCAAATCCTTGATCGCTCCAATCTTTCTCGTGAAATTATTTTTATGTCCTCCAAAAGTCATTTTTCTCAATTCACGATGCGTTTAATATACCGGAATTCAAATTACAACGCGAGATGCCTAAACTGCCCTCCGAGATGGCACACCAAAACTTAATAAAACTAATGCTGCAGGTTCAAACGAAAATCTGGAAAAATTTGCTCTGTATCTGACTTCGACTCCAAGACAAAAGTCATAGATCTCTCTCTTAGCTTTCCCGGAGATTATTAGAACGCCTCAAATGAATTCCTGAAACTCCAGTTATGATCGTTTCCGTGCAGACTGCTAAAGATTTTACTTTCAGTAGCCCTGACACGGGCACCCGTGTTAGGCTGCTGGTTCTTGGGTTGGCTATCTTTTTCTTCAGGGGCCCTGACACGGGCAGTGTCACAGGACACGGGAACCCGTGTCAGGCTCCTGGTCCACAAAAAAAACTCTTCCGAATGCTTGCCATTTTCCCCGGTTTTCGCTCTGCTTCTCCTTTATTGTTTACCTAAACCTAGAAACAGTGAAAATACCAAATTGACGCGTAAAATGTAATAAAAACAAATAAAATGTGATAGGACATAACAATTGATTAACTGAAACAAACGGTAAAATCACGTGTAAAAACCACTGATCAGGGCACCTGGTCATGATATTGAACATTGTTTTGCTTTGAAATCTGAAGTATAAAAGTTAGTGCAAAATAGTATTTTGTCTTTTGAAGATTCTAGACCCAATGTCTCAACAAGTTTGTTGCCCAAGTATGGAAACATTATGGAAGGATGTTTCAGAGAATACTGTATCTCTGATGTAAATTTGATAAGAGGATCTTTGGTGGATATGCACGTCAATTTGTGTAGGCTTACCCATTATGAGCATAATCATGCTTCTTGTAAAATTTGTTCAAAGAATCCTCGTGGATGTTCTATTGTGAAGAGAGATCTCCAAGATATGTTGGATCAGAAACTTCTTCGTTTTACTAGAGAAAGGGTGAATGTCATAGTTCCGCATTTTAATATGCCATAACCAGTGGTAATTAATTGCGATAGAAAGAAATCCTCTCTTGTACCTCGTGGATACGATGCTACCATACAGGAGGGTGGTAAGAAAGTTCATGTTGATGTTTCTTTTACCGCTCAGGTAATTCTGAATTGCCAATCAAATTTTCGTCAGAGAATACATCAGAGTCATGCTCAAAGGAAGTTTGATCCAATCCTAATGACTTATGGTCGATTGTGGACCTATTTTACCTAAAATTCGGTGATGACACCCAGAAAGACCAGAGCCATGAAATCTCGCCTTCCTTGTTACAATCCAAATGATAGTTGTGAGTATCATGATGGAGCAGTGGGGCATCCGATTGAAGAATGCAAGGTTTTCCATGAAAAATTTCAAGAGATGATCAATGATGAAGTGCTGACCTTTAAGGGAGGAAGCCCGTTTGTGAATGGAACGCTTTTATTATATGAAGACTTAAGAAAGTTCTTTTCAAGTCGTTGAAACCAAGAGTAGAGCTCATCAGGCTGTTTGTTTGCTTGCATTTGTTATTATTTCTTTGATTATAAAATCATGATTTGCATGTAAGAACTTATTTGTTTTGAATGATTAATGCAATAAATATGTTTGTCTTTAAGAAATCCATTCGTATTCACTCATAAAATGCTTTTTCATGTTTTATAATGCTAATATTACCTAATCTCTTTCTTTGATAGAGAATTGGAAGGAGGATGACGAAATCAAAAATGCAAGATCTATGGTCGTATGTGTCGCTCCTGCGAAAAACGAGGCCGGCAAAACAGAAGAGTCGCCACCTTTCGTTATTTATCCCTCAGAACGGGAAAGGAAACGATCGGAAAAAACCTGACGAAAAGGTATAAGACAAGGTCATTGCAACCATTGTCAGGGTTCGGGAGTCGGTTACGCAAGGGGAAGGTATTAGCACCCCTCACGTCCATCGTACTCGATGGAATCCACGCTTGTTGGTTTGTCTACGGGTGAAAAACAATCTATCTACGACTTCTAAGGCTAAACGGAAAGAAACTGACTCGATAGAGCATTGCGCTCTATGCCTACGTATTCCCTCGTGCAATGGGAAAGTCAGAGTCAACGTAGTTCGGGAAACTACGGGGGGAGATTGCTCGCCGAGATATCGCATCTCGTGCCTATGTACTTCCACACAGCGTGAAAGATCAGAGCGAACGTAGTTCGGGCTACTACGGCTAGACAGGGTGTTCTCGATCACATGGGGGGTGAGAGAAAGGATTGACAATACTAGCGTACGCATTCTAGCAGTTAGGTGTATGATGCTCGCTCGACGGAGACTTAGGCGTTACCTCTTTGCGGTAGAACGGACGTAGTATGTCGGGTTCAAAGGTACGGGAACCTACAGGACTTAGAACTACGGTCTTGTCTCAATTGCGCTAGGGCAAGAGAAAGGGGACATCAGTCGTTAGCGGGAAAGTCTCGATCGCACGGCAGCGAGAGGACAGAGAAATTAGTTGTTAGTGTGCTCGCTAGGATATCGCATCCTATGCCTACATATTCTCGTCTGGTACGAGAAATTAGAGCAGCTGTAGCTCAGCCAACTACAGCAAAACAGGGAAAAGGGAAAAGGGAGAAAGGGAACTTGCTAGGATTATCGCAATCCTATGCCTACGTACTCTCGTCTGGTACGAGAGATCAGAGCAAATGTAGTTCGACGCACGGGGAAATAAGTTTGGATTGCCCAGGGGCAAGAGAAGGGGTCTCAATCGCCTGAACGCGAGAGAAAAGGATTTCGATCGCACGGGGGCGAGAACAAAGAGGAAGCAGGCTCAACGCCTAAACGGGAAGGAACTCGGGACACACACGCAAGAACCTAATACGTAGGAGTGAGTGCGTCGTATATTACCCAAGGGACATATACTAAAAATCCTAAACGATCGAGGGGAGACAACTCGATTGTCATTTCCCACGTATCCAACGCTACGGCTCACAACACTCGACGGTTGCATGAAGACTTGAATAAGAAACATGATATCGAACGAAGCGGCCCTGCTGGCTCTTGACATGTGCGCAAGCTCCATTCCAATCTTCTCCTCTATGGATCCTTGATGAGGACGCTTGAACCAGGACCAATGTAACGCTTAGACCGTCATGGTTCGACTTATACGAGAAATCGAACTCTAAGAGGTAGCATATTGATATCCGTGTTAAAGACAAGATAGAGAAATGATATCAAAAATCATTCTCCAATTGAATCATGTCACACGGCCAGCCCGGAATAAAATCAGAGATAAAATCGGATAAGAAAAGAAAATAGGAGAGGAATCCAATCACAAATGAAAATAAAATTCTACTCCTAAAATGAAAATAAATTCTTAATAGAAAATAAAATTCCTAAAGAAATATAAAGGAAATTGCATACTGAAAAATAGAATAAAATCCCATGCACAATATTCTATAATTTCTACAAAGAAAAATAGAAGTGAAAGATCCATACACAATAATATTCTAAGAAATACTATCTAAAGAAAATAGGAAATTCTATGTAAATGGCATAATAGAAAATAACCTAAAAATTCTATAATATTCTATAAAGAAAATAGAAAAAAAGAATATAAATTCTATACTATGAAATCTATATTAAAATATGCTAATAATATTCTACACTATAATTCCTAAGAAGAAATATAGCAAAATAAAACTAACTATTACAATCAAATGTCCAATACAAGAGAAATTAAAAATTGAGGGAAGGGGGTACAGCCTGGAAAAAAGGGTGTAAATAGAAAAAAAAAACAACTCTGGGCCCAGCCCACAATACAGCCAGAAAAAAACAAAAAAACAATGGGGGAACTGGGGGTGTATTGGTGAAACGGGGTGTAATTCAGAAGCTCGTTGGGTCCAGCCCAACAACCAATAACCAACAGAACTAGAGGGGGTTTGCAAAGTGGAATGGAGGTGCGTGAGCAAAAATGATTGGGCCTGATTCAGCCCACCAACCCAGGGTTCAGCGAAACCTTTCCTCTCCTTCGTCCAAACCACACTCAGGAACCCTAGCTTCCTCTTTCCCTACTCTCACCCGCCGCCGCCGTCACTTCAATCTCAACCTCCTTCTCCGTTCTCACCCGTCTCAAACTCCTTTCTCTTTCCATCAAACCTCAACCTCACTTTTCTCTCACAACTTAGTTTCCTTCCATATTATTATCCCTGATGTATAACGTACACAATCTAAACGGAACCACAAATCCCCTAAACCAACTGACTTTTCTCGAAGGTGATTGAAGCTCAACGATGTTTGGCGAATGATCTCTGATGAGATTACTGGAGAACGTTGCATGTTGAAGATGTTGATTCGTAAACCTGGAGATGGTGTTCACGTGTTGAAGGTGAGGGCGTCTTTGTTGTAGATATGGAGTAGTCAACGGAAAATCTGAAGGTGTTGACGGAAGATCTAGAAGAATCTTGGAGTTCGTTGAACGTATTGATGATGGTTGAAGGTTCTTGGAGATAACTGAAAACAGATGAAGATTCGATAAAGATCATTGCAATCCCTGAACAAATCTGGGCAACGACGGACGAACGCTTATGAATGGATGAATAATGTTGATGAATCTTGCAGATTATTGAAGTTTGAGGGAGATCCTGGAGAAAGGTTGAAAATCCTATGAAAAATTATGAAGATCGCGAAGAATCTTGAAGGAATTTGGCAAGAACCTGATGAACATTGATGAATGTTCACGATGATTGATGAAGGTTCGAAGAATTTATGAGTTTTTTCTGGAAAATCTGGTGAATCTATGATGAAGATTGGCGACGAATAGGTGATGAACACGGTGGTTGGATGAATGAATGGTGGAGATTTCTGGTGGTTTCTTGATGAGTTGGAAGATCTTCACGAAGAAGATGATGATCTAAAACGGTGAAGATGGAGATCGCTGGGAAATCATGATGAAGGTTTGGATCTGGATTTGGTGATGATCATGATGAAGATGATGAATCTGGAGGTTTGAGTGAAGTTTCCGGCGACGGTTACCACTTCCGGCGAGTAGTTACGGTGGTTCCTGTGACCTTCCGGTGGCGATTGATGGCCGGCGGTGAGGCGAGAGTGAGTGGGACGCGTGGCAACACGCATGGGAGAGGGTGAGACACGTGGTGAGGAGGTGTCAGCGAAGTGTGTGGTGGCATCGTGAGAGACAGAACGCGTGGCTGGTATTTATGCTGCAAAGTGGCGCAAACTGGGATCCGTGGGCCTCCAAAACATGGACATCTGGCCCACCGAAATTTAATTAAGGACTAAAATTAATTCCACTAAGACTCAATTAAACTCTGATTAAAAACTAATCAATGGTCAATCAACTCAGTTAATGACTCAATGATTAAAACTCACTTAACTCTGACTAAACCAACTTCAATTAAATGATGATTAACCTAATTAAATGCTAAACAAAAATTAATGCTAATCTAGACTTAATTAAAGCTAATTAATCTAACTAAACTTCTTAAAATGCTAATTAACATCTAATTAATATTCTAAAAAGAAATTAATCTAAAAAAATGATTTAAACTCTATTAAACTCTATTAATATCTAAAAATGATTAAATCTACCAAATTCTAAGCCAATTAATATCTATAAAGAGAATTAACTCTATTAAATTCTAAACCAATTAAAAATAGAAAAAATCTATTAAACCTATTTAAATCTATTTAAAATTCTAGTAAAATTCATTTAAAAATCTATTTAATATCTAGAAAAAGCAATTAAATCTATTAAAATCTATTTAAAAAATTCTAGAAAATAAGGGAAAAAATCTAAAAATGCAATAAAGCCAATTAAATCGATTAGCAAAGAGATACGCGAATACAGCGAAATAAACGGTAAAAACCGGACACCGAAATGTCCTCAAAAACAACAGCGAGAGCTGAAAACACCGGGACGGGCACAAATTCCCAAAACAAATCCTCGTATTCGAACTGGCCTGAAATGCCTGCAACGCGAGAAGAGGCTGCAATCCCGATAAATCCAATCTGACTGAAAAAATGCAATGTATGCGGTATGTAAATGCAAATGCAAAATGAGTCGAAACATAAGCCAAATACAATAATTGGTTGGTCAAATTTTGGGGTGCAACAGCTGCCCCTATTCAAACGGCTTGGACCTGAAGGGTTGAGAAGCGAACGACTTTCAAACATTCAAAGGTAGAAGACTGTTGAATACAAAAGGAACCCAGAAATTTGCCAACCTGCAGAAATAAACTGCACAAACTGCTTGGGGAACAAATATCCAGAAAACTGAATCCAGTTGTCACGGCAACAAACTGATCAATCATCTGACAAAGAACCTGACTTTATCACCAGTTACCTGTGTGACGCCACAGATAACAAACCCGAAGGTTGGATCAACATGCACTTGATCCTCTCACATCTCTAAAGATAGACAGAAAGAGAAATACTCACATCGTCTAAAGACAGACGGAAAGACACCATCCCGAAGGAGAACAATATCCATACTCACATCGTCTACTGATAGACGGAAAGGCACCATCCCGAAGGCTCACACTGTCTAATGGTAGACAGGAGGAAAAACAATCTTGATCTCGCATCGTCTAATGATAGACGATAGGAAAATCATAGCCAAATCTCGCATCGTCTAATGATAGACGAGAGGAAAACTAATATTCAAATCTCCCATCGTCTAATGATAGACGAGAGGAACATGCCTGAATCTCGCATCGTCTAAAGACAGACGAGAGAAAAAACTTGTCCGAAGAACCACATCGTCAGTGAGAACTAGCGGAAAGAAAGGCATATAAACTTCAACACCACCCATCAAATTTCAGAATCCTTTCGTCTATAGGAGTTGATGGAAAGAACAATATCCTCAAAGGGGCCACATTATCAATAAGGATTGACAGGGAGAAAACCACCTTCGAATAGCCATGTCGTCAATAAGAATCAACAACTAGGAAAACCGAACATTCTTCAAAGAGCTTCGACGTCAATAAGAATCAACAGTCAGGAACACCCCTCTTGAAATGTCATATCATCCAATAAATAGAAAGAAAACCATATCTGAAAGATCGCCTTGAAACCTCATATCGTCTAAAGATAGACGGAGAGAAAATCATACCCAAACCACGACGCCTAAAGATATACGGAGAAAACCATACTCGAACTCACGATGTCTAAAGATAGACAGAGAAAACAATATTCGAACTCATGACGTCTAAAGATAGACGGAGAAAACCATATCCGAACTCACAACGTCTAAAGATAGACGGAGAAAACCATATTCGAACTCATGACGTCTAAAGATAGACGGAGAAAACCATATCCAAACTCACGACGTCTAAAGATAGACGGAGAAAATATCTTGCTCAAACTCACAACGTCTAAAGATAGACAGAGAAAATATCTGCTGGGGAAATACATCGTCAATATGAACTGACGGGAAGAAAACCTGCTCAGAGGTACACGTCGTCAAGAGGAATTGATGGAAAGAAAAGCCTGTCGTCATCAGATGATTGCTGGACAAAGCATAACCGTCGTATGATCTGAGAATCAAATAACCCAAAGAGCTGTCTAAACAAAGCTGCCGGATAAATGCCCCTGAACTGATTATAGAGTGATTCACGTTGCCACAGAAGGCTGATAGAAAAACTGGCTTATGCTTCGTATGCATATGCGTATGTTTGAATTTTTCTATGGCGTAATGCTCCATATAAGATGAAATGCTACGCATTTGGCGATGAAATGCAAATATGATGATATATGCAAGATGTAAATGCAGGCTCGGGCTGCTGGAGAAAAGCTGTACACAGAAGGACCATTCCAGCAAAATAAATGCTGGAAAGGTAAAGCCAACTCCGCTGCTGGAGAACTGGATACGGAACCGCTTCAGCAAAATAAATGCTGAAGATAAAGCCAACTCCACTGGGGATAACCGGGTAACACATAATTATTCCAGCAAAATAAATGCTGGAAAGGTGAACCAACTCTGCTGGGGATAACCAAATGCGCTAAGTATGATCGGACTTCCCTGGGGATAGCTTACACGTGCCAATGACCATTGGATTTCTATTGGGGAAAACAGACAGAGTCTTCCTGCGTACCAATGAAGATTGGATTCTGAGACTGATGCGCCAAGACGGGTTGGGACTCACAGTGATTGCCAATATGGATTGGGCTTTAGTAATGACGCGCTAATAAGGATTGAGCTTCCTGATGATTGCCAATAGGAATTGGGCATTTAGGCTATCCATGATGGGTCAGGTACGACTGCCACTGGAAAACATCCCGTCTGAATTCACGGTTTCTGGTTGAAGGGTCAAGGGATAATACCACGACTTCCCGACATTCATCTCACACTTGAAGATTGGCTGAACCTGCTTGAGTAGCTCTGAGTAGCTCTAATGACACGGAGGGGAACAATTCCTTCGCTTCTGATGTGCCCTAGTCTGTGAGATCCCTGTGGGGATATTCCTCGAATGGAAATCTGAAAATATGTACCCTGATGGTCTGATATAAACTGCCCCAGCACTCTGAACCTCGGAGAGATGCTTCAGATCAAATGCCCCTCAGGCAAGGAACAACTTCTGCGTTTTTCTTAGAGTGGCATGCCCCTGTCTACAACGACTTTGCCCTTGATTGGCTGATCTGCGGGGAAATACACTGGTTGTCCTCGAGAGATTGACGGAATCTCGACCTGACTGCTTCAGAATAACCGACTTCGGATGGCTGACATCACTAGGGATTACTTGGTATAGCTTGCCCCGGTTCACGGAGTATTCGGGTGTTCTGCATTCTATCCTGATCATACTTTCCATTGTAGGAAACTTTCCTGCTGTCAAGCGCTTACACGAAAGTAAAACAAGTTGTTCTGCGTAAAAGATATATTAATGCAACGCATATGGCAGTTTTGACATCCAATCTGTTCACTGGAAAAGAAAAAACAGTTTATGGCATATAATGCACAAATCATTTATCAAGAATATCAACATCAGTACCAACATGGTAAGAAGAACCCTTTTAGGAGTCAGTTTCGACGCGATCTTTACCGAAGTATGCATTCGAAACAAACCTACTTCAATTAGGACTTTTTCTGGTTGTAACGTGGTCAAGTTCACGGTTTTGAAGGAAAGGATAAAGGCTCGAAATTTATTTTAACCCACCCGTTCTCCGTGATGTTCTCCAATCCTACATTTAGCTAATTCGACCTTAGCGCTCACTTCTCAGAGGTTGAAGGATAGGAGTGATAGTTCGAGAAACCATGAGGTTTTAGAGGGACAGCCACTCACTTTTCGTCTTTGACACTCGGGGTCACACGACTTGTATTTCGTTTGAGGATTTTTCTTTTGCAATCCTTTCTTCTTTTTTTTTTTCTTCAGTTTTTCGCGTTCCCTAATTTTTGCCTGGACTGGCTCCTTTGAGCTTCTTTTGATTATTAAGTCCAGCGGGTTGCCCTCACTTTTTGCCTAAGTCGTTTGTTTTCAAGTTTTGACTTAGCGGGCCTGTGATTCTTTTTGCTCTCTCTTTTTTTTTTGAACAAGTCGTGTGACACTGGTTGTCTGACTCTTTAGGGAATAATGTGACTGTTTCACTCCTGACATCTAACCACTGTGGTGTGTGTTTTTTAGGCACGACCTCTAGAGGTGTGATTGATCCTCGAACGAACACTCCTTTCTACAATTTGGACGCTCGGTCAAATTAGCTAACACCTACCCTGCCCCGGGTTAAGATTGAGGGTTTTTTTCGTTTCGAAAGAAACTCCTACTACTAGGTTCAAAGGGGTTGACAAAGGATTATCTTTCTTATAACTCCGGTGTTTAGGGATTTGAAACAATGCCTGTACATCATCAGCAGGTTTTATTTTCGAAAGCATACAATCGGAAGCTTGCGCGTCTTTAAACTTCGTCATCCTCCCCGGGTTCCACTTAACCAAGCGTTGGATATCTGTAAAACATTGAGTGAAC
This sequence comes from Lathyrus sativus, assembly GCA_963859935.3. Taxonomy (NCBI): domain Eukaryota; kingdom Viridiplantae; phylum Streptophyta; class Magnoliopsida; order Fabales; family Fabaceae; genus Lathyrus; species Lathyrus sativus. The sequence continues at coordinate 657,882,433 of OZ012741.1, read as the reverse complement.
ATGATTGGATTAAATCAAAACATGCATACTCATTTCATTATCATAAATTGAAAACAATACAAGTTTTACGAATGTAATTTGCGCTTTAACAGAAAAGAAACTACAAATGCAGATAAATGACATGATAAAACATAGATTGCCGGTTTCTGGGAACCGAGCTTTTCAAACTTAATTTGCTGCTGAGCCAGCCATCTTCAGAATTACTCGTTGAAGTCATCCTGATACTCCTCTAAACATCTGCTCTCAGTGAACTCTCCCATATCATGAACTGATACACCCACTTGGCTGGATGAAGGAAGGTTGACACCCTGAGGCGTGATAGATATCTTGTTGGAATCCAGCAAGACTTGAATCTGGCTTAGAAGCACCTTACAGTCATCTGTTGAATGCCCCTGTGCCCCAACATGGTACTCACAGCGAGCGTTGGCATCAAAACCTGGAGGGTAAGGCGGGATCATTGGATCGGTCTCTTTCGGCACTACCAGCCCACTTTTGACTAAATCCGTCAACAATTGACTATACGACACCGGTAGCTGAGTAAACTGCCTTTCAGGTTTCATTGGTCTTCGTCGGGCGTGCTGACGCAGTTGACGATGATACGGCTGTTGACTCTGGCGGGTAACAGATATATGACATACAGACCCAACAGGTTGCTGGCTCTGAGCACTCGAAGTGTCTGGATACTGAATCTGAGGTACGAGAGATTCTGGGACGACATCACTTTCTTTCTCCCACTCGTCTTGAGAACTGACAATTGATTCATCTTCATAAACTGCAGTATAAGGAACATCTTGAATCTTTCCGCTCTTGATTTTGCTCTCAACACGTTCGCCTACTCTTATCAAGCCTGCAAAGCTTGTCGTTTCACAACTAAACATTATGTCGTAATAACGGCCCTTCAGAGTACCCAAGAAGAGGTCAACCATTTCTCTCTCCACAAGCGGTGGTTGAACACGAGCAGCCAATTCTCTCCATCTCTGCACATATCTTCTAAAGGATTTGTTCTCCGCCTGAGATAATTCCTGCAAATGCACGCGACTAGGAGTCATATCCAGGTTGTAGTCGTACTGCTTCACGAAGGCATTGGCTAAATCTGACCATGATTTGATGTTGTCACTCTTCAACTGCATGTACCAATCTAAAGATGCTCCGATTAAACTACCTTGGAAACAGTGAATCATAAGCTTGTCATTGGTAACATGTGAAGTCATTCTTCTACAGAACATAACCACATGTAGCTTCGAATAACTATCCCCCTTGTATTTATCCAAATTGGGCATCTTGAACTTTGGAGGCAGCACAAGGCCTGGCACTAGACACATGCTAGCAGCATTCAGATCGAGAGTATTCTTACTCATCAGGGTAGCAATCTGATCTTCCAACAGCTGAAATCTTCTCATATCCTCAACAGTCCGCGGGTCCTCAGCATTAACCCTCGGAGCGTCCCTCTGACGATCTGAAACAGGGAAAGTGAAACGCTGATAGTCGATGTCATGAAGAGAAGATGCGTCTTTGTCTCTGACAGGAATCTGCACAGGCTGGGCTTGAGCAACATTATTCACCGGAGTCCTCTGAACATTGTCCCCTCCTCTAGTCATAGTTGTCATGGCTTCCATGAACTGACTCAACTGGTTCTTCAACAATTCAAACTCGGCCCTGGTAACAAACTGATTCTGCTCTGCGGAGTTCATGATCCTTCCATAAACTAACTCAAGTCCAATGCGAATGCCAGGAAGTCAACTGCGAGTTGGACAAAAGGCGGGTAAGCTCTCTGTTCCGTTCGAGGATGGACATGCAAGCATGAGATGCACATGAAATGCAATGCAAAATGAAAATGCAGCAAACACGGGATCACAACCCCCACAAAGCTCTGAATGCTGCTGTGCTGCTGATGGGATAAGTTCGCTCTGACGAGAGAAAACCAAAATACCGGGTAGGCTGGAAGTCAACTTTCCTGCAAAAGCCCTCCCACTCACGGGTATGGACCTAAACTGACACAGGTTCAGCATCCTATGTGGTCATCAGCGTCACAAACTTTCAAGAATGATGATACGATACCCAGAAGGTGTGGTATCATCATCTCTTGAAGCGACCTCACTTAGCTGAATCACAAGTGATCGGTTCCCAGAGTCGACAACCCTTAGATCTGAAATCCTTTCAACGTTCCACAGGGCTGGAAATGGAAATCATCTCAAAGAATCTTGTCTGAGTGCAAATTTCGTGGGAACTAGTGTATGCCTAACATACAGGTTCACCACAAATCGGTTCTAATGCTAGGTACACTCAAGCCTGGGTTTGGCTTAACACTCATCAGAGCCCCCTTCCCACAACAGCACAATAGCAACAGATAATAATAATAGTGCGGGAAATGTAAATACAGTAATACACAACATACAACGCACAAACATAAACACCCATAGACAAGCAAACAAGGGCTAGGATTGACTCTCGCACAGAGACGTTGGATCCCCCGATTAACTCGCATAGGGACGTTGGATCCCCAGGAAACTATCGCAATCCCCAACAGAGTCGCCAGCTGCTGGGGATGACCCAGACAGCCAGGAAGAGAATCCAAGACAAGACTCGCTTGGAGAACCATCGCAGTCCCCAACAGAGTCGTCAGCTGTTGCTCCTGCGAAAAACGAGGCCGGCAAAACAGAAGAGTCACCACCTTTCGTTATTTATCCCTCAGAATGGGAAAGGAAACGATCGGAAAAAACCTGACGAAAAGGTATAAGACAAGGTCATCACAACCATTGTCTAGGTTCGGAAGTCGGTTACGCAAGGGGAAGGTATGAACACCCCTCACGTCCATCGTACTCGATGGGATCCACGTTTATTGGTTTGTCTACGGGTGAAAAACAATCTATCTACGGCTTCTAAGGCTAAACGGAAAGAAACTGACTCGATAGAGCATCACGCTCTATGCCTACGTATTCCCTCGTGTAATGGGAAAGTCAGAGTCAACGTAGTTCGGGAAACTACAGGGGGAGATTGCTCGTCAAGATATCGTAGCTCGTGCCTACGTACTTCCACACAGCGTGAAAGATCAGAGAAAACGTAGTTTGGGTTACTACGGCTAGACAGGGTGTTCTCGATCACACGGGGGTGAGCGAAAGGATTGACAATACTAGCGTACGCATTCTAGCAGTTAGGTGTATGTTGCTCGCTCGAAGGAGACTTAGGCGTTACCTACTTGCGGTAGAACGGACGTAGTATGTTGGGTTCAAAGGTACGGGAACCTACGGGACTTAGAACTACGGTCTTGTCTCAATTACGCTAGGGCAAGAGAAAGGGGACATCGGTCGTTAGCGGGAAAGTCTCGATTGCACGGCAGCGAGAGGACAGAGAAATTAGTTGTTAGTGTGCTCGTTAGGATATTGCATCCTATGCCTACATATTCTCGTCTGGTACGAGAAATCAGAGCAGCTGTAGTTCAGCCAACTACAGCAAAACAGGGAAAAGGGAGAAAGGGAGAAAGGGAGCTCGCTAGGATTATCGCAATCCTATGCCTACGTACTCTCGTCTGGTACGAGAGATCAGAGCAAACGTAGTTCGACGCACGGGGAAACAAGTCTCGATTGCCCAGGGGCAAGAGAAGGGTCTCAATCGCCTGAACGCGAGAGAAAAGGGTTTCGATCGCACGGGGGCGAGAACAAATAGGAAGCAGGCTCAACGCCTAAACGAGAAGGAACTCGGGACACACACGCAATAACCTAATACGTAGGAGTGAGTGCGTCGTATATTACCCAAGGGACATATACTAAACACCCTAAACGATCGAGGGGAGACCGCTCGATTGTCATTTTCCACGTATGCAACGCTACGGCTCACAACACTCGACGGTTGCACGAAGACTTGAATAAGAAAGATGATATCGAACGAAGCGGCCCCGCTGGCTCTTGACATGTGCGCAAGCTCCATTCCAATCTTCTCCTCTCTGGATCCTTGATGAGGATGCTCGAACCAGGACCAATGTAACGCTTAGACCGTCATGGTTCGACTTATACGAGAAATCGAACTCTAAGAGGTAGCATATTGATATCTGTGTCAAAGACAAGATAGAGAAATGATATTGAAAATCATTCTCCAATTGAATCATGTCACACGGCCAGCCCGGAATAAAATCAGAGATAAAATCGGATAAGAAAAGAAAATAGGAGAGGAATCCAATCACAAATGAAAATAAAATTCTACTCCTAAAATAAAAATAAATTCTTAATAGAAAATAAAATTCCTAAAGAAATATAAAGGAAATTGCATACTGAAAAATAGAATAAAATCCCATGCACAATATTCTATAATTTCTACAAAGAAAAATAGAAGTGAAAATTCCATACACAATAATATTCTAAGAAATACTATCTAAAGAAAATAGGAAATTCTATGTAAATGGCATAATAGAAAATAACCTAAAAATTCTATAATATTTTATAAAGAAAATAGAAAAAAAGAATATAAATTCTATACTATGAAATCTATATTAAAATATGCTAATAATAATCTACACTATAATTCCTAAGAAGAAAAATAGCAAAATAAAACTAACTATTACAATCAAATGTCAAATACAAGAGAAATTAAAAATTGAGGGAAGGGGGTACAACCTGGAAAAAAGGGTGTAAATAGAAAAAAAAATCAACTCTGGGCCCAGCCTACAATACAGTCAGAAAAAAAACAAAAAAACAATGGGGGAACTGGGGGTGTATTGGTGAAACGGGGTGTAATTCAGAAGCTCGTTGGGCCCAGCCCAACAACCAATAACCAAAAGAACCAGGGGGGTTTGCAAAGTGGAATGGAGGTGCGTGAGCAAAAATGATTGGGCCTGATTCAGCCCACCAACCCAGGGTTCAGCGTTTCCTCTCCTTCGTCCAAACCACACTCAGGAACCCTAGCTTCCTATTTCCCTACTCTCACCCGCCGCCGCCGTCACTTCAATCTCAACCTCCTTCTCCGTTCTCACCCGTCTCAAACTCCTTTCTCTTTCCATCAAACCTCAACCACACTTTTCTCTCACAACTTAGTTTCCTTCCATATTATCATCCCCGATGTATAACATACACAATCTAAACGGAACCACAAATCCCCTAAACCAACTGACTTTTCTCGAAGGTGATTGAAGCTCAACGATGTTTGGCGAATGATCTCTGATGAGATTACTGGAGAACGTTGCATGTTGAAGATGTTGATTCGTAAACCTGGAGATGGTGTTCACATGTTAAAGATGAGAGCGTCTTTGTTATAGATCTGGAGTAGTCAACGGCAAATCCGAAGGTGTTGACGAAAGATCTAGAAGAATCTTGGAGTTCGTTGAACGTATTGATGATGGTTGAAGGTTCTTGGAGATAACTGAAAACAGATGAAGATTCGATAAAGATCCTTGCAATCCCTGAACAAATCTGGGCAACGACGAACGAACGCTTATGAATGGGTGAATAGTGTTGATGAATCTTGCAGATTATTGAAGTTTGAGGGAGATCCTGGAGAAAGGTTGAAGATCCTATGAAAAATTATGAAGATCGCGAAGAATCTTGAAGGAATTTGGCAAGAACCTGATGAACATTGATGAATGTTCACGATGATTGATGAAGGTTCGAAGAATTTATGAGTTTTTTCTGGAAAATCTGGTGAATCTATGATGAAGATTGGCGACGAATAAGTGATGAACACGGTGGTTGGATGAACGAACGGTGGAGATTTTTGGTGGTTTCTTGATGAGTTGGAAGATCTTCACGAAGAAGATGATGATCTAAAACGGTGAAGATGAAGATCGCTGGGAAATCATGATGAAGGTTTGGATCTGGATTTGGTGATGATCGTGATAAAGACGATGAATCTGGAGGTTTGAGTGAAGTTTCCGGCGACAGTTACCACTTCCGGCGAGTAGTTACGGTGGTTCCGGTGACCTTCCGCGCGGCGGTTGCTTGGCCGGCGGTGAGGGGAGAGTGAGTGGGACGCGTGGCAACATGCATGGGAGAGGGTGAGACACGTGGTGAGGGGGTGTCAGCGAAGTGTGTAGTGGCATCGTGAGAGACAGAACGCGTGGCTGGTATTTATGCTGCCAAGTGGCGCAAACTGGGATCCGTGGGCCTCCAAAACGTGGACATCTGGCCCACCGAAATTTGATTAAGGACTAAAATTAATTCCACTAAGACTCAATTAAACTCTGATTAAAAACTAATCAATGGTCAATCAACTCAGTTAATGACTCAATGATTAAAACTCACTTAACTCTGACTAAACCAACTTTAATTAAATAATGATTAACCTAATTAAATGCTAAACAAAAATTAATGCTAATCTAGACTTAATTAAAGCTAATTAATCTAACTAAACTTCTTAAAATGCTAATTAACATCTAATTAATATTCTAAAAAGAAATTAATCTAAAAAAATGATTTAAACTCTATTAAACTCTATTAATATCTAAAAATGATTAAATCTACCAAATTCTAAGCCAATTAATATCTATAAAGAGAATTAACTCTATTAAATTCTAAACCAATTAAAAATAGAAAAAATCTATTAAACCTATTTAAATCTATTTAAAATTCTAGTAAAATTCATTTAAAAATCTATTTAATATCTAGAAAAAGCAATTAAATCTATTAAAATCTATTTAAAAAATTCTAGAAAATAAGGGAAAAAATCTATTTAAATCTATTCTTGAAGCAAGACTGTGATTCCACGTGTGGCTTTCCATTCACCTCAGTGATGCTTCAATCTTGTGAAGATTGGTCGAGTATCCGTGTCGAGATGTTTATTTCATCTCCAGTTTACTTCTCCTAGTTTATTTTATCAGCATAAGCATAACATAGCATACATTCATTCATATGGATACATGGCATCTATGCATTTTGAATTTTTGTGTTTGTTTGTTCACTTTGGTTGTGTTTATACCCAAGTGATTGGGTTTGTCTTCTCCCTCCAAGTAGAGTCGTCATCCCTAAGCAGAAAGAGCACATCCTTTCTAATTCTCCACTGAGTTCGATTCTCGTGGAAGATGGTTGCTTTACTTTTCTTTTCCAATTTTGGATAAAGATAAACCCCAGTTGAGTTCATTCCTCAATGGGTAGAGTCTTGCTTGACCGTTTCTCTTTTGTTACTTCCTGAATTGAACTTTGGTCTATAACAACCACAATTTTGGATATCTCTAGACTTTTGAACCTGGATTGAACGTGCATTTATTTTTAAATTTGTCTCCCCTAGAAGAATATATTTGAATATCACCATGGAAGATAGAATCTTATTCTCTAGCAATTCATACCCAGACAGCAAGTGGCAACATCTTTATTTGAGCAGCTTGTTTTGTCCTCATGTTTCCGATGAGGATGGCAAATGGCAGTCTCTTTTCAAGACAGTTTGTCTATTCCCAACAAAGTTATCAAAATTATCAACTTTGAGTGCAAGATAAAATTTACAGTTTATTGCAAGCATTATACATGTGCAATATCAAATGACAAGTTTCAGAGGTAGAATAAATCTCAGAACAAGTGGTTACGGGTGGTTCACCAAGTTTCCCTCCTTGTGGCGCCAAATTTGAAATTTTGAATGTGGTAATCGATTACCACAATCTGGGTAATCGATTACCACAAGCGAAATTTTCCCAAACACTTCATTTTTCAGCACTGCAGCATTTTGATTGCATTTTGGTCATGTGATTTCTCATGTGCATCAGTAGAAGGATCTAGAATTGGTTCAAAATTTGATTCATTTTCACAAATTTTATTTCATTCCCTCCAAAAAAATTCAAACATTTCCATTCCTAATCTCACTCCTAATTTCCATTTCAAACACTAACCCACACTCCAAACCACATCTAATTCCAAACCTAAACCATGCTTAAATCATTTTGCTCCAAAACCTCTCATAACTTTTCACTCATTTTCTGATTTTTCTACACATCTCACTCCAATTCTCTAACTTTTCTCTCATTCCAAAACCCTCACAAAAGCTCCATATCCAAAAGCTTCACAAATTGTACATTGCAATTTGTGAATTCTTGAGCTAAACCTCCATTGCATTATCCTCGTTGATTCAATTCTGATTTTGTAATATTTTTGGATCTTGAATTAAGTTGTTGGAATCACTTCTTAAAGAACTTTTGCTTATTTATGTATTATTTGCTTGGATCTTCAAATTTTCTTGCTAGAGCTTCATAGATCTTTGAGTTTCTTGCTTTGATATATTAATTGCAGCTTAACAACACTCACCAAAGCAAAACTCAGCTTTGTAGGTTGGTAAACTTTAGATCTAGCTCTGATTTTGCTTAATCTTGCATTTCACAATGTAGATCCTTGGTTTTTTTGGTAATATTTGATCCAATTCTTGTTTTGATTATTGATTTTGATGTTTGTTGAATCCATTTGATGTTTGATTATTGTGATTTGACTTAATTTCCGTGCATAATTGATTGCTTATTCATTTGAATGACCAGATAAGTAATTTTATGCTAAAAGTGTTTTTTGGAAGTTAAATTTCTGCCACTATCACAATGGTAATCGGTCACCATATATGGGTAAACGATTACCCTGTCCATTTTTCACGTTTTTTTGAAATTTATAAGTAGGTAATCGGTTACCTACATATAGATGATCAGTTACTACTGTGACAAAAGGACTTTTCTTGCATTTTCAAGCTTGTTTTGGTTCCTTTTCATCCTTAAAGCTCATGGATTAATATGAAGCATATATGTGGGATATTTTTAACTTGTTTCATCATTCTCGATAGCATGCTCGTGATTCTTTGACACGTGACTTTTGGTTTTCGCTGATGAATATCTATGATTGTTGTGTTGCATTCTTCGATGATGATCATGTTGCATATTCGTTCGCATAATGTTGATTGTTCGTTTTTGATCTTACTGGATATGTGTCACATGCTCATGTTTGTTTCCGATTTTGCCAGCATGATTGCTCGAGATGATTAATTGGTGTTGAATATGCATGATATTCTTGGTGAACCCTTAATGTTGCAATCATGTTGAACTTGTTTGTGCTTATTTGTTGATGCATGTTCATAATTGATCCTCACTATGTCATACACATTTGTTGAATTATTGATGCTTACATGCTGTCTGACCTTTCCCACCTGTTGTTCTAGATTTTAACATGCTACTAATTGTGCATCCGTTCTACCTGCTGCTTTTTGCACCTGTTATATGCTGAAACATGAGTTGTTAAATGTTGTTTTTCTTACTTTCTGGGTTTTTACTATTTTTATGAAGCTGAAGCACTGTCGTTCCTGCTTATTTTGGCTTGTTTTCCTCATTTTGGTTTGCTCTTGCATGCTCCCTTAAGGCCTCCTAGTCCAACTTAATTTTTGAGTAAGCTTGGAGTAGGATAGACATTATGAGTTAATCTGTGCATGATAATATTAGGCTAGTCCCTTTTCAACCTCAACCATAGGTCCATTTTTGCATGCTAACATTAGGATAGAACTTCCTTTTGCGTCCCGACCTTAGGACCATTTTGCATGACAATGTTAGTATCGAGTTTCCCCTTAGACCTTCCACACATCTCTTTCTCTTCTCTCTCAAAACAACATCAAAAAAACTTAATAAATACGATGTGCATTGTGCGCCACGTGCCTTAAGCACATGGGAAAAGATGAGCAAATGAATTTCTAATCTCATCTTAGGGTACTTTGTGCGTGAGACGCTTGGATCGTTAGCACAAAGTATTCGATCGTATGTCATAGACTTTAGTGCAATGATATTCCAAATAAAGTCAATTCACTTCTCTAAAAATCACAAAAAAGTTCAAATCATTTTCATCCTTCGGGATCGTTTATCAAACCATTTTTCAGAAAGATTACGTTATTTCTCTGTTCTACCGCAAACAGGCATCGACCCTAACTGCTAAAATGAGAACTTAACATCTCTCATAAAAACTCGTATCGACTCGTACGTCGAACTACGATTGCTCTAACTTCTTCATTCTCGTCCGCATGAAGATACATAGGCACAAGACGGTGATGTCTTGGCGAGCAACCTTCTCCTTTCATCCGTAGTCTTCCGAACTACGTTGACTATGACTTTTCCATTGCACGAGGGAATACATAGGCATAGGACGGCGAAGTGCTATCGAGTCTCCTTTTTCTTTTTCCTTTCTCGTTTATGTTTAGCAATAGGCTTTAAATAACAAACCATTTGATTAGGCAACAAGCGTGGATCCCATTGAGTACAACAGATGCAAGGGGATGCTGATACCTTCCTCTCGCGTAATCGACTCCCGAACCCAGGATTTGGTTGCAATGACCATGTCTTCTTCCTTCTTTGAGGTTTTCTTCGATCATTTCCTTTCCCCCGTAGGGATAAATAACGTTTGGTGGTGAATCTTCTATTTTTTTCTGCCGGGTGTTTTTCGCAGTTGCGACATTAAGAAATGGTGATGTGACCTCTTCAATCTGTTAAATCCTTTGGTCGATACCTATTACTTCAAAAGGTGTTGTGAACATTTCCATTATCCGGTGGACAATGCTTCTAACCAAAAACATTATCCAACATCACTCTTAGCATACTTCTTCACTAAGCTTTATGTTATATTTAAACCCTCCAACGAATCTTTCTCTACCTCTATAAAAGGAAGTTGAAGATTTGAAGGAAGTTTACAACAGTACAATGCATTATAAGATCTTTGAAATAACTATGAGCCATTATTTTTGTAACTGCTATTGCATAAGATCTTAAGATTTCTTATTTTAGTATATCTTAGAAATCTTAAGAGGTTAAGAACCTTTGTGATTATCGCACAACTGTTATACTTCTGATTATGCATCAAAGTATAATAGTTACCTTTTTTACTAAACTATCTGTTTAAAATAGAATAAGTCTTACTCTTGCCCGCGTTCTTGAGCGTTGAAGTATCTTGTATGTGTACTTGAGCAGTGAAGTCTCTTTCTAGGTTGATTGAGCATAAGTCTCTTGCAAGGCTTCTTGAGCAGAAGTATCTTTCTAGGTTGATTGAGCATTGAAGTCTCTTGTAAGTATGCTTGAGCTTTATAATCTGTTTGGTTATAGTGAAAATATCTTGTTAAGACAAGGGGACTAGACTACTCTCAATTGAGTATAGGAACTAGGATAATCTTTGTGTGTTGCTTGCTTTTCCTTTTGATCACTTTATTTCTACTGTTGTTACTTGTTATGATATCAGACTCTGAGCGTGGTTTCTAATTATGAAGTTCTATCATCAGAAGCAAAACATTTTTTGGCATACACAATTCAATCCCCAGTCTTGTGTATTTTTTTCACCTGCATACTCTCTTTGTTAGCCATTACAATGGAGTTGAAAGGTGTATGATATGTGTAAGGAGGCAGAAAGATACTTGAGAAGAAAAAATGGTTCAAAAGAGCATAATAATAAATGAGACCAAAGGCATAGTGGATCAAGAGTTACAAGCCCCAAATCAGTGAGACGACAAGAAAATCAAGGGTCATCGAAGTGGGTTAGAAAGTTAAATCACGAAAGGGTTGCAAATTATAGGAACAATGAGGACAAAAAGTTATTATGAAAGCCATTTTGTCTTTATATAAGAAAGGATAATCCAAGTAAAAAATGACACATGTGGAAAGGAAATGGGAAGATGAAAAGCAAAAACTAGATCACGCCTTAGAAATACCACGACACTCAAGTACACTCAGTAAACCTAGGTAAAGTGGCACACTCTGACCTGCTAGTATAGGGCCACACATTTAAAATCCTCATAAAACGCCTCAAAGATGAGAAATGCATTTAATGCACATGTTCCCCATTCCTCATCGGTCGGCCACGTCAAATCTCTTTTACGGGCAACTTTGCAACATTAGGTAAATATAGATTCTAGAAGACTTCTCGTTCAACACTTCATAACAAGACTTGGGGGAAACTGTTATGGGTCGGCCAAATGCCCAATGGGGGGAGACCAATTTATTACTCCAAAGAGGACCAATAACTAGTGAATCCAAAAGTAGAAATACTTCTAAATGCGTAAGACCTAATGTATGCACATACTTTCCATACTTCACCCTACCCCTTTTGGACTCATTAATTGACTTAAGCATTGGAGTGATAACCTTTCATGTTCACCACTATGATCAGATGCATCAGATACTTGTAACACCACATCACGAGTCAAACATCCTAATTCAAGCATAATTCTAAGTTTCAATCCAGAATATTTTTAAAATCCTATATAAGATATTCTCACAACCAATGTTTTAGAAAATAACATTTTACTACGAAAACGTCAAAAAAAAAACAATATTGGAAGGTGTTAATCCCATTATTCACTGTTTTTATACTAAGAAAAAAATTTACATAACAAAATTTGTTACGACCACGATAAAAAACCATTATAGTTGCAAAATGTTGTTACTACACTATTACAAGCAAAATTTTAGAATCAAATTATGAAAGTTCAAATCACAAAAATATTTTTCATAAATATTGTGATTAATTCACACCTCGACAATCACAATCAATAAAACAACACACATATCGACTTAAATTGTTAAAACTTCTGCGTGACTGCAACACAATCATGACCTTAAAACTTTGCTCACATCCAACACTAAAGCTTGTATAAATAAATAATTAAACATTAATAAAATTGAATTTAATGATTTAATTCAAACCATCCTTAAATAAGATTAGATCAAATAGAGTGAACATTTTATAAAAAAACGATTCGAATCGAATAGTAAAATCTAATTCGCTTTTAACAGATTTAAATCCACTGTTGTGTTTTATCTGTTGCTACCATTCAACCATTATCTTAGCCATTTATTCATATTCTTTTTCACTTCAAAACAATATTTTTAATCTAATTAGTTTTTATTAATTCTCAACATTTGATGAAGCATGAGAGAAATGGCCGAAGAAAAAGGCAAAAGATTATTTATTTTACTTTTTAACTCAACCTATTAACCAGTCATTTTTTTAGTTTTACTTTTATTTTGTGTATTTTCACTTTTCATTTTAACCTTTGAAATCACTTCTTAAATAATTTCGAAAGAGACATAATATGTGCAATGTAGACAAATCCTCTCGTCATCACCATGTTCATCATGTCTACTACACATTAGAAGTATTTGTGGTTCAAAAACTGTAGTGAATCAAACCATTTTAATGGTTCGATCCAATTTTTAATAATCATTTTAACAAAAATATAGATAATCGTTAAAACAATTTAGATCAATTTAAAATTAGTTTATAGTTATAAACTGGCTTATAATTGGTTTGTATTTATAATTCAATTTTATATTTTGAGCTCTTTTAAAAATTATTATTTTTTCAATTATTTTATTTTAAAATAAATAAATAAAAATATTTTTCTGTTTTGAAAAGATAAATTTAAATACAATTCAATAAAATATATAATTTAGTTACCTACACACGTGACAACAAAAGATTATATGTAACGTGTAAACATATTACATACCAAATTTTCAGCTTTTCGGTGTGCGCCCCCACTTTGTGTGTATTAGAATACCACCGAACCCAACACGGTTCTATCCATGGCGCATTAACCTTTTACAAACAAACAAAACAAAACAAGGTGCCCCCACCCACAAGAAAAATGTGTTGCATTATTCATGCTTCCAAACTCATCCTTATCCAACCTCTTTTCCTATAAATAATTTTTCAATTCTTTAGCTTTTTGGTCAAGCCAGAAAACACAACCATTCTCATTATTTTCACATTATTGTTCAACAAGTATGTCTGACATTGCTATGTTAGTTGCCGAGGAGTACGAGAGAAGAGTCAAGAGTTTAAAAACCACCGCCGCTGCTTCCGATGGTGGTGCTGTAAAAACATGGGAGATTGACATGTCTTGTTTTTCACTATTGGTTTCGAAGATGAAGGAGGAGAAGAAGCAACTTGTTCGGTGTATATTGGAACCCAAAACACAGTTTGCTGTTGCTGCTTCTAACAGCTTCTTTTCTGCTTGATCAAACAACTTGTTCTACTCTGCAGCGTGTTTGATTCTGTAATTTCTTTTTTCTTGTCTTCTATTTTTATGAAGTCTTGTGTACATAGTTATGTTTGGAATTTGAATCTGAATTAAAGGTAATTGTTGTAAGAGAGGTCCGTTAATCACTTGTTTATATTTTGGATTTTCAGATAGATACGACTCTAATTTCAATTATTGTGATTGAGTTACAAATTTTGAACTTGAGACTTAAATCAAAATTGATATCAAGAATTAACTTTTTATTAAATCGGTTTGCAAACTTGGTAATGACAGTCACATTAATTTTTAGAGGGATAAGTGGATAGGTATGGAATCCCTGCATAATTTGTTTACATGTATGCATTCTCGTACCCCTATAGACAAACTCAAAGTAAGTGACATGAGTAGCTGGGTTGACAATGTTTAGAAGTGGGACTTAGGAATAGACCCGCCTATTTTGGATGAGAAAGAAGTATTGTACATCGAAGGACTGTTAAATATCCTTTACTTTGTTCGTCCTCGGCATAATTTAGAAGATTCTTTCATCTAGTGAAAGGATGTGCAAGTTATGATAGACTTGTTTACTTTTCTGAATCAGGTCCAGATGTAGATGATCTTATCCCAGGCGTGTTGAAAATGTTAGAACACACAGTTAATACGCAACAAGATTGTAATTGCAAGATGAAAGAAATAGCGCGCGCACACACTAATATTTTGACATCTTGAAAGACATCTTGGAGGAGAAGAAGAGAGAGAATAGAGATGATTCTCATTGATTTATTTTTCACATTACAAACTGTTATTTATATGTGTTACACAATAGCTTGCTAAACAAGTCATCAATACACAAAGTAACTAACTAACTAACTTGTACACAAGACAGTTATGGATTAACATTCAACACTCCTCCTTAATTCATAATTGTTGAACACTCATAACACCAAGTTTCTTTGTCAAAAACTCAAATTTGTCAAGCTTTAGAGTCTTTGTAAAACCATCTGCCAGCTGCATTTCAGTTGGACAATATTGCACTTCAATCATTCTATTCTTCACTTGCTCTCTAATGAAATGAAATCTTGTATCAATATGTTTACTTCTGTCATGTGAGATTGGATTTTAGCAAGGCTAATAGCTGACTTGTTATCAATTATGAGTATCAGGGGCTTCATCACTTCACATCTCAGTTCTTTCATCATTGAATCCAACCACATTGCTTGACAAGTTACAAATGTTCATGCAATATGTTCTGCCTCAAAAGATGAAAGTGCAGTCACTGGTTGCTTCTTTGCACACCATGATATAACTGCCTCATTGAACTTGAAAACATATCCAAAGGTACTTCTTCTATCTATGATGTCTTCACACTAATCATTATCTGGGTATCCAATGAGTTCACTTCTTTCACCTTTGCTTCCATTTGGGAATAACAAAACAAACTCTTTTGTTCCTTTTATATACCTAAGTATCCTTTTAGCAGCTATCAAGTGAGTCTTTCTTGGACCATGCATGAACTTGCTAATCACACCGACTGAGTAGCAAATGCCAGGTCTGTTGTTGCACAAGTATCTCAATGAACCAACCATCTGTCTGAACAATGTTGGATTAACTCTTTCTTCCTCACTGCACTCATCCACTTTTGAGTTTGTCTGTGATGAATTTAAAATTGAATTGCAGCTATTCATTTCAAATTTCTCAAGCAGTTCATCTACATGCTTCTGCTGGTGCATAACTGTTCCATTCTTCACCTTGAGAAACTCCATTCCTAAGAAGAATGAGAGTTTCCCTAGATCAGTCATTTCAAATTCAGATTTTAACTTGTTTTTCAAATTTTCAATCTCTGATGTCTTGCTTCCTATAATGAGCAAGTCATCCACATATAGACAAATTATCATAGTCTCTTCTTCACTTGAACTCTGCGCATACACACTAAACTCTGTTGAACACTTTTTGAAACCTATTTGTATCATAAACTAATCAATCCTCTTGTTCCAGGCTCTAGGGGCCTGCTTCAAACCATACAAAGCCTTATGGAGTCTATACACCATGTTCTCCTTGCCTTGCACTTCAAAACCAGGAGGCGGTGGCACAAACACTACCTCTTCAAGTGGACCATTTAGAAAGGTTGTTTTCATATCTAAATGTTAAAGTGACCACCTTCTCTTGCAAGCTAGAGCCACAACTAACCTTACAGTTTCAAGCCTTGTAACTGGAGCAAACACCTCATTGTAATCAACCCCATGTTTTTATAAGAAGCCTCTAGCCACCTACCTTGCCTTATACTTTAAATTTTCCCCTTCGGGATTTAATTTTAGTTTGAACACCCACTCCACATCTATTTTCTTTTTCTTATCTGGCAAGTTAAATAGCTCTCAGGTCTTATTCTTCTCAATTGAATGGAGCTCTTCCATCATAGCTTTTTCCATACCCCTGAACGAGAAGGTTGTCGGTGGTTTCAAAAAGATTGGGGAGTGATGTCAAATTCGCCGTTAATAAATTGACCACTTGTTCCATATTGGTAGTAGGAGGGAGTGGAAACTACGCACTTCGAAACAAAGAACTTAGTTGTTCTTCGATTTCATGATTCAATATATGGGCAATGTGGTGTTTGTTCTGGGGAGATGCATTCGGTGAATGCTGAAGGTAAGTAATAATTTCCCCCAATACTCTGCAGAATCGTTCCATTCGAATTTTAAAAACCAATTTATTATTCCTTACTCTTCTATCTTCAATGCTTCTTTTTAATTGAGAGTTTCAACATATGCCAATAATGCAAAGTGAATGATATCACCTTCATCATTTACTGCATTATCAAGAATTACTTCAAAAGAATTCAACCTTCTTGGAGCTTGTCTGATTCTTTGAGGTCTCACAACTGCTTCCTCTTCTTCTGGTTCATCTGTATCATTATTGTTCACTTCTTCATTATCTGATTCATCACTGGAATCAGGATAAATGCAGATTTGTTGATTCTCTTTACTGTATATTGGCTTTTCTTCCCATTTCCACCTATCAGCCTCATTCACAATCACATATCTACTGACATGTACCTTTTGAGTTAGAGGATTATACAACTTATAGGAATCTGTTGGATGATAGCCCATAAGTATCATAATCTCACTCTTATCTTCAAGCTTGCTTCTTCTAACATCTGGTACATGTTTGTAGCACAAAGAGCCAAAAACCTTGAAGTGCTCCACACTAGGCTTTCTTCCACACCAAGCTTCCTCTAGTACCTTCAAAACCAGCTTCTTTGTAGGACATTTATTCAGAATGTAAGTAGTTGTAGTGACTTCTTCACCCCCAAGACTTATGTGGTAGGTTTTTCTGCTTGAGCATGCTTCTTCCCATATTCAATAGAGTTTTATTCCTTTTCTCAGCAAGTCCATTATGCTGAGGTGTATAGGGAGCTGTTACCTCATGTATAATGCCTTGATTGAGACAGAAGGCTTCAAATTCTGTTGAGGTGTATTCTCCTTCACCATCAGTTCTCAAGACCTTAATAGATTTATCGCTCTCATTTTCTATTAAGATTTTAAATTTTTTTGACTACATCTAAAGCCTCACTCTTAAGCTTGATTGTATACATCCATATCATTCTTGTACATTCATCAATAAATGTGATGAAGTATTTGCTTCTCCCTAACGAAGATACTTCAAAAGGACCACATATATCAGAGTGAACCACCTGCAGTGCTACACTAGCTCTTTTAGGTGCTTCAGAAACAAAGGAAAACATACTTTGCTTGCTCTTTACACATACTTCATAAATGGCTTTTCTGACATTCAGTTTTGGCAAGCCATACACCAGTTCTTTAGAATTCAAATCACTAAGACTTCTAAAGTTTAGGTGACCATACCTCTTGTGCCATAGATCTTGAACATCTGCACACACTGCTGCAGACAGACACATCATCTTTTCACTTTAGATGTTGCATCTATATGTTCTATTATTTGACATGTTTAATTTAAGCATCAAATTCTTCTCTGCATCAAACAACTTTAAAGAGTCACCATCCAGAGTCACTGAGAATCCCTTCTCCACCATGTTGCGGTGAGAATCGTAATACCAAGCTATTGATTAACTTAAATCTAAATTCTTAAATTCACAACCGGTCTTTAATTTATCCAAAGGAAAGGTCTAAAGAAAGAAAAACCCTTTTCGCGATGTAACAACAATGCTAAGAGATTCGGGGATCGGGGGTTGGTTATGCCTAGGGTAGGTATTTCACATCCTAAACATCTGCAGTACTCTACAGGAACCTTTTGTTTATTTATTTGCATGCTAAGTTTGGTAAATGTTTGTTATGGATTGGGATTGGGTAAAGGGTGTAGGGTGATAGGTTTCTAAGTTTGCTCGCAAAGACATCACGTCCTCTGCCTACGTATCCTTACTAGGATAGAATCAGAGCAATCGTAGTTCACCTCACTAGGGATGAAGAACACTTGATTATGATCAAGGTTCAAAGGGGAACAAACATATCCATGCTTGTGTAGAGTTTCACGAAACTCTCTAGATCTATGTTGAACTCTCAAGAAAGGGAAGTAAGTAATCATTTCCATGATTCTTACATAGAGTTAACCAAACTCTATCCTAAAGTTCTACGTTGTGAGACCAATTGGTTCTATCCAGACCAAAATGTGGGAGAAAGGGAAAGGTTGCTCGTCAAGATATCGCATCTTGTGCCTACGTATTCTCATTGTCCAATGAGAAATTAGAGCGGTCGTAGTTTAGGCACGAACTACAGAAAAAGGATCTATTGGTTCTTTCCAGACTAAAAGAGGGTGAAGGTTCTATCCAGACCTATGAGTTTAAATCCTATTGGTTCTATCCAGACCAATAGGGGAGAAGGTTTTATCCAGACCTATGAGCTTATATCCTATTGGTTCTATCCAGACCAAAAGGGGGAGAAGGTTCTATCCAGACCTATGAGTTTAATGAGCTATCTATGACCCAATGGTCAATAGAGAGACTTTCCTTTGGAAGGGAAAAGATGACGCAACTTGGATGAGAACTAAAGAGTTCCATCACTTGGGGAAAGTAAACTTAACAAAGCATAAACATTCACACATGATGAATATAAGGGATATGGTTACAACCAAGAATGATCAAGCATATTATAATAAGCAAGGATCTAAATCAGGATGAATGGTTACAACCAAAGCAAGCATTTAAGATACTACAATATTAACGATTTCAATCAAGATAGATGGTCACAACCAAAGCAAGTATCAAGATATTACAATATCAAGAAGGGTAAGTTCTTACAAGACTTAAGCATAAGGAAGTCACGACCACAAACATATCTTAACAAAGATGGGGATATATCTTAACAAAGATGGCAGGGGATCTTAACAAAGATAAAGATGTATCTTGATAAAGAATTGTTTCTTAGAGCTTACAAGATGCCATATGTAATTACAATTATCAAGCGTAATCAAATAATGTCACAACAAATGTAAGTGAGAAGTTTAAAAACTTCAAGAGAAGATCAAACACAAATGCTTACAAGCAAGAGTTTTAGTCAAACTCAAGTACACAAGGATGCTAACAAGCCAAAATCATAACTTTAAAATAAAACTCAAAAGAGAATGAAATTAAAGTTTTGAAATGAATAAATGAGAGATAAGAGGGTGAAAACTCTAAAAACATTCATGGTAGCATGTGAAATGCAAGTAGAAAGTTCACATTTATGAGTTTTAGGTTTACCTCTTGAAGCAAGCTTAAGAAATAAGAAAACCAAAGATATTGAGAGCTATTACAAGGTCTTCAAATGTTCCTAGGTTGATAAATAGATGCTCCAAACAACCTCCAAGCAAGCTAGTGGACGAAATGCCTTGTAAATGAAGGAAAAACTCTAGAATCCAAAGATTTCAAAGACCAACTCACTCAAACCTTGTTACATAAGTGTGGAAGTGATTTGGATAGCTTTGATACATCATATTTGATGTGTTTGAAGTGTTTCTTGAGTTGGAAAAAGTTTGGAAATGGTTTTGAAAGGTGTTTTTGCAAAAATAGATTTTGAGGGATTTTGGAGACTTAGTGAGATTTTGCAAGAATTTGGTGATTGTGTAAGGGAGAGAGTTTTAGATGGTTTCTATCATGGAAATGGTGTGTTTGTGATGTAGGAAGTGAGTTCTATTTATAGTCAAATGTCTTGAATCAAGGTATGGGCAAAAGTGAAGCAAATTGCCAATTTTAACCTTCCATCATGAAAATCTTTGAGTTTTCCAATGCAATCTCCATACTTGTCTTTAATCCACTCTACTAAGATATTCTCCATGCCCTATATATTTTTTTCATCATGCTTGATAGGTTAGGAGGTGACTTGTTGAAGTAAAGTTGATGATTTGACAAGGGTAGCCACCTTTTTTCTCTTTCTTCACTATTCACTTTTGCAACTTGCATTGAATAATGATTTCCTTTTATCTTTGTGTCATTTTAGTGTGAATTGATATTAAAATATTAATTATCAATGCAAACATCATAAATGAGGTTTAGTCTTTGATTAGCATCGATTTGGAGAGGTTTTGGAATAAAAAAACTCATGCTGGCCTAGTTTTGCGAATGTGAGTTTTTGCCAACTTGTGGATCTTGGTTCTCTCTAACCAGGAAGAGTTATTAAAACCACTTGTACTTCTTAAAAATCCCCAATTAGGTACTACAATATTTATGCTTGTGTTAGGAACTCATTCCCCTTGAAACTAGGTCAAAAACCCTTGTGTGGTTAAGGAGTTATGGCTTTGCCTTTTTCAAAACCTTAATTTCCCAACTTCTCGATTACTTATCAATTCTTGATCCAATGGTCACCAAAATTCATGAATAGATGTTATATACCATTAGGAACATAATTACCTTCAATTTTGGGTCAAAACCATGTTGTTCAATGAGTTGACTTTTCAGTCAACCGTACGATCAATCGGTGACTACCGAGTCGACTGTTGATGCTCTGGGTATTTTGAGGCCTTGAAACTTCTTGAGTAGACTTTAATAAGCCATAGGAACTTCATGGACCATGATCACACCATTGGAACACTTTTTAAATCAAAAGTCAAACTACGGTTGACTTTTCCTAATCGAAAACCCTAATCGGGTATCCTGAACTGCACTGTTCTCAATTCCTGGGTGACAACCTCAAATTGGATTCATACTTGACCCAATGTAGTATCCTTAATCTTGTTTATAGTTGAATCAATCCAACACATTGATTGATCAAACCACCTAAGCCTCGATTTTTGACGGTACGGAACCCTGATTCATCTGCATCTTGACAAAGATAAACTTGAAATGGGTGAAGGTTTAGCTAATCAAATGAATATGATCCTAAAATGATGATGAGGATCTAAGGGGTCAAAATTTAGGGTGCAACACACCAGTTGACCAATGCTCATGAGATTACACTACATCTCAGGAACATACATCACATCTTCAATAATGATTCACTTGCCATCATTGCTTCTAGTCGATATATTTCCACTACCTTCAGCCACAAGATCTCTACTATGATCCAGTTTGATGCTTGTTCTATTTTTAGCATCAAAACTTGTCAACCATTCTCTATGTGATGTCATGTGATTTGAGCATCCAAAGTCAAGAAACCACTCTTCATTCTTCACCTTTTCATCACTGGTAGTAGCCATCATCAACACTGTACTGGAATCATCCCCACGAGCCAAAATTTTTTCTTCATCAGTCTTTTGACCTTTCTTGAACCAGCATTCATCAACAAAATGCCCATACTTCTCACAGTTGAAGCGTTGCACCTTACTTTTGTCAAAGTCCCTCTTCTTGTTCTGACATCTGCCAAAACCTCCTCTCTTTGAAGATTAAGCATTTTCTTCACTCTTGTTCTTTTTATTGTTGGACCAATTTGCTTTGCTTTTTCCCTTCTTCTTGAAATTCTTCTGATTTCCCTCCTTCTTAGAAGTTTGAACTTGAAATACTTGTTGAACTAATCTCTCAGAACTTCTATCAAGCACCAGGAGCTCATGTGTTTTCGATGTATTTTGCAACTCTTCAATTTTCATAGTTTTCACATCCTTTGCTTCTTGGATAGCTACAACAATGAAATCAAACTTTAGACTCAAAGATATTAGCACCTTTTTTACTACCATTTGATCTGTAATGTTCTTACCACAAGTTTGCATCTGATTAATAGTGGCTGTTAATTTTGAAAAGTAATCACTTACTTTCTGATCTTCTTCCATCTGCATCAACTCAAACTTTCTTCTATGGGATTGTAGCTTCACTTGCTTCACCTTTTCTCCACTAGTGTGATAATTTTCTAAAATGTCTCATGCTTCTTTGGATCTTGTCACTTTAGAAATCTTCTCAAAGTGTTGATTGTCAACATTCTGTTGAATGTAGAATTAATAGAGCTTTGCACTCTTTCTTCTTAGCTTCCTTTAATGCACTTCTCTGTGCATCAGTTAGATTCGCCACCAGATCCTCATAGCCATTTCTCTGTACAGTTTCACTCACTTCTTGCACTCCAAATAAAGACTTCATCAAAGCACTCAAACGATCCCAGTTATTGCCATCAAGAACTAGAATATTTGATCCAAAACCATTGTTATTCATATTACCTATTAAAAAATATAACTCAGTGTTTCCCTTGGATTGAACCCCTCATTTTTTACTCGTGTTTCCCTTGGATTGAACCCCTCATTTTTCACTCGTGTTTCCCTTGGGTTGAACCAGGCTCTAGGTGGCAATTGTTAGAACACACAGTTAATGTGCAACAAGATTGTAATTGCAAGATGAAATAAATAACACACACACACTCTAATGTTTTGACATCTTGAAGAAGAAGAAAAGAGAGAATAGAGACGATTCTCATTGATTTATTTTTTACATTACAAACTGTTATTTATATGTGTTACACAATAGCTTGCTAAGCAAGTCATCAATACACAAATTAACTAACTAATTTGTACATAAGACAGTTATGGATTAACATTCAACAAAAAAGGCCATGGAAGACTTATTCCCTAGAAAAATTATCTTATTCAGGTGGAAACTCATATTGAATCGGTTTCCTACTATGGATGGTTTGTCCAGGAGAGGAATTGTAAGTGGCATGCATAACTTGGTATGTCATATGTGCTTTTGCAAAGTAACTAACTAATTTGTACATAAGACAGTTATGGATTAACATTCAACAGAAAAGACCATGGAAGACTTATTCCCTAGCAAAATTCTCTCTTTTGTCCGCTGGTTTGGTTTGCCTTTGTTCTAGTTCCAACTAGTTCATTTAGTTTTTCGTTGTATTCAAGTGGAGTACCCTTGTGCTCAATTTCTAATACACAATTTCTTATTAAAAAACATTATGGTGATTGAATTACAAATTTTGAACTTGAAACTTAAATTAAAATTAACACGAAGAATAATTTTTTTTATTAAATTTCAACTCTAACTAAACTCAATTATGGTGATTGATTTATATATCTCAAACTTGAGACTTAAATTAAAATTGATATCAAGAATACATATTTTATTAAATTTAAAACTGACTTAACTTGTAAAATTTATAAC
The DNA here is from genome assembly GCA_963859935.3 of Lathyrus sativus. Classification (NCBI taxonomy): domain Eukaryota; kingdom Viridiplantae; phylum Streptophyta; class Magnoliopsida; order Fabales; family Fabaceae; genus Lathyrus; species Lathyrus sativus. The sequence continues at coordinate 657,858,969 of OZ012741.1, read as the reverse complement.
AAGTATAAAAGAGAGTTTTTCACTCTTGATATTAGAACTTCTACACCTATCAAATTCTAAAAATTATAACAAGATTCTTGTTGCTTGAGATATATGTAAAGATGATTAATCAAAAACTAGTCAATTTTATTGTCTTCACATTTATATTATTTTTTTTTCGGTTACATGAAGGAAGGAACGTCACATTTATACTTGAAAACAATTAAAATTACCTAAAATATAGGAGTAAATTGTAAGAGGATAACAAACATAATTTTATACTAGTTCAGATTAATTGTTCATTTTACCAGCATAGTCCAGTCTCAATACTAAATGCAATAAGATTTCCTTTTCAAAGAAACTTGCAAACTAATTGTTTGGTGTATAATCTTTATAAGAGATTAATCCCGTACAACTAGGCTTAAAGCCTTATACTATTCTTGCAAACTTCACTTTTAATTTTTTGCAATTTGGACAAGAATCAAACATCTCATTCATGTTTTTTAGAGATTAATTCATTTTCAATTCTTTAACAACTTCAATTCTCAAATTCCTCACATAGGAGAAAAAGACCAATTTCTAATATTTTACTTTTTCAACACTAATTAAACTCACAATCGATGTTTGAACACTTATATCTCGTGTACAATTGATTATCCTTAATCTATTGTATTTTTTGAAAAAAATTTAATTTGCTTCAACCAATGATCAAAGAGTTTTCAATAAGATGACATCAAAAAGGTTAATGAAGATGTCAACATGAATGTGCACGATAAGGTGTGTGATATATTATTGATTGAGTTTCCAACTTAGATGAAGGATGAACAAGTTTTTTTTGTTAAGTCTAAAGTGGATAGAAAGCTTGTCCAACGAGGAATTTTGAGATAAATGCTGAAGGAATGGTCCAAATTATTGTGTCCACCTTAAGAAGAAAGATTGGAGAAAAAATGCTTCATGTAGATGTCACATTTGCTCACATGAATAATGTGTTTTTCCATTCTAAAAAGTATGTTCTTCAAAGAAGGTTTGAAGATGACAAGTAGTTAGGAGAAGAAACCACAAAGGTTGTTATTAATGAAGGTTCTAGTTGTGAAAATTTGATTAATGTGTATATAATGGTGCATGATAAAGCAAAGTATGCAAAACCTTGATCTTCAATTTTCAATTAATTAGAAAATGTCAAGGTTCCCTCTATTGATAAGATTGTGAAAAGGGGAACTGAGGAAGAACGAGAATTTGCAAATAAAGATGAAGAAGATTTTTTACACTGGTGTATAATGGGCTTATGGAGCTTCATAATAATGATCAATTATTGAATACAATGTTGGAGCTTGTAGAAGAATGAGGTTAAGCATAGTGGAATTTCTCGTGGGTTGCTAAGAATCAGTTACAATTTGAATGTTAAGAAGGATATCTCAACATCCGTGTACCAATTGATGAATTTGATATGGTTCTTATTGAAGAAGTATTGGCGCTGGTCCGCTTTAACCTATTGTTGTTTCCTTTACTCTTTTTTTGCATAGGATATTATGATATGTCTACTTACTCTACTGACTATGTGGTGTGGAGTTGATTCATGTTCCTGACTCTGGTGTGAATAGGTTTTACCTGATATATTAGGTTCAATCTATTTCTATCTTATATATGCACACATGCTAAAGCATCGGGCCCGACATCTGTACCTCGATTGAGTGTGATGATTTGTGTTTATAGTTTCTGATGATTATGACTTAACTACTAATTGTGTGTTCATGTATGGCTGAAATTGTGTTTAAATGACAGTTTGCTATGCAGCATTGAATATTATGTGTAGCTACATGTGTCTTTTAACTTTATGCTACTATTTTGTATTGTTACTCTTATGAATGTTGCTCTGAATTGGAGTTTGTTCTAAACTATCAAGATAGATGTTATTTCCATGCCTTTGCCAAATTGTGGCAAAAGGGGGAGTAATGGAGTTGATCTCTTGATGTGTAGCAATCACTTGTCTTTTGTGCTACTTTTATTGTTGTTGTTGTTGTTTGCTCGGATGATTCTATTGGGTGATATGATATTATACTTATGCTTCTTCATGAAGAATACATCTTGTAGTTGTTTAAGCCAAAATTTACCAAATGGGAATTGTTGTTCTTTTGGATTGACTACAATAGGAAAAACAACATATGTACAAGATGTTTCAGCATGTGTTACAACATTTGAATTTGTTGTCAAGAAGAGTCATTGGCTAAAGTGCTTGACAGAACTAGTTAAGTAATATTTGTTTGGATAATGTGCTTGACATGACTAATTGCAAGAGCTGCTTGGCTAAAATGCTTTACATAACTAGTTAAGCAATATGCTTAAGGTTTGGGATCTGATTGCCTTCGGATGTCCTTCAGAAGTGTTGAGGTGTTGACTCTTTTAGATGATCTAGAGTTTAACTTTTGGGAAGAAAATTGTGTTGATAATCCAAACTTGATTGGAAAAGATTTGGATTTGTTTCCGTCAAAGAAGATTTGATTAAATGTACCTTAAAGGAAGGGTTGGTCCAAGATTTACTCTACAAAGAAGACTTATATGAAGAAGATTCATTTTTTATGCTTTGGTATAACATGTCGAACCCGATATTCCAACTGTGTGGTACAACATATGGTCTCTATCATCAAGACATATGTTATTGTTAGCTACAACATACGGTCTCTTACAATAGAAAAATGGTATTGTAGTTTGTTTTCTATCCAAAATTCTATCTACCTCAGAAGATCTACAAGTTATGAAGAGTGTCACAACTGCAGAAAAAAACTGGCGGAAAATAGAGTCGCCACCGAACGTTATGTATCCTGACGGGGGAAAGGAAACGATCGAAAAAATCTCAAAAAGGAAAAGTGTTTGCACGCAGTTTTCGTGTGAACAACCTCTGACCTCGTAACGCAGGTTTACTTGCGGGACCGGCCAAACAAGTCGCAGAATTATCTGGTCGAGTTTATGCAACGGTGGTAAAATGATTTTGTTTAGAATAAATTGGAAACAAACTTGAATAAAAATGTGTATACCAAATGAATGACAAATAAAATAAACGAGTAAAAAAATAAGATATCTTAAAGTTTGGTAATGTAAGTTGCTTTTAAAATAAAATGTAGACACGATCATATATTTTGTAGGAATGAACTCTTTTCTCTTAACGTTTGGTACTCAGAGTGTTTTTCCTTTACAATGTTACAAAATACGCCCCCTTAAAATGAAAATGGGCATTGCCTTAAATAGGAAAAGAAAATAACTGCTATGTTGGTCTTGGTGGCGCCACATGTCCCTTCACCACTTTTGTAACTTCCCCACGTTCTTAGCTTTTCAAATTTTCTTCCCGCTCAAAAGTTCTCATATTTCGTGTCGGTTTCCTTGGCCATCACTTGACACTTTCGACGAAATAACCTTGAGTCGACTTACAACCTTCTTCTGTTGGCATCGACTTACCTCGTTTCCTTCACCACCTTTCCCAGTCGAAATCTTCCAGCCAACAAGATGCCCCCTCAAAAACCCAGTTTCGACTGAGCATTGTGTCGACTGAGAAATTTGGCATTTTGGTTTCCTGTGAGGTTTCGACTGCACCTTAGTTCTAACCCAACAACACCATCAATTTCCTTCTGTTGAGTCAGTCACGCGTCACCCACAATCTCACGTAATAATGGCGCCTTTCTGCGCCATGATTTCCAAGAAAACTAATCATGCCTATTCGCGTCCTACGTTTTGGGCTTTAAACCACTCCCGCTCACTCTAGAATCGGAACAACCCCTTTCCTTTTCAACTGCATGCAACTTGACTATAAATAGTTGTTGCCCACAGTTGGTTTTCTTTTCCAACTTCTCTCACACTTTCCTTTCGTTCAAGCTTTCGCTCCCAGAATTCCTTTTAACTTCTCTTTCAATGGCTTCCTCAACCGCTTCCGCTACTCACACCACCAGAAATAACCCCATCACTTTTGTTCTCTCTAAAGCCGAATCCCCCAGGCCTCTTCCGAATCCGACGTACGCTGATGATGCGGTGATAGCGATCTGGAAACGCCAGATGATTATATCCTTCATGGTGGATGGAAAGTTGCATGTTTTCCATGGGCCATACCCTGATACGAAACCCAACCAAGAGGAACTTCAAGCATTTTTTCCTTTCTACCTTCCCACCATTCCCCGGGATTCTCAGAAAGGTGGCACCCTCGACCTCAAGTTTATGGCGCCAAAAGCTCGCGTTTTCAGGTCAATGCCTACTCCAGGCAACAAAGATTACATCTCCTGGCTTAACAAGGTCTAAGGCAAGTGTCAAGATCAATGGAAGATAGCTGATATCTTTGATGTTATTCAACTCTTCAGGAATGCTTATAGGGTTAACCCTTGCCTACTACTGGCATCGATATATTTCTGGGAGGGGTCAACCAACACATTCCATTTCCCTTGTGGTATGTTAACACTGACACTTTTCGACGTGGCGGCTATCACGGGTCTTTCTCCTTTGGACGAAACCTTTGATCCGACCTTGGAAATGGACGCCACTTTCGAATTAGAACGTGTCGGTTTTCAGAATTATATAGAGGACTATCACGATAAAGATTTCGACAAAGTGTCGGATGAAGAGCATATCGCTTTCCTTATTCTTTGGCTGTCCTACTACCTTTTCTGTTCTGGCTCTCTACAAATAGCCAAAAGTTATATCAACCTAGCGATCTAAATGCATGAGGGTCGACAGGTATCATTGGGTAAGTTTCTACTATCCTCTCTCTATCATTCTCTTGGTTTATTGACCTTGAGAATAAAACTCCTTCACGAGAACACCAAAGCCTTGAATGTTTCAGGGCCTATATGGTTGTTACAACATTGGCTCAACGCCACATTCGAGTACCAGCTGGGTTACCCCGTGTCTGCAACAATGCAGCTTCTGAATGAAGAACATCCCATAGAAAGTGTTCGACTCGCCTTGATGACTACTCATAAAACTCCCAACAAAACCCTCTTCATGAAATATCTCAACATGTTTGCAGAAGCAACTTCCTTCATCCCTGGCATGGCTCCCTTTGTGCATCGACGGTTTGGTCTGTCGTGGTTCAAAAATCCATTCCCTAGCGCTTCCCCAAAAATGGCAGTAGTGTCGAATTATATATGGAGGGCGTTTCTAACTCCCACCATGTTATCATTTCAAATTGAGACGGGGAATACAGGTTATGGATTTATGAACTACCAGCCCAACTTGGTGGCCCGTCAATTTGGTTTTAGCCAACTGCTGCCAAAGTCCTTGGTGCGACATTCCTCTGACGTTTTGTAGGCTGGTCGACGACTAAACTTGATAGGCCACAAGAACTACCTCAAGTTTTCTAGGTCGACTCAACGCCTTGAGTTACCTGTTTTTGCTTTTCAAGCATCCTTCTTTACAACAGAAGGTTTTAATGTCTGGTGGTCAGAGTACCAAACCCAATGCTCCCAACGTGACCTTTTCTTGGAGAATATGGTTGATGCCTTTGTTGCCTTTGCTGGTGAAGTCTTTACTTCGACGGTTGTTATATCTGTCGAGAATCTCCAAGGAGCTGGAGCCACATATGACACCTCAAAGAAGGTATCTTTGTTATTCTCCTGTATTTCATTAATTGCCAATAGCTAACCATTTATGCTTATTCCCCAGGGCCGAAAAAGGGAACCAGTTGTTGCATCAACCTCGACCAGGCTAGCAAAGAAACATAAAGTCATGAATCCCCAGGTACCGCATGTTTCGATGATTATTTGCACCTGTCTTCTATTGTCAACTTAGCCTGTTGTTTTTTAGGCTTTTGAAAAGGCGTCGACTCCTGAAGGTGGCGCGTCGGATGAAAGCACCCAATCTCGGGTCTTTCCTTCTGAAACATCAAACTCCCCTCATGTTACCCCGATGGCCAAAAAGAAAAAAGTTCCTACCAAAAAGATACCCTCCAAAGCGGTCACTTTGACCGTGAAACCTGTTGTTCCTGATAATCTGGATGAGGTTTTCCAAACTGTCGCCACTGAAATCCCTCCTCGGGACATGCTGCTGAAGTATTTATTGTTTTTGTTCTTTTGATCCATGTATTACCTGGGTGTTTTCTTACTTACGCTTCCTTCTGCAGGATAGCATGGTCGATTCCATTATTGCTGCAAATGCTGATAATGCCACAGCTACCGCTGGAAATCCTCCTGAGACGGTGCCCCTTTTAGTCCTCGGAAAGTTTACGAATTCCAAGGGGTGTCGACAGAGGAAGACTCCGAGGCGAAGACACCCCCTATTGACAACACCAACAATGAGGCTAGTAAGGACGACGCAGCTACCAGTGGCAAGGAAAACCCTTTGATTATCCCAACTGCTGCCAAGGGCATTCCGACTCCCATAGGTTCTGCTGAAGGTGGCCCTGCTATCGAAATGAGGCTTACTCCAGAGGAAATTTTGGTGATGAAGTAGTCAAACCCAGCAGAGACTTTGAAAGCCCTGCTTAAGCTTCGTAAGTCATCTATGGATGCACCCCCTGCTAGTTTGACGACCACTCTTAACTCAGAAATGGATAATTCTTTTGCCCTCAAACTCCAACAACTGAGGATGTACCTATTCGAGGATGCGTTTTTGGTCGCCGTCATGGAGGAATCAGTTATATCCTGTGATGTCTTCAAAATACTGGACGAACTTTCCTAGTTTCGAGTGCCTGCTCCCATGGCCAAATCCTTCATTAAATTTGAGGCTTTCTTCACCCAGGTGGCAAAGGACCTCTCTGTTTGTAAATGGGCTGATGCTCAAATTAGGGTGAAGATCAATGAGATGAAGCATGAGTGGTATCTCAGCTCCCTCTGTGAGAAGAAACTTGAGGACTTTGAAACCAAAAAGAAATAGCATTTCGACAAGCGTTACGTCTTCGACTAGCAGATATCTGACTATTAGGCCCAAATGGCTGAACTTACAAGAAAAATTGTTCAGGTCGAAAAGCAGAAGGCCTCCTTGGACTCCGACGAACCTCTACTTGCTCAAGAGGTCATCGACCAAGAAGTGTCCCAAGGGATTACTCATGTTGAAACGGCCCTTGCGCTGAAAGGTACTATTGACCAGATGTGGCAGAAGAAGTCTCTCCTTGAAAGTAAAGTGGCTTATGAGAAAAACCTTTTTGAAGACTTTAAATCAAGATTCTCAGCATAATTGTATTTTACATTTAATCGAACTTTTGTAACTCCGCTCTGGAGATTTTGTAAATTGTCTTGGCCCTCTACCCATGTGGGCCAATTATTAATGAAAAGTTATTTTTGGATTTGAACCTCTTGTAACATAGGCTTAAATTTTTTCAAATATTTCTTATTTACTCTTATGATTCGTTGATCCATACATATCTCTTGGATCTTGTATACGTTGTTACTGAATGCTTGGATTACTTGGAGTGGTCCCTCCCAATTTGGTGCCCATTATCCTAACATTCGATCCCTTCGATCCATAGGAAACACTGCCTTCTACACATAATCATTTACTGCAAATGTCTTCTTTCTGACCTTCTTATTATATGCTTTGGCCACCCGTGCCTTTTGGCGTAATAGTCTATCTAACGCTGCCATCCTTTCTTCGTCTAAGTCCACGATTTCGTCTAGCATCATGGTCCAGTATTGCTCTGACGGAATGTCATGCTGACAATACACTCTAATTGATTGTAAACAAATCTCTGCTAGAAAAACAACGTCATGACTGAACGTCAAATGAAACGGAGTCGAATTGGTCAACTCCTTAAAATTTGATCTAACGTCTTGTGTCAATTCTTGGGTTTCTTAGCAACGTGTTTCTTGATGAGTCCAATTACTACCTTGTTGGCGGCTTCGACTTGACTGTTTTCCTGAGTACAATACGGTGTTGAAGTGATCAACTTAAAACCTGTTTCTGCTGTAAATTCTTGCATCTTCTAGCCAACAAATACGGAACCTTGGTCCGTAGTGATGGTTTTAGGGATCCCGAATCTATAGAAAATATGATTCTGAATAAATTCGATCACAGTCTCCTGGTCTACTTTTACCAGAGGTGCGGCCTCTATCCACTTTGTGAAATAGTCTATACCCACAAGAATGAATTTTTGATGTTTCAGCGAGGCTGGTCAAATTTTACCTATGATATCCAACGCATATCCACGAAATGACCATGGCTTTACGATTGTGTCTAACTCACTGACTGGTACATGTTAAACGTTCCCATGTCTTTGACGATCCTGGCACCCCTTTTCAAAGTCCCTGCAATCCTTGAGCATGCTTCCCAATATACACCTTGTCGAAACAACAGCCATTTCATCTTATGGCCAGCTTTGTGAGCCCTGCATGTCCCACTATGGACTTCCAAAATTGCTAGGTATCCATCTGTGTCTCCCAGACATTTAAGCAACACCATTCCTGGCATCTTTTTCAACAACTCATTCCCCATTAGGACGTAATTTAAAGCTTTGTACTTAATCTTCGTATCAGCACTTCCTACCAGATTTTCCAAATACTCGATGATTGGTCTTCTCCAATATGACGATGATAGATTGCTGACAGCAAAGATTTCACAGTTTTCTAAACTTTCAATTAAGCTTTATGTCGAGACGTTTTTCCCTCCATATTTTGATAAGCCTGATGATCGTAGCACGTTCGACATCACTTTTTCCCTAATTTTAATGAAGTCTCTCAGCTTCCCTTCCGACACTTTGTACCCAGAGGTAATTTATGCTAAATCGTTTGCCTCTTGATTTTCTATCCTGGGTACGTGTGTAATGCGGATAACCTCGAAGTGTTCTAAAAGTCTCTTCGCCATCGTGAAGTATACCACAAGGTGTTATTTGACGCATTTATATTCTCTCTTGATATGTTTAATCACCAGTTCAGAGTCACCTCTTATGTCAACTCTCTTGGCACCCAGATCTTTAAGAATTTTGAGGCTAATGATTAAGGCTTCATAGTCTGCCTTATTATTGGAACATTTTCCGTCGACCCTACACTTGAATTTAGTAAGAATGTCGTGCAGGGATATTATCAAGATCCCAATACCTGTTTCATTCTTATGACTTGACCCGTCTAAGTATAACTTCCAAGGATCAATGTCGACCATCCACAACGACGATTCGACCACTGCGTGGTCGACAATAAAGTTTACCACTATTTGACCTTCCATTGCCCTTAAAGGGACATACTGTTGCACCCTAAAATTTGCCCAACCTTATTCATGTGGTTCATGTTTCATTATCATTAGTATTTGCATATAGAGTTATGTACATAGACTAACCATCTGCATAGCATAAGCATAGCAAGCCATTCAACAGGGGACCAATCATTATTTTCATCTCTAGAGGCCTATCAAGGGGTTATTATCCCAATTCCATCTCATTCAAGTCATCAGGAAAGATTTTGAAAGCAAAGAGTTCAGCAGATCAAGCCTTGAGTCCATCTCCTAGCTGAGGGTATCTGAGGATCAACAAGAGGGTTGTGAGCTGTAAATTGAAAGCATGGAGAGTATCTAGACATCTTGAGAGACTTATAAAGTCATTTGGAGAAGAAAACAAGTTGTTGATGTGAGCACAAGAGCTACAGTTGAAGACAGTCAACTAGGGTTTCATCTGGGTCAACCCTAGGTCAACCCTGGGTCAATTGACTGATTTAAAGGGCATTCAAGGCTATTGGAGAGATGTGGGGTTCATAATTTGACATGTAGAAGAGGATATGGTAATATGCCAAGGAGAATTCAAGAGAAATCAAGGAGAAGAGGAGTTACTAAATTAGGGTTTCTCTGTAAAATCCCCTAGTTTAGGTCAAATTTCCAAGCCAGATAAGTCAAAATGCTAGCTTCAAATGGCTTCTTGGCCAACATGAAACTTGTAGAGGATCTCAAGACCTTTAATTTGAGTGGTGGAAGACCTCAGGGAGATTTATAGAACTCAAGTTATGGTCCTTGCAAGTTACAGGTCATCTGGGGTGTCTGAATTTTTGTCTGTGAAAGTGACTTGACTTCCAAGCTAGTTTTGCCCCTCAAGGAGATTTCAAATGAATTCTTGGTCAACACAAGAATTGTTCCTCATTGTCTTAGCTTTCTAGAATGGTATAGTATGCCTTCATATGATGTGGAGAACTCAACTTATGGCCTTGGCAAGCAAAGGGTATTTTGGGCATTTGTGAATTACAGGTCATTTTAACCTATGTCCAAAACTCATACAAGGAGGCCTCAAATGGAAAAACTTCCAACATAAAACTTGCTCCAAATGGGATTTTAAGTCTAGAAAGAAGGTCACAAGTTATTGGAGAAGCTCATAGCATGATGTTGCATGATTGGTCAAAATATGAACTAAAATGGCTTATAAAGTGAATAAATTCAAAGTGAAAAATGGTTTGGGAGATTTCTAAGTCCAAATGGAGACTTCCAATATATGATTTTGAATGGAAAAACAATCCTAAGAACAATGGTTCACACACTTTTTTGAGTTTAGAAGGGAAAAAAAAAGTTATCCATGGTTGCTTGCCTTTTAAGAAACATGATCAAAATGAACCAAAGTTGGAAAACAAGGGAATGTGCAAGATGGATCTAGAATGTACCATTGGGGTCTATATATTCATGAAATGAGAATTTGGCAAGGGTTGGCTTCATTTGCACCAAGAATTTCACAAATTCCCTCATTCTTTTCATTGAAGTTTCATTGCAATTCTCTCAAACTCTTCACAAAATCATCATCCACATTGATTCAATCTTGCTCCATTATCATCATAGATCAGAATTGAAGCGAGGTTTTGGTGATTATCATCCATTTTCGAGTACCTTTTTTCAAGAACATCCAAGTTGAAGTTTCCATTGGACAGCATAATTCAAGCAAGGAATCACCAGAATATTGCATACAGAATCACATACATCAAGGATTGATCAAGATCCAACACCTAGAAGCCTCAGATCTTCAATCTCCATAGCTGTTTGCAAGGTTTCACATCAGGTATGTTTTCACTCAAATTGCTCGATTCAGTTGGTTAGGCATGTTGTTGTTAGTGTAGATTTGATCTAGGTGGTTAGGAGATTAGTTTAGATGAATTTGGAGTGATTTAGAGACCATTGGTAGCAGGTGCCATAAGCTGTTAGTGCTTGAATCTCTTGGATTGATGCATCATAATGATAGTTGGATAGCGCAGGTTAATCTCCATTAGTTGTAGATTAGTTTAGGTTAGGTTTAAGGAAGAATCATCATGATGCATCTCAGTGCATTTCCATGGTGGCCAGATGTTGCTTCGATCGGGTTTGTTGTTGTGGTGAGTTTCAAAGAAATCTAATGCCCTAGGCTTGTAGAGGGAAGAATTTAGAGTGGTTTTCGTGTTTACAGCATGTGGATTCGTGGCGTGTAGGATGAGAACGGAGAGGTGGAAGATTGCTCGTGCATGGCTGCCATGGTGATTGAAACCCTAATTTGCAGAACCAAGGAGGAAGAGATAATCGTGGCCTTCCATTTTGAGTAGGACTTTTGACTTAGAAGAGGATCCAAGGGCCATCATTTAATCTGAAGTTTGGAGGGAATTTGACTGGGTGCCAAACGCACCGTTTCATTAATTGAAACGGGCGGGCCTCAGTTTGTGATGCTATCCCCACCCCCAGCTTTCAGGCCCAAACCAATTGCAACGTGCTTTCACTGCTAGTTTCACCCCCAGCTGGTTTTTATTTGTTCTCTAATTCTGAATGAATTCTGGGCTTAACCAAAATGCTAAGCGCGCCCCCTATTGTTGGCCCATTGTGATTTATAACTGGGCGTGATTCCTATTCCAACCCCCCTCCCTCATTTTAATTCATTTAATTTTCTTAATTCATTTTAATTTTCACCAATTTCATAAATTCATAACTAATTCATAAAAAATGCATTTTAATCCATTCTTTTTACCATATTTTCTTTAGGATGTCTAGAATATTATAGAAAAATAAAATTTCATTTTTATTTTTATTTCATATTTTTTCCATATTTTCTAAATAAATGTCATATTAAATAGATTCATTTCATGCATCATTTTAATAATTTTTGTTCTCTTACATGCTTTAATATTTTTTGGTCATTCTTTTTATATTGTTTAGATGAGATGTTCAACTTGTAGAAATATTTTAGTTCCCATTTTTAGGAGTTAATGTTAGGTGATTAATAAATGCTTGAACATCATGTACAAAACTAGGGTTTTAGGTGACAACTTAGGAGTTTGATTTCATTTCCCTTAGGACTTAGGGCTTGAATAGATTAGCTATGGGACTATAGGGGCTATGGGTAGTTATTAGATCCCTTAGATAAAAGTTAGGATTCCCCTACTGCTATTATTACTGTCTGTATATCTGATTGTCTGGTGTGGTGTGCCCTCTGGGGATTGTTGCTTGTTTGTTTGGGTATTGGGTTTGTCTGGGGCCCTGGGGAAGTTGAAGATTTGTGAAGATGAAGACCATTGGAGATCCAGAGATTGAAGATCAACTGTCAGAATTGAGGAGGAGTTTTTTTGCTAGCAGCTGCTGAGGAGACTAGGGTTTAGGAGCTAGGCAGAGCTCTAGGTTAGAAAGTTTGTTTCTCAAACATGGATTGCCTTGTCTGCATCTATTCTTCTCTGTGATTCAGAGTCTCTCTAAGACACTCACCCCCTTCCTTTGGAAGGCTTGGTGATAGTGTCTATGAGATAGAACTCTTGAGAGAAAATGTCTCTTGTGTTAGAAGCAGTCTGTTCACCACCCTTGGTAGTCAACTGATTGCTTAACACCCAATTCACTCTTGTGATTGATCCCTCATCCTGGAGGTTTGAGCTTGGAGAAAAGCCATTGTAGATGGAAGAATGATGATGAAAGCCCTTGCCTGAAGGCCATGAAGATGGAGATTGATGCTTGTTGAAGCCTGTAGCTGATTGGAGATTACTTGAAGCCAGATGTTGAGTCAGAGCTGCTGAAGCTGTTTATTTTTGCTGTATTTCATTGGCTGATGTATTGATTGGTTTTCTGAACTGTATTGTTTGCTGTTTACCCTGCTGGGTTGAAAGTGAAGCCTGTTCACTTTTGCCTATTGTTTTTTAGGTTCGAGGTTGAGTGGGACTCCCTTGCCTCGCTTGTACTGTTGCATCCATGCATTTTACTGTTTTACTGTATATATCTGTTATTGTTTCTGTTTCTGCCTATCCCGTAGGATCTCTGTTTCTCTCTGTGCAAGAGAGGAGCATGATAGACACTAGGTCTTAACTCATGCATGATAACATTAGGTTAGTTTGATTCCCTTCGCAACCGTAGGTTAGAGTTCTGTCTCTTTCTTTCTCAAAACTAACAGAAAAACACATAAAGATTTCAAACATAATAAAAGACACTTCTTCCGTAAGAGAATGTGAACTCATCAAGGCGTCATTTTTGTCCGCCGTGGACTGTTAATCAGAAAAAAACCCTTTTCAGAAGGAATAAAATCAACCAAGACAAGCTTGTGTCGTACGTGGCCCGAACTACGTTTGCTCTGATCTTTCATGCTGTATGGAAGTACGTAGGCATAGGATGCGATATCCTAGCGAGCAACCTTCCCCTCCTTTCCCGTAGGTAGGCGAACTACGTTGACTCTGATTTCTCGTTCCAGACGGGAATACGTAGGCATAAAGTGCGATACTTTGCCGAGTCATTTTTATTTTCATTTTATTTTCTTTTTCACCCTTGACCTATAGTTTAGATAGAATAACAATCCATACCCGAAAACAAGCGTGGATCCCGTCGAGTACGACGGACGTGAGGGGTGCTAATACCTTCCCCTTGCGTAACCGACTCCCGAACCCAGGTTTTGGTTGCGATGACCATACCTTTCCCGTGTTGTGCGAGGTTTACTCTGAGCGTTTCCTTTCCCTCCCGTGGGATAAATAACGCACGGTGGCGACTCTTCTGTTCAGCCGGCGCCGATTTTCGCAGTAGCGACAGCTGGCGACTCTGCTGGGGATCCAACGTCCCCTGGCTGCTAAGGATTGCGATGGTTCTTATGCATTTGGGATCCAACGTCCCTTGAGCGAGTCAATCCTAGCGCTTGTTTTCCCGTCGAGGATTTTGTATGGAGTTATTGTATATTTCTAACCTTGCATTTTCAGCTTTGTATATTGATTATTATTGCTGTATTTGGGGTGTGACGGGTGTTCTGATATTGAGAGATAAGCCGGACCTGGGCTTGAGTGCACCTAGAATTAGAGTAGAAATTAGTGGGCACCCGCTTGCTTTGCTTGCTTTGGTGTCCCATGAAATCTACACTCAGACGAGGTTCCTCTGGTTGGCCTCCTGCCCCTTCCTTTGGTTGGCGTGGGTTGCTGGTTAGTTGGATTGTCGACTCTGGGGACCGATCATTTGGAAGTTGGCTGAGTGAGGCCTCTTCAGGATTTGATGATGCCACTCCTTCTGGGAATCGTATCATCAACCCTGAAAGTCTGTGACGCCGACGACCGCATAGGATGCCGTACCTTGTGCCAGTTATAGGGCCACCCACCTGTGAGGGGATTTGGGGTTATGCAGGTAACTAGACCTCCAGACTACCGGTTATTTCTTGATCAGAGATCCTGGTTATTTATCGAGAGTTATGAGGTCTGTCAGAGACCATTTGGAGATGTGTTCTGAGGTCTGTCAGAGACCAGTTGGAGAGTTCTGAGGTCTGTCAGAGACCAATTATACATGTGATTTGAGGTCTATCAGAGACCAGTGAGTTATGGTTTGAGGTCTGTCAGAGACCAGTGTTGGAGTTCTATTTTAGGTCTATCTGAGACCAGGGTTTGATGACTTCTGGATGGTCTATCTGAGACCTTTCTTGATTGGGTTTAGGCTATTCAGCTGCAGCTTTGGTCCCTGTTGAATGTTACTTGCATTGCATTGCCTGCATATCCATTATCATTTGCATTTCACTAACGTGTGTCTGTGCTGCAGGTGCATTTGCATTTCCCTAGTTCTAGTGCCCAGACTTCTGAGTATTTGATCATGACTAGCTTACGGAGGACAGTTGCTTACAAATTGCCTACGCCTGATATTGTTCCTTTACTTGGGTTGATCTCTCTTGCTGATGAGGGTGTTCGTAGGAGTTTCCGGATGAGCTATGGTAGATTACTGAGATTGGTGTGCAAACCTACAGAGGTAGAGTTAGATGGGCTGTATGCTTTGATGCAATTCTATGACCCTGCTTTGAGGTGCTTTACGTTCTCTGACTTTATTATGGGACCAACCCTGGAAGAATACGCTGAGTATGTTGAGCTGCCCGTGCAGAACCAGGTTCCATTCATTCATTATGACGCCAAACCTAAGCCGGAGGAATTGGCAAAAGCCTTGCATATTGATGCTTCTGAACTTGTGACTACTGTTTCCCGTGGAGTTCCAGGCTTCTCATTTCAGTTCTTAGTTGGTAAAGCCCAAGAGTACGCCAAGAATGGGTGCTGGGTTGCTTTCAATGCTGTGTTGGCTTTGTGCATTTATGGCATAGTTTTATTCCCCAATATACCGGATTTTGTGGACTTTGATGCTTTCTACTTGTTTGCCGCTGGTAATCCTGTACCTACCTTACTCGGAGATCTCTACCACTCGCTGCATTACAAGAATGAGAAGGGAAGAGGGAAGAATGTTCATTTGTGTGTACCCTTATTGAGTATGTGGTTTGAGAGTCATCTTCCTAAGAAAGGATCTGCTGCAGAGACTACAGTTCCAGTTGGTTGGCCAGAGCGTCTGATGAGGCTATCGTCGGAAGATATGGAGTGGTTTGATAGAGATCTGTTGGGATCTGAGCTCATCTTCAGTTGTTCTGGGTACCCTAATGTGCCGCTGATAGGAAGGAAGGGGTGTATCAATTACAACCCCTCTTTATTCATTCGCCAGTTCGGATATGCGCTGAAGAATCCACCTCAGGAGGAAGAAGTACAGGAATCTCTGTACTTCACTGGTGACGTAAAGGGGGAGTTATTAGCCAAGTTGCGACGTGCCTGGACGCGTATTAACCGCAAAGGGAAGCCAATGTTAGGTAAGAACGATTGCCAGGCCTATGCACCTTACAGGGTTTGGATCCAGGAAAGAGCAAGTCAGTTATTAATGCCATTTCCAGATGTACCAATCCTTGATCCTATTCCGGTAGAAGAGCCAACTACTGTTTCTAGAGAAGTCTATGAACAGGTTGTGAGGGAGAAAGAAGCCTTGATGAAGGTCAACGAAGGGTTAGAGCAAGAGTTAGCCCAAGTGCGCAGCGAGAAAAACAAGGCCGTATATGCTTTCCAGCAACAGATTGAGCTAGTAAACAGGTTAGGATCTGAGTTGACCGAGGAAAAGAAAAAGCGTGAACGTCTGGGGCAAGAGTTCAGAAGCTCCCATGACATGCTGGAAGCCAAAAAGAAAGCGCTCGACGCAGCACATCGAGAAATCTCCTCCTGCAATAAGACTTGGAATGCTACTCTCACCAACAACAAGAAGAGGGAGGATAAGCTGAAGCAGCAAATTTCCGACCTCGAAGAGAAGTTGAAGTCTAGCATCAAGAAGTGTGAGGAAGAAGTGATGAACCGGTATAGTGTCCAGCATGCTCTGAACAAGGCAATCAAGTCCAGAGATGAAGCAGTGTCTCAGAAGCGAAAGTTAGAAGATTGCTTCGGAGAAGCAACATGGGAAGAAACTGCTGAAGACGTACGCCGTGTCCTTAAGAAGAGAAACCAGCTTGTTGAAGGGCTGCTTGATCGACCAAGCCATCCGGAGACCAAGAAGCTGATAGAGGAGTACCAGACTTTTGGGAGGATTTGATCATTCCATTATTTGTATGCTTTATTTGCATAGTGCTGACCATCACCAGGATTGTTGGTTGAGGTCATGCCTTCTTATTGTACTCTCAGTGGTCTTGTACTCTGGGCTTATTGATTCTCTCTGCAATATATGAGGCTTTCTATGATTCAGCTCCGATATTCCTATTGTCAACACTGTCACTGCACCGGCACCTTCGCACTAGAACTGGGGGAATGAACTTCCCTAATGCACAGACACATTGCATTGCATTCATATTCATATTGCATAACAGGTAATCTTTGAATGGTGTCTTATCTCCTGCTCTGCATCAGGTACTTAACAGGATTCCAGATCAACATCCGCACCGCTATTCTACACGCTCCAACTGTCGAAAAGTCATGGACCAAATTCAGAACGAGATGCAGGATGTGCGCGAGAAGCTCGCCCTCTTCATGCAGACCATGGAAGCTATAGCAAAAGGGCAAGAGAATTTGCAGGCCATGGTCCAGCCTCTGTTGGCTCGCAACGCTGGTCATGGTAACGAAGATCATCAGTCTGTCCGGGTTGATACTGCTCATGGAGACGGCACTCCCACGCCAGTGGCTCCACCTGTCGTCAATATGCCTGCCGCTAACGTCAACAACGCTACCACTGCTGTGAATGGTAACGTCGGAGTTGGAAATGATGCTGTTGTCCATAATGCTGGGCTGGGTGATGTCAATGTGGGAGATAATCTAGGAGGCAATGGCTTTGTCAATGCTGGGTTCGGATTCAACGATCAAGGATTTGATAACACTGGCAAGTATGGCTTTAATGCTCAAGGCTTTGGGCAAGATGGTTATGGTATGGTCAATCAGGGTTACAGAGGCTTTGGACACGGAAATGGTGCTGGATTTATGGCTTGTGGTCCTGCTGGAGGTGTTCAAGGGTACGGCAACAGAGGCCGAGGTCCCGGGATGAACCAAATCAGAGCTGGACGTAATAATGCATATGATGGATACGGGGCTGGAAACGGTATGTGGCAAGAGGATCAACAGGAGGACGCCTTCTCTGGAGGAGGTTTTGACGGGCCGATGGATGATTCTCAAAAGATTAGAATGCTGGAAGAGCAAATGAAGGGAGTCCTAAATCAGAGTGCTGTAGGATTGGACATGGCAACAATGGGCTTGGTACCTGGGCTGAGGGTGCCAATCAAGTTCAAAGCGCCTGCGTTCGATAAGTACAAAGGAGATACATGTCCGAAAGTGCATGTACGAGCTTATTACAGAAAGATGTCTGCATACTCCACTGATGAAAGAATGCTAATGCATTTCTTTCAGGATAGTCTATCGGGTCCTTCCTTGGAGTGGTACATGGGGTTGGAGCCAACTGATATCAAGACTTGGAAGCAATTGGCGGAGGCATTCGTAGCCCATTACAAGTATAACAGCGATCTGGCACCCAATCGGGTCCAGTTGGCCGGGCTTTCGCAAAAGAAGGGGGAGAGTTTTAAGGAGTACGCGCAAAGGTGGCGCGATATGGCTGCCAGGGTCCGTCCCCCTGTAGAAGATAAAGAAATGAACGATATGTTTGTTGGTACATTCACCGGGCTGTTTCATGATATGCTGTTTCATACGTCTCTGGCTAGTTTTTCAGATCTGATTCTGATGGGTGAAAAGATTGAGCGGAACATTAAGCAAGGAAAGTTCCAAGTCGATGAATCAACTGCATCTGGCAGTAGTAAGAAGGCTTATGGTGGGCGCCGTCAGGGCGAAGCTAGCGCTGTATTTGGAGGCCGAGGCCGAGGCCGAGGCAGGGGAAGAAATCAATATCGTCAGCAGCAGCAAGTGTCGAGTGTTACTATTCCGTATCAACAGCAACCAATCCAGCAACAACAATCGGTTCAGCAGCAACCAATGCCACAGCAGCAGCAGCCTCAGCAGGGGGCACAGCAAGCTCAGCGAAGATTCCAGGGTAATAAGCCGAGAAGGGTGTTTGAGAAGCCTCCCTCTAACTATGCTGATTTATTGCAGACATTGTTGGGATTGAATCTGGTGGAGAAAAGAACCTTGGCACCGATCACGGGGACTCCCCCGTTCGGCTATGATGCGAATAGGCACTGCGAGTTTCATTCTGGAGCCCCGGGCCACGATATAGAAGGTTGTCATGCTTTTAAGCACGTTGTGCAGGATCTTTTGGATAACAAGTCTATCAACTTCGGAACGACAGGTCCGAATATAGTCCAGAAACCCATGCCTAATCATGGGGTGAACGCTGTTCTGACTGAGGAAGGGCTGAATCTGATCATGAATGTTGAGGATTTAAAGACGCCGCTGAGCGAAATAAAAAGCCGACTGTTGCAGGGAGGTGTTTACCCGGGTTGTAATGAGTACTGCTTAGATTGTTGGGCCCTAGCTGGGGGGTGTGAGGATTTGAAAAAAGGCATTCAGGCCTTAATTGATGATGGTATATTGCAGTTTGATAGAACAGCAACTGATGAGCCGGCAGGGGCAGTAGTGGATAATCGGAGTGATGTTGCCACAGTGACAATTCCTAGGAAGACGATCACTATTTCAGCACCAGCTCAGCGACCACCGTTTATCATAACTAAAGCCGGGCCAATTCCGTATGAGAACACGAAGGCGGTCCCATGGTCATATGGGCTAGAGGTGTATTGTGACGGGATTAAGATCGATGTTAACAAGCAGTCAGCGGAGATTGTGGATAATGTTGTGGGCTCAGGAGGCATGACGAGGAGTGGCAGGATCTTTATATCTCCTGAAGTAGAAGCCGAAAGGCTAGCGAAAGGAAAAGGGAAAGCGGTGGAAAATGTTCCGGTTCAAGCAAATGAAAAAGAAGCAGCATCTAAAGATGTAGAGGAATTCATGCGCTTAATTCGGAAAAGTGATTATAAAATTGTGGAGCATCTGCAGCAAACACCATCCAAAATATCTATTCTGTCATTGCTGTTGTGTTCGGAAGCCCACAGGAACGCTTTGCTGAAAGTCCTGGACACTTCTTTTGTACCCCAGGATGTCTCCGTGAATCAGCTAGAAGGAGTATTGGCACATGTAAATGCAGGCCACAGTCTGGGCTTTACTGATTTCGACTTGACTCCGAAAGGGAGAGACCATAATATGGCATTGCATGTATCTGTTGAGTGCAGAGGGTCGACAATGTCGCACGTATTGGTTGACACCGGGTCATCTTTGAATGTGCTGCCTAAGAAGGCTATGATGAAGCTGGATGTTCGAGGGATTTTGTGCACACCCAGCGATTTGGTAGTCAGAGCATTTGACGGCACGCGGAGAACAGTCTTCGGATCGATTACCTTGCCTCTGCAAGTGGGGCCGGAAGTGTTTGCAACGGAGTTTTATATCATGGATATACAGCCTGCGTACAGCTGCTTGCTGGGAAGACCTTGGATTCACGGGGCAGGGGCGGTCACGTCTACCCTGCATCAGAAGTTAAAGTATATGGTCGGAGACAGTGTAGTCACCGTGTGCGGAGAAGAAGACATCCTGGTCAGCCATCTTTCTTCGTTTAAATATGTGGAAGTCGACGGGGAGATCCACGAGACGCCATGCCAGGCATTCGAAGGTTTGCGCATAAAGGACAAGGGTTCCAGGCCGAGCAAAGTGCCAGAGATAGCTGTCTCATCGTATAAAGAGGCTCAAGCTCTAGTGGAAGCAGGAGAAGCCAAGGGCTGGGGAAAAGTGCTGGACATTCCGGTGAAGATGGACCGGTTCGGACTGGGGTACCGACCGTCGTCATCAACTCCTTCTGTGGGGGCTCCTCATTTCAGAAAGTCAATCACCATCTCTGCCAGTGGAGTATGCCATGAATCTGTCAATGCTGCTTCAGAGTCTGAGGAAGGGGACAGCGACTGTGATATGGAGGCCTGGATTCAGCCAAGCACGCCAGGACAAGGACTGTGCAACTGGTCTATTCAGGAGCTTGTTCCTGTGACTTTTAAACAGTAATGCTTTGCTTTATTAATTGTTGAATAATCTGATGTCTTGCCCGAGGCATCAGAATTTGCTTAGGGCTATGTTGTTATAAACATTGCGCGTTAATCATTAAATAAATGGCGTTTTTTCATGTGCAAATACTGTAATCCCTGTTTTTCGTGTTTTGTATTTTTCAGTAAAATGGCAGTGTGGTTGTTCGCTTTATACGCATTTTGAAGCACTTAACCCTTTCTTTTGCAGGATAACATTTTCAGATGACATCCTTGAACCACCTATGACTCGTCCCGACTTCGAGCACCCGGTATTCCAGACCGAAGAAGAGGTTGTCGAAGATAGTGACGTCCCTGAAGAACTGTCTTGGTTAGTGAAGCAAGAGGAAAGAGCCATTCTGCCTCACGACGAGGTTATCGAAATTATCAATTTGGGGTCGGAAGGGGTTGAGAAGAATATTCGTATCGGAGCCGCACTGCAGAGTGATATCAAGCGAAGACTGGTTGAAATGCTCCGAGAGTATAATGATGTATTCGCTTGGTCGTATCAAGATATGCCAGGGCTCGATACCGATATGGTTGTGCATCGCCTGCCACTGAAAGAAGACTGCCCGCCTGTCAAACAAAAACTTCGCAGAACACGACCAGATATGGCAATGAAGATCAAAGAGGAGGTTCAGAAACAGTGGGACGCTGGTTTCCTGGCTGTGACGAAGTATCCTTCCTGGGTTGCCAACATCGTACCAGTGCCAAAGAAAGATGGCAAGGTTCGAATGTGCGTGGATTATAGAGATTTGAATAAAGCAAGCCCAAAAGACGATTTTCCACTTCCTCACATTGACGTGTTAGTTGATAATACTGCTCAGTACTCTGTATTCTCCTTCATGGATGGCTTTTCGGGCTACAATCAAATTAAAATGGCGCCAGAGGATATGGAGAAGACTACTTTCATAACGCCTTGGGGAACATTTTGCTACAAAGTGATGCCCTTTGGTTTGAAAAATGCTGGGGCAACATATCAGCGTGCGATGACGACTCTTTTTCATGATATGATGCATAAAGAGATCGAAGTTTATGTTGACGATATGATTGCCAAATCCCAGACGGAGGAAGAGCATCTGGTGAATCTGTTGAAGTTGTTTAAAAGACTCAGGAAGTTCAGGCTGAGGCTGAACCCTAATAAATGCACCTTCGGGGTGAGATCGGGTAAACTGCTGGGGTTTATCGTAAGCGAAAGAGGAATAGAGGTCGATCCTGCTAAAATAAAAGCGATTCAAGAAATGCCGACGCCTAAAACAGAGAAAGAGGTGCGCGGGTTTTTGGGGAGATTGAACTACATTGCTCGGTTCATATCTCACCTAACGGCCACGTGTGAACCATTATTTAAGCTCTTGAAGAAAGATCAAGCTGTGACGTGGAACGAAAATTGTCAAAAGGCGTTCGATAAAATAAAGAAGTATCTGCAGGAGCCTCCTATTTTGATACCCCCGGTGGCAGGGAGACCCTTGATAATGTATTTGACGGTTCTTGAGGGGAGTATGGGTTGTGTTCTCGGTCAACACGACGAGACGGGGAGAAAAGAGCATGCGATCTATTACTTGAGTAAGAAATTTACAGACTGTGAATCTCGATACTCAATGCTGGAGAAAACTTGTTGCGCGCTAGCCTGGGCCGCCAAGCGTTTGAGGCAGTACATGCTGAATCATACAACCATGCTCATCTCGAAGATGGATCCAATCAAATATATATTCGAAAAGCAGGCGTTGTCAGGTAGAATTGCCCGGTGGCAGATGGTCTTGACTGAATATGATATTCAATACGTCTCGCAAAAGGCGATAAAGGGGAGTGTGCTGTCTGAGTATCTGGCGGAGCAGCCTATTGAAGAATACCAATCAATGAGATTTGATTTTCCTGACGAGGATATCATGTATCTCAAGATGAAGGATTGTGAAGAGCCGTTACCAGACGAAGGACCAGAGCCGGGGTCCCAATGGAAGATGATATTTGACGGAGCTGTGAATGCTTACGGTAGCGGAATAGGGGCAATTATCACTACGCCGCACGGGTCGCACATCCCGTTTACTGCCCGATTGACCTTTGCCGTTACTAACAACGAGGCCGAATACGAAGCTTGTATAATGGGGCTTGAAGAAGCCATTGATTTGCGAATCAAACATCTAGACGTATACGGAGACTCAGCTCTGGTGGTGAATCAGATAAAAGGGGAATGGGAGACACGGCAGCCCAATTTGATACATTATATGAATTATGCAAGGAGATTGTTGCCTTTCTTCGACAAAGTTGAATTGCATCACGTACCGCGGGCAGAAAATCAAATGGCTGACGCCCTTGCTACTTTGTCTTCCATGTACAAAGTCAATTTCTGGAACGAAGCTCCCCAAATCACTATCTCTCGGTTGGACAGGCCAGCTTATGTATTTGCTATTGATGAAGCATCTGATGACAAACCGTGGTATTTTGATATCCTTAATTTCCTGAAGAATAAAGAGTATCCGGCTGGGGCATCCAGTCAAGATCAGAAGACTCTCAGGAGGTTAGCGGGCAATTTCTATTTGAACCCGGATGGCGTCTTATACAGAAGGAACCACGATTTGGTGTTGTTGCGTTGTGTAGACGAGAAAGAGGCAAAGCTTCTCATGGAGGAAATTCACGAAGGTGCATTTGGTACGCATGCTGGTGGGCATGCTATGACGAGAAAACTGCTGCGGGCAGGTTATTTTTGGCTGACGATGGAAACTGATTGTTTCAAGTTCGCGAGAAAGTGCCACAAGTGCCAAATATACGCTGACAAAATACATGTGCCTCCAAGTCCTCTAAATGTGATGTCATCTCCATGGCCATTCTCGATGTGGGGAATCGATATGATCGGAAAGATTGAGCCGACGGCTTCTAACGGGCATCGGTTCATCCTAGTAGCAATCGATTATTTCACCAAGTGGGTGGAAGCGGCGTCTTACGCAAATGTAACGAAGCAAGTGGTGGCTAGATTCATCAAGAGAGATATCATTTGCCGATATGGGATCCCCGAGCGGATAATCACAGATAATGGTTCTAATCTGAACAACAAAATGATGAAGGAGCTCTGTCAGAATTTCAAGATCGAACATCACAACTCCTCCCCTTACCGACCCAAGATGAATGGCGCTGTTGAAGCGGCCAATAAAAATATCAAGAAGATAGTCCAGAAAATGGTTGTGACCTATAAGGATTGGCATGAAATGCTACCTTTCGCTCTGCACGGTTATCGTACGACGGTACGCACATCAACCGGGGCAACTCCGTTCTCGTTGGTATACGGAATGGAAGCGGTACTACCATTGGAAGTTGAGATCCCTTCTCTGAGGGTGTTGCGAGACGTTCAGCTGGACGAGGCAGAATGGGTGACGAATAGACTGAATCAACTGAGTTTGATGGATGAGAAGAGGCTAGCTTCTCTGGCATACGGTCGTTTGTACCAAAGACGAATGAAGAAAGCGTACGACAAGAAGATACTTCCGCGAAGCTTTCAGACGGGCGACCTTGTGCTGAAAAGGATTCTCCCGCCGCAAGCAGATCACAGGGGCAAGTGGACCCCCAACTACGAAGGGCCCTACGTTGTCAGAAAAGTCTTTTCAGGAGGAGCGTTGTTGTTGTCCACCATGGACGGAGAAGACTTTGCGTCACCTGTGAATTCGGACGCAGTTAAAAAATACTTTGCTTAAAATAGACCCGCTGGACAAAAAAAGAGAGTCCAGGCAAAAATGGGGCATCCTGGCGAACCAAAAACAGAATGAAAGGTTCGGGCAAAAGTTAGGGATAAAATTGAAAAAATGTACACCCGCGAAGTTGAAAACCTACACTGGGCGGCTTCGGCAAAAAGGGGTATCCCGGTGAACTGAAAACCCGTAAAGGGCGGTTCACGCAAAAGTTAGGGATGTGAAAAGCAAATGACTGCGGTCCAAATTTGATATTGCGATGAGCATCAATGCGGGAGAATACATTTGAGGAGTCAGTTATCGGATACAACCTTTTCAGAAGTAGGGATACCGGGAAAGCATTAGAGTCGGATGAGTCATAGGAGGATCAGTTCGTGGTGTTCATCTGCATCCAGTTGCCGACATGTGTACAAAATTTAATTTGTCAATATTTATGCTTCTTGTGCATACTTATGTATTTGCTTTGCGTAGCTTCCTCATTTCAGGAGTTACATCCGTGTACAAAAACTCCGCCCATTCAGGGGCCCAGTCAATGAAAATGTGTTATTCAGTACTTGATTCCTGTTCTTTACCGTTTTGTGCATGATAAAACGCCTAAGTTTGATAAAGCTAGCATGAGTATAACATCACTGGCCCTTGCCAACAGTTGTTAAAGCTTTGAATTAACTGAGTGTAACGTCACTAACCTGAATTGATTTGATTGCACAGGCTTGTCGTGTCTTGTTTGTGTTGTTGCAGGTTTCGTAACCATACGAGGAAGATGATCAAAAGATTGCGATAACGAAAGACTTAGTCCCCCCCGCAGGGTCATGCATTCTCCTCCAGCGGAGCCAGTTAATTTTCCCCAAGAGAGTCGTTCCATCACCAGCGAAGTTCTCTTTTCAGCAAGTGCTTTCCTCCCAGTGGAATTCGAAGATTATGACTCTCCCAAGCAGAGTTGATGGCGGTTCCTGTCATTTATTTTGTCAGAGATACTGGTGATATCAGTTCACGTTCCAGCAGAAAAGTCTGAGCATACTGTGCACATCTGCTATTCTCCAGCAAAGTCATTTTCCCCAGCAGGGGGTTACTTCAACAAGACGTTTGGTTTGAGTTCCCAACTTCCCAGCAGGGTCGACTTCACCCTTCCAGCATTTATTTTGCTGGAACAATTCTGTAGCATCTGGCTATCCCTGGCGGAGTCGGCATTGCCCTTTCAGCATTTATTTTGCTGAAGCAGTTTCTGTATTCTAGCAGTTCCGGTGGAGAGAGCTCTCGCTCAGATGAACGATCAAACATTCAAGATCTCGGCAGGAGATATCCAATGTCAGTTTTGGCTGCATTCTCCACAGAGTCAGCATGATGAGAGTCTCTTCGTCTCTAGCAGAGTCATTTATGCAAATGTCCCTTATTTTCCCCAGCCAGAGTGGCCAGGATAAGTGTCTTCTTATCCCCAAGCAGAGTTTGTTACGTCAAACGGGTCCCATGAATCAGAATTTCAGAGGCCACCGCCGGTTATCAGAGCAGGCGTCCGATAGTTGGTTTTCAGACATCCCCAGTAGAGTTCATCTCAAAGTCGCTGTCACGTTAGTGCTAAGAAGTTTGTGGGTGAGGATCATTGAAGAACTAAGTCCTGACGTGGACAATTTACTCCTAGAATGACGGGATTTCTTCAGAAGTGGGCGTCCTAACGTGGACAGGTTTGTTTTACCGGATTGGTAAGGTATGTTAGTCCTAACGTGGATAGATTCGGTTTCTCGAAATTTGTGGAATGGGAGGTCATGACGTTGACAAAAAGGTGATTACTCTTTGTGTTGGTGTCCTGACGTGGACAAAGTATTTCCCCAGTGGGTCGAGGGTGTGAGTCCTTACGTGGACAAGTCTTATTTCCTCAGCAGGTCGGAGGCGCCTGAGTCCTAACGTGGACGAATCAAGACAAGATCAGTGTCCTGACGTGGACAAATCAAAGAGATTATCATTCCTAACATGAAGAAGTGGGTCCTAACGTGGACGATGTAGTCCTTACGCGGACGTATCAACAGAAGTGATTCCTTACGCGGAAAGGATGTAGTCCTTACGCGGACATATCAGAATAGGTTTCCTCACGTGGAAAGAAAAGATTCCTTACGTGGAAAGTTTAGTCCTGACGGGGACGGATTCAGAAGAAAAAGTATTCCTAACGTGGAAAGAAAGCGGGTTCCTTACGTGGAAGAGAAAGAGAAAATGATTCCTTACGTGGAAAAGGGACGGAGATTCCTAACGCGGAAAAGATTGAGTTCATACGCGGACGTATCAGAAGAGGATTCCGAACGTGGAAATGATGGCATTCCTTACATGGAAAAATGTAGTCCTGACGCGGACAAATCAGATGAAAGTTGGTACTCCTTACGTGGAAAGATCAGAGTCCTTACGTGGACATACCAAGAGCATTCCTTACGTGGAAGAAAAATGGTTTCCTTACGTGGAAAGACGAGTTTATTCCTTACGTGGAAAGATTGAGTCCTCACGCGGACATATCACGATCGATTCCTGACGTGGAAAGAAAGTGGATTATTCCTGACGTGGAAGAGTTTAGTCCTGACGCGGACAGATCAAAGAAAATATTCCTAACGTGGAAGAAGAAGTTTATTCCTTACGCGAAGAAATTGGAGTCCTGACGTGGACAGATTCGAGAAAAGTCGAGTCCTGACGTGGACAGATTCAGAATCAAAGTGGAATTCCTTACGTGGAAAGATTGGAGTCCTGACGCGGACATGTCAAGTGGTATTGGAGTCCTTACGTGGACATATCGATACAGTTCTCCTTACGTGGAAAGAAGATTGCTTCCTGACGTGGAAAGATGAAAGGGTTAGTCCTGACGTGGACAGATGCAGAAGAGATGAGTCCTAATGTGGGCAGATGTTACTCCTAACGTGGAAGAGTATCTTATTCCTAACGTGGACGATTCAGTTTAGGGAAATACAGACGAATTATCCCCAGCGGAGTTGCCGAGATCTTTCTGGATTAACAGTAAGTGGAGTCCTAACGTGGACAGGTTTTAGTTGAGATTTCTTCATATTGATGACGGACAGAGTCCTAACGTGGACAAGCAAGTAATCTGGTATGACAGAATCCCTTTCAGGATGATGAGAAGAATCCCCAGCAGTCGCACGAGATCAGTAGGTTGCTGTAACAGTCAGATTCAGCTGATGAATGTCGTTCCCTAAGCAGGAGCGCAGTTTATTTCTGCGGTTGGCAAATTTCTGGTTTCACTGGTATTCAACCGTCTCGTACCGCGAATGTCTGAAGGCTCCGGGCTCTTCACCCAATCGGGTCCAAGTCGCTTGAATAGGGGCAGCTGTTGCACCCTAAAATTTGCCCAACCTTATTCATGTGGTTCATGTTTCATTATCATTAGTATTTGCATATAGAGTTATGTACATAGACTAACCATCTGCATAGCATAAGCATAGCAAGCCATTCAACAGGGGACCAATCATTATTTTCATCTCTAGAGGCCTATCAAGGGGTTATTATCCCAATTCCATCTCATTCAAGTCATCAGGAAAGATTTTGAAAGCAAAGAGTTCAGCAGATCAAGCCTTGAGTCCATCTCCTAGCTGAGGGTATCTGAGGATCAACAAGAGGGTTGTGAGCTGTAAATTGAAAGCATGGAGAGTATCTAGACATCTTGAGAGACTTATAAAGTCATTTGGAGAAGAAAACAAGTTGTTGATGTGAGCACAAGAGCTACAGTTGAAGACAGTCAACTAGGGTTTCATCTGGGTCAACCCTAGGTCAACCCTGGGTCAATTGACTGATTTAAAGGGCATTCAAGGCTATTGGAGAGATGTGGGGTTCATAATTTGACATGTAGAAGAGGATATGGTAATATGCCAAGGAGAATTCAAGAGAAATCAAGGAGAAGAGGAGTTACTAAATTAGGGTTTCTCTGTAAAATCCCCTAGTTTAGGTCAAATTTCCAAGCCAGATAAGTCAAAATGCTAGCTTCAAATGGCTTCTTGGCCAACATGAAACTTGTAGAGGATCTCAAGACCTTTAATTTGAGTGGTGGAAGACCTCAGGGAGATTTATAGAACTCAAGTTATGGTCCTTGCAAGTTACAGGTCATCTGGGGTGTCTGAATTTTTGTCTGTGAAAGTGACTTGACTTCCAAGCTAGTTTTGCCCCTCAAGGAGATTTCAAATGAATTCTTGGTCAACACAAGAATTGTTCCTCATTGTCTTAGCGTTCTAGAATGGTATAGTATGCCTTCATATGATGTGGAGAACTCAACTTATGGCCTTGGCAAGCAAAGGGTATTTTGGGCATTTGTGAATTACAGGTCATTTTAACCTATGTCCAAAACTCATACAAGGAGGCCTCAAATGGAAAAACTTCCAACATCAAACTTGCTCCAAATGGAATTTTAAGTCTAGAAAGAAGGTCACAAGTTATTGGAGAAGCTCATAGCATGATGTTGCATGATTGGTCAAAATATGAACTAAAATGGCTTATAAAGTGAATAAATTCAAAGTGAAAAATGGTTTGGGAGATTTCTAAGTCCAAATGGAGACTTCCAATATATGATTTTGAATGGAAAAACAATCCTAAGAACAATGGTTCACACACTTTTTTGAGTTTAGAAGGGAAAAAAAAAGTTATCCATGGTTGCTTGCCTTTTAAGAAACATGATCAAAATGAACCAAAGTTGGAAAACAAGGGAATGTGCAAGATGGATCTAGAATGTACCATTGGGGTCTATATATTCATGAAATGAGAATTTGGCAAGGGTTGGCTTCATTTGCACCAAGAATTTCACAAATTCCCTCATTCTTTTCATTGAAGTTTCATTGCAATTCTCTCAAACTCTTCACAAAATCATCATCCACATTGATTCAATCTTGCTCCATTATCATCATAGATCAGAATTGAAGCAAGGTTTTGGTGATTATCATCCATTTTCGAGTACCTTTTTTCAAGAACATCCAAGTTGAAGTTTCCATTGGACAGCATAATTCAAGCAAGGAATCACCAGAATATTGCATACAGAATCACATACATCAAGGATTGATCAAGATCCAACACCTAGAAGCCTCAGATCTTCAATCTCCATAGCTGTTTGCAAGGTTTCACATCAGGTATGTTTTCACTCAAATTGCTCGATTCAGTTGGTTAGGCATGTTGTTGTTAGTGTAGATTTGATCTAGGTGGTTAGGAGATTAGTTTAGATGAATTTGGAGTGATTTAGAGACCATTGGTAGCAGGTGCCATAAGCTGTTAGTGCTTGAATCTCTTGGATTGATGCATCATAATGATAGTTGGATAGCGCAGGTTAATCTCCATTAGTTGTAGATTAGTTTAGGTTAGGTTTAAGGAAGAATCATCATGATGCATCTCAGTGCATTTCCATGGTGGCCAGATGTTGCTTCGATCGGGTTTGTTGTTGTGGTGAGTTTCAAAGAAATCTAATGCCCTAGGCTTGTAGAGGGAAGAATTTAGAGTGGTTTTCGTGTTTACAGCATGTGGATTCGTGGCGTGTAGGATGAGAACGGAGAGGTGGAAGATTGCTCGTGCATGGCTGCCATGGTGATTGAAACCCTAATTTGCAGAACCAAGGAGGAAGAGATAATCGTGGCCTTCCATTTTGAGTAGGACTTTTGACTTAGAAGAGGATCCAAGGGCCATCATTTAATCTGAAGTTTGGAGGGAATTTGACTGGGTGCCAAACGCACCGTTTCATTAATTGAAACGGGCGGGCCTCAGTTTGTGATGCTATCCCCACCCCCAGCTTTCAGGCCCAAACCAATTGCAACGTGCTTTCACTGCTAGTTTCACCCCCAGCTGGTTTTTATTTGTTCTCTAATTCTGAATGAATTCTGGGCTTAACCAAAATGCTAAGCGCGCCCCCTATTGTTGGCCCATTGTGATTTATAACTGGGCGTGATTCCTATTCCAACCCCCCTCCCTCATTTTAATTCATTTAATTTTCTTAATTCATTTTAATTTTCACCAATTTCATAAATTCATAACTAATTCATAAAAAATGCATTTTAATCCATTCTTTTTACCATATTTTCTTTAGGATGTCTAGAATATTATAGAAAAATAAAATTTCATTTTTATTTTTATTTCATATTTTTTCCATATTTTCTAAATAAATGTCATATTAAATAGATTCATTTCATGCATCATTTTAATAATTTTTGTTCTCTTACATGCTTTAATATTTTTTGGTCATTCTTTTTATATTGTTTAGATGAGATGTTCAACTTGTAGAAATATTTTAGTTCCCATTTTTAGGAGTTAATGTTAGGTGATTAATAAATGCTTGAACATCATGTACAAAACTAGGGTTTTAGGTGACAACTTAGGAGTTTGATTTCATTTCCCTTAGGACTTAGGGCTTGAATAGATTAGCTATGGGACTATAGGGGCTATGGGTAGTTATTAGATCCCTTAGATAAAAGTTAGGATTCCCCTACTGCTATTATTACTGTCTGTATATCTGATTGTCTGGTGTGGTGTGCCCTCTGGGGATTGTTGCTTGTTTGTTTGGGTATTGGGTTTGTCTGGGGCCCTGGGGAAGTTGAAGATTTGTGAAGATGAAGACCATTGGAGATCCAGAGATTGAAGATCAACTGTCAGAATTGAGGAGGAGTTTTTTTGCTAGCAGCTGCTGAGGAGACTAGGGTTTAGGAGCTAGGCAGAGCTCTAGGTTAGAAAGTTTGTTTCTCAAACATGGATTGCCTTGTCTGCATCTATTCTTCTCTGTGATTCAGAGTCTCTCTAAGACACTCACCCCCTTCCTTTGGAAGGCTTGGTGATAGTGTCTATGAGATAGAACTCTTGAGAGAAAATGTCTCTTGTGTTAGAAGCAGTCTGTTCACCACCCTTGGTAGTCAACTGATTGCTTAACACCCAATTCACTCTTGTGATTGATCCCTCATCCTGGAGGTTTGAGCTTGGAGAAAAGCCATTGTAGATGGAAGAATGATGATGAAAGCCCTTGCCTGAAGGCCATGAAGATGGAGATTGATGCTTGTTGAAGCCTGTAGCTGATTGGAGATTACTTGAAGCCAGATGTTGAGTCAGAGCTGCTGAAGCTGTTTATTTTTGCTGTATTTCATTGGCTGATGTATTGATTGGTTTTCTGAACTGTATTGTTTGCTGTTTACCCTGCTGGGTTGTGTAATACCCCAAATTTTACCCTTTCTTTTTTATTTTTATTTTAAATTCTTATTAACCTAATAAATTAACCTTTTTTTTTAGATCTTGTTTTTTTAACTAATAATAATTTAATTAAATTTTTTTTATAACTTTACTAATATTTTTTATTAACTTTTTTTTTTTTCTATTTAGTTTATTTATTTAAAGCTCTTCTTACTAACTTTTAGGATTTAGATTAAAATTTAACTTTTTTTTTTCTTTTCTTCAAGAGTAAATTTTTTATAACCTTTTTTTTAAATTAATTTCTAACACATTTTTTAATCAAATTCTAATATTTTTTTTAAAAATAAAAATCTAACTTCTTTTTAAAATTAAATCTTTTTTCTAACTTTTTTTAAATCTTTTTCTAACTCCTCTTTAAAGTTAAATCTTTTTCTATCTTTTTTAAAATTAAATCTTTTTTTCTAACTATTTTTAAAGCTAAATCTTGTTTTCTAACTTTAAATCTTTTTTTCTAACTTTTTAAAATTAAATCTTTTTTTCTAACTTTTTTAAAATTAAATATTTTTTTCTAACCTTTTTAAAACTAAATTTTTTTTTTCTAACTTTTTTAAAATTAAATCTTTTTTTCTCTAACTTCTTTTTAAAATTAAATCTTTTTTTCCTCTAAATTCTTTTTTAAAATTAAATCTTTTTTTTTTTCTAACTATTTTAAAAATTAAATCTCACCTTTGTCACTTTTTTTGTTCTTTATTATTTTTACTCTAAATTTTTCTATCTTTCATTAAAAAAATAACAAAAATAGTTTTTTATTATTATTTAATTATTATTTTCGTATTTTAATTAAATCATTTTTTAAAATATTATTTTTTGTCACTTTTTTCTAAATTATTCATAAAAATATCCAAAAAATCATAAAATAAAAAAATATTGAAAAATTTTGTTCCTTTTATAATATTTTTTATTTTAGGAATCAATAGGATTATTAGTTTTTATTTTAAGTTTATTTTAATTATTTTAAATTATTTAAATTTTATTTTTTCTTAACTAATTATTTAGTTTGGGCTTTAAAATGGGCTTTAGGGACATTATTGACAATTTGGTGTTAACCCTAATTTGTTCCCTATATATACATGTGTTGCCTTGTTGGAAAAGAGGAGAGAATGAAAAAACCTAAGAGGGGTCAGAAGGTTTTCTTCAGAAAAGAGGAGAGAGAGGGAGAAACAAAGGAGATCCCCAGAGAAGAAAGGCGGTCGTTCCCACAACTCGTTAGAAGGATTGGAGCTCTCCAGTGTTCCCTTATTCAAACATTTTTCACATTTACCGAAGCAAACCTCCGCTTCGTAGGTTAAATTACTAAACCTTTTGCCTTTTCATGTTTATGTGCATATTTTGCCATGTTAATGTGTTTAGGTCCGTTAAATTACTAAATCCTTTGCATTTTTCATATTTATTTGCATCCTTGCCATGTTAACCTTCATTGTTGTTTAGATCCGTAGATTTTGATCTGTATGAACCATGATTGTGTCGTATAGGATTGTTTGCATGTCCATTAATTGTCTGTTTGCATTTGCAATTCTATTGTTATTTTTTTTTATCAAAACCTTTTTCAAAATCAAAACCTTTTTTATTAAAACTAAAACATTTTTTCCCAAAAAAAACCTTTTTTGTTCCCGTAAATATTTTTTCCCAAAAAAAAAAACCTTTTTTTTATTCCCAATTGTTCCCGTAAACATTTTTTTCCAAAAAAAACCTTTTTTTTGTTCCCGTAAACATTTTTTTCCAAAAAAGCCTTTTTTTGTTCCCGTAAACATTTTTTTCTAAAAAAAACCTTTTTGTTCCCAAAAACATTTTTTTTTATATATAATTTAAACTTAACATTTTTTTTATAATTTAAACTTAAATTTTTTTAACTAAGTAATTCCATTTTAAAATTAAAACTTTTTTTTATATATATAATTAAAATATTAAAAAAATTAAAACATTTTTTTACATAATTAAAATATTAAAAAATTAAAACCTTTTCGTAAGGAACTCCTTTGCCGTGTCATTTTGTGTACCTTTTATTTTCTTTATTCCTGCATTTCATTTGCATGCTTGAGGTTGAGATGTGCTTGTGGTGGCCACAGCCCCACACTATTTTCCTCCCTCACTTCATTCTAAGTGTTATTACATATTTTCATATTCTTCATGTTTTCAGAAATGTTTCTTTGTTTCTTTATACCCTCTGCCTTTATTACTTTTCTTATTTCTGTACCTTAATTATTCCTCCATATAATGATTTGTCATATTTTCACATTTTTTACAGTTTTATCCTTCCGAAGGATTAGGTCCAGCCTTTTGGCCGCCGAGTCAATAGCCTTACCCCTTTAATGGATCAAACCCTAATTTTCACAAATGCCTCGCCGCAGGCAAAATTACAATTTTACCCTTAGCATTAGGTCAAAGAGCCGCCGCGCTCATTTTAGGGTTTCCCGCCGTGGAATCCCTAATTTAACCCTAATTACAACTTAACATTTCAACGTAGAGATTTGGAGTTTCTACACTCCACGTAAGCGTGTCCTTAAGATGCGTTTATTCCCCTTGAGACCTTGACCACAGTCAAGAAGTTTCTAACCTCCCTATTGAGGGGAACTACGATTACTCTGATTCCACTCCCGTAAGGATACGTAGGCACAAGATGCGATGTCTTGCCGAGTAAACTTAGAATTAACCCCTTAGGTCTCTTTTCTCACTTCTAATCCCTTTGTACCTATACCTTAAGCAAATAAATAAAGCAAATAGTAAACATCTGAACAAAAGGTTCCTGTAGAGTACTACAGAGGTTTAGGATGCTAATACCTTCCCTAAATTTAACCAACCCCCGAACCCTAGATCTTTCCCCGCATTGTGTTTACGATGCAAAATAGGTTTTCCCTCTTTTGACCTTTTCCTTCGGATAAATCAAAGAGCGGTTGTGAATTGAATTGCGATTCAAACTCATTAATAGTTTGTGATCCTATTTCCACCGCAACAGAAAATGGCGACTTCACTGGGGAAACT
Source organism: Lathyrus sativus (assembly GCA_963859935.3). NCBI lineage: Eukaryota > Viridiplantae > Streptophyta > Magnoliopsida > Fabales > Fabaceae > Lathyrus > Lathyrus sativus. The sequence goes on along the minus strand of OZ012741.1, from coordinate 657,824,469 downwards.
TCTAAACTTTTGAGGGTTATCCCTAACTTGTTCATATTTATTACTATCTGTGTTATTATTCATTTACATGTATATATTTGTGCTTTGATTGTGGGACTGTTCCTTGTGCTGTGAGATAAGTCCTACGCCCGGACTAGTGACATTATTATAGGATGGGGATATATTCGATGAGGCTTATAGGGAGTGAATCCCGACCAAGCTGATTCGAGAATCACCACTCAGTTGAGACCTTTTCGAAAATGGTTCGGTTGAACGAGTAATCGCGAAAACTTTTTCCATGGTCGATTGGAGTCTGTGATATTGAGGACCGTAGTACCTTAACACCACCTTGGCCTTATTTAGGACGTAGTGCGGGAGCTATGTGGGAGTAATCCTACAACGGCTGCTACGCGATACTACACTCAAAAGAGGTTCTCTTGAGAATATTATTCACCCCCGAGTCAGTCGGAAGGTTGATAATATCCGAAAGATGGGCTGATGACTTTGGGCACTTTGTAGAACCTTGTTCGGCAGGTACAACTAACCTATAGTACACTCCTTTTGGGATGGGTAGACCTTGACTCCGCTCACGTTCCTTTAACCTAGGACTTTGTGTGTTCTCATGCATTGCATCCATAAAGCATCTCATTGCATTGTATTTCATGGAGTTCAAATATCATTTATGGATATCGCGGGATACCATAAATAAAAAAAAATAAAATGAAAAAAACAAGAAAAAGATTTCCTTGGTACCCCACGACATTCGTAAATGTTTGAATTCCATGAAATCTTCATTTGCATTCACATTTTAGCATCATACTTTTGCATTGCATGTGTCTCCCGATTTCTCATACTCGATTCTCTCACCCTCCAGTTTTGTCACCCTGAGTTCTCTGCATCAATACGACCCTTCAAAAGGATGGAAGATCAAAACCAAGAGATCAACCGTGTCAGCCATGAATTCGAAGATCTTCGAGGAAGTGTAGGCCAGATTTTGGAGATGTTACGAGTTCTTAGTGTGAAGGTGGATGCTCAGTCTACTGTTGTTTCTAAGACTAATACCGTTATGGAACCTCAACCAGCTGTTACTGTCGAGAATGTACCTCCTCACGGTCTTCAATCCGGTTAAGTGCCTCCCAGTGCTCGACCAGTTCGACGAGCTACCCTTCCAAAGTGCAAAACTCCTAACTCCGACCATGGTAAAGGACCTACACGTTCAAAGAACCGCAAAAAGGCTACTCCTCAACCTTTACAATATCAGCAGAGTTATGTTCAAGGTTATCCGTTTCTATATGTTCAACAACCCTATGTAACTACTGTTGCACCTCCTTTCGATCAACAGTTTCCTGCATGCCAGCCTGTACAGTCAGCTCCGGTATATCAGGCACCAGTTTATCAACAACCTTCCGGTTATTCGCCTATGCAAGTTCCTGTCAACAGTCAACGAGCGCCCAACGCTCCTGTTCACCAACAATCACAGAATCAGGTTCCTTGTCCCCTTAAGAGGCGGTATAAGCCTTGTCCTCCAATTCCGATAACTTTCACTGAGTTATACCCCCATTTAGTACAACAGGGTCTGATTACCACCCGTGCTTTGGGTCCTCCGCCTAATCCGTTACCTACAGGTTACAACGCTGCCGCTCATTGTTTATTTCATGAGGGTGCGCCCGGCCATGATCTAGAGAATTGCTATGCTCTTAAGAAAGTTGTCAGAAATTTGCTAGAAACGAAGAAGTTGTCTTTTGGCGATGCTCAGCTGAAGATCGAGACTCCTCTCGGGGTCCCTCACTTGTCAAGTGCGAATTCTGCAAAGCATGCTACGCCTGTGGCAAATCAGCTGAATTCAGTAATTATTCAAGGGCCTAGCTCGTTTCGTTTCAGTAACCCTCAAGATGATATGACCGGGATCAACAAAGGATCTGGGAAATTTATTTTGAAGCAACGACTGAAAACTGTTGAAGATGTGACCAGCATAACTGGGGTAAGCCATGACGACTCACAGTGATCATGAACCAGACGTCCTTTCCATTGAGGCTCCGCCAAAGGAAACTGTTACTCTTGAATGCAAGATTTAATAAACATTTAGAAGGATTTTTCCGACAGTTCATTTGTTTATTTATATGTATTTCTCTTTGATTAAGCATATTTAGCATGTACGAACTTGTTTATCTTTGATTAATTAATGCAACGCATATGTTTGTCTTGAATAAATCCATTCGTTTCACTCATTCAAAAAACGTTTTCATAAATCATAATGCCAACTTTACCCGATCTCTTGTTCTGATGGAGAATTGGGGGGAGGATGACGAACCTAAAACGGCAGATTCCTTGTCGTATGCTTTCAATTAAGACCTGCTGATGATGTAAGGCATTGTTTCAAATCCCAATCACTGGAGATATAAGGATGTTAATCCCTCGTTAACCTCTTTGAGCCTTGAAGTAGGAGTTTTCTTTTTTAGAACCCTCATCTTAACCTGGGGCAGGGTAGGTTTCAGTTAAACCGATCGAGCGCTTAGACTCTCAAAAAGGAGGAAGCAAACCTTCGAGAATTTATCCTTAGCATCTTAAGAAGTCCAATACAATGACTGTCCCTCGGTTACCTAAGGAGTGGGGCAGTCACGAGCCTTTCAAAAGATTTACACGACTTGTGCATAAAAGAATATTCAAAAAATAAGAGCCCGCTAAGTCAAAACCTATGAAGGAGACTTAGGCAAAACTGGGGCATCCCGCTGGATTCCAAAGTCAGATCAAAAGACGTTGTCCAGGCAAAAGTTAGGGAATAAGAACAACAAACCAGTAGTTTTTTTTAGAATCCTTATAAAGAACAAAGTTGTGTGATTGAAACGCCATTAGAAATAGGTGAGTGACTGCCATGTCCAAAGCCTTGATAAGTTCTCGACCATAGCAAATCCGCTTGAGATATGAGCGTTCGTATCCGATTAACTGAATTAGGATTGGAGAACATCACGAAGAAGGGGTGGGTACAAATATAACTTTGAGCCTATATCCTTTGTTTCTTAAACCGTGAACCAAGCCACGATACAACCTTTAAAAGACCTAATTGAAGTAGGACTTCGGTTGAAAGCATACTCGACAAGATCACGTTTCCTGACTCCTACGAGTTATGCTCAGAAAAAAATTCATGTTGGCATTATAATTAAAACTTATATCCTAACCAGTGATCTCGGTCACGAGTTGTTGAGGTATCTTTTTCAAAACAAAAAACAAAAAATTCAAGACAAATATATGCGTACATTGACAAGCTCAGGATAGGCATTTCAGGCATGACGACTTTGCTTGATATCTTAGAGATTTACATATGGACATAATTCGTGGAACTTGATGATCCTGCTAAACAGGGGCAGGCAGTTTCCCAGTTCGCTTACCAACGCGAGTCTGACATTCTTAAAGAGCTATTTCTCAAAGATTTCGTCGTAACACGATTAATTTGTGCCAGTTACGTCGAGACCTGACGAATCTCTCAAAGAGTTTGAGAACAATGGGGCAACCGGACTCGGTGTTCTCTATAAAATCCTCTTGAGATGACCCTACCTCGCAACGCAAGTATCCTGGGGCACCATGTTTTTAAAGGAAACAAATGGCGACTACTATAAGGTCCTTCAAGATTAAAACCATGTGGTTCCACAACTTTCTTCATGCACCCGATGGATTTTACTCACGGCGGCCTTCGTTCCCCAGTAAATCTCAGTGTTGCAACAGGCTCCCAAGCTATTGCCTCATCACAGTCCCCAGCGAGACTATAAGCTGACAACTTTTTCTTGGGTAACTCAAAAGTGTCCCCCAGGTTTTCTCCTCCCCATGTGAAGACGTGATACTGTACACCCAAGCAGATTACCTTCTCCTCAGAGAATTCCAAACTTTAAAACCAGACTTGGTTCTACCATTGATCTTTCTTACCCATGATTGACGTATTGGTTGCAGAGAACGCAGGGTATTTCCGTCGAGATGTTTATTTCATCTCTCGTCCCGTCTCTAGTCTGTTTCGTCAGTATACGCAAGGGCATAAGCATCACATGCCTATTTCATTTCATATTCATTACATACTCATTACATACTCATTTCATAACATCTTGCATAGTTACATACATAGATATTAACATACATTCACATTAACATATGCATCAACATATGCGTTAGCATTCACAGGTTCATTGTGTCTCTCCATCATTTGGTTGTTACCGCCGAGTAACTGGGTTCGTCCATTCTCTCCAAATAGATTGTCAGCCCTAAGCATAAAATACATATGTGTTTCCAGTTTCCCCACGGAGCTCGATCCTCGTGGATGACGGTTACTTCAGCTATCTTTCCTCGCCAGGATAAGATATCTACCCTTCGAGTTCATTCCCTCGATGGAGTCTTGATTACCAGTCTTCTTTCTAGCTCGATCCTAGATTGAATCTCAGTCTTGTCGGTCGTCAAACCCAACCGGACGTGCATTTATTTTGCACCATCTAAGATTTTCACCATACCATGACAGATACGCGACTATCTCGCTTGAGAAGTTTATCACCGTACCCGGACGTGCATTTATTTTGCACTATCTTTCAAGAAAATCAACTACAATCCTTTACAGATACACGCCAGTTCACGCCTGGAAAATCTATCAGTAAAACACTTTACAATCCTACATGTTACAACCCTTTACACTTTACATCTTACAGCATCAACACACGACATTTCTCACCTAAGAAGTCGATCATATCCTCGTTATGACTCGCAGCAAATGGCCATCTCCATGGAGCAGTTGGGCTTCCATTTACCTGCCGTCTTGAGGTACGAACCAATTCGTATTCAGGAGAGCACGATCTTGAGTTACGAGAAGGTTTGAGCGAAATCATATTCAGGAGAGCACGATTCTGAGTTATGAAGAAGTTCATTTATCCTTTAGTAAAAGAAGGAACGAAATCATATTCAGGAGAGCACGATTCTGAGTTATGAGGAAGTTCAGTTGGCCGTTTTTCAGGAGAGCACGATTCTGAAGAATGAAGAAATTTCAGGAGCCGAATCATATTCAGGAGAGCACGATTCTGAGTTATGAGGAAGTTCGATTATCCAGTTTCATATTCAGGAGAGCACGATTCTGAAGTATGGAAAAATTCATTTACAACCAAATCATATTCAGGAGAGCACGATTCTGAAATATGAGTATATTCAGTCATCCAGTTTCATATTCAGGAGAGCACGATTCTGAAATATGAAGAAATTCAGTCATCCAGTTTCATATTCAGGAGAGCACGATTCTGAAATATGAGTATATTCAGTCATCCAGTTTCATATTCAGGAGAGCACGATCCTGAAGTATGAGGAAGTTCAGTTTACCCTTTTCATGTTCAGGAGAACATAATCTTGAAGCATGAAGAAGTTTATTTATCCTTCAGTAAGAGAAGAATCAGAATCGTATTCCAGGCGCCGACCTTAAATGCGAGAAGATTTATTTATCAGATAAGCAGCAGCCTCTTTATTTGAGTGCTTATCCATTTTGGCACATAAGTCCCTTCCAACGATAAGTGACAGTTCTCCCTCGAGAAGCTTATCAGGGCAATTCCCATCAAAGTCCATTTATTTTGGCATACAGTCGGTCTTTACCCTGTATATTTGCTACGGAGTTTCGAAAAGTCCGTTTGATCCTGTCACGAGGGGTAGTTTACAGAAGCTTGGATGTTATTCCTTGCTCAATGCTCCAGCATTCTGTAATCGATCTTACAATCGTACGTGATCCAGTTTTATTTTTAGATTCCCCAGTGGAGGCCGTCTCATAGGTACCATCTCCATTCGAGGATCTCGTTCCTTTTCTAAAAGTGACAATTGGTCATTCGCACCAGTTGACTATCATTTTTAGAATTCCCCAGTGATGTACTGTGTCTCAGCGCGTCATTTTCCCCAGTGTGTTTCTTCTCGTGGCGTCTGTCTCGGTGTCGTCATGTTTCGTCAGCATTTTCACATTCATTATTCCAGCATACGCATCATATCATAGTCATGGCATCATCTGCATTAAGTCGTTCCAGTTTTGTCCATAGCATTGCATATCGTCACATATAAGGGCAAAATTTTCGGTTATCTATATTTAAATCCTTCCACCATGATTCCTCGAGTCTCCGCCACTCAAATCATCCGGTGTAGTTATTTAAATAGGGGCAACTGTAATACCCCAAATTTTACCCTTTCTTTTTTATTTTTATTTTAAATTCTTATTAACCTAATAAATTAACCTTTTTTTTAGATCTTGTTTTTTTAACTAATAATAATTTAATTAAATTTTTTTTATAACTTTACTAATATTTTTTATTAACTTTTTTTTTTTTCTATTTAGTTTATTTATTTAAAGCTCTTCTTACTAACTTTTAGGATTTAGATTAAAATTTAACTTTTTTTTTTCTTTTCTTCAAGAGTAAATTTTTTATAACCTTTTTTTAAATTAATTTCTAACACATTTTTTAATCAAATTCTAATATTTTTTTTAAAAATAAAAATCTAACTTCTTTTTAAAATTAAATCTTTTTTCTAACTTTTTTTAAATCTTTTTCTAACTCCTCTTTAAAGTTAAATCTTTTTCTATCTTTTTTAAAATTAAATCTTTTTTTCTAACTATTTTTAAAGCTAAATCTTGTTTTCTAACTTTAAATCTTTTTTTCTAACTTTTTAAAATTAAATCTTTTTTTCTAACTTTTTTAAAATTAAATATTTTTTTCTAACCTTTTTAAAACTAAATTTTTTTTTTCTAACTTTTTTAAAATTAAATCTTTTTTTCTCTAACTTCTTTTTAAAATTAAATCTTTTTTTCCTCTAAATTCTTTTTTAAAATTAAATCTTTTTTTTTTTTCTAACTATTTTAAAAATTAAATCTCACCTTTGTCACTTTTTTTGTTCTTTATTATTTTTACTCTAAATTTTTCTATCTTTCATTAAAAAAATAACAAAAATAGTTTTTTATTATTATTTAATTATTATTTTCGTATTTTAATTAAATCATTTTTTAAAATATTATTTTTTGTCACTTTTTTCTAAATTATTCATAAAAATATCCAAAAAATCATAAAATAAAAAAATATTGAAAAATTTTGTTCCTTTTATAATATTTTTTATTTTAGGAATCAATAGGATTATTAGTTTTTATTTTAAGTTTATTTTAATTATTTTAAATTATTTAAATTTTATTTTTTCTTAACTAATTATTTAGTTTGGGCTTTAAAATGGGCTTTAGGGACATTATTGACAATTTGGTGTTAACCCTAATTTGTTCCCTATATATACATGTGTTGCCTTGTTGGAAAAGAGGAGAGAATGAAAAAACCTAAGAGGGGTCAGAAGGTTTTCTTCAGAAAAGAGGAGAGAGGGAGAAACAAAGGAGATCCCCAGAGAAGAAAGGCGGTCGTTCCCACAACTCGTTAGAAGGATTGGAGCTCTCCAGTGTTCCCTTATTCAAACCTTTTTCACATTTACCGAAGCAAACCTCCGCTTCGTAGGTTAAATTACTAAACCTTTTGCCTTTTCATGTTTATGTGCATATTTTGCCATGTTAATGTGTTTAGGTCCGTTAAATTACTAAATCCTTTGCATTTTTCATATTTATTTGCATCCTTGCCATGTTAACCTTCATTGTTGTTTAGATCCGTAGATTTTGATCTGTATGAACCATGATTGTGTCGTATAGGATTGTTTGCATGTCCATTAATTGTCTGTTTGCATTTGCAATTCTATTGTTATTTTTTTTTTATCAAAACCTTTTTCAAAATCAAAACCTTTTTTATTAAAACTAAAACATTTTTTCCCAAAAAAAACCTTTTTTGTTCCCGTAAATATTTTTTCCCAAAAAAAAAAACCTTTTTTTTATTCCCAATTGTTCCCGTAAACATTTTTTTCCAAAAAAAACCTTTTTTTTGTTCCCGTAAACATTTTTTTCCAAAAAAGCCTTTTTTTGTTCCCGTAAACATTTTTTTCTAAAAAAAACCTTTTTGTTCCCAAAAACATTTTTTTTTATATATAATTTAAACTTAACATTTTTTTTATAATTTAAACTTAAATTTTTTTAACTAAGTAATTCCATTTTAAAATTAAAACTTTTTTTTATATATATAATTAAAATATTAAAAAAATTAAAACATTTTTTTACATAATTAAAATATTAAAAAATTAAAACCTTTTCGTAAGGAACTCCTTTGCCGTGTCATTTTGTGTACCTTTTATTTTCTTTATTCCTGCATTTCATTTGCATGCTTGAGGTTGAGATGTGCTTGTGGTGGCCACAGCCCCACACTATTTTCCTCCCTCACTTCATTCTAAGTGTTATTACATATTTTCATATTCTTCATGTTTTCAGAAATGTTTCTTTGTTTCTTTATACCCTCTGCCTTTATTACTTTTCTTATTTCTGTACCTTAATTATTCCTCCATATAATGATTTGTCATATTTTCACATTTTTTACAGTTTTATCCTTCCGAAGGATTAGGTCCAGCCTTTTGGCCGCCGAGTCAATAGCCTTACCCCTTTAATGGATCAAACCCTAATTTTCACAAATGCCTCGCCGCAGGCAAAATTACAATTTTACCCTTAGCATTAGGTCAAAGAGCCGCCGCGCTCATTTTAGGGTTTCCCGCCGTGGAATCCCTAATTTAACCCTAATTACAACTTAACATTTCAACGTAGAGATTTGGAGTTTCTACACTCCACGTAAGCGTGTCCTTAAGATGCGTTTATTCCCCTTGAGACCTTGACCACAGTCAAGAAGTTTCTAACCTCCCTATTGAGGGGAACTACGATTACTCTGATTCCACTCCCGTAAGGATACGTAGGCACAAGATGCGATGTCTTGCCGAGTAAACTTAGAATTAACCCCTTAGGTCTCTTTTCTCACTTCTAATCCCTTTGTACCTATACCTTAAGCAAATAAATAAAGCAAATAGTAAACATCTGAACAAAAGGTTCCTGTAGAGTACTACAGAGGTTTAGGATGCTAATACCTTCCCTAAATTTAACCAACCCCCGAACCCTAGATCTTTCCCCGCATTGTGTTTACGATGCAAAATAGGTTTTCCCTCTTTTGACCTTTTCCTTCGGATAAATCAAAGAGCGGTTGTGAATTGAATTGCGATTCAAACTCATTAATAGTTTGTGATCCTATTTCCACCGCAACAGGTTGAAAGTGAAGCCTGTTCACTTTTGCCTATTGTTTTTTAGGTTCGAGGTTGAGTGGGACTCCCTTGCCTCGCTTGTACTGTTGCATCCATGCATTTTACTGTTTTACTGTATATATCTGTTATTGTTTCTGTTTCTGCCTATCCCGTAGGATCTCTGTTTCTCTCTGTGCAAGAGAGGAGCATGATAGACACTAGGTCTTAACTCATGCATGATAACATTAGGTTAGTTTGATTCCCTTCGCAACCGTAGGTTAGAGTTCTGTCTCTTTCTTTCTCAAAACTAACAGAAAAACACATAAAGATTTCAAACATAATAAAAGACACTTCTTCCGTAAGAGAATGTGAACTCATCAAGGCGTCATTTTTGTCCGCCGTGGACTGTTAATCAGAAAAAAACCCTTTTCAGAAGGAATAAAATCAACCAAGACAAGCTTGTGTCGTACGTGGCCCGAACTACGTTTGCTCTGATCTTTCATGCTGTATGGAAGTACGTAGGCATAGGATGCGATATCCTAGCGAGCAACCTTCCCCTCCTTTCCCGTAGGTAGGCGAACTACGTTGACTCTGATTTCTCGTTCCAGACGGGAATACGTAGGCATAAAGTGCGATACTTTGCCGAGTCATTTTTATTTTCATTTTATTTTCTTTTTCACCCTTGACCTATAGTTTAGATAGAATAACAATCCATACCCGAAAACAAGCGTGGATCCCGTCGAGTACGACGGACGTGAGGGGTGCTAATACCTTCCCCTTGCGTAACCGACTCCCGAACCCAGGTTTTGGTTGCGATGACCATACCTTTCCCGTGTTGTGCGAGGTTTAATCTGAGCGTTTCCTTTCCCTCCCGTGGGATAAATAACGCACGGTGGCGACTCTTCTGTTCAGCCGGCGCCGATTTTCGCAGTAGCGACACATACGTCAAGGAGAATTCAGTTAACGCTAATGCCCATTTCCCAATTCGACTATGCAGAATGGATTTAGACAACATAAGCTTAATAACATCAAAATGCAAAAAAAAACGTAAACCTCAACTGGTTTAATATATTGTTTTAATGTCATACATGAGAAGTACAAGTATAGGCACAACTTTTCGATCATAGTGTACCTAGTTTCAGCATCTATTAACATTCAACTAAGGTAATAAATGGGTCTTTCGACGCCACAATCATCCTCTTGTGTTAACATGCTTCCTATGGTTGCGTCTGAAGAAGTAATGTACAACTTCATGCTTTTGTTCATACCATGTGGCAATAAAACAGAGGGCCTTGTGAGGTACTCTTTAATGGTATCAAAAGTCTCTTGTTGCTATTGTCCCCAGTGAAAATCAATTTCTTTCTTGGCCTTGAGCAATGGCGAGAACACCTTCGTCTTGCCACTTAGATTTTATATAAACCTTCTTAAGAAGTTTATCTTCCCCAACAAAGACTGGAGTTGTTTCTTCGTTGAAGGAGGCTTGAGATCCAAAATTGTCTTGGTCTTGTTTTGATTGATCTCGATGCCTTTTTTGTGGACTACGAATCCCAGGAAGTCTCCTGCATGTACACAAAAAGCACATTTTAGTGGATTTATTTTTAATCCATATTTCCTCATTCTTTCAAATGAACGTCGAAGGTGGTCCAAGTGACCATTCTTCGATGAGGATTTTATGACAATGTCGTCAATGTACACCTGCATGAATTTCTCAATAAAATCATGAAATATAGCATTCATGGCTCTTTGATAAGTTGCTCTGGCATTTTTTAAACCAAATGGAATTACAACCCATTCGTATGTTCCCAAGGCCTCAAAGCACCGGAACGCCGTTTTGGGAACATCATCCTCGGCTATGAAAATTTAATTATAGCCGGAGTACCCATCGAGCATACTCAAATATTTGAAACCTACAGCCAAATCAACCAGCATTTCTGCTACAGGCATTGAATACTCATCTTTAAGGGTAGCGTTGTTCAGGTCCCTGAAATCTATACAAACTCACAGAGTCCCATTCTTCTTGATAATAGGAACTATGTTCATTATTCATTCGACGTACCTTGCAGTTCTGATGAACCGACTTTTGAGTAGTCTCTCGATCTTCTGCTTGATCTTTAGAGCGATTTCTGGAGTGAATCGCCGTGGCTTCTGTTTTACTAGCCTTTTTCCTGGCCAGATTGGTAGTCGGTGTTCCACTACACTCCGGCTCAAACCAAGCATTTCGCCATAATCCCAGGCAAAGCAATCTTTGTATTCTTTCAATACCTTGATCAACTTGGCCTTCATCTTCGATCCAATATTGGTATTCACATAGGTAGGTCTTTTTGTTACCCCATCTCCTAAGTCAATCTCTTCGAGTGGGTCTTGCGCCTGTATTCTATGCAACTCAATGGTTGGGTCACTCTCAAACCCCAAAAGCTCATTGTCATAGATGCAATCAAGCCTTCGGCTTTCCGAAGTTGTTGTCTGGCCTTGTCGTCCAATTAATTGTGCATTGATGTCGGTTTCACCAGCTACGTTTTGTCATTTTTCTGCTTCTAGTGCCGACTTTCGCTTGTTTTAAGCCAAATAGGCCGAAATTTGAGTCAAGCTCTCTAACTCAGTAATCATTTCCATCAATTGTTGGCCACCCTGTTGGTGGAATTCCTTCTGTGGGCTCCATTATTTTGTCAGTAGCATCCCAAATGAATCCATAATTAGGATCCAAATTTAGGACGCGACCCGTGTCAACAGAAGTATAAGACCCTGATCCATCGTCACAAGGTGCCACATTTGCTAGGTGCTGGTCGAAAGATTTCTTCGTACCTTTTACTTCATCGATCTTATAATAGCTCTGATCGACTTTGATATTTTTGATAATGCCATCTTTCCTCCAAATGTTTAATCTATGATGTAGAGTTAACGGTACTGCCCCTATCCTATGGGTCCATTCTCGACCCAACAATAGGTTAAAATTGGCCTTTGATCTTATGACCATGAAGAGTGTTGATCGGGTAGTTGTACCTACAGCTAAATTGACTTGGACAACCCCAAGAATGTTGCTGGTTTTTCCTTCATAATTAGATAAAACCATGTTATGTTATCGGAGATCAGCTTCAGTCTTCCCAATCTTCTTAAACAACGTATGAGGCATTGGATTGACAGATGCCCCTCCGTCTATGAACAATTTGTTGACTGTCACTCCATCGACCTTTGCTTTTATAAACAACGGCTTTAAATGGTACATCATTCCAGGACTAGGTATTTCAAACATGGTCGTATGTTCTTCCACCACGCCATTGTTCATCACATAGTAACATAATGGCTTGTCTTCCGTAGTCTCGTCTGGCACGAAATCTTCTTCCGCTTTAGAGACTTCCAACACCCTATCATATTTCACCGGCAATATTGACACGAAACTGCAGTTTACAACGAAATCCTCACCGTATGTGTCATCATTGGTGTCATCGTACATGTCTTCGTCGAAATCGCCTTCTAGTGACGGGGTATATTCCTCATCCGACTGGGGAGTGTACTCTGTTTCTTCCTCATCTGACTAGGGAGTGTAGTCTGGTTCTTTCTTATTCTCAACCCCAGATGTGTACTTCAAACTCTGGGTTGATACCACCCCCTTCTCTCCTGAAGCTTCCACAGTCACTGCCATAGTCTGATTCGTCACGATTTTATCCTTCAATTGTGAAGTCGAAGCCTCTTTAGAATCCTTTTTTATTTCATTGATACCGCCTCCACTGGGTCCTTGTCATAGGACTCTTCCCTTTGTAATTTGGGGAAACCATATAGCCCCTGGGTTCAGTCCTCTTGTCGGAGACTTTTGCCTTCTTTTCTAGATCTAACATCTTCCATTTCGGCCTCTTGCTCCCCTTCTGGATCACGGATACCACCCACTTATCTTGTGGAGTATCTGATGGCGATAGAAAAGTCTTGGGTCGCGCCTGCTGGAATAGCTTCATGAACTCTTTGTTTCGACGAGGAGCATCGTTCTGGTCGAACACAAACCTTGGGACTGGTGGCTTACTATCTAGCAGTGCCACTTTCCTACCCACTTCATACTTTTCAACAGCCTTTTCATCAAAGACGGTGTTGCATCTTGGGCATAACACAGCCTTCGACCCGCTCACCCTGCATTTCTCTTAGATATCCCTCAAACTTTTTCCAGCTTGAGGGTAAATCGTCCTGAGTTTCTCCTCAAACTTCTTGTTGGGACCATTAGTAGTCTCGACCATCATGCATTCAAAAGCTTTGGTTTTTAAGTATTTGTTGAGACCCTTAGTAACTTCAACCATCATGCAGTCATACATCTCTAAATATAAGGCTTCTTCGACCTTTAGAGGGTCTGTGTCAACCTGCATCTTTGGCCTTTCGCCAAATTGAAGCCAACTTTCCTTCAAAGTTTTCTGCATCAAATCCCTGAAAAGAACACATTGATATGTCTTATAACAAATGAAATTATGAAACTTACAAAATTCCATTTTCTTCTTTTGTTCTAAAGGGGGATCTTTTGCCATAGGAGGGACAATAATCTAACCGTCTTTAACTAATAAATCAAATATTTCGTCGCACTTAGATACATCAAAAGTATACGTTTTCACGACATATTTATTTGTTTTTTCAGTTTCGACAGGATTTTTTCCATTTGATGGTTTTAATAATTTACACGTGTACGGAGGCCCTGGCTTCAATTCAACCACATTAACCTCGCTTTTGCCTACGAGCTCCTCATTGTTAGAAGAGTATTCATCAGCGGCCATGTATGAAAGTTTCTCTTTCTTGCGGTATCTGTTAACCTGGGTTTTTTGATTTTTTAAGCGTTCGACTTGTCGAACCCTATCAGCTAGTTGCGCCATATCTATAAGATATTGCGTGTCTAACTTTTTCCTGATTAAATAATCTAGGCTGTCATCCGCCATCTCGACTAGCTCATGCTCAGGGACTTGTGTGAAGTATCACACTTTCAAAAGTCTAAACCTGTTAAGATATTGGTCCACCGACTCTATGGCCTTTCATTTGATACTGGCTAGCTCTTTCAAACTAATTTTTTATTGTCCCATGTAAAACTGTTCATGAAATGACCTTTCTAATTGTGCCCAGGTATAGACAGACTGTGAGGGTAATATGGTAAACTAAGTAAATGCATTCTTTGTGAAGGAACTTGGGAAATACTTTATTTTCAAGTCCTCGTTGTTTGCTATGTCACCAACTTCAGTTTAATATCTGGCAACATGTTCGAAGGTGGACTCTTCGGTCTCTCTGACGAATTTGGTGAACTTTGGAACCTTCCAGCCCCTAGGCAGCTCTGTTTTCAAAACAAAGTCTGGTAGTGGGGACGTATATGTTGGTCGTGGAAGGCCTGGGTTTTCTCTATTGCGAACCATAATTCGGTCCACCATAGCTTATAAGTTTGGTTCGCCATCCATGGCTTCGGGTCAAACCTGTCTGACCACATAGTCTGGGTCTTGGTTCCTATGAACTATAATATTGGGAGGCCTTTAGGCCACCCTAAGTATGTGTTCAACCTCATGGGGTTGCTGGTAAATTGTTTCGTCGAAGACTTTGTCTTGTCGAATTGGCGTCTCCGATCGAGGCGGCGGCGTCTGTCGACCTGGGGACCTAGGAGCGCCTAAAAAATCACCTATCTGTGTCATCTGGTTCGCCAATTGTTGGTAACTCTGGATCGAATCTTGTATTAATGGTCTTAATATGGTGCTCATTTGCTGGGTCAACATGTGAACCATTTCGTGATTACTTTCATCCATCTGTTGTCTCATAACAGCGACAGAACTTGAGGTGAAAGTTGGAATCGAATGTGACGGAAGACTAAACCTTGGGGGCCTAGTAACTTGGTTCGCCAAAGGCCCTAATCCCTGATATGGTGAGAAAGTTGACGAGGAGCTTTCTCCAAATAGTGGGCCACTATGATGCAGGCTCGACATGAACTCGGTTGGCATCCAAAGGCTCGGGGCGTGGGCATTGTTAAACTAGGCACATACTGCCCCCCAGTTCCTGTTAGCATAGGCCTAGGTTCAAGTCGATGCGGCGTCAGCGCCAACTTCGGTTGTTTGCGTCACAACCGTATTTCCCTCCAAAGACGGTTCTTCGTTTGGACATGGTATCACCATCTTACCACTATGTAAATACATACACCCAAACCAACGGGTCCCACTGGGCGTGCCAATTTGTTCGCACGCAGTTTTCGCGCGAACAACCTCTGACCTCCTAACGCAGGTTTACTTGTGGGACCGGCCAAACAAGTCCCAGAACTATTTGGTCGATTCTATGTGATGGTGGTAGAATGGTTTTGTTTAGAATAAATTAGAAACAAACTCGAATAAAAATGTGTATACCAAATGAAGGACAAATAAAATAAACGAGTAAAAAACCAAGATATCTTAAAGTTTGGTAATGTAAATTTCTTTTAAAAGGAAATATGGATGCGATCATACATTTTGCAGGAATGAACTCTTTTCTCTTAACTCTTGGTACTCAGAGTGTTTTTCCCTTACAATGTTACAAAATGTGTCCCCTTAAAATGAAAATGGGCATTGCCTTAAATAGGAAAAGAAAATAACTGTTATGTTGGTCTTGGTGGCGCCACGTGTCCCTCCATCACTTGTGTAACTTCCCCACGTTCTTAACTTTTCAAATTTTCTTCCCGCTTAAAAGTTTTCATACTTCGTGTCGGTTTCCTTGGCCATCAATCGACATTTCCGACGGAATAACCTTAAGTCGACATACAGCCTTCTTCTGCTGGCGTCGACTTACCTCGTTTCCTTCACGACCTTTCCTAGCCTGTCGATCCACAAGTCAGCTTCTATGTCAACTTTTCCCAGTCGAAATCTTCCAGCCAACAGAAAGACATGGTCTCGCAACCAAATCCTAGGTTCAAGAGTTGATTATGCAAGAGGAAGGTATTAGCACCCCCTCGCATCCGTTGTACTCAACGGGATCCACTCTTGTTGTTCTAATCAAAGGGTGTGTTTATCTAAACCCTATATGCTAAGGAAAAACGAAAACGAAAAGGAAAAACAAAAGAAGACTCAATAGGGGAAAGAGACTACAATTGACACAACACACTCTGAAAGGTGTCCTTTATCAGAGGATCCTCATTAGAAAATTCTTGTAGTTGAGCATCTAATGCATCTTGTTGCTTTTGAAGAGTTTCTTCTTCTTTCACTAGACCTTCCTCTCATTCCACCAATTATTATGCAGTACACTGAACAATAATAGATGCAATCTCTACCTCAAGCTCATTCTAATAGACATTATCATCCATCATTCTAAGCTAGTTGTTGAGGTTCTTTATTTTCTCGACTAGTTTAGTCGTAGATCCATGAATATGCTCTTCTTCAAAAAGGAAGGATACTTGTTATATATGACCCTGCACTCTAGAGAATCCTTCTCAATTCCATGTTTCTTTAGCGTGACAAGGTTATAACAAGTCTTCAATGATTCAACCTCCCAGGATAAAACAAAGGGTTCCAAAAACTCTTCAGGGCTAGTAGCTAACTAACTAAGAAGTGGTATCATCCTCATCACACAGATGGTTATTTTCTTTACCAAGTCGAACCTGTCAGAAGGGGAGAGTTTACTACGAATGTGTAATCCCCGATACACGCAAAAGTATTCATCTCACCCATTGATTGAAGAAAAGGATAAACCAACATGGAAGGTAGGCGGAGAGAAGAATTTTATTCACTTTTAGTAGAAACAATTACAAGAGCAACTTTCACTCATCTCGATCTCTTTACCCGATCTTGGTCGACGGCAGCCGAATCGGACCTGTCATACTTCTTTTTGGACTGACCTTCTGAAGGAGTCGGAACAAACTGAGAAACCCCAAGCTCTAGTATAATGTCGGTTACAGCAACATGACCTTTCTTTAACCTATTTGAAAAAAGGAATAAAGATCGACGGATGATAACTAAATAACTTCATGTGTCTACGAAGAAAAAATAAATAAAATGAATTATCAAACACTCCCTTTCGTCCTTCCACAAAACTAGCTTACGCCACTTCCATGCAAGGTATCATCTCATCAAAAAATGAGAGATAAATCGCTTTCATGTCCCTATCAACCCTCGTTGAGAGTTTTGTAAGGGACCCTGTAACATTTAGCACCTTTAGAGAAATGATTTGGGGACCAGAATCGTCGCCTCTAATCCGTGCATTCAACTTCCCTAGTAGAAGTGGGAGGGAAAACATAGAATTTCTCGTGAACAAAAGGAGAAATATGCTTAGCTAAGAAGTAATCGTTTTTGAAATACTTCTATTTGTTGGTGTAGACCTTGAAAATATGGTTATTGACATGCAGGAGAGAAACGAACCTTTGACCAATGGCATCCTTTAGGGCGGGCGGGATGTACCTTAAAAAAATGGAAAAAGAGGTCTTGAGAAGCTGAACTCATTTTTCCCTAGTATTCATACAAATACCAGAATACTCAGACAAAACCCAAAGCACATGGATAAAGTTACGAAAGGGAATGCAGAGATGATCGAGAACCTCCTTCTCAAAAGAGATTAGTGGAAGTCGAACACCCAACTTCTGAAAAATGCAGGAGTAAAAGGGGATAAGGTATCGTGTAAACTTGTGGCATATCCTTTTTTGACTGCATTCTGCAACATTTCAAATGTGTTGTCTATTTTTAAATTTAAAAGATAAACTACATACTGCAACACTTCACACATATTGTCTATTTCTAAATTCAGAAAACAACATTCACTCAAACACACATCCACTCCTTGTTAATTGGCGGCACGTGCCTCCACTAATATTTTCCTGATCTTAAATTAAACTTTGTAAAATAATTTTGCATAATATTGTAGGCACAATTAAATTAAACCCTAATATTTACAGCATACTCCCTCATTTCTCGTTACATGTTACTTTTGGAAAAACGTATATTAAATCAAAAATTATTTTATGAAATTGATGTTGATAATCTATTTGTTATTATATCATTAAAAAAATTTTAGTTTTTAATTTGTTATCCATAAAATAATAAAAATAACTTTACAAAATAATTCATAAAATTCTTTATAAAAATTTAATTAAATTTTTTAATGTATGTGAAAATGAAGAAACAACTTATATTTAAAAAAAATAATAAAGTATGCTCCCTGTAAAAATTCTATATTCTTTTCCGTCTTCACTTGTCTATTTTCTTGAAACACACTTATATTACATATTAATTACAATCTATGATACATACTAATATTTCCATATTGATGCATTTTATGAGAAACTAAATATAGATTTTTCATAACAGAGCCATCTCAATTTTTTTAATTATGAAGTTTATTATCGAAAGAATGCTCTAAAATTGAATAGAAATTGGATTGAAAAATAAATAAATAAATAAAAATAGATATAAATTATCGTATCATATCCTATATTATTCAATTAGTGACATTTCATTGTCATTGAATATAACTTGATAAATATACAGCTCATTGTTATGGTCTTGCATGTGCGAGTGGCCCTAGGTGGTGGGCACTAGTCACATTAAAAAGTTCCTCATACCCTGAGATTATTTCAACCAATAAATTGAGGAGTCACTTCATCATGCATCATATTCTTAACTGCTTCACCTACATTTTATCAATCTATTTAGTAGCTTCTCCATTAAATCTCCATATTCATTTACTACACCTAGTAGTAGCTGGACCAAACCACCTCTAGACAATCTTTTAATTTTTTCACACCAAAGTTATCTGCATTCTAGAATCTAAATATGATTCTGACATTAATACGACAATATTAATAATAATGTGATAAAACAAATATATTAATCATAATAATAAATGTTGATACAGACACTTGACACTGACACTTATTTTTTCAGCGGTGTTGTTATATAAATTTTCACATCTAATATGATAACGTTGATTTAATTGAAAAAGAATAAAAATGTAAATATTTTCTACTCTATCTAAAAGAACAGCAAATTTGAGAGTCTTACAGTGTGAATTATGTTGAGGATTGATCAACATTTTCTTGAAGATAATCATAGATATCTATACCAAATATCACCACCATCTCTTAACGAAGACAACAACCCCAAAAACTGATCATCAATGCCATCAAACTCCACCTGATTTTGAAGCAAAGAATACTTGGAAGAAACATCCTCGGACAAAACCTTGTTCCTGCAAAGTGGACAAGTAGCACAATATTGGTCTTGCAGGAACCACTCATCCAAACAATCCTTATGAAACGTGTGTTCGCAGTTCAAGTTCCTCACAGTGTCTCCTTCCTTGAACTCAGACAAACATACCCTGCAATCTATGTGCTCTTTTGTAGGATTCTTCAGCTTTCTTGTGGGGTTCTTCTCTTCGATGAAATTGAGGTATTGGGTTGTGGTGATTGGGTTTTTGGTGGACTTAAGGTAACAAATGATGAGGATGAGTTGTATTAGCATGTATGTGAATAGGACTATTGTTTTGACATAAAGCTGGTATAAGACCTCTGAGAGAATTGTCATTGTTTGATGCTGCTGTTGGATTTTTTTATGTACTATTTGTTTTTCTTTTTCCTTATATACACAGAGAATGAATACTCATTGGTCAAGTGCATTTAACCTTTTTTATTTTTAGTTGTGAAAAAATGTGGGCTCATTTTTATTTATTTTTTAAATTTTGTTTATTTCATGGACATGTGGTTTCATTTTTATTTATTTCCAGAAATTTATTTATTTTATTGGCTTGTTTCAATTCGCCACAGTTTTTATCAAAATTTAGAATTTCAAAATTCTATTTACTTTTGAAAAATGAATTAATGTTCCTGAGATATTTTGAGAACTAGATTAGAAATAACAGCGCATAGTCTTTGTCGGTTAATTATGATGCAACTTATTTAGATTGTTGTGGGACCATCAAGTCACATCAACCATTTATTTAATTTTAACTGTAATAATAAAACTTTAAATAATTTGTATTAAATTTCACAAACTTCTTTTACATATTAGTAATATTTTATTTATATCAAATTATAGATAAAATAAGAAATGTATTGATGTTTTATAAAATAATTTACACTATTATCTAATAAATAATGTTATTTTGCAAGATTATTGAGATATTTTAAAATAGATGGTATGACATATAAATGATAATTTAAAATTATTTTACCGTGTTAGTATATATTTATTATATTTTAAATTTCGTTATTAAATTACAGTTTTGATCTTTTAATTTTAATTGTTTTATTCATGAAATTAATTTTTATATTTTAAATACAAACAATTTTAATTTTTTATTTTAAATTTAAACAATTTTAATTTTTTTTTCATATTTTTTCATAGATCAAAATAGATATTCGTTTTTAAACTTATATTTTATCTATAAAGTTCCGCAATATATTTATATACAATAATTTATTATGTGTCACAAGTAATTTATTGTTTAAAAATGAAAATATAATTAATTTTAAGTGAAAAGCATGAAAATGCTATCAAAACTATTTAAAATTAAAATAAAATATTTATTTATGAATAAGATAAAATAGAAAAACCAAAACTGAAATTAAACCTAAATTTATTGTGTCCTAAATATTAATTTAAATAACTTAATTAAAATTAATATAAATACAATGACTTTAGATACATAATTAAAAATGATAAATATAAATAAAATCGCATAATTAGTACAAATTAAATTCTGTCATCCTTTTTTCTATAAAAAAATGAAAATGATCTGTGAAAGAAAATATCTAAATATGAAATTTTCAAATGAATAAATTAAGGAAAAAACTTTAAAATAAATAAAGTTAAAAATAATTGCACATATTAATAATTTATTATTATTATTATCACCTTGCTTCACAAAGCAACGGTTGGTAAATTCGATGTATTCCAATTGTTTCTCACATTTTGAAAATTTGTAAGGTATGATGGTCAACCTCATCCTGTTTCATAAGTTGAGATATAAATAATATAATTTAAGATGCGGTTGGCTTAAGTTTAAAGATAATTATGATTTGTTATATTTGTTATTCAGATGGAAAGTCACTTAAATCTATATAAATAGATATTTTGTAATTTAATTTTATAACATAAATATATTTTAATAATATTAACTCTTATTTTTTTATTTTTTTTCTCTTTTCGATAAAAGTGTCTCACGCACTAATAAATAGGTATTTAAAGTTTCGATTAGATTCTTGATTGTGTTTTCAAAAATCACATGTTAGTGATCGTATTTCTGAAATCGTGGATTATTAATCGTGTTTGCTATAAATATGAATGACACCAACGATATTCTGAATTCTCTTCCAATTCTTATAAGGTAAATTGATTGTATATATAATCTTATTTATAAAGTAAATTGAATGTATGTCTTTCTAATTTATGTGAATATATATATATATATATATATATATATATATATATATATATATATATATATATATATATATATATATATATATATATATATATATATATATATATATATATATATATATTATTTGGTCTACTATTTAATTATGATATAACATAATAATATAAAATTAATTATGACAAAACATTCTAATTACAGGAAATTAATTATGATATATTATAATAATATTTTATTCTATCACACCTCTGCAATCGAAGCGGGGAGGTTTACGGATGCTTAGACTGATCCAAAAATTATCAAAGAGAATGCAAGTAAGTCCTTTGGTGAAGATGTTTGTGATCTGGTGCCTTGAGGGGATATGTAGGACGCATGTCTGACCACGAGCTATGTTTTTTCAAACAAAATGAATGTCCATCTTTGGACGTTGATGTTGCATAGGGTTACTAGATAAATAGATGGCACTAGCATTGTGACAATACACCAAAGTGGCTTGAGAAATACAAAAATGGAGCTCCATGAGATGATTGTGAATCCAACATGATTGGGAGACAACATTGGCAACACCCTTCTATTCTGCTTCAACACTAAAATGAGAGAGAATATGTTTCCTTTTGGAAGACTAAGAAATAAGGTTGTCACCTAAAAAAACAGTAATCAGATGTAAAGCACCTGGTGTTAGAACATCCACCTGAATCAGTGTCAGCGTAGGAGATAAGCTTTGTAATGGGGGATGGTGATAAATGTAACCCAAAATGTATTGTGCTCTAAACATATTGAATAATGTGCTTGAGAGCAAGCATGTGTTCTGTGCAAGGTGCATGCATGTATATATGGAGTAACCACCTGGGTTTGTTGCTCAGGGGAAGTCATCGATTATGGTTTGTAGGCTGTACATGTCTCTTTATGGTCTTAAGCAATCTTCGAGAGCTTGGTTTGGCATATTCAGCATTGTAGTCATTTTGTATAGTTCATGGTGAAACTGGCATCTGTGTTTTATCATCACTCAGCCCAAAGGTGTATTTATCTTATTATGTATGTAGATGATATTTTCATAACTGGTAGTGATCAGTGGTAAATACTTCAGTTGAAACAATATCTCTAAAATTAATTTCAAACAAAAGACCTTGGTAAACTCCGTTATTTTTTTGGTATTAAGGTAGCTCAATTTTAAGATGGTTTGGTGATTTCTCATCGAAAATATGTTATGGATATTTTGGAAGAAACATGTTTATTGAACGCTAAACCAACTGATACTCATATAGATCCAAGTGTCAAACCCCTACCAATCAGAGGCCTCTATCTGACTCAAGAAGGTATAAGAAATTGGTTGGAAAGGTGAGTTATCTCATGGTCACTTTTCTGCATATTTCTTTTGTTGTTAGTTTGGTAAGCCATATCTCAAATTCTCCTTGTCAGGAACACATGGGTGTTGTTATTCTAATTTTGAGACATCAAATGTGTTCCAGGAAAAGGCCCCGTGTATGAAGATAAAAGACATACTCAGGTAGTTGGATACTCATATTTGATTTGGCAGGGTCGCACATTAATAGACGATTCACCTCTAAGTATTGTGTAACTTGTTTGAGGAAACCTTATATTCCTGAAAAGTAAGAAACAAAATATAGTTGCAAGATTAAGCGTCGAGACAGAGTATAAGGTCGTGAAAATGGCAATATGTGAACTCATTTAGTTAAAGCAGTTACTCAAAGAAACTCTGAATTGAATAGGCGAGAAAATAATTAAACTTATTTATGATAATCAAGTTGCATTGTACATTGCTTCAAATTCGGTCTTCCATGAAAAGAGCAAACATATTGAGATAAACTTTCATTTTGTCATAGATAAGATTGAATCAGACGACATCGTCACAAGCTTTGTCAACTCTAATGATTAATTGGCATATGTGTTTACAAAATCCTTGTGAAGTCGTAGAACTAAATATATATGTGACAAGCTTGATGCATTTGACTTATATGCTCAAGGTTGAGGGAGAGTGTTCATATTTGTATATATAGTGTTAAATATTTGTATAGAAAAGTCTCATATTGACTATATCATGTAATTAGTTGTAAATCTCTCTATATATAATACAATCTTCGTGGTGTTTTTAAAAACACATGATTTATTCAAATGTCTTTTAGTCTCTCATATTTTAACAACTTTAAAGAGTAATGCCAATTTATGACTTAAGGTCATATGTTAAAAAATCGTGTGTGTCTATATATATATATATATATATATATATATATATATATATATATATATATATATATATATATATATATATATATATATATATATATATATATATATATATATATATATATATATATATATATATATATATATATATATATATATATATATATATATATATATATATATATATATATATATATATATATATATATATATATATATATATATATATATATATATATATATATATATATCAATTCACAATTTTTAATTAAAAAATACCTACATATATCAATGCACAATTTTTAACATTACCCTAATTTAAATAAACATAAATTTATTAGAATTGTTAATAAATTTATTTTAAAAATGAAATTAATTTTAAACTTTTATGAGATAGTTTTTTTTAAGATTTGTTTCATTATTCAATGAAATTTAATATTGGAAGTAAGAATTTTACTTTGTTTCACTTATCTACCTTCAATTTAGTATTCCATTTATAAGAGATAAAAACAGATAATAAATTAAGTGAGACACATCAATAGAGTTTCCTTATAAAACTAGCGGGACTTATTAATTTCCTTGTTTTTCTCTTGTAATAGATATCACATAGTAGAAATAATTGTGAATTTTGTGTCTCTGTCTACAAAACGTTTTTCCTTTATATGAGAAGAAAACAAAAACAAAAAAGAGGATGTCATAATAAAGAACACATTTATAGTATCTGCTACAACTCGTCTGTTCAATATCTACAAATGCTTCAACTTACTTCATTGATGTGTCCTTATAAGTTCGCTCTCTCATTTGAAAAGGAGCATACCAAAAAAATGTGTGGAGATCACCACATTAAAAAGTATCACATCAAATAATGTGAAAGTTGCATCATCGGTCAAATTGATCCACCTAATAGATTCGTTAAAATAAAAAATAAAGTTATTAAAACCTAAAAATAAACTTTTGAATATTTTTGAACAAACCATCAAACCCATTGTATCAGCTTTGTTTCTAGTCGTCTGGGTCCTGACTTCAACGAGAAGGCCCAACCCAATAATATTTGAGGAAAGGCCTAAAGGGACTTCTAGCACCTTTGTCGAGCACAAGGTCTCCGTCGGGCAGAGCACACCCTCCAGCCGACTAGAGGCTGTCCCCGTCAGACAGAACCTCCCTCTGTCGGGCAGAACAACGTGTGGAAGGCACGTTCTCTACGTGCTCCTCTTCACGGGGACACGTCATCAACCAATTGCCCACTTCCGAAAGAGCAGGTCAACCCACTTTCCGGAGATCACGGGATAGTTGAACTAGGGCGAAGACCACGTCCTAGTCTTCACTACGCCATGTAAGCCCTAGCAGTCACTTGGGTTGGACCTGGCCATCCAGCCCAACCCAAATGACCGTTGGCCCTGCGCTAGGGTCTCTCTATAAATACCCTCTTTCACTAGAGGGTCAGGTATTCAATTCTTAACCTACTTTTTATATTTGTTGTCACTCTGTCCAATCTCTCACTTTGGCATCAGAGTGTCTTGCAGGTACACCTCTCACCTCCTCCTCAACACCGATGAACAAGCAGCAGTCCAATAGAGTGTGGCCAGCCAGCGATCCTCTTCTGATCAGGTCAGATCAGTGGCGTCGTCTGTGGGAACATAAACTTCCCAGTTCCTCCGAGCAGAGAACCAAAGTTTTCCTCAATATTTCACGATCATGTCTAGCTCACACCACGACGATGTTGTTCACAACCTAACCCACGCTCCCGCCACCAACGGCGGGAACTAAGTGGGGACATCCCAGTTCTCGGAGACCGACGCGAGGGATGGCCAGAATGCCTCCCCCTCATCTGTTCCGGTCATCCACCGTCTGCCGCTGCAGGTGGAAAAGGCGAAAGAACAGCGACAATATGGCCCCGATCTCCAGATATCT
The DNA here is from genome assembly GCA_963859935.3 of Lathyrus sativus. NCBI lineage: Eukaryota > Viridiplantae > Streptophyta > Magnoliopsida > Fabales > Fabaceae > Lathyrus > Lathyrus sativus. The sequence goes on along the minus strand of OZ012741.1, from coordinate 657,798,918 downwards.
GCAAACGAGGTCGAACGCTCGAATAAAGGCTATGGCGTTAGGATGCAACTGTGAGGGGGCTAACCGCAGCCAGTTGAAGACCCCCAATTGGAAGTTCGTGAACGATAATCTGAGCCCGGCCTCCCGAAAACAGAACTCGTACATGGGGAATCGCATCCTCCCATAAATTGAGCATATACGATGGTCTTCTCGTGGTCGGTACACCTGTCAGCTTATGGGGTCGTCTTCACGCTTATCCTCGACAGTAGCAAAAGCCCCGATCGTTTCTATGGCGAAATATGAAGGGGTGGATAGAGGCTCCTCAGTCACTCATTCCTCACCGGGCGGACACGCTCATTAATAGAGGGGGCTTCTGGTTCTTCATCTACGACCATAGTCCCCGGGACCCACGAAGTCATTTACACCTGAAAAGCAGAAGGTAACGGTGAATTCGATAATCAATATCAAATTCACCCTTCCACCGCAAGTCAAGTGAAAGTGCGACGGGGACAACATCCACGACGACGGAAGAAGACCATATGGGCAGTCGTCCTCGGAGGATTCATCCTACATCCTTCATCGTCCTCGGTTATACGTCCACGGGACATTTAACTAGTCCTATCCTCCGTCCCCGGGGCACTCATCTACCCTTAACATCCATCTTCGGGGAATTCATCCAACACTAACCTCCATCCCCGGGGAATTTATCCAACGTTATCATCCGTCTCCGGGGCATTCATTTGACACCAATGTATGTGTCCGGGATACTCAAACTACCCCTCTCATGTCCTCGGCGCGTTCATCTAAAAAACTACAAAACGCCGTCGGAGGCGGCGGAGATCAACCTGCCTCCTCGGGGAATTTAACACGCCCCGACGCTAGTTCCAAAGTACGAAATAAGAAAAAAAAAAGGCAAGGAGAGAAGACTTACTGGATTACAGGTACGGCGGAGTACGCAGCGGTTGTTATGACGACGTTGGCGAGCAGACACGCACAAATCAATCCTCACGTGAGAAAGGAAGCAGAAGCGAAAAATGATGAATGGGCCAGGACCCTCGTAATAATAACCTCCGCGCGAGACTCGAGGCGTCCCTAAGCACTCGAGTACCCTAGGGTAGCCGCCCCACTTGGGCCTCTGAGCGCTTGACACGTGGCATGTGAAAAGAGTCGTGTCCTTCCGTCTCCCCGCGCAGTCACATACCTCCGTCAAACGGGGACACTTCCTCGACACTAGTGTCCAACACGAATCTCTCCCCGCGCACTCTTCCTCATCGGCACGACGTCATCAAGTCCTCTCTCCTTCACTTCGGAGCTACGACTTAGGGGGCTCCTGTTCTGGTCTGCGCCCCGGCTTGTACGAGAAGGCCCAGCCCAATAATATTTGAGGAAAGGCCCAAAGGGACTTCTAGCACCCTTGTCGAGCACAAGGCCTCCGTCAGCCAGACACTGCCCCGTCGGGCAGAGCACACCCTCCAGCCAACCAGAGGTTGTCCCCGTCGGGCAGAACCTCCCTCTGTCGGGCAGAACAACGTGTCTTCCACACGTTCTCCACATGCTCCCCTCCGCGGGGACACGTCATCAACCAACTGCCCACCTCTGAAAGAGCAGGTCAACCCACTTTCCGGAGATCACAGGACAGTTGAACTAGGGCGAAGACCACGTCCTGGTCTTCACTACGCCACGTAAGCCCTAGCAGTAACTTTGGTTGGGTCTGGCCATCCAACCCAACCCAAATGATCGTTGGCCCTGCGCTAGGGTCTCTCTATAAATACCCTATTTCACTAAAGGGTCGGGTATTCAATTCTTAACCTACTTTCTGTATTTGTTGTCACTCTGTCCAATCTCTCACTTTGGCATCGAAGTGTCTTGCAGGTACACCCCCACCTCCTCCTCAACATCGGTGAACGGGCAGCAGTCCAACAGAGTGTGGCTAGCCAACGATCCCCTTCTGATCAGGTCAGATCAAAGTCTATTCATAAAAATTACAATTTGTATTCAAATTATTTCTTTTTCAAAGATTTATACGATTTTTACATATAATAATCCTAGAAAATGAAAAAAATAAATTATGTACAATCCTTGAAAAAAAATTTAAAAGAAAATGTAAAAGTAATTTGATTTTTAAAAAATGTCTTGTCAATAAATCCATGTAACCGACGTTTTTTGATGAAATAATGTTTGGTTGTTGGAGAAGAAACTAAATAAAATTACACATAATAATATTAAATAAACACTAATGATGTGTTTGGTTGTGAGAAAAAAGTGTGAAGAGAGAAAGATGTGAGAAAACGTGTGAAGAGAAAGAAATAAGTGAAAAATAAAGTTGATTGGTATAAATAAAATATAGAATAAATAGAGAAGTAAGAAGTATGAATTATTTTTAAAGTTACTAAAATACCCTTAATTAAAAATTATTAATTTAAAATATTTAACTTTTAATTTACTTCACTTATTATTATAATTAAATTAGTTTATAGAGGGAAAAAAACTCACAACAATGTTTTAATAAGATTTTAGTTGAATTATCTCTCCATCTCTTTGCAGCATCATATTATTGGAGACACTATACAGTAATAAAACACAATTTTGATTTTATAAGGCTAAAGGTTAAATTTGTAAAATGACAAAATATAGCAGGTTCATTTCCTTTTCATTGCAACTTCTTCGCAACATTGGAGAGAAAGATTATTTGAGTGAGTCCCACTGTTTTTTACTCTCCTATTTCACCTCATTCCAAGCAAGAGAGGTTGCATAGATTTTCACAAATTCTCTCTTCTTAACTTCTATTAAAACAAGCATACCCTAAGGCTTTAAAGGGGGATATACATGTAAAGCTTTAAGGTGTGAACACTCATCACATTTTATATTTAATTATTTTAAAATATGTTTATTAGCAAGATAAACAACTGGAAACAAATCCATATCTCAGCTGAAAAGCTTTCTGCTAAGCAACTCTATCGAGCACATGTCCAGATTGATTCCAGTACAGCAGCACTGTTAGAGAAGTATCCTGTGTCATCAGAGATTTAAAACAAATCTACTCACTCTCCTCATCACTATTGTCTATGTTCAAATGATTCATGTTCCTTTCAAGAGGTGGGAGCTCATCTTCACTCTCTTCATCACTATTCTCTATGTTCAAATGATTCACGTTCCTTTCAAGAGGTGGAAGCCCGTCTTCAGAATCAGAAGAGTTTTGAACATTATCTTCATTTTCATGCATAACATCTGCTATGTAGCAAGGAATAAAAAACACGAGAAAAATTCATGATATATTAGAGGTATCTATATGTCTGTGATACAACAACAAAAAAACATCACTAACAAGGATTTAGAGTTTAAGATTTAGGGATCAAATGACTTCATGCGATGTAGTCCCACCGTCATGTAAAATAGATATATAGATATTACAACATACACATACCTTTGCTATCAGTAGGAGGAGCCCGTGGAACCTGACGTGCTTGTGATAGCCAATCATTTTGAACAGAAATAATTTCAGCACTGTTTTGGCATTTAGAATAGGCCCTCAGTAATTCCCTGCATTGGTTAAAAGAAAGTTCTTAATACAGAAAAGTCTTTGAAGTCCCAGGTAATTGAGAATCAAATTCAGTGAATCCCATGATAGTCATGGATCTCATGGAGACAAAACAACATGAATGAATATGTATCATCATAAACTTCTTGAATACACAGTGGTTTTACATAGAAACAGAATGACAGAGTGAAATTGTATGCTAGGCTACATATTAGATCTTGAATGCACAGCTTATAGCATATGCACTTATCATGACAAACGCTTATGGATATAATATTTCTATAACAAAAGATTAAATAAATATAAATTGTTTTCATGTAAGTTATTTTGGAGTGCTTATGAAAGTAAGCTGAAAACAGCTTATGAATATGTCATAAGTTCTCTCAAGCAGTCTCACGAGTAATTACGGCAGTAGATAAGCTCAGATAAGTCAATCAAAGCAGACCATTATGCCTTTTAAATATCATAAGTGAAAATGATCTGGATGGAAAGTGAAAATATAAAATTAAATAAATAAATCATATCATACTTATTCAGAGACGTAAAAGAGTGACCCCAGTTAAACTTGCCAAGCACCAGATTTGCCGTTTCCTCTTCTCCACTGCAAGATCATAGCAAAGAACTTTAAACCAAAAGTTTTCATTTCAACAACCAAGCATCAAAGAAGAATGAATGATTCAATGTATATGCTGTCAACTGCAGAGTCAATTGGGCCTAAATCTTTGTTCCATTTAAAAATAAATTGGTGATAGCATGATCGGTTTAGTACAGTACATTGCAAGCAATGGTAGTCTAGTAGTAGCAAATCAGCCAACATGAAACATAAGGTACACTAAATTTCAGTAACAAATTTTGCAGGGGATTGAAATATAGGAACAACCCAAAACACAAGATATCATAGTCATAGATAATATCATTTTGGTACCATATTATCAAAGCCGCAGACAAGGCCTCTACACAAGATAGCTGACATGGCCGACCATAATTTATTGGGTTTGCTGCTACAAGCCATGGCACTGCAATAAAAACAAATCATTACATTCCTTGAAAATGAAGCAACCCTAAACGAGGCAAAATGATTAAATGTAATGGTGCTAGAAGAAATATATAAGTGTCATGGTGTGGCGTTATTGCCGGATGGTGGCAGCCAGTCAGCCACTAGCCCCTCCACTGCAATAGTGGTGCTATATCCACTATTGAAAACCTAGTTTTTACAGTACAGTATTTGACTCTGAACAGAATATAATTAAAAAAACTATGTGAAACCAAGAATATAAATAATAGTAAAAGTTAAATATATTATTGTCAGTGTACGAGTTCATACAGAGGCGAGGAGCAGGGCAGCGCAACTTTGCAAAAGGCACATCATCTAAGCGTGCCCACGAGCAATCCACAACGGCCAATCCTTTATTCTGGATTAAAGAGTAATCTTCTCTTGAGACACATTGCTGTCCAACAGGACTGTCGAAACAGAATTACAATAAACAATTACTTTCCAGTAAACAAAGGAACTTGCAGAATTGCAATATAGTACTATATATAGCTACTCCATAGTCATAAGAGAATACATTGCTTCACAAAGATAGCAACTTAGCACCCACTTCGCCTAGCTGTGAAATTTCTGCTTTTTTAAAAAATTATTACTTAAAAACGTTAATAAGAAGCATAGCAACAGAAAGATGATTTATGACTAACTACCTTAAAGCAATTCCCCCAAAACCATTACTCACGCGTAACTCCTGCACAAGATAGATCAGAATCAGTACGACTGACATATTATATTAAGCATCTTTCAATAGTGTAATTAGATCTTCATAGATAATAGAATCAACAACAAAAAGAAACAAACTAAGTATTGCTTCTGCTCACAGCACACAACCATCAACCAACCTTTTATATCATCAACTTTTTGTTATAAATATCACTAGATTTTTTGTCAATGATACTTCAACATCAAATTCATGCAGTTACAAGGTATAAATAGGCACTTGTGTATTTATGTTTATATACTCATGCATATACCAGTGTGTGCATGCGCGCACAACACACATCGAATGTAAGAAATAATCAGTGAATGAAGAAAAAAGATAAGAAATACTTACTTTTAGAAAACCCAGCCTCGAAAGCTTGCGTCCGGTGCATTTTTTGGCATCGCATTGGCCAAAATCCTGAGTTAACAACGAAATAACATGATATTAGATCGAAATTCGGAGATTATGTACACATAATAACGATTTAGCTTCACTAGTGCCAACTGATTAGTTACTTAAAATTTCAATAAAGTAACGATTAAGTTAAAAAATAATAATAGTGAAAGAGTTGTATTGTATGCATACCCACATTGCAAGCTTTATTTTGGGTTGTGTGAGTTCCTCAGGTTCTTCATTATCACCGTCACGAGTTTCTGCAGTTAGAAAAATGTCATGAAAATGTTTTGTTTTAAATGAAGTAGTAAATGATTTGAAGAGTGAAACGAACCTTGAACGACGGAGCTTTGAGATTCGTTGTCTCTGAAAAAAGATGGATATGGATGAATAAGAAAAGCGGTGGCGGAAATACGAAATAAAAAAGAAGTGAAGGATTACAGTGAGTGTCGACTGGATTGAGCATGGTTCTGACGGTGGTTTCTGAACCGGTGTTGGCGGTTATTGCCCATCGCCGAGGAAGAATTTGACCGGAATTTGGTTCACTGTGGCCGTATCTTGCTTGATGTTTATGCTTCCTGTTAGGTTTAAAATAAATTAATTAAATTTGTGCTAGTTTTTATTTAATTGTCGTTTGACTGTCAAAGCTGTAAATTATATAGGTTTAAACAACTGGGGTGGTGGCGCAGTTGGCTAGCGCGTAGGTCTCATAGCTAAGAGTTATCCTGAGGTCGAGAGTTCGAGCCTCTCTCACCCCATTTTTTTTTATGTTAGAATTAAGTCGATTTTAATTGAATTGGGCATTAGGGCTGACTTTGGATAATTTTAAAATTTGTTAAATTTTTTCAATAATTTTATCTTTTTTCATTAATATTTTTATTTTTACATTTTCAAATTTATTATTATAAACTAAAATCAAAATATAATGTTATATAAATTAGTTTTTTTTAATCTAATGTTAAATATTATAATTAAACTTAATCTCGTTTAAATATAAGTAGGGCTATTTATTTAAATATATTGATATATAATGCACTTTTTAAATAGAATTTAAATAGAATGATATATATTAGAATAATGAGTTTTATTATAATTTTTAAAATGCTAGCTACTCTTTTAAATTCAAATGTTAATATGTTTCAGTTATACTATATGTATTTGTTCTTGTAACGATGCTATGTATCAAAGTTACTCTAATTCAATGTTGAATGAATTTATATCAGAATCTTTTTAATCAGGTTTATGTTTAAATTAGATTTTGGTTTATACAAGATTACTTTTTGAAGTACTTATGTTTAGATTAGATTATGTTTGAATCTATGCATATTTAACATGAAAACATATTTAATAACAGAGTTTCTATATTTATATTAGAATATAACTTTGTTGATACCATAGTTAATTTATTTATATTAGAACATAATTTTATTCATACCGCAGTTTAGTTGATTCATAACATGGAAACATATTTAAGAAAATAACTGTTCATTTTGGTATAAAAAAACATAACTTTGTTCGTTAAAATTTAAAAAGCATGTAATTAACATTCAAAAAGCATGTAATTAACATTCAAAAAGCATCTACCTTGTTCATAAACATATACAAAAATCTAGCTTGTTGCAATCGACATAAAAAAAAGAACACAACTCATTCCAATTGAAATTAAAAAAAAGCAAAAATGTTTGTCCAAACAAACATAAGTAATATAAGAGTGCACATAAATAAATTAAATGGTCTTCTTTTTTGGTGTAGTCCTTTTTAATGGAATTGTCCTCCTAGTAGTTGGCACAACTACATATCTTACTACACTCAATCTAACAGTACGACATGAGGATACAAAAGATGTTGGTGCCCTCCTAACATTCAACTTAGGTGTTTTTCCTTAATTTTGTTTAAATGCCTGACTTGCTTGAGATCGTTCATCTACTTGAGTTAGTTGATTGTCTTGAGTTTGTTGACTTGGTTGATTGCCTTGAGTTTGTTGACTTGGTTGATTGTCATAAGTTTGTTGACTTTGTTGATTGCCATAAGTTTGCTGACTTTGTTGATTGCCCTGATTTGGTCGAGTATTCGGTGTCATCTTATAAGTTGATTTATTGTAACTTGTTTGCTTGCACCTATTGCACTTCAAGATAAATTCAATTCTTCTCATTTTATGGTTAGATCTATCAATTTCTTATTGCGTAAGGTTCCTTTTCTTCTTAAGTCTTCCTGGCATTTTTCTGTACTTTGGTGGTTCAACAACTAGATACTCTATCTTAACCCACAAATTTGAGTCATCGATAAAATATATGACAAGATTGTAGACTACTTGATATTTGAATTTCTTGTATATTTTAGGGATGAAGTCATCTATATTAGGGTTCCTACTTTTTATTAATGATATTGCATGAGCACATGGTCGGGTTCTGAGCTCCCATTTTCTGCATGAGCATATACAATCCTTTAAGTTGACATTTCTCTTGGAATTTCAATGTGCCTAACCTCAAATATATATTTAGCTGACATCCTACAACATATTACATAAAATTAGTTTAGGTGACCTAGTGAGTCAAAATTAACAAGTGAATAACAAGCATTGGAAAATTACCTTGCAAACCAAAAGTTGGTGTATGTATTGATTATCTCAATTTTCCTTTTAAAGTTGGGTAAAACATCTCCATTATGTAGGTTCTGATTTCTTCCACCATAGTCACTAATGGCTTACCCCTTGATTCTAGAATCACACTATTAAATGCTTATGACATGTTGTTAAGAACAGAGTCACATTTTGTATGTGTCATAAACAGTTATTTATTTCAAAACATGGGTGGAGTCTTCATTATATGCACAAAAGCATCTACATTGACCACTTTCATTGCCTTTATTTCTCTTTATCATGTATGCGGGTAAGTTGATTTTGTAGCCTTCCATATGATTCCTTTTAACAGATTTCTAGGATACTTATTCCTAAGGTTATTATACAAATGCCTCACACAAGACTTTTTTTCAATCCCAAAGAGAAGCTCGTCCATATCAAGAAACAGACTCTGCAATATAACATATAATACAATATAAAATACATGAATACAATTAAAATTAAAATACAACATACCTTTTGTTAATCAAAAATAAAAGTGTAGGAAAGACATTCATCCCTACATCCAAGATCATTAATCAAAAGTTCCAAAAACCATGATCAGATATTCTGTCTCCCCTTCAACAACAACAAATAATATTGATAGTATCTGATCATTAGGATCTCTACCAATGGTTACTGATATTTTTCCTTCACACAAACCCTTTAAAAAACATTCATCGAGATCAGTACAACCTTTTGAAATGAGACTTTTTATCTTCAATTCCTTCTTCCACATATTGGAATTTAAGTTAACTGATGACCTAGGATTTGTTCTTTGAATTTCATGAAAATAGTCATAAATTATAGTGTAATTCCCTCACGAAGGAATCATCCGTCGTGTCTCTTGCTGCAAATCTTGCTTTAATTGCCTTTGTTTTGTTGACCCCTACATTCCATTTCCTTTATGCATTTTCCTTTGCATCATTAATCTTCATATTAGGATTATTCTTTAAGCAGTTTTAAATCCTCTTGCTCAACCACTTTGTAGTCATCAACTTGACATTATATTCTCTACTACAACTATGGATGAAAATTACTTTTCGAAGTTGCAAAGTCTCCTCCTTTAGAAACTTGGTACAATAGGATTCTCATTCACAACCCACTTTGCATCTAACCCTAATCCTTTTTTTTGTCATTTTTTGTGAATTTTAGGCCCCTACCAGACTGGACAACATAAGTTGTTATTGCTTTCTTAAAATCACATTTGGTACTAAAATATGTTCCTAACTCCCACTTATAATTAGCCATGTCTTCCAGCAACTTGAAAACTAGATACTTTTTCCTAGTAGTTCCTCTATTCTCATCACTTTCACATCCATTATCCAACCATTCATTCTCATTTTCACTCCCGTTAACATCCTATGTGTGTTCTTTCTCTTCGTGTGCATCCCACTTGTGTTTCTTTTTATCGGTAATACCCTACTGAGCATCTTCGTAGTCAATTAGGTTATCCATTTCCTCATCCAAAAAATCAACGCTATCATCAAAGTCATCAAATGTAATTTCTACCACCCTAGTTTTTGAGTTAGTATTTTAATTGATTTATCTGAATTTTAATTTAATTATTATGTGTGATAATTGAATTAATTTGGTGATGAGGATGTGTGACCTCGAGATGGGAGTGTAGAAGTAATTAGAGATTGGTAGAAGTGGGCTAGAATTATTATAGATTATTCTAATAATTAAAATAATAATATTTTATTTTAATTTAAATAACTAAATGTAAAATAGAGAGTTTGGGGTTGAATTGAGAATTATGAAAAATAGAAGGGAGGAAGGAGTGAGAATGTTAGTAAGTGAGAGTTGAGTTTATAATTTTAACTAGATTACCCTAATTATATGAATTAGGGGATAACCTAGGTTTATGGGAGGATTCTAAACATGACATGAAAATAGAATTAGAGAATAAGAGGCTAGAAGACTAAAAGGAGAGGAAAAGCTTAGAGTTTGAGGAAGGAGACTCATCAAACCCGAAATTTCAATGCTAGGATAACCAGATAAGGGGGAGAACTATCTCAATAATATGTATATGTATGAGAGGTAGAATTAAGGAGTCTTTAACCTTCATTAGGGATTTGGGATTTTAACATAATTATGCTATTTGCGTTTGAATTGTTATATATGATGATGATGATGATTGGTGATGAAATTCGTGTACTATGTTGTATGACAAATTATGTTATGAGGAGTTAACATATTTTTACCATTGTTGTATGTTTGAAGGTTTTGGGATTAACATAATTTTATAAAAACTATAAATTAAAAGTGTTGATTTAATGCAATTGGATGTTACTAATGAATATATAACATGTGTGTGATGTTCATGTATTAAAATTGTATGGGTGAAATGAGAAAATAGGAGTTCTGTAGTGAACTTCATTAGCAAAAGCGAATTTTGCAGATTTCAGGGCGCTGACGGGCATCACGATCATGACGGGTAATCTGTCATGCTTCCCAGGCTTACATTTCAAGTCGGTTGTCGCACGTGTGACGTTTTAGATTTTTGAGGTCAGTAACGACGTCACTACCGTGACGGGTAACCCGTCATAAGTTTGTAGTGAATGAAAATACTTGTTTTAATGATGTTAAATTGCATATTTTGATTCTTTCAACTTTTGTGAATGTTTATAGTATTGTTATGCTCAGTTAATTCTCTTTGGAATGATATGTTAGGATGACTTAACAATTAAACATGATTTTAATTGAATTTTATGTAGTGTTTGATGAATGATGAATATGTGCACAATTGATGATGATGTTATGTTAATTTATGTAAATTGTAATGATGATATGTTGATGTATGAGCATGATTTATGTTATTGAATTGCGAGTATGTCATTGTAGGATGATAGTTCGGGAGGGGAGCTATTATCGTTGGGTCAATGCATATTTTGTTTATTGTTGGGAGGGGACTTAAAATATTATGTTGTTGTTGCATTTACGTGTTGTGAGGTGCATTCATTATGTTGTTGATGTTGATGAAAGAGGCAAGTTGCAATCCTAACAGAGTAGATTAATGACTTGTCCTAAATTCGAGCAGGGTGGACTCGGGGTTCAAGCATGGTGAACTTGATTCCTAAATGAACCAATTTATGATGATATGTGTTGTAATATTAGTATTATTATTATTAGAATATGTTGAATATCATAAACTCACTAAAGACTTGAACTGTGTAGTAACCTTTTTTCATTCTCATTGTGTTTTTCAGGATCTTGCCACAGGTAAGACGATTGGAATTGCTGAGGAACAGAACGGGTTATATTGTCTGCGTCATAAGGAAAGTAAGTGTCATCAGGCTGGTTCAGAGTCATGGGCAAATACTCAAATATGGCTCCAACACAGGCGTCTTGGACATCCTCCTTTCCAGATGCTCAGGTCTCTATTCCCTCACTTATTTACCAAAGTGTCTGTTGATTCCTTTCATTGTGATGTGTGTCAGTTTGCCAAATCTCATCGAGCAACCTATTCCCCTAGTAATACTAAGAGTGTCGAACCCTTTGATCTTGTTCATTCTGATGTATGGGGGCCTTCATCCATTTCCAATATTTCTGGGGCAAAATGGTATGTTACCTTTATTGATGATTGTACTCGGGTTACATGGGTTTTTCTTATGAAAGATAAGTCTGAAGTGTGTCAATTGTTTGTTAACTTTTTTCAAATGGTCAAAACACAGTTTGGAAAACCTATTAAACGGTTACGGTCAGACAATGGTAAGGAGTATGTAAACCAAAATTTTTACAATTTTCTCAAAACTAATGGTGTTGTTCATGAGTTGACTTGTGTTAACACTCCACAACAAAATGGGGTTGCTGAAAGAAAAAATCGTCATCTTCTTGAAATCACCCGAGCATTACGCTTTCAAATGAATGTTCCTAAATTTTATTGGGGGGAAGCTGTCTTGACCTCTGCTTATTTAATCAATAGGTTACCTTCTAGGGTGTTATCTGGTGTTAGTCCCGTGCAGGTCCTGACTCAATTCTTTCCGTCTGTGCCCATCTTGTCAAGTCTTCAGAATCGTGTCTTTGGTTGTTCTGCCTTTGTCCATGTTCATGGCCCTCATCGAGGTAAGTTAGATCCTCGAGCTATTAAATGTATTTTCATAGGATATGCTTCAGATAAGAAGGGGTACAAGTGTTATCATCCTCCTAGTCGTCGTGTCTATATATCCATGGATGTTACTTTTCAGGAATCAGAGTCTTTTTATCCCAATCCTCAGCTTCAGGGGGAGAATAATCAAGAAGCTGAGTCTTCAGAGTTGTCTATTCTTCCTGTTATTCCTCTAATACAGGACCCAGAGTCGTCTCCTGAATTGTCTGTTCTTCCTGTTATTCCTGTAATACAAGAGCCTTTGATGCCTAATGAGGATGGTGGTGATGTATCAATACCGGTGCATAATAATGATGAGGATGGTGGTGATGTACCAATACCGGTGCATAATAACGTTGACAGATACAAGTTACAGTTCCAGGGAAAAAGGTGGAAAGGTAAACCCGTTCTGCCCCAACAAGTCCAATCGTCTGAACCTGAGGTAAGTGTTCCTAACCCTGAGCCTAGTAATTCTTGTGAGCTGAACCTTGATGACCTACCTATTGCTTTGAGAAAAGAAAAAAGGTCTTGTACTAAATACCCTATATCCCAGTTTGTGTCTACTGAAAAACTTTCTGTGCAGCATCAGAGTTTTATTTCAGCTATTGACTCTATTAGAGTCCCTACATCAGTACAAGAAGCATTAAAGGATAAGAACTGGATTCAAGCCATGAATGAAGAGATGCAGGCACTAGAGAAAAATGGGACTTGGGAGATTATTGAGAAGACAAATGACAAGAGGCCAGTAGGTTGCAGATGGATATATACGGTAAAATACCGATCCGACGGCACACTGGACAGATATAAGGCGAGGCTAGTAGCAAAGGGATACACCCAGACCTATGGAATTGATTATGAAGAGACATTTGCTCCAGTAGCAAAAATGAACACTGTAAGAATCATTCTTTCCTTGGCAGCTCACTTTGATTGGGAGTTGCAACAGTTTGATGTGAAAAATGCTTTCTTGCATGGAGATTTGAAGGAAGAGGTGTATATGGAGATCCCACCTGGATATGACCCTACTTTAGGAAGTAATAAGATTTGCAGATTAAAGAAGGCCATATATGGGCTCAAGCAATCACCTCGAGCTTGGTTTGGAAGGCTCACTCATGTTATGGTGTCCTTGGGTTATAAACAAAGCCAAGGTGATCATACTCTCTTTATAAAGCATTCTCAAAATGGTAAACTCACTCTTTTGTTAGTCTACGTAGATGATATGATCATAGCAGGTAATGATGAATTTGAGAAGATGAACTTGAGGAAGAAGTTGGCAGCTCAGTTTGAAATGAAGGACCTTGGAAAGTTGAAATATTTCCTAGGTATGGAAGTAGCATACTCAAAACAAGGCATTTTCATTTCTCAGAGAAAATATGTCCTTGACCTTCTCAAAGAGACTGGCAAGTTGGGTTGTAAACCCAGCAGAGTGCCTATAGAGCAAAACCACAGGATTGGGAGTGATGAGGAAAGTCCAAGGGTTGATAAAGCTCAATACCAGAGACTTGTGGGAAAGCTCATTTATCTATCTCACACCAGGCCTGACATAGCTTATCCGGTTAGTGTTGTCAGTCAATTCATGCATGATCCAGAGGAGAGGCACTTACAGGCTGTGGATAGAATCCTGCAGTATTTAAAGATGAGCCCAGGAAGAGGTCTATTGTTCAAGAAAAGTGAGCAGTTGTCTATGGAGGTCTATACTGATGCAGATTATGCAGGGTCGATTGTTGACAGGAGATCCACCACTGGATATTGTATGTTCTTAGGTGGAAACTTAGTGACATGGAGGAGCAAGAAACAAAATGTAGTTGCCAGATCAAGTGCAGAGGCAGAGTTTAGAGCCATGGCTCAAGGAGTTTGTGAATTGTTGTGGATGAAGATTATTCTAGATGACTTGAAAATAAAATATGAAGCTCCTATGAGACTTTTCTGTGATAATAAGTCTGCTATTAGTATTGCTCACAATCCGGTCCAACACGACAGAACAAAGCATATAGAGATAGACCGACACTTCATCAAAGAGAAATTGGACAGTGGTCTTATTTCTACACAGTACGTCCCATCAGGACTCCAGTTAGCTGATGTGCTCACCAAAGGACTCCCCTTAGAGCGGTTTCGAGATCTTACTTGCAAGCTGGGGATGATAGATATCCATTCCTCAGCTTGAGGGGGAGTGTTGTAATATTAGTATTATTATTATTAGAATATGTTGAATATCATACAGCTCATTATGAGCTGCTATCCTATACAACTTATTATGAATAATTAGCATTTATAGGAGAATAATTACACCCTTATTTAGATAGATGTATAGTCTATAAATACCTCTTATGTATTCTTTACAATATATATAAAATATTTCCATATTTCTACAATATGATACCACATGCATATGAGTCTAGTTGAAGTTGCGAGTCTCATTGCATAATTTAAATGATAAACATGTGATTGCTTTGTGTATGTTTATGGATTGGGTGTAAGAATGATGTTGTGTGATTGTTGTTGGATGTGTAAATGTTTGAAATTCTACCTTGCAACTTATGTCGCTAAATAATTGATGTGAATTCTCACCCCTTTTGCATTGATGTTGTCCATAATGGACATGTTGCAGATACTTAGGAATAGAGTTGCTGATGTGAGTGGGAAATATCTTTTGGAGTTATTTTCATTATTTTATTGCAGTTTTAGTCGATATGCTATGATTCTATAACACTGGGGTTGAACACGTTTCTTTTATTATGTTTGGTGTCGACTTCCTTGTTTCGTTGAAGCTTAATAACTATTATGTTGAGTTGTTTAGAAGTTGTCAATAATTGATTATTGAAATTTCTTTTGAAGTATTTTGTGGAAGTTAAGTGTTTATAAGACTTAAGTTGACAATGACATGTTCTATTACCATAATAAATGTGATTCTACTGCGAAGATACCCTAAGTGAATGTGAGCATATGATGACATGTGTTATACGATATTTACTTTTTCGCTGCGTATTTTCAAAATGTTTATGTCTGTTGAAGGGTTATCACAGGTAACACCTTAAATTGTCGAGTTAAATTATTTATATAAGTTTTGGAGTTTATGGTGTTATAAAATTTGCAATGCACTCTCATACTCAAAACTCTCATTTTCGTTGTCGTTAGAACTTATAGTGCCACTTTCATTCATCACACATACATTACTCTCATTAGTGTCCAACCAATCATGCACCTTACCATCATGTCCCTCGCCATCACGAACACCATCATCTTGTCCCTCACTTTATTGAACATTGCCACCAAGCAAATCATCATGTTGTCGCTCACCTTCTTGAACACCACCACCTTGTAAATCATCATGTTGTTCCTCACCATTATGTCTCTCGCTTTCTCAAATTGTTTCTTCTTAAAGTTTAGCAAGCAATTGTTCTTCCTCCTCAAGACCAATAGTGTCACGAGGATTTAATTCTTCTTCCTTAACAGGACCGTCATAAAACTTAGGCTTAGACACATCATGTTGTATATAAATATCCACGCTCAAATGAACCTTACAGAGATCTAAAATGTCTAATGCACATTTGTCATCACTCGAAACATGCATCCCAAACGTTGGGTCTTTGTACCATATTGTGCTTATTTCCTTATAACCCAGTTCCTTTGTTATGCTTACATACTCAAATAACTCCATTTGTCAACATTTTTTCATTGTCACAATTCATCCTTCATATAAAGTTAGTACATTTTTTCAAAAATGAACCATCATTATAATGCCCTGTATAATATATCTAGAATAATACCATACAAAAGTTATTATATGGTACTGACACCAATCATAAGTGCATATTGACATAATTTACATATACTTGACAAATTATTCAACATAAAAGACAACATATAGTACAAGATATGGAAATTGCCAAAACAACAAAACTAATATCTAAGTACAGTATCCTTCATTGTACGAGATACAAAATACACAATGAACAACAAAAATAAGCATAATCTAAGCTTCTCTTGAAACATCTATGCATATCTCACTCGTAAACTAAACCTGCAAACCATACCTGAAAAACAACAGCAATAATAGGGTGAGATGATAATCTCAGTGAGTTCCACTATCTTATGGGTTCACTCGGCTCTACAAGGTTCTAGCCAACTCCTATCTCAAGTCAGAAGGGAAAGGGATAAGACTTGAGTTCACATGATTCCCAATGTATTAAAACATGTCTCTTGAGTCCATTAACTCAAACAATCACTAGTCCGGAAACCACATCAAGGCATCTTTCCATGGCCAACCCCACGTTTAGAGTTATCGACCTGGGTCATAAATCCTTGTAATATAGATATCTTTCCCCCCGTCAATCCACATAAGAGTTCTTGACACGGGTCACAGATATCTAGCTCATAGGTAACTTTCCCTGACCAACCCTACACAAGAGTTCTCGACACAGGTAACAGATGCCTATCTAATAAGTAACTTTCCCCTGCTAACCCTACACAAGAGTTCTCGACACGGGTCGCAGATACTTATCAAAGCATAACACGTACATTTTGGAGGAGTGCTATATATAAGCCTCAGTTATTGGAATGGTGTAAGACCCCAGATTCTTGGAATATTTATTTAATTTATTTAAATATGAATATTCGCAATTTTGGTGAATTTTGGTGGTTGGTGTGAATATTGGGAATTATGGATTTTGAGTTATTTATTTAAATAATAGTATATAATATGAATATATTGATATTATTATTAATTTAAATAAATATAAGTGAATTAAGGGGACATTTGAGGAGGAGTTAGTAGGGGTGAAGTTGGAAATCCCAATTTTAAGGCCCAAAGTTAGGTTTAACAAAAAGGAATTTTGATGGAATTAGGATTCATTCTTGTTAGACCGTGAAAAGAGAAGAAATGGAGGTCATAGCTCTAAGGAAGGGGATTGAGGCAAGGCTTCGCGAGGTTTCCAAAAATCAAGGAGAAAGACTTAGAGTCGGCAATTAAGGTATGGGGAGTATTGCCTTCATTGTTTTTAATATGTGATTTAATGTGTTTAAAGCCAATTTAAGGGTTTATGGATTTTGAGTATTGAATTGTTGTTGCCTTTCTAGTGAGTTTAATGAGTTTGAGGGATTTGAACTGATGGTCTAATAGGTTTAAGGCTGATTTGGGAGTAATGGAAATTAGGCCTTCGTGGCCAAAATTTGTTGTTGAGGTTTTAACCGTATAGGGTAATTGATTATAAGAACTCTAATGAATGTGGAAAAATTGTAAGGATTTTATGGGAATTTGAGGCGTAAATATGATACGGGATTGGCCTAATAAGTTGTAGATTTTGTGCCTTTATCATCGTAATACCTTATGAATGATTTAGGGATGTTTTTAGGGCATTGGGGAAGGAAATCGTAGAGGTTTTTGGGTTGGTTTTGGTGCTGGTGCGTAACAGGGATTTGCTGTAATTGCAAGTTTGTACAAAGAAGAATCCTTTGCACAACGAACATTCGCCCCAGACTCGCACAATGAACTTGCTAGCGAACGTAGCAGAGTTTCACGAATTCTGATCTTGTGTAGTGATGTCCTTATGTTTTAATGTTGTGATTTCTTTGATGAATTACCATGAGTATTACTATGATTCTTCTAAGATTAATACATGATTGTATGATAATTCCTATGAGTAATGATGATGAGTTATGATGTTGATTTCATGAGTTTTGATGATTCTATGATGACATAATTATTATGATGATTTTGATGAACGATGATGCACCTAATGAGTTTATTATGAGGATTATACATGTGCATTATGCATTCATATGCATTTCGGACTTCGGTCTAGGACTTTGATTCTTATGGCTTCAGTCCCATTGTGCGGATGTGAGGTATTTTATTGTGCTCCGGTTCTCGTGTAGAATTGATCCTACTATTGTGGATCTATGGAGGGTTGATGGCCTAGTGTCCATCGGATTTTGTTGATTGGTACCACATGCACGAGTCTTGTTACATTTGCATTTATGTGACAATTTAGTGTAATTTATAATGTTGTGGCCTTTGATGTTCCTTGATGATTATGATGATGTTGAATATGAAAATGACGCTTTATATATTGATTCCTATTGATTATTATGAATCGTTTTAATCACCCTGCATGTTTGAATGTTGCCTCCACGTGGGTAACGTAGAGATGACCAGGTTTAGTCGTGGATGCCGTCGAGGACTTTTTGAAGTTTTTGGGTCGTTGGCCATTGTGGTTGACTTAGAGGATCTTGCTCTGATAGTGTAACATCGGGTTAGGGTATTTTAAGTTGAACCATGTTTTATTGATTATTGTTATTTTGATTAAGTTACTGCACAAGAAAAACTTTGGATTCTTGCCTTTTTGAGTTCCGCTACCTTTTGAGTAATATTTTGAGTAATTTTGGGAAAACCTGTTGTTTACGAAGCATTGACTATATTTGAATTATTGAGAAATGTTCGCCCTTTTGAGATGATTTTATTGCGTTCAATATTTTACTCTGATAAATATGATTGATTTTCCATTATATTTGTGGGGTAGAAAAGGGTGTTATATTAGTGGTATCAGAGCAGGTCAGTATATCCGACCATGTTTTTATGTTGTTAGTCCCATGTCAGTCAATAGTGTGAAAACACTGTTGGATAAGTTTTTTCTTCTAACCCTGTTGGTGGTTGCAGATGGCTGGAAAAAATGATCGTGTTATTGTTGATGCGCTGGAATCGCTTGCCCAAGTGATGGCCCAGAATGGTGGACCTCCAGATGAGTTTCGTGCTTTAGGGAAGTTCTAGAGGAACAATCTGCCGACTTTTATGGGCACTTATGATCCTGATGGTGCGCAGAAGTGGCTAAAAGTGATTGAGAAGATTTTCCGGGTCATGGCGTGCACTGATGCTCAACAGGAGTAGTTTGGTACGCATATGCTAGTAGAGGAAGCTGAGGACTGGTGGGATAACACTCGTCAGAGATTGAGAGGTGTTAGCATTGCAAAAACTTTGACTGTGTTTAAGGAAGAATTTTTTAGGAAGTATTTTCCTGAAGATATTCGGGGCAAGAAAGAGGTGGAATTCCTTGAGCTGAAGCAAGGGAATATGATTGTGGCTGAGTATGCGGCAAAGTTTAAGACTTTAGTGAAGTTTTGTCCGCATTACAATCATGTTGACACAGAGATGTCAAAGTGTCTCAAGTTTGAGAATGGATTGAGACCGGAGATTAAGCAGGGAATTGGGTACTAGCAGATTTGTCGGTTTGCAGAACTGGTGGACGAGAGTAGAATTTATAATGAGGATAGTCGAGCTCGATCTACTCATTACAAGCAGCTGAGTAAGAAGAAAGAGAAAGGACAATATAGAGGGAAACTGTATGTGACTTCTAATGATAAAGGGAAACAGAAGACTTCAGATGGGAAAAAATAAAGTGGGGGAGCGGCTACTGCTCCAAGCAAATGTCATAAGTGTGGCGAGCAAGGTCGACGTGCTGAGGTTTGTAAAGTGCTGAGATGTCATCGTTGTGGCAAGAGAGGTCATAGAGTTACTGTCTGCAAAGATGAAGCTCTGACTTGCTTCAATTGTGGAGAGAAGGTTCATATCAGTACCCAGTTCTAGAAGCCGAAGAAGACTGCTACTGCTGCTCAGACGAACGACAGAGTGTTTGCTTTGAGAAGTGCAGAAGAACCCAAGACGGATAACTTAATCAGAATTACTTGCTTTATTAATGATGTTGAATTGATTGCTATGATTGATATTGGTGCTACCCATTCGTTTATTTCGCTTTAATGTGCTGCGAGATTGAATTTGAAATTATCTTCTATGGTTGGGAGTATGGTTATCGATACCCTGACTAATGGTTTTGTGACTACTGCATTAGTCTATTTGAGCTGCCCTTTGACTATTTATGATAAGAATTTTGTGATGGACTTGGTATGTCTACCTTTGCATCGAATTGATGTTATTCTTAGAATGAACGGGTTGGAGTTCAACTATGTTCATGTCGATTGCTACAGTAAGACTGTGAGGTTCCCAGAGTTTGGTGATTGTGGAGAGCTGATGTTTGTATCTGCTAAACAAGTAGAAGAGCTATTAGAAGATGAGGCTCAGATGTTTGCATTGTTTGCATCATTTCAATTTGATTATAAAGCAGTGAGCATGGAGCTACCAGTTGTTCAGAAATTTCTAAAAGTGTTTCCAGGCGACGTGAGTGACTTACCTCCTGAATGTGAGGTAGAGTTTACTGTTGATGTGATATCGGGCACTAGTCCTATGTCGATGGCTCCTTATCGGATGTCTGCATTTGAGTTTGGAGAATTTAAGAAACAGTTGGAAAAGCTGCTTGAAAAGAAGTTTACTCGACCGAATGTTTCTATGTGGGGTGCTCTTGTGTTGTTGGTGAGGAAGAAAGACGGTAGCACGAGAATGTGTGTGAATTATCGACAGTTGAATAAAGTGACGATCAAGAATAAGTATCCACTTCCAAGGATTGACGATCTGATGGATCAATTGGTGGGTGCTAGTGTGTTCAGCAAGATAGATTTGAGGTCAGCTTATCATCAGATCCGTGTGAAGCCTGATGATATTCTGAAGACATCATTCAGGATAAGGTATGGTCATTATGAATATATGGTGATGTCGTTTGGTGTATCTAATGCACCTGGTGTATTCATGGAGTATACGAATAGGATTTTTCATCCTTATTTGGATCAATTTGTGGTAGTATTCATCGATGATATCTTGATATATCCGAAGTCTGAGGAAGAACATACACAACATCTAAGTGTTGTATTGCAGGTTTTGAGGGACAAGAAGCTTTATGCAAATTTGTCCAAGTGTAAGTTTTGGATGAAGGAAGTGAGTTTCCTTGGCCATATTATTTCTAGTGGAGGAATTGTTGTTGATCCGTCAAAAGTTGATGTTGTGTTGCAGTGGGACACTCCGAAGTCTGCTACTGAGATTCGAAGTTTCCTTGGGTTGGATGGTTATTATCGTAGGTTTATAGAAGGCTTTCAAAGTTGGCACTTCCATTGACTCAGTTGACTCAGAAGATTCAAGCTTATGTGTGGGATGTTACATGTGAGAAGAGTTTTGTAGAACTCAAGAAAAAGTTGACAAGTGCTCCAGTGTTGATCTTGCCAAATCCGAGTGGGTCTTTTGTAGTGTATTGTGATGCATCGAAGATGGGTCTTGGTGGCGTACTGATATAGAATGGCCAGGTTATTGCTTGTGATTCCAGACAATTGAAGGTTCGTGAAAGGAATTATCCTACACATGACTTAGAGTTGTCCATGGTGGTGTTTGTGTTGAAAGTTTGGAGACATTATCGTTTTGGGTCCGGGTTCGAAATGTTCAGTGATCACAAGAGCCTGAAGTATTTGTTTGATCAGAAAGAGTTGAATATAAGGCAGAGGAGATGGCTTGAACTTCTAAAGGATTATGATTTTGAATTGAGTTACCACCCTGGTAAGGTTAATGTTGTGGCTGGTGCGTTAAGTAGGAAGTCCTTACATATGTCACTACTTATGGTTCGAGAGTTAGGACTGATTGAACAATTAAGAGATATGAGTCTAGTGTGTGAAGAGACTCCTAACAGTGTAAAGTTAGGTATGCTGAAGCTGACTAGTGGTATTCTCCAAGAAATCAGAGAAGGTCAAAAATCTGATTTGAGTTTAATGGATCGTCTCATGTTAATCAACCAAGGTAACAGGGGTGATTTTTGGGTCGATGAGAATGGTGTGCTGAGGTTCAGAGATAGAGTGTGTGTTCCAGATGTTCTAGAAATTGAAAAGAGTATTCTTGAGGGAGGTCACAGAAGTGGGTTAAGTATTCATCTGGGTGCCACAAAGATGTATCAAGACTTGAAGAAATTGCTTTGGTGGCCAGGGATGAAGAAGAAAGTGGTTGAGTTTATGTACGCTTGTTTGACTTGTCAGAAGTCGAAGATTAAACATCAAAGATCATTGGGTCTGATGCAACCGTTGAAAATTCCAGAGTGGAAATGGGATAGCATTTCTATGGATTTTGTGACAGGTCTACCGAAGACTTTGAAGGGATATGATTCAATTTGGGTGATTGTCGATAGATTGACCAAATCGGCTCATTTTATACCGATGAGGATCAATCATACGTTACAGAAGCTGGTCAAATTGTATATTAATGAGATTGTGAAACTATATGGTATTCCTTCAAGTATTGTGTTTGATAGAGATCCGAGATTTACATCGAGGTTCTGGGAGAGCTTGCAGACAACTTTGGATATTAAGCTGAGGTTGAGTTCTGCTTATCATCCGCATACAGATGGACAGACAGAAAGAATTATCCAGTCTTTAGAGGATTTGTTGAGAGCTTGTGTGTTGGATCAAGGTGGATCATGGGATAGTCATTTGTCGTTGATTGAGTTTACCTACAAAATCAGTTACCATTCTAGTATCAGAATGGCACCGTATGAGGCATTGTATGGTAGGAGATGTATGACTCCTTTGTGTTGGTATGAATCAGGCGAGAGTGTTGTATTCAGACCTGAGATTATGCAAGAGACAACTGAAAAGATCAAGATGATCCAAGAAAATATGAGAGTGTCGCAGAGTCGTCAGAAGAGTTACCATGATAAGAGAAGGAAAACACTTGAGTTCCATGAAGGAGATCACGTGTTTTTGAGAGTTATGCCGGTAATTGGTGTTGGCCAAGCTTTGAAGTCCAGAAAGCTCACACCGTGTTTTGTTGGTGCGTATCAGATTTTGCAGAGGGTGGGAGAAGTAGCATATAAGATTGCTTTACCGATGTCGCTTGCGAATTTGCATGATGTGTTTCAGGTGTCTCAGTTGAGGAAGTACACTCCAGATTCATCACATGTGATTCATATGGACGATGTACAAGTGAGAGATAATTTGGCTGTTGAGGAATTTCCAGTTCGGATTGATGAATGAGAAGTGAAGCAACTGCGAGGTAAAGAGATTTCCTTGGTAAAGGTAGTTTGGGGAGGACCAGCTGGAGGGAGTATGACTTGGTAGCGTGGGGATCAGATGAGGGATTCGTATCCGACTCTGTTTCCTTTAGGTAATTTTCGAGGGCGAAAATTCTTCTAAGTGAGAAAGAGTTGTAACACCCCAAATTCTTGGAATATTTATTTAAATATGAATATTCGCATTTTTGATGATTTTCGGTGGTTGGTGTGAATATTGGGAATTATGGATTTTGAGTTATTTATTTAAATGATAGTATATAATATGAATATATTGGTATTATTATTAATTTAAATAAATATAAGTGAACTAAGGGCGAAGTGGACATTTGAGGAGGAGTTAGTGAGGGTGAAGTTAGAAAGCCCAATTTTAAGGCCCAAAGTTAGGTTTAACAAAAAGGAATTTTGATGGAATTAGGATTCATTCTTGTTAGACAATGAAAAGAGAAGAAATAGAGGCTAGAGATTTGAGGAAGAGGATTGAGGCAAAGCTTCGCGAGGTTTCCAAGAATAAAGGAGAAAGGCTTAGAGTCGACAATTAAGGTATGAGGAGTATTGCCTTCATTGTTTTCAATATGTGATTCAATGTGTTTAAAGTTGATTTAAGGGTTTAAAGATTTTGAGTATTGAATTGTTGTTGCCTTTCTGGTGAGTTTAATGAGTTTGAGGGATTTGAACTGACGGTCTGATAGGTTTGAGGCTGATTTGGGAGTAAGGGAAATTAGGCCTCCGTGGTCAAAATCTGTTGTTGAGGTTTTAGCCGTATAGGGTAATTGATTATGAGAACTCTAATGAATATGGGAAAATTGTAAGGATTTTATGGGAATTTGAGGCATAAATATGATAAGGGATTGGCCTAATAAGTCATAGATTTTGTGCCTTTATTGTCGTAATACCTTAGGAATGATTTAGAGATGTTTTTAGAGCATTGGGCGAAGGAAATCGTCGAGGTTTTTGGGATGATTTTGGTGCTGGTGCGTAACAACGATTTACTGTAATTGCTAGTTCGCACAGCGAACATTCGCCCCAGCCTCGCACAACGACCTTGCTAGCGAGTGTAGCAGAGTTTCGCGAATTCTGATCTTGTACAGTGATGTCTTGATGTTTTGATGTTGTGATTTCTTCGATGAATTACCATGAGTATGACTATGATTCTTCTGAGATTAATACATGATTGTATGATGATTCCTATGAGTAATGATGATGAGTTATGATGTTGATTTCATGAGTTTTGATGATTCTATGATGACATGATTATTATGATGATTTTGATGAATGATGATGCACCTAATGAGTTTATTACGAGGATTATACGCGTGCATCATGCATTCATATGCATTCTGGACTTCGACCTAGGACCTTGATTCTTGTGGCTTCAGTCCCATTGTGCGGATGTGAGGTATTTTGTTGTGCTTCGGTTCTCGTGTAGAATCGATCCTACTGTTGTATATCTATGGAGGGCTGATGGCCCAGTGTCCATCGAATTTTGTTGATTGGTACCACATGCACGAGTCTTGTTGCATTTGCATTTATGTGACAATTTAGTGTAATTTATAATATTGTAACCTTTGATGTTCCTTGATGATTATGATGATGTTGAATATGAAAGTGATGTTGTTTTATATATTGATTCCTATATTGATTATTATGAATCGTTTTACTCACCCTGCCTGTTTGAATGTTGCCTCCACGTGGGTAACATGCAGATGACCAGATTTAACCGTGGATGTCGTCGAGGACTTTTTGAAGTTTTTGGGTCGTTGGCCATTGTGGTTGACTTAGAGGGTCTTGCTCTGATAGTGTAACATCGGGTTGGGGTCTTTTGATTTGAACCGTGTTTTATTGATTATTGTTATTTTGATTAAGTTACTGCGCAAGGAAAACTTTGAATTTTTGCGTTTTTGAGTTCCACTGCCTTTTGAGTAATATTTTGAGTAATTTTAGGAAAACCCGTTGTTTACGGAGCATTGACTATATTTAAATTATTGAGAAATGTGTGCCCTTTTGAGATGATTTTATAGCGTTCAATATTATACTCTGATAAATATGATTGATTTGCCATTATATTTGTGGGGTAGAAAAGGATGTTACAAATGGCACATCTCAAGGGATTGTTTCCGACTATGTAATAAAGCATAACATAACATCGAATAGATTAGGATTCTAAGGGATAACATCAACCTTATGAATCGTCACTTCTCATGGGCCGCACCCCATCATAAGTCTTTTTACCTGTAAGCTCAATTCGCTTATGTAATCACTAAGGATAGCGTGATTGTATTCAACAATCACAAGGCATCACATTCTTCTTAACCATAAACAACACGACCATACATGTTCCATACAAAGCTCTCCTCAAAACTAAGCAACTACTCGCCAATGATACACACCTATGTATCATTGCACAAGCATTATCCTCTGTGTTATTCATCATGTCCTAATCACTTTACTAGTCGATTCCATTAATTAATATCAAGTGTTTCCTCACCATTCATATAGTATTTTAAGCATGTTATCACACAATCAAAATATTCATTTATACATATATGGCATGACACATTATCATACAAGAAACACATATAATAGCACACCATACTAAATACAACCAAACATAGCGATTTACAACACGTCAAGGCATTACAAGCCACTATCATCCTCTACCAAGCATTCTTGGTTAAATCATGGCATTACATCACTATTTAATATCAATTGGGATTATCTTCCCAATTCACAGAGAGCTCAACCTCATCCAAACCATAATAATATTTCTCATGCTATCAATTCCATGCCTTTCAATTAAGCACACCTCTATGTACAATTTAGACATGCATATCAATCATTATACTTATCACAAACAAACCATGATACAATGAGATATGTACAAGGAACAACTAATCAAGTGAACAAACAAAAGAAACAAAACCTATCAGACTCAGTGTGCGAGCTCTAAGCGAGGTCACTCGCCTACACTTCATTGTGCGAGGTCTAAGCGGAGCAGAAGAAATTAATGGCAGTAGCAAAAAGCCTCAGTACTCGTTGTGCAAGCTATAGGCGAGGTCGCTTTGCTGGAAGCTCGCAGTGCAAGCGTAGAAGAATGAGATGGTTGCCGGAAGCTCGTGTTAGACGATGACAATTATCTAGAAGGGGGTTGAATAAATCACTAATTCTTATACAGAGTCGGCGCCTGTATGGAATACCGATTAAGATGAGAAATCAAATCAAAATTTTGAACACAAATCAATATGATTTTATTCACTCAAAGTTGTTCAATTTCCAATGTTTTGTGAAAAATAAACTCAAGTTGAAAAACAGTTCAAAACGTTTGTATTCAAGCAATTTGTCGAACACATGGTGTACGAAGCACTCCAAGTAAAATTCACTATGTAAATGTAGTGCCAAGCTTTCCAAGTACAACCAAATGGATTGTAATGAGTTTTCTAAATATGTTTCAGCACTACAATAAACCAGAATTTTAGTCAACCAATTTGATTGAACACAAACGTAAATTTCAGAAATGAAAATAGCAAAAAGAGATAACAACACCAATTTGTTGAGGCAGTTCCCCCGTCGTCCTCGCTCGGGGTACGTCCGCCCTCAATTCTAAAAATAGAATTGAGACCTGTATATAGAACCTGTTGCAAATTGTTTTTACAAGAGAAGCAGTAGAAATTAAACACTCAATCCTAATCTTTGATATTGAACCTATGCCTTCTCTTCCCTTAATTCAAGATGAATCAAGTCCTTCGAATGTGATGAGTAAACCTCAAATTACAGTACCACCTTTGAACCATCCAACGATCTTTAAATCTTTGCCCGGCTAATTTCAAACACCCACAATTCAAACTCAAACCTTCCTTCCACAATCCTTCGATTAACGCTACTAAATTGACATAACCTCTCATTCTTCAACTAGCTTCGCTCGGCTGAATCTGTGAAGGAATGATTTGTGCAAAAACACCCAAAATCCAAGATTCTTGGAGGACAAAACCCTAACTGTTTTATTCAAGAAAAATCCACTGATCTCTCAACCCAAACCCGATACAATGATCTTATGTTTGGACGTTATCACCCCAATGATGCAGAATGTACAACAAAAATGATTATATGTATTTGTTGAGAAAATGCAAAAAAGAGGATGAAGATGATTAGAGCAAAATCAATGTCTATTTTCACTTTTCTTGTTGTGTTTTGAAGAATGAGCTAAAACTATATATATATATATATATATATATATATATATATATATATATATATATATATATATATATATATATATATATATATATATATATATATATATATATATATATGTGTGTGTGTGTGTGTGTGTGTGTGTGTGTGTGTGTGTGTGTGTGTGTGTGTGTGTGTGTGTGTGTGTATGTGTGTGTGTGTGCGTGTGTGTGTGTGTGTGTGAAGCTTGGACCAAATAACCAACATAACAGACATTTTGAAAGACAAACATAACAGAAAAATAGTATGAAACGAGCTAATGGTTGACCTGAGCTCTCCCGATTTTAAAATTATGCAGAAAATGTCTCTTTGCATTGACCGGAACAGGTCCATGCATTGACGCAAAATAACCCAGTTTTGACAAATAGAAATACAAATAGTATGAGTCGACAGGATGGTCGACGCGAGCTCTCTTGAGAGCAAATCACAAAAATTCACTATGTATGAGTCGACCTAAGCAGACGTTGAGTTGACTTAAAGGTTCAGAACTTGCAAAAATGTTGATTTTGACATGTCTTGCTATTTCTAAGTACTTCTAATACATATTTAAGTCAACCAACATGATCAAACTCACATAAAACACATATAATGATTTTCTATATGAACGGACACATGTTTTTGATAAATGCTTGACACGAGAGAATAACGAATGCATACGCGACTCGATGATACCGTCCAAAGTACACATTACTAACTAGATATGTTTTGACATCATTAAAACAAGTATTGAGACAACTTGCCCTCACATACTCTCCCTTTTTTATGATGGCAAAACAATAGCAAAAAAACTAAGCACATTATGTAGTATCATCTTCCCCCTAACTTTATGCGTTCATCTAAAAACAATATGAACGTTTGGTCAATCTTGTAGGATGATTTGTTGTTTTTGCTTGGTCTCTTCTCCCCCTTTGACAACATCAAAAAGAAAGAAGAAATAGGTCAATGAAAAACATGGTATATTGAATTAAGCATATTCACATAATTTGCAACATGTAAGCATTGAAAAACATTCACATATAATGGTGTTAATGAAAACGTATAAGAAGATGAATAGAGAACACAACAAATGAACAAAAAAGTAAGTGCCGTTACAAACATTAAAATCCAACATATTTCCATGGCTTAGTGAATCAACCAAACATAATAATAAATGAACATTAAAATGTAATGAACAGGGTATGAAATGACATGCACATCAATACACAAAGAATCCTCAAAGCCTCATCCCCCTAAAATGATGGCCCTTCCTCGGAATTAATAGTCATGAGGTGGTGGAGGTTGTTGCTCATCCAACTGCTCGGTCAGTTCCAACACAGCCTGGTTAAGAACGTTAAAGCTAGTAGTGAGAACACGGTTTTAACCTACAGTAGTCTCAACCATGTTACCAAAATGACCTACCATGACGGCGACGAACATGTTGAAGTTATTGGTCTGAGCCTGATGTTGGTTCTGCAGATTCGTAAACCGCTCATCTTGTTCAGTGGCAAAGTTCCGTTGTTGGAGCTGCAAGTTCCTCATCATCTCGAGGAATTCATCATTATTGTGTTGAGGGCGTGGAAGAAATGGAGGCACATAGTACGACTCTTGGTAATTCCAATTAGTTGTCTGTGGCATGTAATCTGAACCAAGAGTGGTCCAACCTGTATGTTTCCATTCACCCCATCCTTGGTTTACATCTGAGTCCAAAGGGGGTGATTGATCTAACCAACCACTGTAACACTGATCATCAGTATTAACATTAGTATCCATTTGATTACCATCTTCTTCTTATTCTTCTTTATCACTTTCATCAGATTCTTGAAGGCGAGAGTTGGTAGTCTTAACAATAAACATGTAGCGCATGTCACGTGGATCCCATATATAACCCATCATAGTTAACGTATTTTAACAGAACTCTTGGTCAGCTGTCAAAGTCTTGTATGGGATACCGGGAACAACCACTTCAGCATTGTTGAGGACAAATTGAATGAAGGATGCATATGATAATGCAGTCCTTCGGCCAGAATCTTTTAGAGAATAGATTTTGCTCGCAATGTAGTGAGGCCAATTGATTTTGATTTTCTTTTTCAAGATGTATACCAAATGAACCTCTGCTTGGTCAACTCGAGAATAGCCTCTTTTCTTGGGCCTAAGTATGTGAGAGACAATCCATTGCATAATTCTGTCAATTGGTTTTAACTGACCAGTTGTTACTGACTTTGGGAAAAGATCGCTAGCCACGATTTGTTCAATGTATGGTTTCTTTAACATGGAGTTCAAGGCTTCCTTGAACTTGTAACCTTCCACGGTTCTAGTATCTGTGACATTTATCAGTGGAGCAGTAGATAGTGGAGACATGTCAAAGAGATCTTTCCAAACAACGTCATTTACAGAGATTTTATTATTTCCAATTTTGGTACTAAACTCAAACCCTTCAAACTTTCCTTAAGGACCAGTATAGAAAATTCTAACTAAATTCTCATTATATTTGTTGTCTCATTCCAATAACTGATTGAAATTCTGAGCATCCAGAAGTTCAATAACTTCTTGGATATGCATTTGTTCAGCAGATTTGTGATAATAAATAAATTGTTTGACAATTGATCGCTTGCTCAGATTTTTCTCATACAGCTCAGCATATTCAGGGGGTAATAAAGAAAGAGCAGTTACTGGTAGACTAGCCCTTGATTGTGAGGTACCAGCTTGAGAAGATGGAGCTCTGGTTGTTCTCTTGCTTGTGACCCTTCGTGTAGCCATGAGATGCAGCAGTTGGAGAAGATGAATAATGGACTGAGTTTGTGCATTGATGAGAGACTCAATATAATTCTTGTAGTGTTTGATGAAATTAGGTCTTGATAGGGATTTTGGGAAGAGGAGAAATAGAGAATATATATGTGTGTATCCAATGTACCAATGTTAGTGATAATGTTTAAACACATAGAAATAATGAAAACATTTAATGGGTCAAGGAGCTTTGAACGGTGCATCAAAACCAATAATTTTTCAGAAAATTCGAGCGACACGTCGACCTACACATTCAGTGCGTCGATGCATACTGGCAATATTTAGATAATAAAAAAAAGTTCAAAATTTGAGTCGACCGAAGGGTCGACCTGAGCAGACCCGTTTCTAAAAGATAAAAAATTGCATTTTCATGAGTCGACCGGTGTCCTGTTTTGGTCGACTCAAACAGTAAAAATTAGCAAAAAACACCTTTTTGAGTCATTAATGCATCAAATAAGAATAAATATATAACTTGCACATATTTCAAACGTAAAAATGGAGAAAACATATTTAATCATGCAATAAACATCAATTTTAACACACAAATTGGTACACCAACTTACCTAAATTAAGTGATCAAGAAAATTTGCTAGATGATAACGCGAAATCGTATATATATATATTGACGTATAATTCAACTAATATTTGACTGGTTTCAATCCGATTTCGGGTTCTTCCATGTTATTTGTCTGATATTTTGCAGGTATTTGAAGATCATGTCCAAACAAAGCAATATGAAGAAAAGAAGCAATTACAGATGAAATATGGACGAAAACCAGATGAAAACAACATGAAAAATAGCAGATGCGAATTTTGCTGCTGTGACGACCGTCACACACCATGACGACCGTCATGCAGGCAAAAACGCAGAACTTCAGTAAACGTGCAAAAATCAGTTCCAAGTCCCAAAATAATGGACCACTACTTCCTATTTTCTCTGACTCCAAGTCCATCTTCTGAAAATTACAACCGTTAGTATTTCACCTCTATAAAAGGAGAAGGAGGGGAGCTGAGAAGGAGGGCCGCATTCAGATAACGAAGTGCTGCCCAAATATTTTCCAGAGCAAATTTAGTTTAAGTCTTGTTTTTGTTTTCCTTTCCTTTTTCCTGTATTCCATTTCTGCAATATTCATTTGTGCGCTCTATTGGCTTGAAGACACAATACTGCCGACATCGTTGGGATTTGGCCAAAAGCCAATTGGATACTTTACAGGTTTTTATTATTTCGTTAATTGTAACTTTAATTCCCAGCAGTATGTATGTTCTAAATTTCTGCTTTTATTTACGCTTTACCTGTTCCAAATCCATGTCTAGCTAAACCAGAGTAATCGGTATGTAATAATAATTCAGACGGGATTTGATAATAACCGGTTAAAACCTTTCTTTTTCAAAAGTTGTTTATGGCCTGAGTGTTTAAACTTATTTCCTGAATAAACGTTCATCGCGACAGCGAGAACTTATTTAAAAGTAGTTTTGCCACGACAGTTGGAAATTAATTAAGGTACGAACCAACAAGCGACAGCTGCGGCTAGGACCGGATAGTAAACACTAGGCGTTTGTTTTAATAACAGCGAAAGCACTTTAAAATAGATTAGAACTTAGAGATTTCCAAAAAGCGATTTTAACCCCGAACGGGATAGCGACAGCATACGTTCCACCTTAAAGTTGCGACTAGCGTCAACAACCATCGTGAGACGAAGGTCTTTAGATCACTATTTTCTTCTTAAATAAATTCTGAAAATATTTTATATATCGGTAACTTGTCAAATCCCCGAAGAACATAATTATTGCATATCGATTCGTGTAATTATAATTTAAGTAACGTTTTTAGTTCCCTTTAGTAATAGCAATTATTCCCTTAAAAATTATCTACCTATCTAAACATAGTAACTCCCGTGAACACTAGTTTGATTACGAGTCCTTGTGGGATTGATATCTTTTATTACTACACGATAGACTGTGCACTTGCAGTTAAGTTGTATTAGACATAGAAAGTCGCGATCAAGTTTTTGGCGCTGTTGTCCGGGACCCGTTTAGTCAATAGTGTAACCTTCTGTTACGCCGTATAGACTAGGTTAACAATTCTCTCTCCCTTTACTGGTTCTGTCGATTGTATGCCAAGTACTCGCCCACAAGGCGATATCTTAAAACCTTCAGTCGCAGAACTAGAGCGCTTCTTACATTTAAGAAGTCGCATCATTGAGTACCAACAAAAACATAACATTCCCGATCCTCTCACTCACATTCCCAAATCTGAAGAAGAACCAAAGATGGCTGAAGGACCTCAAAACAAACCACTGAAGGCATACGCTACACCCTCTCAGATGGAGCCTAGAAGTAGCATAGCTGCCCCAGCTATAACTCGAACGATTTTGAGCTAAAACCCTCATTGCTGTCAGTTGTACAACAAAATCAATTCTCAGGAAATGCAACTGATGATCCGAACAAACATTTAACGAAGTTTGTACAATACGCAAACACAGTGAAAGCAAATGGAGTAACTCCAGACGCAATAAGACTTCGTCTTTTCCCTTTCTCTCTTAGAGATAGAGCTTGGACATGGTTACAATCCTTACCATCCAACTCCGTTACGACATGGGAACAATTGAAGAACGTTTTCTTAGCGAGATATTTTCCGCCAAGCAAAACTGCTATGCTTATAGCTCAAATCAACGGATTTCGACAGAAAGATACTGAATCTCTCTACGAAGCATGGGAACGATTCAAAGATATGATGAGAACATGTCCTCACCACGGTCTAGAAGACTGGGTGACGATCCATACTTTCTATAATGGGCTTTTATACAACACCAGATTAACGGTAGACGCCGCCGCGGGCGGTGCACTTATGGATAAGCCATACGACGAAGCCTATCAACTAATCAAAAACATGTCTCAGAACCACTGCCAATGGGGAGGTGAACGCATTCCAGCAGAGAAACCCACAACGAAAGGTGGGATGTACGAGATCAACATCCTTGAAAAGTTCAACGCTAAAGTAGATGCTCTAGCACAGAAGATCGACAATCTGACCATTAACCCCACTGCAACCGTCGCTGTCGTAACTCCAAACTGCGAGTTATGCGGAATCGCCACTCATAATGCACCCGAGTGCCCATTGCTGGCCGGAATCCCACCAGACCAAGTAAATTACGCTCAAGGAAACCCTTACGTGAATACCTACAACCCAGGTTGGCGAAACCATCCAAACTTTTCTTACAAAAGCGATAATGCATTGCAGATGCCTGCTGCTCCGCCAGGATATCAGAAACCAGCTGCTACCCAGACTGCCCCTAGGAAATCAAACCTCAAGTTGATGATGGAAAAATTCATAGCTACTCATGCTCAAACAAACAAAGAATTCCTAAATCAAAACATACACACTAGCGAGCAAATTAAACAGCTGACCAGAAAAGTAGACGCTTTAGCCACCCACAACAAAATGCTAGAAACACAGATATCACAAGTGGCTCAACAACAAGCCTCTGCTGCCGCACCCGCTGGCACATTTCCTGGACAACCCGAACAAAATCCAAAATGGCAAGCAAATGCAGTCATATTAAGAAGCGGAAAAGAATTGGACGAACCGATCGATCCGAGAACCGAAAACTCAGCCATGCAACAAAAACCAACTGAACAAGCAGAAAAGGAATCCGAGTTAGAGAAGAAGGAAGACAGCGAGAAGGAGGACACCGCAAGTGAAAAAACTCAAGCACCTCCAGCGCCATATAAACCACTGATTCCTTATCCTCAAAGACTAATAAACTCCAAAACTTCAGGGCAATTTAAGAAATTTGTAGAGCTCCTTAAACAGTTGAATATCACTATTCCTTTTACAGAAGCTATCACTCAAATGCCCTCGTATGCTAAATTTCTCAAAGAAATCCTGTCAAATAAGAGAAAGATCGAGTTTCCTTGTGTTTTGCATTTGTACCTTAATATGCAAGTAACCATTTTCCAAAGCAACCCCATGATCCAAACCTCAAATCAAAAATGTGGCTGAACCATTGTTTTTAGAATGCTTTTTAGAGTCAAAATGACCTATTACATGTCATGGTTTGGATGTGTAACTTGGAAATTTCAATTTCCAACTTTGACTTATTTAACTTATGCCTCCATTTTAGGTCATTTTTACCATTTTGAGCTACAAGCCTTTTCAACATCTCATGACCTCCTTACTAGCCTTAAAACATCATTTTAAGCAAGTTTGATGTTGAAGATTTTTCCATTTGAAGCTTGGAAATAGGAGTTATGGCCTTATGCTTGAAATGACCTACTGAAGACAGTGGAGATAGAGACTATGACCTGAGAGTGAATGCGTCACATGTCACCCAAAGGGTACCATACTAAACATCCAGACTGTGGAAAAGAAACTCTCCCACAATCCTTTCTCAGATAGCTTAAGGCTCGTAACGTACGAAAGAAATCATTCATGATTACTGTATCTTAAGCTGTTTTGAGATGAGAAGAGAACAGGCTCAACTACGGGGAGACTATCAAGTCCTACTGTTGTCATGTCAAGGATTCATCCTATAGTTGAGGTTTGAAACAGGTAACTCCTAGAAGTTATCATGCATAGGTTTCAACCTAAAGTTCTATCATCACTTCCTTATCAAAGGAAATGAGAGTCCTAAGGGATCATGTCAATGATACACAGAAACAGATAAAGCATAAGCTTAAGCAGTAAACAGTAATACAGTAAACGACTGTAAAATGCATGCAATGCAAGTGAGGGAGGAAATGTGTGTGGGGCATCAGCCTCCACAAGCTCATCTCAACCTCAAGCCAGATATGAATAACTGCAATCATACAGAGGAAATAACATGTTATCAAGCAAACTATAAGTGACTGTAATCATACAGAAGAAATAAATCATGCTATCAAGCAAAACAAACCATATGGGCAAGGGAGTTGGGTTCTACCGAATACCCGCAAGCAAAGCCATACAATAACAATACAAGCAGAGGAAACAACTCAACCTCTAGTGCAATCATGCTCCTAGATTAAAGCTAGTCTAGATATGGACTTATTCTAATGCATCAAGCAAGTCAAACAAATCACATCAATACAGAAAAGAAAACAGACAAGAAAGCAGATCAACTCTTCTCTCAACTCCAAGCTTCAGCTCTTCTGACAGCAACTCAGTCTTCAGACCTCAATCACTCTTGACAAATATCAATTTGCTTCCAAGGTTTCAACCCTTCAACATAAGTTTCCTTATTCTCCTTCTTCAAGCTTCAGCTCCTTAATCAGTTCCACCTTCAGACTTTACCCTTAACCACAAGTATCAACTTGATTCCTTCGTTCTTCAAGCTTCAGCTCTTTAGTCAATCTCAATTGAATCCTCTTCATCTACAAGCTTCAGCTTCTCAAAGTAATCTTCAATCATCTAGAAATGTCAACTTCATCCTTCAGTCTTTAAGCCTCAGCTCCTCATTCAATCTTTACTGGATCTACAAGTATCAACTTGCTCTTCTTGCTCTTCTTGCTCTTCAAGCTTCAGCTGAAATGGCAATGCTCAGGGAATCATCCTCTTCCATACTCTTCCATGAAGTCTTCATCTTCACACTCAAGCCCAACATCTCTCAAGATACTCAAACCAGAGGAAATCACTTAACTGGATAAGCTAGGATATTAAACTGCTTATTGACCACCAAAGGTGGCCTATAAGGGTTTAACATCAAAAGAATGGTTCCCTCAAAGGTTCTACTTCCTAGGTACCATCACTTATCCTTCCAAAGGAGGGAGGTGGATACCATGGAAGGACCTTGAATCATAGGGAAGAATGGAGGTGAAAGATACCATCCATGTTTAAGAAAGAAATTAACTAAGTCTAAGCTCTACTTAATTCCTAACCCTAAAACAACAACAAAACACACAAGCCATCAAGCTCTCAAGCTCCTTATTCAACCTTCAAGTCTTCTACTATACTCCTCCATGCTTCACAAAGCAATACCAAGCCCACCAAGCCAAGCAAAAACCCACAAAGCAAGGCAAAACAAAATACAAGCCCACAAGGGCAACACAAACAACAATCAATTACAAAAATCAATTAAAAATGGTATACTATTATATTAAAATCTAATATAATTTCTAAGGGATCCTATATACCTACCCTTAATACCCTATATGTCCCAATATCTAACTTGACCTAGAAACCCAAAATTCTAGTGTTATTGTGGGCCTATGTTAAGGATTGACCTAATTCTATACAACCTAAAGTCATCTAATCAAAACTAATCAAAAATTAATCACAAAATTATGGAATAAATCCAGAGGGGAGCTAAAGTCCTAATCTAACTATCCTAAAAAGAATGGCATAAAAATTCAAAGGGAATTAGCTAAACAAAATTCTACAAATCTATGCATCAACATAAAAGGAATTAAAAGCTATTAAAATAGAAAATACACAAAAAATATTAAAAATGCATGAAATGCAAATATTTTGATTTCATAATTTTCTAGACATTAACATGAAATGGGAGAAAAAATCCCCATGCAAAAATCATCATTTTTCTATTTAATATGATTTTTCAAAGATTAAAGAAAAATGGAGAAAAAGAAATTAAAATATGAAAACATTGGTGCAGATAGCAATGCCAGCAGTTCATGTCATGATTGGGCTTAAAATGGGGGTGTAAACAAAAAATGCGCTAGGCCCAATTTTTAATCATAAAATCAATTCAGAAAATATAAAGAAAAAGAAAAGTCCACGGTGCAAAGAGTAAAGAAAACTAGTTCATTATCCAAATGGGCCATGAGAGTGGGGTGTGCATAGCAATTAATCCACTAAAGCCCAAGACCTCACGTTTAATGAAACGCCTCGTTTTGATTGTCTTCAAACTTCCCTTCAAACATGAAATTAAATCACAGCCGTGGGATCAAGATAGAGTCAACAAGTCCTCGTGCATCTGACGGCCATGGAGTCGTCTTCTTCCTCCAGCCATGGAAATGGAGGGAAAGCTCCATGAACAGAGCTTCAAATACCTAGCTCGGACTCCATCCAAACTCAACCAAAATCCATGGTTCAAAACCCTAACCTGCTCTAAATTCAACCCCGAATCCAACCATAGCCTTAGAATCAATTGAAATGCCCTTAATCTCTAAACCCGATCCAAGATCAAAACTATGCTCAAACTTCAATTCTAACAATTCTTGAAATTGATTACCTCAGAATGATCACCACCTCACACTGGTTAATTCTTGATATTAAACTCATGTTATAGCTCACTATACATCGTGTTCTTGGTCCAACCAAAAATGGTGTCACTAACTCAAACTTCACCAAATGATCCCAAACTTTCCAGAATCCATCTCCTACTTGTCTCTAACCGTTCTAACCTAACAACTCTAACTAATTATGCATAAATTATGGTGTAGGATAAAAGTTACAAACCTGTCAAATCTTGAATATCAGATAGGTCAAAGCTTCACTTCAACCTCTCAAACTCTTCAGAAACACTCCTTGATTGATGTTAAAGCTTCTGTTTGCAAAAGATTTGATCAAGAAAGCTTGAATCTCCAAAACTGATTGTGACTTGCAGCTCCCAAAATCCAAATGCTAACTCTTCAATTCTTCATGATCTTGCCCTCAATTTGGTATGCACACATTCAGTATGATCAATGGAAGGTGTTGGGATTGAAAGAAGCAATGGAAAAGGTGTGGAAAGTGGAAATTGATTTCAACTTGCAATGGAAGAAATTGAAATGGCTATCTCACTCTCCTCTCTAATCTCTCACCAACCTTGCATCTGAGCAAGTTCTAATCCATATATAGGATGGTTCAGACCCATCCATAACTTTCTGGAATCATCCAATGAGAATTTGGGATTCTCATGCCATGAGTTTTTGATTTCATCTCATCTCACATGCCATCTCATGCTATGCCTCTTGTAGCAACTTGTTCTGACTTGAAAATCTCCTTAGATGAGATGTATGATGTGTTAAGATACTTTACTAGCTTGTGTATTGAGTTTCCTTGTGTTTTGCATTTGTACCTTAATATGCAAGTAACCATTTTCCAAGAACTTTTCTTTTCCCTCCACGAGCTTCTCCTCTTATTTTCCTTTTTCTCTCCTCTTCCTCTTTTTTTTTTTCTTTCTCTATTCTTACCAACTTTTCTTCTTTTTCCCATATATGTGTGTGTGTGTGTGTGTGTGTGTGTGTCTGTATCTGTGTGTGTGTGTGTGTGTGTATTTGGTGAAAAGAAATAGAAGGGAAAAAGAAGAAAGTTACATATATAATATATAATATACAATAATATCATGTAATGACATAAATATCTCCATATGATATTTTGTCATCCAACACCAATTGACCAAATATTATAATTACCAAAATATCCTCTCTTATGCTTATTAGTATTGATCTATCTCTTTTATCAATAATCGATCTCTTCGGAGCCTATTAGTTACTCTATTGGTCTCAACTGATGAAACTTAGAGCACTTGAGAGCTCCAATAAATCCAACTGACACCCAATTGAGCATTTAAGAGAAATATGGAGTATCACAACCATGACGAATTCAACAAAAGCAAATCTTCTTCCATTACTACCTATGTCCAGCAAAATCATAATTTGAAAGGGGGCAAAAAATCAGGATAACCCTAAAACCTAAACCTCACATAGAGCTACGCATAAAACCCTAAAACGTAAAACTAAAAAAGATAAAACCTAAAACTTATAAACCCTAAATTATTGAAAACGAAAAATCCTACTACAACTGAAACAAATATCAGTTGAAAACGAAAAAGCCTAGTAATAGATAAACACGATAACCCTAAACCTAAATTAGAAAGAAGGTACAAATTATTATCCATTTTTAAAATAAAATCTTCAAATGCGCCTTCGCCCTCGTGTTCCCTAGAAAATGATTTTTGCACCTTCAATTTCGCATAAGCATTTATTCTCTCTAAAGCTTTTATCTTCGTCTCCATGACCTATTCCTCTGTTAGGGTTTTCAAATACAAAAAAATGAAGTGACAAACGATTTAATTA
The DNA here is from genome assembly GCA_963859935.3 of Lathyrus sativus. Lineage (NCBI taxonomy): Eukaryota > Viridiplantae > Streptophyta > Magnoliopsida > Fabales > Fabaceae > Lathyrus > Lathyrus sativus. The sequence goes on along the minus strand of OZ012741.1, from coordinate 657,759,638 downwards.
ACTTAAAGCCTTTTAATCAATCAGCTGCATATTAATTTAATCTCCACATTAGAGTCAAGTGTACATGAAGTGGCTAGTACATTTGAATTTGACTAACATATCTAACAGAATCACACACTTTCATCATACCCTTTTCCTAATTCAATGTCATTTGATCATGAACATTTATAAGCATTGTCATGGTTTTCTAAAGGTGTCTTGTATGATATAAATTGCAGAATTTTTCTTTGTTAAAACTCACTTATTTCAAATATATTCAACACAATTCATTTGTATCAAACAACATATATTTCAAGAACTTTCAGCATTATTTTCAAATCATTGAAAGATAAGTTCTCGAGCACTTAGAGTGAATATTTTGAATTGTTATATTTGAAAGGAAAGAAACTTTTTTGGAATTTTGTTGTGTATCATAATTCTACTATACTAGTATTACTGATTCAAAGTTATATGTAACTTAGTGATATTGCTTGTTTGCCAAGTTTGTGGAAACAAGTGTGTTCAAGAGGAAGTAAGGTTCTTTCTCTTAGATGTGAAATGAAAAGGTGTAATGCCTTGTTGATTGTTGTTAGAAGATTGTATAGAGAAGTCAGATGTAAAATTGTATAAAGATCTAACATAGTGGAAATATCTCACAGGATGTGATGGGACTAGATATACCCTTATTTAGAAAGGGGAACTAGTATAGTTCTCCGTGTATTTTATTTTATTGCACTTTAATTTTGTGTTTCATATTCATTCATCTGTTCATTAATTCTGGGAAAAAAGTACAAGAAACCAAAAAATTCATAAAATCTCTTAAAATATCATTAAACTTAATTCACCTCATTCTCTTAGGTTGAACTCAATACTTACATTTTTTTGAAGTTGCAAGTAATTTCAAAGATTATGGAATCACTGACGATCCTTTTCAGACTCAAATTTCTCCCTTAGACTCAAACCATACTATTATATTAAACTTGCTAAGCCCCACCACCAAGTACCTTGCTTCAACCAATTTCACAACTTAGAACTAACACAAATTTAACTCTAATTAATGATATCAATAAATTTTCTATATATTCCAAAATAGACACATGCATATCTATCCAAAATTTAAAATCTTATTTATAAAAAAATACTTATTCCAAAATAGGTATCTGGAAGTATATTTTTGTGATTGAGCGTTTGCCAACCAAGTAAACTATTTTGGCACTAGCCTTGCCCCATAAGCTTTACGATAACTAAATACTTAAATGCACTTTTATCTTTTTTCTCATACAAAATTCATTAAAATGATCTAAAACAACCTTTAGGCATCCACCATGCTTTGACCTCAAATCCCATAGCTTGTTCTTTTTATGAAAGTCTTCGGTAATTGATGATGAATGAATCACAATATTGAAACCTTATAAAATATATAAGCCACATATTTTAGATCTTTTAGATATGATCACTCCACCATACTTGTGATCCAAATACTTGGATATACACAGGTTCAAGTTTTGTCTACATCTATGTAGTATTGTCCATAACGGATTCCCATAGAAACTTACTCCTAAGGCACAAAATAATGACATTTTTGGCCTTATCCACCATCTTGGTCTTCTTTTCTCGTGTTAGGCATACAAACACCGATGTCTCGCCTTTCAATGCCTCAATACATTTTTATTGCGTTACACTTGATTGTTTATTCTCTTTCCAAAACTCAAAATAGTTGTTTTTGAAAAATATCTCAATATCCAATTTATTACCTCATAGCACCCAGTTGTTAGCAAAACTCCTTTTCTCTATGATGGATGCCACTTGTTGTGAAAACTCTAACAATTCTAGTGAATTTATTTATAGGTTCAAACACGCCAAATTCTTATTGAAATTAAGCTTAATATTATTTTTGTCAAGAGTAACAATATGTGAAACAAAGAACAATGAAAACCAAAATAAATGGTCTCAAGCAACACATTAACATGTTAAAAGTTGAGCCAAATCCAGAAATAACCAAGTAAAACATAAAAGACAAGAACACAAAAAACTTGTTTACCTCATTTGATCGAATCGATCTACTATAGATGAAAGAACAACACTCTAATTCACTATACTTCCAAGAATTTTTACAAGAGATTACAAAAGAGTTACCAAGTCTCTAATTCACCCAAGTTTCTAAAAACAATCCTTTTTTTTACCCAAGTGTTTCTCATTCTCTCCAACTCTTTATATATGAATAACAAAAGTTCAAGATGTTTAAAAGTGTTTCCTTATCCCCTAAAATATCTCCATAGGTTTTTCAAAAATCCATAATACAATCATATGAATTTCTATGTTTGTCTCTCTAAGTCCCCATTAGATTGCCACCTCTTCTCATTGTTGCTGAGACTACTTTAAGAAGGTTATGAATATAAGAATGTTAGAAATACATATTTATAACAACTGTAATTTAATATACCCGACAAAAAAACACAGCCAAATAACGAACAAATCCATTGAATGAAACGACCAAGTATGATACGCACGAACAAACATAACTGAACTTGATGCTCGACAAACCCGAAATGTCTATCGGACTTGACTAATTGTCATCGAAGCCCAACCACCAGAAGTCAAACTGCCATAGTCGAATGGTCAGATGTATGTAGAATAACTAGACCTCTGGCAGACCACCGCCGTTGGACCTCTTGCTCTACAATCACCGGTCTCTGTAGCTGGGCGTCACTCTTTAGACTACCCCCGTAACTCTGGCGTCTTTCAATAATATTCTTACTGCTTTTTGACTTCTCGTTTTTATGATTTCTGAAAATTTAAAAACATATTATTTTCATAATTACTTAAAATTTTAAAGAACATACTTTTGCAATAATATAATATTCACTCTAAATATTGATTTTTTAAAAAATATTAATCCTTTACGTTGTTGTTGTTATTATTATGGTAAAGTGCATTTACAATGTAAAACAATATTACAATCAATTAAAACACTTAGATTTGTCATGTCACGCCACATTCTTTATTGATGGACCGTGTACAAGTATTTATTATTTTTTAAGATATCTTTTTAAATTGTAATTTTATATATTTCTTTACTGAAAAGTCACTAAATTTATGGAAATAGTCCTAAATGAAATTTTGCTAATTATGATTCCACCCCGATACATCCCTGAAATCCCAGAAACATCATTTTTGATTTTTTGATGCTACTGCTGGCTTGTAGATTGTAGCAGGGGCTGCGACACAACGCAACCACGCCAATCGGCAAACAAACCCCTTCCCTTAATTACGATTCCCGATCTATTTACTACTTTCTCTTTCACTCCCTTTTTTCTAGTTCAGTCTTTTCAACAAACACCTCCTTCGCTATCTCTCCGAGGCTACCATGTTCCGGAGGTACACCTATCTAAACCAAAACCTACTCACGCTTTTTATATTTTACATTTCCCTTTTTATGCGCTCGTGTCTAATTCTGACTCTCTGATGTCGATGAATCGAATCTTTTCCTACATTTAATTCCGTTGATTCCGTAGCTACTCTTTTGGTTTTCGTTATATATGATTTCAATTCCATTGCATTCTTGAGTTTGATGATACCTTTTCATGTTTATTGCAGGTGCATTTTGGAAATTTCATCTCGACAAACGTTTAGAAGAAACCCCAGACATTTTATTAATCAGGTGCTTCATTTCTACTTTTTTTTACGCAATTGATGAAAATTATTCAACTAGTGTATAGTTGGAACCCAATATTTTATAATCTGGGCATTAGAATTGGAATTGGAACTAGCATTGTTGTTCATCCACATGTTGTAAACAATTTTTGCTTATTTATTTTTAACTATTTAGTACTGTTTTATCACTAACACGATTATATAACAACATTTGGATATAAGAAATATTAGTTTACTTTTTTAGGAATGTTGTTTCCTCATTTACTCTTCACTACAAAAGTATATATCATCCTCACTTTCAATGGTTCTGCAACCCATGTTTATAATGACACCTATAGTCCAAAGTTAAAACTCTTACATGCCTCTTTTGAAGTTCTTCTGATGTTCTTAATATATGTCGTTACAAGCCCATGCTGGCGATGGCTAGGGTGGACCATCCCAACAAGTGCTCGACAATGATCATGCCTCAATCAACAATTCTTTATTATTTAGAGGGTAGAAGAAACCTTTTGTGTTCCCCTTTTTATCTATACTACTGGTCTGCCCATTCCTCTTCAACTGCTCCCTAAGACGAGACCCTGGAGAAGTTGGACTTTGAAAAAAAAGACGAGGGTTAGACAAGGAACAACAAAACACCCTTAACGTTGAAATGAAAGAGCTATATGTGTTGTTATAAGTGTACCCATGAGAGCCAGTGACGGAATTTGAAATCGCCTCTATTGCTAGAAATGTGAAGAAGATGTTTCCACGATACCTCCATTGAAAACCGGTGTCCATTAGTTTGTGCGCATTTTTCCTTTGCTTGTCCTTATTCTATTTATTTTCTCAGAGCACCGGTGATATGACTCTGGATTTCTTTGGGAAGGGGACGACTGGTTTTAAAATTTGTCGTGGAGTCCTCTCCGTGAGTTACATTACATATCTTGCCCCCTTTCTCCACTGTCAGAATGACTTGGCATATGATCTTAGATTCTCTTCATGGTTGAAAAAAAAGTTAGGCTTAGGTTTAGACATTAGAGTCATAGGTCAAGCTCGTCTGATGCCCAGCTATGTTGCAGATTTATGACTGGGTTAGGGAAAACCTTTAAAATTAAAAATAAATAAAGACTTCCATAATAATAAAAGAATCGTAGATCAGGAAAAATTCATAGTGAACCATCTATTGAGAGAGTCCACCCTAGCCATTGCTGACATCAATACTTGCTACTTTGTAAGCTCCTCAGAGTAAAACATTTATCACCATTTCTAAAATCCTAAGCAAATTTGTCTTAGCTGTTAGAACTAGCAATGTACAGGTCAAGCACATAAATTTTTTTATATCCATGTAGTAGATGGTCATGTCCATGTTGAATCGAAGTCTTGTCCTTGCCCAGTCTGAGTTGAAAAATAATTTTTGAATTGGACGTGTACAAACAAGTGTGTATATGTGATATGTGTCTAATGCACGGACAAGGTAGTAAAATAGTGACCATGCTGTACATAGGTAGATGTAAAAAAGGTTTAGTTTGCAAAGGAATGGATTTTGGGTACTATGTCCCTTTATATTCATTCTCTGTGCTATACAGAAAATTACACACTTTGTGTGACGATCTATCACACAACCAGGAAGGCATCATATTGACAAACAAACAAACACAGAGCTGATAAGCCATTCCTTCTTTGATAGTTGAATGCATGAACGTCATTTAAATAAGTTCTGTGACCTTGCCTCTGAAATTCTGAATCATACTTTTCCTCTTATCACCCAAGCAGCTTGAAGCAGGGAATGACTATAATGCCCAATGACTTTGTCACTACATGAGTAGATTCGGGAGTAAGAGCATAATCGCTGATAAGAATATTTCCATATATATTCTATTTTCTGGATAGTTTTGAATCGTGCTCTGCTATATCTTCCATATATTCTATTTTCTGGATAATTTTGAATCATGCTCTGCTATATCATCAATATTTTTTCACCACTTTTTGTTTTCCGTATTCTCGTCTTCTAAATCTTGCACACACTTGGTTTTTGGTCCTTACTCATGTAATATCCGTGGATGCCGCAATCTACATGGCTGGTTTGATTTCACAAAACTTTTTTTGCTCAAATCTAGATAGTTATGTTACAAAGTAGGACAAGTACGATATCTGGAGCAAGTAGGACTTTAGTAGTTAGAAAAGAAAAAAAAAAGCTTAGCACAAGCGGTGCAAAATCCGTGATAATCTTGGAATATTTGGTGCAAAATCCGTGATAATCTTGGAATATTTGGTGCAAAATCCGTGATAATCTTGGAATATTTGATTTGAAGCAGGAAGTGTATTTTGTATCATTATGACTGGACTGTTATCCTTCCCTGCTTGCCTACATGTATGCCAATTAATACTATGTTGGATGAAGTATCAAAATATTTTATCCACTGAAATCAAGCATCTGCATTTTTTATATCCGAATGTTATACATTGCTTTCCAATTTCTAAATTCTAATTTAACATTATAGTAGTAATTCTGTTATTTATCTGCTTATTTTGCATGTGCATAGCACAAATGATCAGCGACTTCAAATACCGATATACTGCAACACTGGTCATTGAGTAGAGCTGCCATCTCCCATTTTTTATTTTACTAATTTGATTACAATAATGTAAAGGTGGTTGAAGTGAAGGTCTTTTATATGATAAAGAAGTACCACTCAAACTATGTGACCGACGATGTTGTATCGGGCTGAGTGTTGTATCGGGCTGAGTGTTGAGGTAAAAAACCCAACTTGAGAATAAAATAAACGTAACAAAGATGTGAATGTTGCGTTGAATGTGTGGTAGTATGACTAAACAAGATAGGATTAGGAATAATAACTATTAAGAGTCCCACATTGAATAATATATGGTTTGAACATGTGTTTATAAGTGGGGGCAATCCTCACCCTACCAGTCGGTTTTGTAGGGTTGAGTTAGGCCCAACCACATTTCTAAACATGGTATCAAGAGTCTCATTTAAGATCCGGTGGGCCACCTACTATGTTTTCACTATCGGGTCCCCCACCATTTATTTCCATGCTTCAGTTGTCTAGTCCTAAGCGTGAGGGGGTGTGTTAAGAGTCCCACATCGGATAATATATGGTTTGAACATGTGTTTATAAGTGGGGGCAATCCTCACCCTACCAACCGGTTTTGTAGGGTTGAGTTAAGCCCAACCACATTTTTTAACAATAACATTAAAAGGAGAAGTGGGATAATGATAGGAATGGATCGGATCCCACAAATGATGATGGGAATGTGTTAGTTAATAGAGATATTATTGGACCTAAACAATGGAGGGTATATGGGAGAAAGAATAGAAAACTCCACAAATAAATAGGAGTTAGTTTAGGTATTATTCTCCATATAAATAGGAGTTAGTTTAGGGATTATTCTCCATATAAAGAGGAGTGTATGGGGCAGTAGTTAGACATTGATTGATTTTCTGTTTTCGATATTAGGGTTTGGGCAGTGAGAGAATAGTTTCTCTGACTGAGGAGCAGTAGCTCTGGAATTTATTTTACTTTCACATTCATTAATAAAATACTTTTCTTTATCATATTATATCATACCTCTGTTCTATCAATTGGTCCGACCTACCATTGTTCATGCCCAAAACTCCTAAGATGGCTGACCGTGTTTCTGCAGTGGAAGAAAGGTTGGAAGGTGTTGAGGCTAGCATTGCTGCATGAGAGTTCATTGGTGCTGAGATTCAACGTGCAATGGCTCATCGTGCAGTGCCGCAGCCAAGCAGTGCGACAGTTTCCTCACCGCTGGATGAGTTTCGTTTATCGGCAAAAAAGGTGGAGTTGACGGCATTTACCGGTGACGATCCGGTTTCATGGATCACTCGGGCAGAGACATACTTTGAGGTACAACGAATTTCGCAGGATGTTCGTATTCAGTTGACCAAATTGAGTATGGAAGGCCCTACTATCCATTGGTTTAACCTATGGCATGATTCAACAGAGGAAGTGTCATGGGAGAACCTCCGTGAGGTGATGATGGTTCAATTTGGAGGTGGGCGTTTGGAGAATCCGTTTGAGGAATTAAAGGAACTAAAACAATCGGGATCAGTAGAGGAATATATTGTTGAATTCGAACTGTATTCTTCACAGTGTGGTCGTTTGCCAGAACAACAGTTTCTAGGTTATTTCATTGGTGGTTTACGTCATGATATTCGTTCTCGTGTGCGTACCTTCAAGCCTCGCAACCGTTCCTTAGCAATGCAATTGGCTCGTGATGTTGAAAGTGAATTTGCAGTGGCTTCTGGACAGGGTTCTGGAGCACGTTACAAACCGGGTCATTGTTCTTGGACAAAATCTCAAAAGCCTAATTGGGCTTTTCGAGAAGGGGAAGGGAATGGATCTGCAACTCAGACCCAACCTAATAATTCTTTGGGCCAAACGCGGACTGGTTCGGATTCTGGATCTCAAACCGTCTCAACACGTCCTACCAATTCTATAGCATCTTCTCGCCCAAATTTAGGTGACAATTCACGCCGTCAATCTCGTGGTGTTCGCCATCTACCAAGTGCAGAGGTTAATGAGCGTCGTGCGAAAGGACTCTGTTTTCGTTGCAACGAACGATGGGATCCTCTCCATCAATGTGCAACAAGACAGTTACGAGTGATTATCTTGGGGGATGACGAAATTGTTAACGATGCAGGAGAGATTGTGGTGTTGGAGGCTGCGACGGAAGAAGAGCTCACACAAGAGGAATTAGAATGTAAAACCATGGGGCTGTTTGGTGTATCCACTAATCCAAATCAGGTCCGGAGGATGAAATTGGAGGGATGTTTACAAGGTGCATTAATTCTGGTACTTATTGACAGTGGAGCCACACATAATTTCATATCACCTAAGGTGGTTGAAGCCCTGAGATTGTCTATGGTGCCTTCTAATCCTTTGGGTGTTAAGTTAGGAGATGGTCATCGTGTCCTAACTAGGGGTAGATGCAATGGAATTCAGATGAAAGTGGGATCAGTGCAGATTTGCTTGGATGCTTATGTGTTGGAGTTAGGAGGTGTGGATTTGATTTTAGGAGTTGTGTGGCTAGAAACGTTGGGGAAGGTGACCATGGATTGGAAAGAAATGTCTATGGAGTTCAACCATAAAGGCAGTATGGTGAAACTACTTGGTCAGGCTGTAGATGATAAGATGGCTACTTTCCAAAGCATTATCACTCCTTCTCGAATGATAGCAGGCTGTGAATGGCCTACCTTGATGGAGGTGTTAGGGTCACCGGTGTCGTGTGTCTCTGATCAACAGACTAAGGAGTTGGAAGGATTGCTGGAGCATTTTGTTATTGTGTTTAAAGAAATCCAAGGTCTTCCTCCGTCAAGAAACACTAGTCATTCAATTGAACTTTTACAAGGTGCGGGTCCGGTAAGTGTGCGACCTTACAGATATCCTCATTTACACAAGGATGAAATTGAAAAACAGATTCAGCTCCTATTGCAACAAGGGGTGGTTAGAAACAGCACCAGCGCTTTCTCTAGTCCCGTCATTGTGGTCAAGAAGAAGGATCAATCTTGGCGTATGTGTGTAGATTACCGTGCACTCAACAAGGTAACAATTCAGGACAAGTATCCTATTCCGGCTGTAGATGAATTGTTAGATGAGTTACATGGCTGTAGTTATTTCTCTAAGCTTGATCTTAAATCGGGTTATCATCAAATTCGTATGAAGGAAGAGGATATTCATAAAACTGCTTTTCGGACTCATGAGGGTCACTATGAGTTTTTGGTAATGCCGTTTGGCCTCACCAATGCTCCTGCAACTTTTCAATCGGTGATGAATGCAATTTTCAAGCTCTTTCTAAGGAAGTTTGTCCTGGTTTTTTTTGATGATATCCTAGTATACAGTAGTAGTTGGGCTGAACATTTACAGCACTTGGAGGTGGTTCTTAATATTCTGCAGCAGCATCAGTTTGTGGCAAATCGGAAGAAATGCACTTTCGGTCAGCACCAAGTGGAATATTTGGGCCATGTCATTTCCAAAGCAGGGGTTGCTGTTGATCCTGCCAAGGTCAGCAGTGTGTTACAATGGGAAGGGATGGATGTTGGAGATGCTACCTGGGAAGAGGAACAGTTGCTGAAGAGTCAATTCTCTGATCTGCGCCTTGAGGACAAGGCTAATGTTGTAGGTGGGGGTGATGATAGGAATGGATCGGATCCCACAAATGATGATGGGAATGTGTTAGTTAATAGAGATATTATTGGACCTAAACAATGGAGGGTATATGGGAGAAAGAATAGAAAACTCCACAAATAAATAGGAGTTAGTTTAGGGATTATTCTCCATATAAAGAGGAGTGTATGGGGCAGTAGTTAGGCATTGATTGATTTTCTGTTTTCGATATTAGGGTTTGGGCAGTGAGAGAATAGTTTCTTTGACTGAGGAGCAGTAGCTCTGGAATTTATTTTACTTTCACATTCATTAATAAAATACTTTTCTTTATCATATTATATCATACCTCTGTTCTATCAGATAACACCTATTATTCAAGTGATGATGGAAACTCCTTAAGTGGTTTGAACATGTAGAGAGAAGACTGGTAGATTCTATAGTAAGGAAAGTAGATCAGATGGAGGGTAGTCAAATTACTAGAGCCAAAAGAAGACCTAGAAAAACTATAAAAGAAACTATTAAGAAATATCTAGAAAAACTTTAAGGGAGACTTTTAAGAAATACCTAGATATTAATGGGTTGGATAGAGATATGATATATGAGAGCATTATGGCATTGTCTGAACCATGTAGCTAGCTGACCGTGCGTAGTGGTATAAGGTTTGGTTGTTATTGATTACAAGAATGTAAGCCAGGAAAGGTGTTAATGTTGACACACTTAATCTTGTTATACATATACATTCTGTAATTTACTACTTGTGTTCGCGATACAAACTACTTAGGTTGTTGATCTGGTAGTACTCATTTCCAAATTTTAGTCTGCTTTACATATTACCTTTTCTAATTTTATTACCGTTCGCTTCTGCATTATATTTTTCAGAAGATACCTTCTCATTTATCTTCGCGAAAGGAATTCTCAAATGCATCGAGACCAGCTGGTGCCCCAGCTCCTGGTTCTACAGGAAAGCCGCCTGAGTCTCATGGTTCTCGATCAAAGTTTTTAATTGGAAGTGCTGCTGTAAGTGCTGCTCTTCTGGCAGCTTATCAATTTGGTTTCTTAGATAAATATCTTGAGAAGGAGAAGCTTAGTGACCCTCAGGAAGCTCAGATAGATGATGCCATTGGAGATTTGAAGAGTGGACAACATTCAATAGAAGAGTTAGTTTCAACCAGTAATGAAAAGTCTAACAATGAAAATCCTGCTGTAGAGCATGCAGAGCAGAAGGTTGATACCAGTCTTACGCAGCCAGAAATCGTAATAGAAGATTCAAGTGATAAACCGATTCCCGTGCAAGACATTTCTGATATTGCTGAAGATCGTAATGCTGGTGCCAAAGAAAACCAGTTTCTTGAATATTCTCAAAGTAGTCTAACATCGGATGATCCTAGTAAAGAGTCTGTGGTGCAATCTGATGTGATTGTTGGCATAAAAAGCACAGAAATAGATGTTTCCCTAAAACCGGAAGAGGAAATCCAACATACATCGACGTCTACTGAGAACAATGCATTTCTAAACGAGAATGGGATAGAGAATATTCAACCGAAGCAAAATGAAGAAATAGAGGAAAGAAGTGAGGTACGCGAGTTAGTCATGGTATACAGGTTAATTATTAATATCATCTATGATCTTTTTTGGTAATCATGGTGGTTTAAATTTTATAATAGAATGTTAGCTTATCAAAATAATCAAATGATTTGGTTATTTATTCCCTTGACCAATGAATTTTTATTTACATTTTTTCTTTCTAAATTGAATTTTGGCATTTATTTATTATTAATATATTTCCTTTGTTACTCCATGGCAGAATGTATTAGCTAAAGACATAGAACAACCACCTACCCTCCTTGAGGAATATCACTTAAGGAATAAGTCAGAAGGAAGCCTTCCTATTTATTTACATGGTCACGGCCTTACTGAGAACGGTCATTTTTCTGAAGAAAAAGAGGTTTATTTATGATGCTGCTTTTATTTTCTGTTAATTTTTTAGTGGTACAATTGTACATTCTTTTGTGATTATGATCGTGTGAGAAAGCTAACTTATTGAAACACTAGGCACTTAGTGGTGTAATAGAGGACTTGAAAGATGGTTATGCCACATCTAAGGATGGAAAACTGGTTATTGAATTCGTACAAGCCATCCATGCTGCAGAGAAAAGGCAAGCTGCAATAGATGCACGTGCTTTTAATGAAGAGAAGAAAACATTGAAGGTTAACTTACTCTCTAATCTATGCGATTCAGCTTAGCATTTGTTGCTTTTTTTGTTTATTTACGAGTTTATAATATTAATTTTTACTTGCAACTTTGTGCTAGGAAAAATATGAAAAGAAGTTAAAAGATGCAGCTGCCAGAGAACTTATGCTTGCTGAAGAATCTGCAATGTTGGACAGGGTAAAGATGTTCTTAGTTTTCTTCCCTTTTTGTCTTAAATACCTGAGTCAGAAACTACAAGAATAATAATTTCTGTATGTGGGGGCAGGACTATAGTTTTGTTGTTCAAAGTATATATAGATTGAACTTGTTAGTTATATGGTCTCGAATCTTGATTGAGCATAACAGTTCATATTTAAAGTCAAGGTACGATTATATTGATTTGAGACTTAATAATGATCACACAAAAATAATCAGAATCAAATTTGAACTATCAACCTGTTTAGTTGTTTCGTAATTGCAAGGTTTGTCCACTGATCTGCCAAAGGATATTTTTTTTTATATGTCCTGTTTGCCTCTACAAAGCTACCAAGTCTTGATCCCTTTTTTTTATCTCAATATTTTTCAGGAGCTAAAGAGAGAGAGGGCAAAAGCATCTCTTGCTATTAAGTCGCTTCAAGAAAAGATGGAAGATAAACTAAAGATAGAACTTGAACAAAAGGTGCACATTATTTTTTATTGGTAATACAAGTACTGCCCCTTCCCCCTTTCCCTTTATATATCTGCAATTACTAGTCTCTGTATATATGATACAATTTTTGTTAAAATCAGTTGCATCATTCATAATTACAGAATATCGAAGCAGAGTTAAAGTTGAAGGCAGTTCAGGAGTTAGCACAGGCAGAGTTAAATGCAGCCATAGCAAATGAGAAGGCATCCCAACTTGAAAAAATGTCTGAAGCAAATATTAATGTGAGGTTTCTGCTAGAATCAAGGATGGGTATAATACACCCATATTTAAATTAGTCATAGCTAGCTTTAATTACCTTATGAAAAGGAATATGATTTCAATAGGTAGCATATAGAAAATACAATAGCCATAATAATTTTGTTTGAGTATAAAAAAATTTCGGAGCAACTTCTACTAAGGGTGGCTTCGTTATAAAGGCTCAAAGTATGGGATTAACTATATAAAGCATGCAAACAAATTCATACGACTTTAACTTTCTTATGCAATTTTAAGCACCCTACATCTAATAAAACCTGCCTAATGTAAATTGTGTTCATGGCCATTTCATTATGTAGTGTTATGTAAAGGGCCTCGCGTAGGGCGATGCCTTTAGACCGCCCCATAAGAGGCGACGCAGGAATGTCGCCTAAAGGGAGGTATCGCCTCGCCCCATGACTTTCCTATTGCCCGGCAGTGGGAAACATGGGATAAGAGGTTTATGGGGTAGAGAGAAGTCAGGTCAATAACTGATCCATGACTTCCTAGAAAATAGGGATTCGACGGTCCACCATTGACTGAGTGTGTGGTGACCCTTCCCAAGAGAATCCGAGGCCTTAAAGGCCTCTATAAATACATTTCCCATGCTGGAGAGGAGAGATCATTCTTCACACCACAAAAGAGCATAATACTTACTCAAGTCACAACACCACGACTGACCATAACCATACACTTGCTCCCAAGTATCACCGGTCATCCACAGAGCCTCTCACCTCACGTGAGCAGGACTCCTAAACTACCTCAAAACACCACCGTACAGGGGTTCTCGCCGTCGTGAGCTAGCCCTAATCACCATATCGTGTTAAAAACCTACTAAGGCCTCCCTGCCCTTGCAGAGGGAACACACACCTATACTTTTTGAGCAATACACATTACTTGAAGCAAGTTTCTGAACAGAGGATAGTTTGTTCACCAATGTAGATTTTTTGGTATATTTTATAATAAACTTCCTGTCATTCTTAGCAAACAAGTGCTTCACTTGCATGTTCATTCCTTTACACACTGGTTGATTCCAAAGAATTTCCTTCAATGATTTTCGTGCCGTGAATCAAAATAAAGCAAACCTGTCACCCTTTGAATCTTCTCTGGTTTGTGATAGAGTTTTTTTGTACATCCCAAAGATCAAAAGAAATGTTAAAAATATAAAAAGTAAAACACATGAATTTCAAATCTGCATTTATTTTTGTATGTGGAATTACTTCTTTTCTTAATTATGTTTAGTTAGACAACTATAGCATAAGTGACTTGAAATTATTGGAAAATCGTTTGGTTATACAAACATAAGCTTCTAAGTAGTTGATCAAGGAATACTTATGTTAAAAAAGTCAAAACACTGGTAGACTTTTGATAGTTGCAAAGTTCACGTCATACTTTAGCTAGTGAGACTTGATTTAGAGTTCTTGTTGATTTACATGTTGACTGTCTCAATTATCAATATCTTTCATGTGGCGTATATCAAAGTTGAAAGTTGACTTGATTCAAAATCTCTCCCTCCATTTCTCTAGATAAATGCCCTGTGCATGGCATTTTATGCTCGATCCGAAGAAGCTCGTCAAAGTAATGCTGCACAAAATTTTGCTTTGGTAATTTCCCCCCCTCCGTTTCTTGTTATTTTTATCTATATTTCATACATGGAGCAGATTTTGATGAAATATTATTTTGTAATATTTATTTAGTTCCAATCCGGCTAATAATTATCAGTTTCTTGTTATTGGTGCATGAATCCTACAGAGAGCACTTGCACTCGAAGATGCATTGTCAAATGGATTGCCAATTCAGACGGAAATAGAATCTGTGCAGTCTTACCTTGAAGGCATAGATAAAGATTCAGTTCTGGATTTGGTGCTAGCGTCTCTTCCTGAAGAGACAAGAAACAAAGGCACTGACACACAACTTCAATTAAAGCAGAAGGCAAGATGTGTTCTTGTCTATGGTTAACTTTCTGGGTTACTTGTTCTGTCAATTGATTATAAAATTGCTACATTTGTCTGTCAATTGATAGTTTTATCCTGGCAGAACTTTCTTTTGATAATATGCTAATTATTGTATTTTCTGGACCCTTACAGACTGAATATGAATCTCTTTAATTTGTTTTCTTTACTTTTATTAGTGGCCAATCCCTTGGTTATTTTTGACATTCAGTAATGATCATATCTTTTCAAGTGCCTTGTAAATTTGTATAAAACAATTGAATTGACCAGTGAAGAAATTTCTGGAATTATTGAATATTTTTTGTGATTTCCTGAAATGCAGTTGACTGTTACTACGTCAATTCTCGAGTAGATCATATAATTTTAAATTTAAATCTTGAACGTTTCTAATTTATACATATTATGTTGCAGTTTGATTTCTTAAAAGGCAATATACGACACTTCGTGTTTTTCCCACCAGGAGGGGGAGGTATTTTGGCACATTCTTTGGCACGTGTAGCATCCTTGTTGAAGGTACGTAGATAAGTGGTGACCAACATGGCATTTACATATAAATGCGTTTAATGGAAAAATAGAATTTGATGGAAGCAGTGAAATTTGAAACATAATTTGTGCTTTGATACATTCGTACCGTTATTTCTTTCCGGTTCCCTAATTCTCTCATTTTCACCTCTATTAAATTTATCCTGAAGTACAAATTGTTGGTCCATAATCAGGTTCGGGAAGCTGACCAATCAGGTGATGGGATTGAATCTGTGATTAACAAAGTTGAGAGTTACTTAGCTGAAGGAAAACTGGCCGAAGCAGCAGATTTTCTAGAAGAAAGTGTCAGGGACACCCAAGCTGAAGAAATTGTTGCAGGTTGGGTGAAGCAAGCAAGAAACAGAGCTATTTCTGAGCAGGCTGTAGTTTTTCTTCAATCCTATGCCAATTCCATTAGCCTTACATGATCATCAAATTTTGAATATTTACAACACTGTTGATTTAATACTTAAAGTTGCAGAGATTATTTGGTTCCACCTAGGATGCCAACGGGATTCGCCTTGACCCACAAGCAGAAAAGTTAGCCTTTTACTTTCATACCAACTGAAATTTGTTGATTCTGTGATATCTACGTAACTCCATTTGGTTTTGGGGTTTGTACCAAAGCTATATTACTAGGCTCTGTATATTTCTCTCTCTCACACCAATGATTACAATGCTGAATTGCTTAGAATGAAAATTTCAATAATACGGGCTACTCGGACAAGGTTGGACCTCAAATGCCCACCAGTGCTCTCTTGTGCTGTGATAATTACTGAGCTTTTCCACCTGCAAAATGTTACTAGTATGGTTACATTCATTTTCCGCGTTAATATTTACCATTTTCTAGTGGTTGGTTAGTTTTTTGGTTGAACATATTTTCTTTTTGTAGATCAATGCATTGATCATTGATCAACTATGAGAGATCAGTCTTTTCTTACATATTTTTTCATATACACTGAGCATCTAAGTATTCACTACCATGATAATTAAGAAGTGTGAGATAGAGTTTTCTTATTCTTTTTGAAAATAAACGTGATAGAGTTGCAAGCTTAGACTGTTTCATCAGACACTTTAATTGTTAGGTGGACACGTATTAGTGTTTTAGTCTACTGTTTTATTAGTCTGTTTGAATAAGACCTATTCTTTAGGAGAAATAGGGTTTGTTACTTATTTTATTACTCTGTAGGCATGTAAAGAGTAGAGTTAGTTATTTTTTCTTTTGCTTGTAAGATGGCTATATATTAGCCACTGATTAATCGAATAATACATATTCCTCCACTCACTTTTGTAGTTTTGTTAAAATCTGATTTCTAACATTTGGTATCAAGAGCTTTCGAAAGGGGCTGTAGGAGTGTGAGAGTGAGTGAAGCATGACAACCTCTGAGAAATTTGTGACTCCAAGATTTGACGGCCATTACGATCATTGGTCGATGTTGATGGAGAATTTCTTGAGGAGCAAAGAGATGTGGAACCTGGTGGATGAAGGTATTCCAGCACCAACAATCGGGACTTCAGCGGCAAGTGAGGCTCAAAGGAAAAGTGTCGAAGAAACAAAACTCAAAGATCTGAAAGTTAAGAACTATCTCTTTCAAGCAATTGACAGAGAGATCATGGAAACCATTCTTGACAAAAGAACATCAAAGGCGATATGGGATTCGATGAAGCAGAAGTACCAGGGATCAACCAAAGTAAAGAGAGCGCAGCTGCAGGCATTGAGGAAGGAGTTTGAAATGCTGGTTATGAAAGAAGGAGAAAAGATCGATAGCTTCATTTCACGAACCCTCATGGTGATAAATAAAATGAAAGTGAATGGAGAAGATATGAAGCAAAGCACAGTGGTGGGTAAGATTTTGAGATCTTTGACTTCCAAGTTCAATTATGTTGTATGTTCAATTGAGGAGTCAAATGACATAGATACTATGACTGTTGATGAGCTCCATGGAAGTTTACTTGTTCAAGAGCAAAGAATGCATGGGAATCAGGAGGAAGAACAAGCATTAAAAATATCTTATGACGACAAGCCACGACGGGGCAGAGGCTCATTCCGAGGGGGTCGAAGTAGAGGAAGAGGGAGATCATCTATGAATAAAGCCACTGTAGAATGTTTCAAATGTCATCAGTTGGGACACATTCAATATGAGTGTCCTGATTGGGAGAAACGGGCTAACTACGCTGAATATGTAGAAGAAGGAGAAAAGGTTCTGCTGATGTCTTATGTTGATGCTGATCAAACCAAAATAGAAGAAGCTTGATTTCTTGACTCTGGGTGTTCGAATCACATGACCGGAAATAAAGAATGGTTCTCGGAGCTAGAGGAAGGATTTAAACAAACTGTGAAGCTTGGGAATGACACTAGAATGGTAGTGGTAGCTAAAGGGAGTGTACGGCTTCAAGTGAACGGTATTATTCAGGTAATCTCAAATGTTTTTTACATACCTGAGTTGAAAAGTAATTTGTTGAGCATAGGTCAACTTCAGGAGAAGGGTTTAGCTATTATAATTCAGCAAGAGACTTGTAAAGTTTATCATCCTAAAAGAGATTTAATTATGCAAACTAACATGGGTGGAAATAGAATGTTTTATATGTTAGCATCTATGGAAGCAAAAGAAAATTCGATGTGTCTTTAGGCTAAACTTTCCTCTGAGAAAGAATCACACATGTGGCATCGTCGATTTGGCCATTTGAATTACACAGGATTAAGAACACTTGCATACAAGAAAATGATAGACGGTGTGCCGCTGCTCAAAGTTCCAGAAAAATTATGTGAAACTTGTTTGGTTGGCAAACAGCATAGAGGATCCTTTCCAAAACAAAGTTTTTGGAGAGCCTCAAAGCAACTTCAACTCGTGCATTCTGATTTGTGTGGGCCTATCAAACCTGCTTCCAACAGTAACAAAAGGTATATCATAAGTTTCATTGATGATTTTTCACGTAAAACTTGGGTTTATTTTTTACATGAAAAATCAGAAGCCTTTAGTGCATTCAAGAATTTCAAAGCATTTATTGAAAAAGAGGCTGGTGCATATATAACTTGTTTGAGAACAGATAGAGGAGGTGAGTTTAACTCAAATGAATTTGGAGAATTTTGTAAAGCTCATGGTATAAGCAGGCAGTTGACAGCAGCATACACTCCATAACAGAACGAAGTTGCCGAACGAAAGAACAGAACAATCATGAATGCAGTACGTTCAATATTAGCTGATAAGAAAGTTCCAAAAGTGCTTTGGCCAGAAGCTGTAAATTGGTGTGTTCACGTTCAAAATAGGAGCCTGACCGTAGCGGTAAAAGAAAAAACTCCAGAGGAAGCATGGAGTGGAGTGAAACCAACAACAACTTATTTCCGGGTGTTCGGTTGCATAGCACACGCTCATATTCCAGACCAAAAGAGGAGCAAGTTAGATGCCAAAAGCAAGAAGTGTGTATTCATAGGTGTTAGCAATGAATCCAAGGCCTATAGATTGTATGATCCAACCACTAAGAAGATCATCATCAACAACAATGTTCAATTTGAAGAAGAAGAGGGCTGGAATTGGGGAAGAACTGAAGAAGAACTGAATTTGGATGTGCTAGAAGATGATAATGAAAGTGAAAAAGTGCATGTCGGCGAGGATAATATTGTGGAGGTCATGGGCAGAAATACTACTTCTGATTATTCACCACAAAATGAAGAAAACATTCAAGAAGTTGCAGATGAAGGGAGGGGTGAAAGAGTCAGAACAAAACTGGTATGGATGGCGGACTATGAAACAGGAGAAGGTTTCTCAGAAGAAGAAGAAGATATGCATGCAATGATGATGGTAACAGAGAATGATCCTTTTTCATTTGCATAGGCAGTCAAAAGCAAGAAGTGGAAAGAGGCTATGGAAGCAGAAATGAAAGCTATAGAGAAGAACCAAACATGGGAATTGATGGATTTGCCTAAGGATGTCAAGCCTATTGGAGTTAGGTGGGTCTTTAAGACCAAACATAATGAAAATGGGGATGTCGAGAAACATAAAGCGAGATTGGTTGCTAAGGGTTATGCACAACGGTATGGAGTTGATTACACCGAAGTATTTGCACCAGTGGCAAGGCTCGATACCATTCGAACAATACTTGCAGTAGCAACACAGTGTGGCTGGGAGGTTTTTCAGCTTGACGTAAATAGCGCTTTCCTTCATGGTGAACTCAAGGAGGAAGTATTTGTACAACAACCTGAAGGGTTTGTTAAGAAGGGAGAAGAAGGGAAGTTTTACAAGCTAAAAAAGGCTCTATATGGCCTTAAGCAAGCGCCAAGGGCGTGGTACAACAAAATTGAGGCTTACTTTCTGCGTGAAGGCTTCGAGAAATGTTCGAGTGAGCATACTTTGTTCACCAAGTCAAAAGGAGGTAAAATTTTAATAATTAGCCTTTACGTAGATGACTTAATATTTACTGGAAGTGATGTGAACATGTGTATGGAATTTAAAAAGTCAATGATGATAGAGTTTGATATGTCCGAGTTAGGAAGAATGAGACACTTCCTTGGAATGGAAGTGCTGCAAAATTCAAATGGTATTTTTATTTGTCAAAGAAGGTATGCACGAGAAGTGTTAGCAAGATTTGAAATGGAAAATAGCAATAGTGTGAAAAATCCAATTGTACCGGGAACAAAGTTGTCAAAGGATGAAGGAGGAACTAAAGTTGATGCAACAATGTTCAAACAAATGGTTGGAAGTCTCATGTATTTAACTATAACTCGTCCTGACTTAATGTATGGTGTAAGTCTCATAAACAGGTACATGTCTAGACCAACCATGTCACATTGGTTGGCAGCCAAAAGAATTTTGAGGTATTTAAAGGGGACACTTGAGCTAGGCATTTTCTACACAAAGAATGAAGGTTGTTCAAAACTCTTGGCATTCACAGATAGTGGCTATGCGGGTGATCTTGATGATAGAAGAAGTACATCTGGATATGTGTTCATGATAGGATCTGGAGCTGTATCCTGGTCGTCAAAAAAGCAGCCTGTAGTGACTTTATCAACTACCGAGGCCGAATATATCGCAGCAACTCTATGTGCTTGTCAGTGTATATGGCTAAAGAGAATCTTAAGAAAGATTGGAGTGGAGCAGGTTGAAGGAACTATAATTCAATGTGACAGCAGCTCTGCCATTCAGTTGGCTAAGAATCCGGTTTTTCACGGAAAAGTAAGCATATTCATGTGCGGTTTCATTTTTTTAAGAGATTTAGTGAATGAAGGTGTTGTAGAATTAAAGTACTGCAACTCACAAGAGCAAGTAGCAGACTTGATGACAAAACCACTCAAACTTGAACAGTTTGAAAAACTCCGTGGTATGCTTGGAATGGTTAGTGCGTCGGAGTTAAACTAAAATACATGTGTTTTAGTTCAAGGGAGGGAATGTTAGGTGGACACGTATTAGTGTTTTA
Organism: Lathyrus sativus; assembly: GCA_963859935.3. NCBI lineage: Eukaryota > Viridiplantae > Streptophyta > Magnoliopsida > Fabales > Fabaceae > Lathyrus > Lathyrus sativus. The sequence continues at coordinate 657,738,857 of OZ012741.1, read as the reverse complement.
GTATTTGTTTTAGTCTACTGTTTTTTTAGTCTGTTTGAATAAGACTTATTCTTTAGGAGAAATAGGATTTGTTACTTATTTTACTACTCTGTAGGCATGTAAAGAGTAGAGTTAGTTATTTTTCCTTTTGCTTGTAAAATGGCTATATATTAGCCACTGATTAATCGAATAATACATATTCCTCCACTCACTTTTGTAGCTTTGTTAAAATCTGATTTCTAACATTAATCAGCTCATAATTTATTGATTTAATTATAAATTTATCAAATCAAGATATAGGTGTTTAATAAATGACATGGTACGTGTCAAATAAATAAATAAAAGACAAGATATTTATTTGGAGCTATCCTTGAATTGGATTGTTGAAAGAATAATATAATTTTTTGCGTACTGCCGTATAATCAAAAGATTTTAATTGTGTAAAGAAGACTTTTTCTTTAATTATTTAATTATATATAAAATATTACTTGTAAATGGTATTGATGATACAATCGTGTGTAAAATATTTCCCACTTATACTGCATAACAATTATTCTCTAATCAAGATAATTATTAGTATATGATTCCAATGAGAAAACAAAGTAATGACTAATTTGATTCATTTTTTTCTAAACATTGCACATGAAGCAAACATAGCATCCAACTAAGGAACACCCTTGGTGATTGGCTTTAAATAAAAATAGTATTTAAAAGGGAAACAGTGGTTGTTTGGTTACAATCATTTTATCATATCATAGACCACAATCTCAATCACTAGCGGTGTCATATCAACTTCTCTTCTTTTAGTTAATATTTTAAGATTTCTTTTTCTATTCTATTCATTTATAACGCATTATTTGAAATTTTAAAAATATGTTTTGATTTTTGAGATATATTTCTAAACGCACTAAAATTTAAGTGAATGTTAAAAGATTTTAGAAATATATTTTCAAAATATTTTAAAAATTAATATTGCGACAAATTTTTTTCTTTTCACACTTTTCATTTTCCTCCAAACACAACTCTTCTCATTCTTTATATTCTCCAACTTCACCAAATCAAATTTTGTCAATAGGAGGCTCAAGAAAACAACAACCATCATTCATTTCATCATTGAACATCACCCAAATCATAAATTTCGGATATATTTTTCGAGTTTTTGATAAATATTTGAGTTTTAGTGTAAACGAGTAGGAATCAATTGTTAGGAGTAGAAATGTGTAGAAACCATATGTAACATAGTTTAGAGTATGCATTGTTTGTTGGCTCAAATGGACAATCAATTGTTTATTTTTCACAGTGCAAGTAGTAGAGGACGCCATTGTCGCCACCTTTGAATCTCAGAGCTTTCCAGAGATACATCTCCGAAATTGTTCAATGTTTCATATACTTTGAAAATTTTCGGAGATGCATATCCGGAATATTATAAAAGATTTTTCCTTAAATTTTTTTTATCTTATATTTTTCATTTCATATTTGTGAAACCATTGCCGATAAATCTTGATCCATAAATGCTTTTTATTTTTATTTTCATTTCAGACTTGGATCGTCCAGCACTTTCCATGCATCGCTGGTTGGCCGAGTGTTGATGAGTACACTGAGGACTGACCTCGTGCCTGTGCTTTTATCTCGCTGATAGAGAACCAAGCGGTCGAGCCTTTCAGAGTCTACCTTGACCGTTTGGTTGCTGAGGACATGCACTTCAACAATTACGTGGATCATTGTGAGACGCGACCATTTGACAACATATCGCTATACTCCGGATGACTGGTTTGCGGATCGCGTATCACTGTTGTTGGAAATTCAACCACAACCTATGGAGAATTTCACTCAATCAATTTTGATCTCAAGATTGTTTCCACTCACGTAATGACAATGAAAGAAAAGTTCATAAAGAAAAAAAGAAAGTAAACATTGGAGAAGAAGAAGATGAATTTTTTTTTTGTAGAGAACTCTCTGCACACAAACTGTGGAAATTCTGTTATTTCACTTGCAACTGCAAACCATGAATTACAAAATATAATGAGAAGAGATGAGATATTTACAAAATAAGGGTTTCTCCCTATTTATAAATTTAGGTTAGTTTGCACCCCAAGTCAAAGCTCAAACTATAAAAGCCCAAAAAATATCTAATCTAATCTTTCTAAATCAAATATGATCTTTCTAAATCAAATATAATCTTTCTAAAATAATGAATTACATATTTAACACACCACCTAATCCATTGTGTCTAAACTATCTACATTCATCATAGACCTTAGCTTCTTGAACACTTCGACTAACACTCCCTTCGTCATGATGTCTGCAATCTGATTCTCAGTTCTGCAGTGTTTCAAATTCATCTTCCCTTCTGCTACATGCTCTCAAAGATAATGGAACCTCATTTTGATGTGCTTGCTTCGACCGTGTGCTATTGGATTCTTCGCCAAGTTGATAGCTGGCATGATGTCGATCTTCATGATAATTGCTCCATGACTCGCTGTGATCTCTTCAACCAAGTTCACCATCCGAGTTGCTTGACATGCACAAAGAGAAGCAACTATATATTCTGATTCGCATGATGACAATGTCACTACTGGCTCCTTTCTCGAACTCCAAGCAACTGGTGCACCACCTAACATAAACACATAGCCAGCTGTGGATTTTCTATCCTCAACATCACTACACAAACTAGAGTCGATGTATCCCACTAACTTGCATTATTTTCCTTCATCAGGTGCAGGAAACAAAATGCCATAGACGAGAGTCTCTTTTAGATACCTCAGTATCCTCTTCGCCGCTGCTAAGCGTGATACCTTTGCCTTCTGCATGAATCTACTTACCATACCCACATTATATGCTATGTCAGGCCTTGTGTGACAAAGATATCAAAGTGACCCAATAAGTCTTCTATATTAAGTTGGGTTTACATCATCTTCATATGTATCCATTGACAGTTGTAATCTGGTCTCAACTGGAGTCGAAGTTGGGTTGCAATCTTGCATCTCAAATCTCTTGAGTATTTTGTTTACATATTTTCTTTGGTGGATTATCAATCCTCTACTACTCTTGTAGAATTCGATGCAAAGGAAATATGAGAGATTTCCCAAGTCTGACATTTCAAACTCCTCACTCAAGTTATGTTTAAAGTCTACGATCTTCTTTTTGCAACTTCCTATTATCAACCAGTCATCGACATAGAGGCATAGTATAAGCAGTTCACTACTGCTTCTTCTTACGTACACTCCATGCTCAGTCATACACTTCACAAATTCCTTCTCCCTTAAGAAGCTGTTGATTTTCTTATTCCAAGCTCTTGGAGCTTGCTTAAGTCCATACAAGGCTTTATGCAGCCTGTACACCTTTCTTTCTTCGTTTAAGGGGCCATTAAGGAATGCACACTTCACGTCCATCTGACATGTGTGCCAATTGTTCATATTTGCTAGACCAACAACCAATCTGATTGTTTTGATCCTAGCAACAGGTGCAAAAACTTCATCGAAGTCGATTCCTTCCTTCTGAAGAAATCCTTTCACCATAAGTCTCGCCTTGTGTCGAGTTACTTCTCCTTTAGGATTCACCTTCACCTTGTAAACCCATTTCACATCAATTGCCTTCTTGCCTTGAGGCAAATCGACAAGTGACCATGTGTTGTTGACTTTGATGGAGTCTAACTCCTTATTTATTGCTTTCACCCACTTCGAATCTTTCAATGCCTCAACTGTATTGATTGGTTCGACATCTACGTAGAAAGCATAGTGTATCAACTCACCTTCTTTATCGACCACATCATTTGATGTAATCAAACATTCTTGCAACCTTGCAGGCATGTGTCTTGTTCGTCGAGGTTCGTTTGGGCCAGCTTCATCTTTGACTTGTTTCTGTCGAACTTCACTTTCAACTTCAGTGGCTGGTCCTTTGCAAGAGATTCTCATTGAATCCTTTTTGACATTCTCATTCCAATCCCATTCTTTAAGCTCATCTATGATCACGTCCCTGCTGATCACCACCTGCTTATTCACTGGGTCAAACAACTTGTAACCTCCAATTGAATGATATCTTATCAAGATCATCTTATTCGACTTATTATCAAGCTTCATTCTCAACTGATCTGACACATGTCTATATGCTATAGATCCAAACATCTTCATGTGACTGAGGTTAGGCTTGACACCAGACCAACATTCTTCTGGTGTGATTCCTTCAAGCTTCTTCGTCGGACATCTATTTAATATGTATATTGCTGTCGAAACCGCTTCTCCCCATAATTCTTTGGGTAGATGTTTTCCATTTGACATACTTCTCACCATGTTCATGATGATTCTGTTCTTTCTTTTTGCAATTACATTTTGCTGTAGAGTGTAGGGTGACACCACCTCATGCACAATCCCTTCTTTTTCACATAATGCAGTGAACTCTTTTGACACATACTCTCCACCATCATCAGTCCTCAAAATTTCCAGCTTTCGATCACTCTGTCTTTCGACTATAGATTTGAATCTGGCAAGTAACTCGATCACATCACTTTTCTTCTTGATGAAGTAAGTCCATAACTTTTGACTCTAATCATCTATGAACGCGATAAAGTATCTGTTGCATGCAGTCCAATCCACCTGGATTGGACCACATATATCAGAGTATATAACTTCCAGAATTGCCTTCGACTTCCTTCCTGCATCCTTGCTGAAGTTATTCTTGTGTTGTTTCGATTGAACACAATCTTTACAAACTTCACTTGGAATGTCAATTTCAGGTAATCCTGAAGCCATATTTCTCCTCTTTAGCTCTTTGATATCATTGAAGTTGAGATGGCCTAGTCAAAAATTCCATAACCACTCATCTCTGCTGGCTGTAGTTGCTAGGCACTTGTGCTCCATCATATTGAGTTTAATCTTGAAGGTTCTATTCTTAGGCATTGAAGCCTTCAAGATCAACCTACTGTAACACCTCAATCTAACCTGACGGATAATTAAGGAAAACAGAATCAGAGTGCAACAAATTTTGTAAACATGACGGTCGTAAGGGGCTGTCATGACCGTGACGGTCATGACGATCGTAAGGAAGTTGTGACGACCGTCACATCAGCATATTCTGGGCGTTACAATTTCAACTCACAGAAACATACATTTCACAATTCCATTAAACAACATGCATTTAGGAATGATACATAGCATAGAAGCTTGGATGAACATGCAACAATAACTTGATTAACATTTTGATTACAAGGCATCTTATTGATTTGCAGCAGAATATAAAACATTTCCAACATTTAGAATGATTAAAGCAAGACCATGAAACTTGCAACAAAACTTCATTAAAATTCAACAAGTAATTATCTTGCATCAATTCAACATAAACAACGAGTTTCAACCATAAAAATCAGCACTACTAATTCCTCGGTATAGTGCATCCAACCAACATTTGGCACTTAACAGCAACCACCAATTTAATGAAAAATACTTGATAAAATTCAGCAACAAGGAAATTAAATAAAAGCAATAACATCAATCGTTCATCCCACCAAGAGTGCTACGTATCAGAGCGACCGACAACCTTAAACGAAAAGCTACACTTTATTCTGGATTACCTGCAAGTTACCACCAATGGAGGTAACATACAACGTAAAGGGTGAGATATCAACAATATAACATAAGGCATGATAAAAGTCATGTCAGAATATTATCACAACATTATAATTCCAGCAACTCATCAAAACAACTCAACAATGCAACTCAACAATGCGACTCAACTGTGCATATGCATGTGGTATCATTTTGGGAGACAACACTCCACAATAATTCGGGAGACAACACTCCACAATAATTTGGGAGACAACTCTCCACAATAATTTATTTTGCCATTAAGGCACAACCGTCGCCAATCCAGGCCAAATGATATGTTATGAGACGCAACTATTATGGACTATAACACAACAACAACAACTGTGCAACAACCGTGCAATAAGGCATCAAGCCTACAACCCATTTATCCATAACAGAAACATCACATTTCGCATACATCATGTACTCACCACTTCAACCTGTTCATGTCAGAGAACACGTAACAATATCGTTCCTACGAATAAGAATCCAACACATTTTTGCAGAAAACAATTAAAAACAACCCCGTCTCTATATTTGAGAACTCAACAGCATTTTCATGTCAGAGAACGACTGACAACATCATTACTATAAATAAGAACTCAACACATTTTCATATACTTTCATACGGGTAATATAACTACAACTTATCAACATAAGCCAAGGAGAATATTATAGTAACATTTTCTCAACAGTGACATGACAACTTCATGTGCATCAAGTATTCATCATCTCAATCTATTCATGTAGGGGAACAATAACAACATACTTTCGACAATTAAGAATTCAGCACATTATCGTAAGAACAACATTACAACTTTTACTCACTAAATTAATTATAGTTCCTGAAAATGTTCGTTAACTACGGGGCAACTAATCTTGCCTCATTAAGAGCAACCATACAGCATCGTACAACACTGACGATATAACACATTCATTCCTACACAAAAAAACCTCGTCCCTAACATTTATCGAGTCACGGGAACTATATCTATGATTCGATTCCCTACCTGAAGTCGATCAAGTAAGATCATAATAATAACCTTTTCTCAACAAATGGGAAATTAGCGCGTCTCGGCGCCGATTCCCAACATTACTACATAAACTAATGACATAAACATTAATGCAGGCGTAGACAAACATTAACCCTTAATATTTCTCAACCTATGAGAACATTACTACGGGAACATTACTACGGAAACATTAATCTTTAATATTTATTCAACTTACGGGAACATTACTACGGTAACGTTACTACGGGAACATCACTACGGGAACATTAATCCTTAATATTTATCTACCTACAGGAATATTAACCCCATGATTACATACCCTTCATGAAATCCATCATACCCACAGTTATAGAATTAAACCCCACCCTTACCTTAGAATAGAGGCCAATTCCACGCTTTCGGTTCCGGTTCTGGTTTATGGTAACTCTCCTGCAACTTTCTTCCAAGTTCTCTGATGGAAAAGTCTTCTGTTATCAATATCTCTCAACCACGCTATTTTCTTCCTTTACGGTTTCTCTTTTCTCAGCCTTTTTCCTCCAATTTGGTTTTCTGAGCAGTTTATTGTTCTTTTGCTCTTTCTCCCACAACTTCTCTAATAACTCCCTAATTCCCTTTATTCCATCTACTACTACTACTACTACTACTAATAATAATAATAATAATATAATATTACTACTAGTTATTAAATTATCATCATTATTAATTATATTATATTATTATCAATCTCAATGATTTATTAAATGATTTCCTATACTTTAAGGACACCCACCAACGCTCTCAGACACACCTCCGCATAAAGGCACACCAACAATTCATAAATAATTTAATTAAGATGAACGGGCGTTACAACTCTCCCCTACTTAAAAGAATTTCGTTCTCGAAATTACCTCAATCAAACAACTCCCAACCAGACCACTTTCACCAAAGCAATCTCTTCACCTCGAAGTTGCTTCGCGTTCATCAACCTGAACTAGCAACGCCTCAACAGTCAAATTACCTTTCACTTGTACACCATCCATCCGAATCAATGTACTTCTTTAACTTAGGCACATACCACATCATATAAATTCCCACGAGTGACAACAGTAAAACAGTCTAACCTGCTATTTTCCCCACGCTTCTGCTGCGCCACTCTGATACAGATCACAAAACACAGTGTGCTTTCGAGACCTCAAGCTCGACCAACACCAGTTACTATCGTAACTCTCAAAACACGTCTTTCTTGGATCCTTTGGATCTTCTCAGTTGTCTCTTGCACAATCTCAGCTAGCTTCAACATAGAATGATTAATCTCACTTGTTAGGAAAAGAGCCAAATTAGTCATTCTATCCAAAATCACCCAAGTAAAATCATATCCCTCAAATTCTCCAGAAAACCCAACACAAAATCCATGGGAATACTATCCGATCTCCACTCTAGAATATTTAACGGTTGCATCGGACCCAACGGTCTCTGACGTTTATTCTTCGACTTCCAACAAGTCTAATCAACACATACAAACTCAACCACTTATCTCTTCAACTATGGCCCTCAAAATAATTTCCTCAAATCCGATTACATCTTCATAGCACCGGGATGGATACTCCATCTACCTCAATGCTCTTATTCCATTCAATAATATCTAGAACACAAACTCTATCACGACATCTCATGATACCATTTCCATTAATCTGAAAATCATCCCTTCGACTTTAATTCCTCAGATTCAACCAATCTACCAACTCAAACCAGAGTTCTGACCTTATCGAATCTCGTCAAGAATACCAATAGTAAGGTCCAACATACTAAGCTTAACTCCATAAAAAGTCTCTTCACAAACCAACTCATACCACAAAATTGCTCAATCAGTCCTAACTCTTTTCACCACCATCATCGGCATATGCAAGGATTTCCAAGTCAATGCATAAGCTACCATGTTTTGATTTCCCCGAATGGTAATTCAATCCGAAACCATAATCTATTCCGGAGTCCCAATTATTTTTTGCCTCATATTCAACTCCTCCAACTCAAGCAAATACCTTAAGCTCTTGAGATCACCAAACATTCCAAGTCTCACACTAACTAATTGAAGCCTCCAACTCCGGTACAACCACAACAACAACCAAGTCTAAATCACTTGTCAGGTGATTCCTTTTATGTACTTCAAGTTGCCCTAAAGCATAACCAAAAATCGCTGAAGTTTCACTTAACATGTCTCCCAATCATATCAACAAAGCATCACAAAACACAACAAATGGTCCTGTCGGGTTCGTCAAAAATCAACACACGATACATTTTCAATTTTCTGCTGTAATTGAACTAGGTACAGGACTCAAAACAATTTTTCCTAGAAAGAGCATCTCGTTAGCTTTCCAACGCTTCGAACAAGGACCAAAACCGACTTACGGATCAAGAGATATGAATTTTCGAAGTTTCTCAAAAACAGAATTTTTCTGCATAAAGACTGCTACAGATTTGAGCATTTTCGCCCGAAAATCCGACCGATTCAATTGTTTTCTTCGAAACAAACACATACTCATTCATACCAAACGTATATTCATGATTTAGAACCATCAAACGGGAAATCTACGACTTTCGATTTCAATCCGAATCTTAAATCCTCAAATCTCCAAAAATGCAAAAACTTACAAAAATCAATCAAATTCGATAAAACAATCATACTCGATCACGACCTAATATTACCCGACACAATTGCGTAATCTATTTCAACTTTCATCCGTAAAAACATCGATTCCGTAAAAAACTACGATCTCGGAATTCGACGTACGACAACAATTTCACACTTAGAAGGTCATTCGACACATCTTCAACTCTTGGAATATTTAAAGGTCTAATTATACCAATATTACATTCCACCTCTTCCTTTCTTTAATGATCACCAGAAGTCACTGTCCACCTTTAATCTACTTGACCTTACAATCTGCTGCCTTAACACACACACCAGGCACAAGCCTCAAAGCTACTCAATCAATTTAGTTCTTTGGCTATCCAAACGAACATATAATATAGAGTTCTCAATATCAGACTAGTTTCTGTAACTAAGTCGATCACAACTCCACTTCACTTCTTGGCTGTATATCACTATCTCGCCAGGAAAGTTTCCGGGCAATCACAATTAACTGATAAACCACCAACTTCTCCACTTCCATCAACACTCACAATTTCCATCAAAATTAAACATCTCGGCATCATCCTACACCGACTCATCAAAACAATTCTTAAACACTTAGCTTAACTCAAGACAGTTCGCTGCTCACGCCATCTAGGCTTGCAAGACACGTCTATCCCATCCAACACAATCCCAACTACTAACAACAAGAGATTAAGGGCGATCAGTTCCTCAATTTGTCAATAGACATCCGAAAATCATAATGGGGTATAAACCATCTTTACCAAACTATAAGAGCATTCAACCACACACCGAGCTATAATTCCACACTTGCAGCATCCTGGAGATGTACAAGTTTCTCTCCCACTTGAATCATTCTCACTCCTGCAAACAAAGGTTCTACAACAAAACATGTACCGACAGTGTTTTCACACACATGTCGCATACCAGGGAATACACAACATTAGACAACTTGGTCGGACGGACCGACCTGCTCTGATACCACTATTGTAACACTCCAATCTAACCCGACGGATAATTAAGGAAAACAGAATCAGAGTGCAACAAATTTTGTAAACATGATGGTCGTAAGGGGCTGTCACGACCGTGACAGTCATGACGATTGTAAGGAAGTTGTGACGACCGTCACATCAGCAAATTCTGGTTGTTACAATTTCAACTCACAGAAACATACATTTCACAATTCCATTAAACAACATGCATTTAGGAATGATACATAGCATAGAAGCTTGGATGAACATGCAACAATAACTTAATTAACATTTTGATTACAAGGCATCTTATTGATTTGCAGCGGAATATAAAACATTTCCAACATTTAGAATGATTAAAGCAAGACCATGAAACTTGCAACAAAACTTCATTAAAATTCAACAAGTAATTATCTTGCATCAATTCAACATAAACAACGAGTTTCAACCATAAAAATCAGCACTACTAATTCCTCGGTGTAGTGCATCCAACCAACATTTGACACTTAACAGCATCCACCAATTTAATGAAAAATACTTGATGAAATTCAGCAACAAGGAAATTAAATAAAAGCAATAACATCAATTGTTCATCCCCCCAAGAGTGCTACGTATCAGAGCGACCGACAACCTTAAACGAAAAGCTACACTTTATTCCGGATTACCTGCAAGTTACCACCAATGGAGGTAACATACAACGTAAAGGGTGAGATATCAACAATATAACATAAGGCATGATAAAAGTCATGTCAGAATATTATCACAGCATTATAATTCCAGCAGTTCGCATAAATATTAGTAATAATAACTACAACAACTCTTTATTCATAACCACAACAATTATCATCATATCTCAACAACTCATCAAAACAACTCAACAACGCAACTCAACAATGCGACTCAACTGTGCATATGCATGTGGTACCATTTTGGGAGACAACACTCCACAATAATTCGGGAGACAACACTCCACAATAATTCGGGAGACAACACTCTATAATAATTCGGGAGACAACTCTCCACAATAATTTATTTTGTCATTAAGGCACAACCGTCGCCAATCCAGGCCAAATGATATGTTATGAGACGCAACTATTATGGACTATAACACAACAACAACAACTGTGCAACAACCGTGCAATAAGGCATCAAGCCTACAACCCATTTATCCATAACAGAAACATCATATTTCACATACATCATGTACTCACCACTTCAACCTGTTCATGTCAGAGAACACGTAACAATATCGTTCCTACGAATAAGAATCCAACACATTTTCGCAGAAAATAATTAAAAACAACCTCGTCTCTACAATTGAGAACTCAACAACATTTTCATGTCAGAGAACGACTGACAACATCATTACTATAAATAAGAACTCAACACATTTTCATATACTTTCATACAGGTAATATAACTACAACTTATCAACATAATCCAAGGAGAATATTATAGTAACATTTTCTCAACAATGACATAACAACTTCATGTGCATCAAGTATTCATCATCTCAATCTGTTCATGTAGGGGAACAATAACAACATACTTTCGACAATTAAGAATTCAGCACATTATCGTAAGAACAACATTACAACTTTTACTCACTAAATTAATTATAGTTCCTAAAAAGGTTCGTTAACTACGGGACAACTAATCTTGCCTCATTAAGGGAAACCATACAACATCGTACAACACTGACGATATAACACATTCATTCCTACACAAAAAAACCTCGTCCCTAACATTTATCGAGTCACGGGAACTATATCTATGATTCGATTCCCTACCTGAAGTCGATCAAGTAAGAGCATAATAACAACAAATGGGAAATTAGCGCGTCTCGGCGCCGATTCCCAACATTACTACATAAACTAATGACATAAACATTAATGCAGGCGTATACAAACATTAACCCTTAATATTTCTCAACCTACGGGAACATTACTACGGGAACATTACTACGAAAACATTAATCCTTAATATTTATTCAACTTACGGGAACATTACTACGATAACGTTACTACGGGAACATTAATCCTTAATATTTATCGACCTACAGGAACATTAACCCCATGATTCCACACCCTTCATGAAATCCATCATACCCACAGTTATAGAATTGAACCCCACCCTTACCTTAGAATAGAGGCCAATTCCATGTTTCCGGTTCCGGTTCTGGTTTACGGTAACTCTCCTGCAACTTTCTTCCAAGTTCTCTGATGGAAAAGTCTTCTGTTATCAATCTCTCTCAACCACGCTATTTTCTTCCGTTACGGTTTCTCTTTTCTCAGCCTTTTTCCTCCAATTTGGTTTTCTGAGCAGTTTATCGTTCTTTTGCTCTTTCTCCCACAACTTCTCTAATAACTCCCTAATTCCCTTTATTCCATCTACTACTACTACTACTACTACTACTACTAATAATAATAATAATAATAATAATAATAATAATAATAATAATAATAATATAATATTACTACTAGTTATTAAATTATCATCATTATTAATTATATTATATTATTATCAATCTCAATGATTTATTAAATGGTTTCCTATACTTTAAGGACACCCACCAACGCTCTCAGACACACCTCCGCATAAAGGCACACCAATAATTCATAAATAATTTAATTAAGATGAACCACCTGCATCGAGAACTCTCATCATCTTGTCTTCGATCGACACCTTATAGTTCTTTTCAACTAGTCGTCCTATACTGAGAAAATTACTATTCATGCCTGGTATGTACAACACATTGGAAATTATTGACCTCTTGCCATCTTTTCTCATAATCAAAATATCGCCAATACCTTCAGCTGCTAGAGTATTATCATTTCCAAATTTCACCATGTTCTTCGACGAGGTTTTCATGTTGATAAACCAATTCTTTCCTTTCAATCATGTGTGATGAACATCCTAAGTCCAAGTACCACTAGTCCTGGAATCTCTCTTCGTCTCTTGTTGTAACCATTAGCAACATCTCTTCTTCTTCATGCTTCGCCATCTTTGCATCAGTCTCTTGATTCTTCTTTTTTTCTCGACATTCACTAAAATAATGACCATACTTCTGAAAATTGAAACACTGAATGTGAATTTTGTTAGGCTTTCGTCACCACCTCTTCCTCTACCTGCAACACCACCTCTTTGGTTTCCTTGGTTCCAGGGTTTTCTTTGTTGCCATTCCAACTTCCTTTTCCTTTCCTTTCCTTTTCTGACTGCACTTACAAAGCCATATCACTCTTCGATTTTCCTGTAGCTCTCTCAGCCATCCTTTGTTCATGAGACTCAAGCGTCCCTTGAAGCTCTTCCTTCGTCAATGTTGACAAGTCTTTTGACTCTTCTATGACTACTACTACGTGGTCGAACTTTGGAGCCAACGACCTCAAGATCTTTGCAAAAATTGATCTTGATGTCAACACTTCTCCACATACCTTGATTTGATTCACCAACTTTGTAACTCTAGTGAAGAAATCTGCTATACTTTCACTTTCTTCCATCTGAAGCAATTCATAGGTTCTCTTGCGAGTTTGTAACCTCACCTCTTTCACCTTTTCTGCGCCTGCAAACGACTTTTCAAGAATCTTCCATGCTTCCTTCGCTGATTCTACATCACTAATCTTTTCAAAATTATCTAGATCTACACATTGATGGATTATAAAGAGAGCTTTATAATCTTTCTTCTTCAATTCTTCGAATGCAGTCTTTTCTTTGTCTGTCGCAATTTCTGCAAGCGGTGCTACTCCTCCATTCACAAGAAAACCACCTTAATCTGCTTGTACCAATTTTTATAGTTATCTTTCTTGAGAATTGGAAGGTTTGTCGGAAAGTGACCATTTAGATGATTCATCTCCATCACGATTTTCCTTCTTTGAATCGTAACCGGAGCTCTGATACCAGTTGTTGGAAATTCAACCACAACCTATGGAGAATTTCACTCAATCAATCTTAATATCAAGATTGTTCCCACTCACGTAATGACAATGAGAGAAAAGTTCAGAAAGAGAGTAAACATTGAGAAGAAGAAGATGAACAATTTTCTGCAGAGAACTCTCTGCCCTCAAACTGTGGAAATTCTGTTATTTCACTTGCAAATGCAAATTGTGAATTACAAAATATAATGAGATTAGATGAAATATTTATAAAATAAGGGTTTCTCCCTATTTATAGATTTAGGTTAACTATAAAAGCCCAAAAATATCTAATATAATCTTTCTAAATCAAATATTATCTTTCTAAAAAATGAATTACATATTTAACAACTACTCATCATCTGCCCGAGCGCGTCATGCGGCATTTTCGGTACACCCAGACCATCCCCAGGCACCGACTGTCTCTGCTCCTCCTGCCTTGCCTCGTAGACAGATAGAGGGGATGCTTGTTGGTTATGAGAGTCATTTGGTATAGGAGGAGACTCGAGCTACCATAACGCCGAACGACTCGAGCTACTTCGATGGATTCATCAGGTGGTTCGTCAGGGTCTCACATCCGTACATGGTGTCGACTGCTCCGGAAGATCCGCCGAGACTAGTTCATCAAGATATTCTAGAGGAGCAGCAGACTCAACTAGTCATACTAAGGATGTATTGTCTCGACGTCATCACATTATGGAGATTGCACGGGCAAGCATCAACAGGGGTATCTTTCCTGAGGGGTCTGCTGTCAGGCGAGTCCTAGATGTCATTGTGGCAAATGTACAAGACGCACTGTTGTATCGGAGACATCGCCAGAGGACGGGGAGGGATGGGGGTTGATGGCAGAGGAGGTAGAGGAGATGTTGTTAGACACACCCAGTAATAGTTTGTTATTATTTTGATGTAGTGCTATTGTTTGTACTTTATTTCTGACATTGTTATTATATTTTAGATCTCACGTTGTACGACATTTTACTATTCTATTGCTATATTATTTTCAATACACGCAATACTAGTCTTTTATTAATTTGTACGTCAATTTTTTCATCTGAAAACAAATACATAACTCATTATAAAATAAACATGTTCTGATACACTTCAAAGATGTATTTTCGGTATATCATCGGAGATGCATCTCCGGAACAATTCAAATGTAAATGAATTATGGGTGACGTGTTATGAATGTGTGAAATGGTTCAGGAGATACATCTACGGAATATGACAATGTTTATTCAAAAATGGAGTGCGACCACAGATATATCTCTGAAATCATGAGACATATGTGAATATTCACATGATATGTTAAAAACCTATAGGATGGAATAAAAAATTCTCTAATATTTTTGAGGATGGAAAAATAAAAACTTTCTTCTTGAATGGAAAAGTAAAATAATATTGTATGAGAAACTTATTCTAGAGTAATTTTTTGTTTGTTTTGAAAAACGCTTTTGCTCTCATTCCATTGCAATTAATTAATGTGATAGTATAAACCAAACAAGTACTAATTGTTTAATGCAATATTTATTTGTATTTTATTATTAACATTAAAAAAACAAGTAACTGGTGTTTTTTAGCTAGCTGAAATGTCCTAATCATCGTGAGAATAAAAACAGCAAATGCTTACGGCGTGCATCTGCAAATAACATGGCTTGTTGCTTGCTGTTCGATTTGATTACAAATAATTTTATATCTAAAATTCAGTAGCTAATACAGCTTGTCCAAATAGATTATTAATGTTAATTTTTTTTGCACCGATATGAAAATAGATAGCTTTTTTTATTATTTTTTTTTATGTTGTCGTTTTAAGATGTCAAAAAACTAATTAAACATTATTTACCATCAACCCTTCGATTCAGTAAAGAAAAACAGGTAGAGTTGATAATTAATTATTTAAGGTAATGCTGAAATGGCTTTCTGGTTAGTTAGGCTTGGCGATAGTAACGAGCTCAGCTGAAACCCAAACTCGTGTGATCAATAATTAGAGTTTGGTTATTCAAAAAGAATAAAT
This sequence comes from Lathyrus sativus, assembly GCA_963859935.3. NCBI lineage: Eukaryota > Viridiplantae > Streptophyta > Magnoliopsida > Fabales > Fabaceae > Lathyrus > Lathyrus sativus. The sequence continues at coordinate 657,722,767 of OZ012741.1, read as the reverse complement.
AAATTAGAGTTTGGTTCCTAACTTTACTTTTCTTTTTTGGTGAAATGTTCCTATCTTGATTTAAGTTGCTAGAATAAGAAGATGATAGCTCAAACATTTTATTTGGATTTCCCACATGTTCTTCCACTAGAGTTCATAGATAATTTTGTCTCTCTATCTATCTCTATGTTTGATTTATTCTATTGCTTGAAACTAAAATTTATTTTTTGAATGCTTTATTTTAAAAGTTCATATTTCTTTACTCTAGAAGTTTAATTAAGTTTAAAGGTTTTTCTTTTTCTAACAACATTAAGAACTAAACTCTTAATCTGTTGGATTATAAGGAAGAGCATTAATATTTGGTTAAAAATAATACAAACACTATATATCCATCTAAAATCTTAAAATAATAGGTGTGTGAGTTCTCTAACTTATAAATACTCAAGTCTCTATATCAAAGAAAACTCTTTTGTCCACATACACTTGTTGATACAAGTAAGTCGATCTCTTTATTCGAACTAGACTCATTATACAATTTATCGAATCATGAGGAGGAGCATACATTGGGATAAGAGCAACACACAAGCGAGAGAGACATCACATATTCACCTAAAACTTTAAGGTGATAAATGTGTGGGTTCTTCAATTTATAAATGCTCAAATCTCCACATTTATAACCAATATGGGACTCTAACTTACACTTGACTTTATTATTCTCAACAAAATAAATCTACTTGAGTATACTTTAAACATGTAATTTATGAATTCTATTTTAGATAATCAAATTCATTTTTTATTTGGTTATCCTTTATGTGTAATGTTCTATTTATTTGATCACTTTTGAATTACATTTAAGGTATACTCCCTCAATTATCTTTAATAAGTAAATTTTGACATTTAAATTTGTTAATTTTGTGTTTTTGAGATTGACAGCAATTTTGTTCAAAAATGTATCACAACAAGATGTTGAGCAAGATGTATTGACATGTTGGTCAGACATCATTGTAGAGATGTTAAGCACGATGTCATGACATGCTGGTTAGACATCAGTGCATGTTTTAGGTTTTACTTCTTGGAAGATTTGTTTTTTAAATGTGATATGTCTTTTGGTTTTAGCTCACATATTGGCGCAGTCCAAGAAAGGTATTTTATGAACTCCTGTTTTGTTCCAGTTGTGCACTTGTTCCATGAAAAGGAATGTTGAGACATTTTAGGAAACATGTGATATGTTCCTGATTTTATGCCAAAGATTGTGCAGAATAAGTGCAGCAGTCAAAATTGGATATGTTGTGTGTTTTATGCCTAAGTATATGCTTACCAAATGCTATTTAAAGAGGACGGTGCTAAACCTAATTTATAGAAGTGAGAGCTACGTTTGAGATTAGTGCAATTAGGGTTTTTTTAGTTGTTCTTTGTTATTTGTGATTCACTCTTATATCACCTTGATATCAGAGTTGGGTTGTGTTTTTATTTGTGATCCATTCATGCATCACTTCGATGTTTGAAGTGAACTGAGTTTATTGAGTTGTAATTGTGAATCACTCACGAGCTTTTAAGCAAAAGTTGATTATGTGTCATTGGGAGTGTGCCTTCTATTGTTCATTGTTATAAGTTTTATTGTTGTTGTGTGATTGAAGGGAAGTGAGAGGGTCTCATATCTAGGAGTATTTTAGATAGAAATAACACGGGTGATGATTAGGTGAGAAGATTGTAAACCAAAATTTGTTTACTTGGACTTCAAACTAATACTATTATAGTGAATTTCCTTCCTGACTTGGATGCCCCAATATGTAGGTGATGTTGCACCCAATATGAAGGACACTTTGAAGCCAGAAGAGGATTGGTCTAAGGAAGAAGATGAAACTGCTATTGGAAACTCCAAAGCCTTGAATGTCCTATTCAATAGAGTTGCTAAAAATATGTTCAGATTAATAACCATATTTATCATGGCCAAAGATGCTTGGGAAATTATCAAAAGGACTCATGAAGGCACATCTAAGGTGAAGATGTCTAGACTTTAGCTGCTCACTACCAGATTTGAACATTTAAAGATGAAAGATGATGAAAGCACTCATGACTTTCACATGAATGTTCTTGACATAACAAATTCTTTTAGTGACTTGGGAGAAACTTTAACTGAAGAGAAGCTGGTTATTAAAATTCTCAGGTCTCTACCTAAGATATTTGACATGAAGGTAATAATCATCGAAGAAGCCCAAGACATCAGCGGCATGAGAGTAGATAAACTTGTTGAGTCACTTCAAACTTTTGACTGGCTATTAGTGGCAGATTTGAAAAGAAGAACAAGAGCATAACTTTTATCTCCAACACTGAAGATGAAGAGGATCAACATGATCTGGATACTGATGAAGGAATGTCTAATTCTATTGTACTGCTTGGAAGGAAATTCAACAATGTGCTAAAAAGAATGGATAGGAAGTCAATACCTAATGTCAAGAACATCGTATCTGACATCAACAAGATTTAGGATTCTCAAAGAAAAGCAAGGATAGAAGAGAAGTCCAATTAAAGCACGAGAATTCAGTGTCATGAATGTGAAGGTTTGGGACACATTAGAGCATAATGTACTACCTACCTCAAGAAACAACATAAGGAGCTGTCTATTTCTTAGTTTGATGATGAAAGTGAACTTGAGGATGAATCTGCTAAACTTGTAACTGCTTTAAATGGAAGGTGGGCTTCTGATGAAGACTCATGTGATGAAGAAATTTCATATAAGGAACTCGCTACCTCTTACAAAGAATTATGTATCAAAAGTGAAGAGGTTTGTCAACTAAGAGAAAAGCATAAGGAAATTATATCTCAACTGCAGGCTGAAAAGGAAGAATGCTTATCTAAAATCTATAGTCTACAGAATGAAGTGACCCTATTGACCTCAAAACTTGAAAACACGACCAAATTTATGAGGATGTTAAACAATGGGTCTAATGTGTTGGATGAGATACCTCAAGTTGGAGAAAGAGGAAGAATATTTACTAGTATAAGGTTTGTTTATCAATCTTTGAATAATCAAAGAAAAACCCAGTGACAAAATTTGTTCCTCCTAGAAGGAAGCTTGAGCCAATGATGTCTAATCAAATGTCTCAACATCATGCCAAACGTCAGAATACTCAAACTGGAGGTAAGCTCTTGCATTGGGGATGTCATCATTATGGTAAATTTGGTCATATAAAGCCTTTTTGTTTCAAACTATGTGGCTATCAAAAAGGTCCAACACAACCTATGGTTAATCAAGTAGTGGTTAAAACTAGAAAGGAATGGGCACCCAATGAAGTTGCTACTTGTCTTATTGCTCATACTTCTCTCAGAGCTTCAGCTAGAGAAGACTGGTATTTTAACAGTGGCTGCTCTAGACATATGACTGGAGTAAAGAAGTTCCTGGTGGACATTAAGTCCCACTCCACCAGTTATGCCACTTTTGGTGATGGAGTCAAAGGTGAAACTAAAGAAGTTGGAACATTAGCATGTACAGAATTCCCCAGTCTTGATAATGTTCTCCTTGTAAAAGGTCTGATTGCTAATTTGATAAGCATAAGTCAGTTATGTCACTTTTGGTATGAAAGTAAATTTCACTGAGTTTGAATGTTTTGTCCCTAATGAGAAGACTGAAGTACTGATGAGAGGAGTCAAGTCTAAGGACAATTACTACTTATGAACACCTCAATCAACAAATTGCTCCTCCACATGTTTGTTGTCCAAGGAAGATGAAGTCTAGATGTGCCACACAAAAAATGGATCATCTACATCTGAAAGTATGAAGAATATTGTGTCTACAGAAGCTATTAGAGGCATTCCCAAGCTCAGAATAGAGGAAGGAAGAATATATGGTGAGTGTCAAATTGGAAACCAGACTAAGATGTCAAACCCGAAGATCCAATATCTGACTACTTCAAAAGTTCTATGCAAGTTGAAATCCTTGGTGGAAAGAGTTATACTTATGTTGTTGTTGATGATTCTTCAGGATTCACTTGGGTGAACTTCATCAAAGAAAAATCAAATGTTTTTGACGTTTTAAAATATTTATGTCAAAGACTTCAAAGAGAGAAGGAAAGTAAAATTTTAAGGATTAGAAGTGACCAAGGAAAAGAGTTTGAAAATAGAAAATTTGCGGATTTTTGCTCCTCTGAAGGTATTAGCCACGATTTCTCTTCTCTCATTACCCCTCAACAAAATGGAGTGGTTGAGCGTAATAATAAGACTCTTCAAGAATTAGCTAGAGTCATGCTTCATTCTAAGCATCTACCATATCATTTTTGAGCTGAAGCAATGAATACTGCATGTTGTATTCATAATAAGATTACCTTGAGAACTCGTACTTCAACTACACTATATGATTTGTGGAAAGGAAGGAAGCCTAATGTCAGATACTTTCATGTTTTTGGAAGTAAATGTCATATTTGGGCTAATCTTGACCAAAGAAGAAAGATGAATCCCATGAGTGACGATGGAATATTTATGGGTTACTCTACAAATAGCATAGCCTATAGAGTCTTCAATACTAGAAGCAAGGTCACAATGAAACCTATTAATGTTGTAATTGATGATTCAACCATAGAGAAGAATACAGATGTCAAAGATGATGTTGAAACATCATCTCAAATGAATGATACTTCAGATTATATGGTTGATATTGAGACCTGTTAGAACAAGATTTGTTCATGTCATATTTTCCTTAGGTTTTGTTCTACATTAAGCACACTTTGAGAATTGCCGAGTTGCTAGCTTCTGGTGGCAAAATCTGAACAACACTTGCTAAGTGATGTCTGGTGTAAACTTTAAAGCTAAAGGTCTCAACATCAAAAGAAGCAACATAATTGTCTCTACACTTAGCGAATACAAATTGGCTTCTGCTACCATTCAGAGTTGGTGATAAAGCTGAAGTTATCCGTACTACATAAAGCAAGATGTATTGTCAAGTCAGTTTATCAGTTAGAGTCTACAGATTGCAAGGCTCAAGAAAGGCTAAGATGCTTTATGGAAATTTATTATCAACAGATCTAATAATACAGGATCTCTTGAAGACTTAAAGGTTAAACATGTTACACATTGAATTAAGATCTTTTAGTGTATCTATCTTCAACGAATCTTGTACTATGGAGTAGCAGCAAAAAATCTTGATCAAGCTACCTCTTCAATGACTAGTTTCTGAAAAGGCTATAAATACGACTGAAGGTTTAAGCTAAATCTTTAACAAGGATCAACCAGAAGAAGGAGTAACAAGATCAAAAATTATCATCTCATTGTATATGCAAATTTTTCTGATGTAGGTTGTAATTATAAAAGCCTTAAGATTTCTTACACGTTGAATATCTTAGAAATATTAAGTGCTTTAGGTCTTTGTTATGGTGATTTCCCGTACCTCTGATACTTGTATCATGTACACCTTGTTCTCTATTCTGTTGAGCTTGTTCAATAGTTTAAATAAAAGTATTGTGCCATTAGGATACAAGCAAGGAAGTCTCGAGCCAAGATGCTTGAGCCACATAAGTCTCTTGCAATGTGCTTGAGCAGTGAAAGTATTAACCAAGTAGATTGATTGAGCAGGAAAGTCTTGAGTTAATGTGGCTTGAGTAGGATAACTCGTTTCATGAAATTTGGAGCAGTAAGTCTTGACCAGTGGGGTGCAAGTAGAGGCTCGTTTCATGGAACCTAGAGAAGAAGTCTTGAGCCTGGGAGGCTTGAGCAGGAATGCTCTGTACATGGAATTGGAGCAGTAAGTCTTGACCTGAGAGGTGAAAACAAAGAGGATCGTTTCATGGGACTTAGAGCATAAGTCTTGGGCTGGGAGCCTGAGCAAGAAAGTCTTAGATTCGTGGAACATGAGCAAGAAGTCTCGAGTGAGGAGCATGAGCATAAGTCTTAGACATTGGGTCTGAGCAATTGTAAAGTCTTATGCAGAATGCATAAGCGATTGTAATCATGTTTTTAATTATAATTAAAATCTCTTGTGAAGTAAGAGGACTGAACTACTCTCAGTTAGAGGAGGAACCAATATAAATCTTTGTATCTTTTACTATTATTTATTTGCTTCTGATAACATTTCGTTGCTAAGAATTAACCAAAATCTGAACACCGGTTTAGATTCTAAACTCTGATCATATGCAAACTAAGAAAACGGAAAACACAATTCAACCCCCCTTCTTGTGTACTTTTTTCACCTTCAATTGGTATCAGAGCATGGTTTGTGCTTAATACTTAACAGCGACGCAAATAATGATCCAATAAGAAAAGTATGTTTGTCTAAGACTTTCCTTCAAGAAGGAAACCATTGCCACTTAACAAATATTATACTGCTTTTGCTACCATATTCAAAGGGTGATTCCGCTAAATTTAAATGATGGAAAAGAAAAACATATTTTTAACTCATTGGTCTTGATAAAAGGGGTTCTGAAGGTCTATAGAATAACCTTTCAAAAGGTATTACTATAGAAGTTGATGGTATAAAGATAATCTATTTGAAAGTCTTTATCACCAACTCAGAAAAAGCTTATTGAATATCTTTAGAGGTAGTTGCATTCTGGTAGGTGCTCTATCTCACTTCTGAGTATGTCAACATTATTTATATGTCTGATGCTTGAACTATCTTTGAATTCTTGTGCTCAAATTTGTGGGAGTCACTTTTGAAGCATGTCTAGTTACACTTCATCTGATCTTTCAAGCAAATTCTGAGAAGATTGGTTTAGATTCAAACCTGAGGTAATAGTTATACAACTTGAGTTTATTGTGGTCTGTTGGTTTATCTTGCAAATATTTGAAGAATAGAATGAAATTAGATGATGAAAAGTTATCTAATAGATCACCTTTCCTAAAGCTTGGTACTTTGGAATGTATGATGATAAGGGACTTATATTTCTTGTCAGAATCACTTCTAAACCAGTTGGATGGGTTGTAATATTTGTTGATAGAAGAGTAACTTCAAAAGCTTCTAAAATACTTGTATTTCAACTAGTTTCTCAAATCTGAAAGCAAGGAGAAACACTACCAGAACCTAATGTCAGTTAATCTTCACTGCATATTCTTTTGAAGATGACATTAGTGCAGGATTCAGATAAAATAGTAATCTGGCTCTACCAGTCATTACTGCTTCTGAAAGAAGCATTTGAGTCCTAAAATAAAAATCAAGTATTAAAGAGAAAGATATTATGTCAAATCTATCCTGCTTCAATATTTGATAATAAGGAGTCTTCTCTTTAAGGTGATATCTTAAGAGACTTCATTGCTCCTTGATTGAGGGTCATCATAGAATTTGTATTAAAGGACAAGTCTATGAGAAACCTTCAAATTTTCTTTGTGTTCTGCAGGCAATTAGATGATGGTGTTTTAATTTGTTTTATTCCATTCTCTGATAGCTAACATCATCTAGTTCTTTCCTTATCAAAGATCTCAAAGTCTTGAGTCAAGACAATGAAATTAATGACTCTGCTAAGAACAAGATCTTATTCATATTATAGTTTATTCTGGACTGATACTTTGGAATGAATCATAGTACTGCTATTAGAATGTGGCATAAGGCGAAGGAAAACCTGTCTGAACATTTATGTATGGTCTCATAGAAATATGAGTGTCATGATTTAAATGTATTTGTTGAAGATATCAAAGAAAGGAGCAGAGGCATCTTCCATGGCATTTATTAAAGGTTGTTTGCATTATTTGATGGAAGAAATACCTACAACCTAGACTCAAGTTCTAGAGGTACTAAGTTTGGTGAGAGAAGTGGAGTCATTGGTTTAACAGTCATTGAATCAAAATCCACTTAAAGCGGTGTTCAGACTTTATGGTAAAGTCTGAATACTAATACGAGTCTGACCGAGAAAATAACAAAAAAAAAGGGCATGCTTATTCTTTTCTAGCTTATCGTTTGATTCGATGAGATATTTTCCTAGGTGTAAATACAAAGTTTCTATTATATTTCTAGAGAAGATCCTTTGAAAGGATCTTCAGAAATATTTAAGAAGAAACACTGTTGTGTTTATCTACACTGAATATTTCATTAAGCTAGATGGTGATCATATTTATGGAAACGTTTTTCTCACTTTTTATGATGTTACTGCTATTTGTTAGTTGTCAAAGAAAACAATTCAATATTCATCTATCACTCATGACTCTTATTTCAAAAGGAAGTGTTTATTCTGAATAGAATCTTAGAGACTTATGACTGACAAAAGATATCTCTCTTTCTCAGTCTAGTTCTACTAAACTTTGATGGATGATAGCTTCTAAAAGTTGTCAGATTCTAAGATTCAGAAGAGGATTCTTTACTTCTGATAAAGCGGTTTAAGTAAAAGGTTTTCAAAGACTTTTATAATACTTAAATTTTCATAAAGGTGAAATTCATCTAGTGGATTCAAGAAATCTGCTGGATAAGAACCTTTGAGTAATGATGTTTTCTTTTTGTATACTTATTGTCACTATCCTCTGACTTGTGAAACATTATTTTGTCCTTCTTATGACAAGGTTCTTATTCTTTTAGGAATCTTGTTAAGTTCTTTTTCTTTTTCTTTTCTCTGTGGTTGTGTGCTGATTAAGCCAAACTTGAGATGGGTTTCCTAGTCAATTCTTCTTTGAATCAACTGGTAGTCATCAATGAAAAGTTTATGAATTTTGATGTGTTACTTATATTAGGTTTTAACTTCTGGAAGACTGTGTGTGAACAAGGATGGCATGCATACTTTGAGATTCTCTGTTGTTTCACTTATCCAGATCTTGTCAAAGAGTTTTGGATTAATGCTTCCATTGTTGAGCTAAATTCTAAGTGTGGTATTCTATCTAAAGTAACTGGTGTTTCTATAACAGTAACCTTTAAAGCGATTGCTAATGTGATTAATTGTGAGGAAATTGGAGAAATCCTGGGAACTCTTATTTGGGAACACTATCTTCCTATTTGGCATATCTTTATAGATCCATCTAATACATCAGTGGTCTCAAATCTTTGTCCTGATGTTGTTGTTTGGAATCAGATTCTGAATTCAAACTTACTTCCTAAGGATAAGGATTTAGACCTTGTGGACCCTATTGAAAAAGATCTGCTTCTACTTCTCAATTTAGACTTGCAGATTGATCTTTCGTAAGTTATGTTTGATTATTTGAAGAAGGCTCTTTCTTCCTTTCACAAGGGAAATATTTTCTTCATTCCTTTTGGACGAGTTCTTTCAGAATTACTTTTTCAATTGAGAGTTATCATAAGTTCAGAGGTTGATTTGTCTAAAATCTGGAGAGACAATTTTGAAGTTGTCTATGAAAGATTCTGATATTAGATTTCTGCATAGTTATGCCTTATAGTTTTTAGAACCTTTGTATTAAGTTATCTTATTATTAATTCAAAGTTTTCTCATGCTTTTGTTCAGTTAACTGTTAATTATATTTATTTATGGTTGTTCAAAATAATTAAAAGTAATGGGAATAAGAACTTAATGTTTGCAACTTTTATCATTAATAAGATGGAAGGTATTACAAATTATTTAGACATTCTAGTCTGTTGGATTGACCCTAAGGTATTCTCTAGGATCATTTGATATGTCCAGATTATCTAAGTAATCTTGCCATTCTTCTTTGGTAAACTCCAAAGCCTCATTTCTCAGTTGATTTCTGCGTCTGGACCCAGAAGATTTTCTTCTTATGTGTGTCTTCGCAAAGGATGCTGAAGAGGTGAAAGCTTTTGAAGTCATCTTCTTGCTAGTAGATCATTTAGCTGCTGCTTTGCTTTCACTTGCCTGAGTTGCTGCATTCACTATGATTGTTTTTATAAAATATTTTTTTGGACCCATATTTGCTTCTGTTTGTACATCTCGGTGTTTTGAGGATTACTTGATTATGAATGTAAGCCTGCTATGAGTTCTTATATAGACGTGTTACATACATTATTCTAAGTACCTGTTGTTTTGATATTGATTAAGTCTTACCAATATCTTAAATGATATATCTTAGAAATATTATCTAACAGTCTAACCTATTAAAGATTCTTTAACAACTATCAATTTTATGGTTAACACGTTTTACTGTTCCGTCTGGTGTCAGTTTTACTTCATTAATGTCTTTCAGTAAATCTAAGGGAAGTTATTGAAAGTATTTGCATGCAATAAACAAAATTTGGTCAAAAGATATTTTTTCATTAATTGAAGTAGAGGATTACAAAAAATTGATTCATAAGGAACTGCTAATGCTTATTATAGATCCCTATCTATGTCATCTTAAGCCTTATGATGATAGTAATTATCATAGCTTATGTCTAGGTCGTCTACATCTACATCTTCCTCTTCTGCCTCTAGGATTGTGTGAGGGCAAAGTGCCTCATACTTGGTTATACTTGTTTTAATGATGTCAAAACATATATATGTTTTAAAAATGTACTTTCGACGGTGTCATCGAGTCACATATGCATATGTTATCTTTCTTGTGTCAAACATTTATCAAAACATGTCTAGGTATATATAGAAAGAGCATTATGTGTGTTTTATATGAGTTTGATCATGTTGGTCAAGTTAGAGATGCATTAGGATCTCTTAGAAGTAGATAAATATATGAAAATTGCATTTTTGCAAGTTCTGAGTCTTTGGGTCGACTCATAGCATGCTTAGGTCGACTCATACAGAATTCAATTTTCATGTCTTGCTCTCAGGAGAGCTCGTGTCGACCTTCCAGTCGATTCATACTGTGTGCATTTGTGCTTGTCAAAATTGGGGTGCTTTGCATTGACGCATGGACCTGTTCCGGTCGATGTAAAGAGTTGTTTCCTGCATAATCCTGAATTCAGGAGTGCTCAGGTCGATCCTCCCCTTGTTTAAGGTCGACCGCTCACGCGTTTCTCACAGAATTTCTGTTATGCTTAACATTCAAAGTGACTGTTATGTTGGTCATTTGGTTTCAACTTTGCATATATATATTGAGTTAGTTCATTCTACACAAAACAACAAGAAAAGTGAAAATATACACTAATTTGGTTCTCATCATCTTCATCCTCTCGCATTTTCTCAACAACTACACATAATCATTTTTGTTATGTATTCTGCATCATCGAGGTGATAACGTCCAAACTTAGGATTAGTTTATCGGGTTTGGGTTGAGAAATCAGTGGGTTTTTCTTGAATAAAACCTTGAGGGTTTTATCCTCCAAGAATCTTGGATTTTGGGGGTTTTGCAGGTGGTGCCGTAATCGGAGGTTTACTCATCACAAGATTTGAAGACTAGAGAGTTGTTCAAAGGTGGTGTCGTAATCGGAGGTTTACTCATCACGTTCGAAGGACTTGATTCATATTGAATCAAGGGAAGAGAAGGCATATGCTCAACATCAACATTTGAGTTTGATTGTTTGAATTCTATTACTTCTCTTGTAAAAACAAATTTGCAACTGGTTATATATACAAGTCTCAATTATATTTTTAGAATTAAGGGCATGCCTACCCCGAGCGAGGACGACGGGGGAACTGCCTCAACAAATTGGTGTTATCTCTTTTTACTATTTTTATTGCTGAATTTTGAGTTGTGTGCAAACATATTAGTTGATTAAAATTCTAGTGTGTGTTAGTGCTGAAACATTTTTAGAAACCTCATTACAATCTTTTGATTGTAATTGAAGAACATAACACTTCATTCACCTATTGAAATTTACATGAGGTGCTTCGCACACCAAGTGTTTGACTAATTGCGTGAACACAAACACTTGAGTTGTTTTTCAATTGGTTTATATTCCACAAACATTGGAAATTGTCCAACTTTAAGTGAACAAAATCTGATTGATTTATGTTTAAACTATTGATTCTAATTCCCGTCTTTATCGGTACTCTATATAGGCTTTGTGTATATCTGATCTTTTTGGTAACGATTCGTTTAGACGAGTATAGTTCCTCAGCCACTTCCGCTTAAAATGTTTTAAAATCCAAATCTTAATAAGCGTTGACTCTGTTTTTAATAAGTGATCTATTCAACCCCCTTCTAGATCATTTTCGTCGTCTAATAGATTTGACGGTAGAACATCTTGTTGGACCTTATTATCTTTGACCTCTTCACTTTTTTTCTAGGCTTCATTATAGCTTTTGATGAACCTACTCTTGTAGGTTGTGTTGGAGCTGCTAAGTTTCTTTTTCAGAAGTGAGTCTTACAGAGGGCATATGCCCAGTGGTAGATGATTCAGAAACAACTTATTTTTGTATATTCTGGACATCTTGTCTAGTAGAGCATTCTGATATTTCTGTTACTACATAAGTTTTATGATTCTCAGCTGATGCCCCCATAACTCTAGTGGATGTTGATGAAAATGGACTAGGTTTGGACTGCTTTTATAATGACTTGTGAGCAACTCAAACGACTAATTTGATCCTACTTGATTCTTGGAACACTATCGACCACTAAAAATTTATAGCATGCACTATACAATCCTTAATGACCCCATGTTACTTGATTGTTTTTCAATTCCTTGGAAATTGATCCTGTAATGACGATCTGTGATGCATTTATGCTTGTAATTTTTTTCTTCTCTTTTTATTTCTTTTTTATGTGACAAAAGGGGAGAAATAATGGTAAGTATTTAATTAGAAACTAAACCCATTGAGTACCTATTTAGTTGTACATATTGGTCATTTATAATTTTATTATTTATATTTATGCTTTTATGGTTATCTTGCCCGGGCGACACATTTTAACTTACTTGTACATAGAACTAAGGAGGAGCTTACGAACCTCAGCCTTAGCCTATCAGGCTCAGAAGAAACTTACAAACCTCAGCCTTAGCCTATCAGACTCAGAAGAAACTTACAAACCTCGTATTCTGATTTTTCCAAAGGAAGTTAAAATATTATTTTTTGTTTTTTTAAATATGGAACTAAGGGGGAGCTTACGAACCTCAACCTTGGAACTGTTTGACTCATGGGGAGCTTACAAACCTCAGACTTTAATGTTACTAAGAAAACTAAATTACTTTTTCTCAAGAGTAATACCTAGTATGATGTCTACAAAACTATGCTTTGGACTATTAGACTCAGGGGGAGCTTACAAACCTCATACCCTGATGTTGTAAAGAAAATCATAAATGCCCAACATTATTCTATAAATACTTATGTTCGTCATTATCAAAAAGGGGGAGATTGTTAGAATAAGATTTGTTCATGACATATTTTCTTTGGGTTTTGATGGTAACAAAGTATTGAAAGAACAATGGTTTACTTGATGTGTGTTACATGTGTACAGGTTCTAATATTGTAAGTAGTATTGTCAGAATCTGTTCTACATTAAGCACACCTTGAGAGTTGTTAAATTGCTAGCTTCTAGTGGCAGAATCTGAATAACACTTGCTAAGTGATGTCTGGCATAGAATCTGAAGTTGAAGGTCTCAACATCAGAAGAAGCAACTTAAATGTCTCTACACTTAGTGAATGCAAATTGGTTCTGGTGCTATTCAAAGTTGGTAATAAAGTTGAAGCTGTATGTACTGCAGAAAGCAAGTTGTATTGTCAAATTAGTTTGTCAGCTAGAGTCTACAGATTGCAAGGCTCAAGAAAGGCTGATACGCTTTATGGATATTACTCTCAACGGATCTAATAGTACATAATCTTTTAAAGACTCAAAGGTTAAACATGTTACACATTAGATTAAGATGTTTTAGTGTATCTATCTTCAACGACTCTTGCACTATGGAGTAGCAGCAAAGACTTTTGATCAAGTTGCCTCTTTAACGACTAGTTTCTGAAAAAGCTATAAATATGGCTGAAGGTTCAAGTTGAATCTTTAACAAGGATCAACAAGAAAAAAGAGTAACAAGATCAACAATTATCAACTCATTGTATATGCAGATTTTTTTTTATGTAGGTTGTAATTGTAAAAGTCTTAAGATTTATTATACATTGAATATCTTAGAAATATTAAGTGATTTAGGTCTTTGTTATGGTGATTTACTGTATTTATGATACTTGTATCATGTACACCTTGTTCTCTATTCTTTTGAACCTGTTCAGCAGTTTAGATAAAAGTCTTCTATCATTAGGATACAAGCAAGGAAGTCTCGAGCCAAGATGCTTGAGCCACATAAGTCTCTTGTTATGTTCTTGAGCAGTGAAAGTCTTAATCAAGTAGATTGATTGAGCAAGATAGTCATGAGCTAGTGTGGCTTGAGCCAGATAACCCGATTCATGAAATTTGGAGCAATAAGTCTTGACCGATGGGTGTAAGTAGAGACTCGTTTCATGGAACCTGGAGCAGAAGTCTTGAGCCTGAGAGGCTTGAGCAAGAATGCTCAATACATGGAATTGGAGCAGTAAGTCTTGATCTGAGAGGTGCAAGTATAGATGCTTGTTTCATGGGACTTGGAGCAGAAGTCTTGGGCTGAGAGCCTGAACAAGGAAGTCTTGGGTTCGTGGAACCTGAGCAAGAAGTCTCGAGTGAGGAGCTAAAGTAGAAGTCTTGGACCTTGGGTCTGAGCAATTGTAAAGTCTTATGCATAATGCATAATTGATTATAATCATGTTTTGATTATATTGAAAATATTTTGTGAAACATGGGGATTGGACTACTCTCAGTTAGGGAAGAACCAGTATAAATCTTTGTGTCTTCTGCTATTACTTATTTGCTTATGTTAACATTTCGCTGCTAAGAATTAACTAGAATCTGAGCACCAGTTTAGGTTCTGAACTCTGATCAGATGCGAACTAAGAAAACGGAAGACACAATTCAACCTCCCCTTGTGTACTTTTCTCACCTTTAAGACCAACAATAAAGTTGCAGCTATTGAGGCTGATAACAATCAAGCCAACAAAAGTCCCTCTATCAGAATTCAGAAAAACCATCCTAAGGAACTCATTATAGGAAATCCTAATGAAGGGATTATCACTAGATCAAGGGAAGTGGTATCTAACTCTTGCTTTATCTCTAATATTGTACCCAATAAAGTGAAGGAGGCTTTAACTGATGAATTTTGGATCAATGCCATGCAAGAAGAACTAAGTCAGTTTTAGAGGAATAAAGATTGGGATTTAGTTCTTAGGCCTGAAGGAACAAATGTCATGGGTACAAGGTGGGTCTATAAGAATAACTTTGATGAAAATTGAGTTATCCCCAGAAATAAGGTCATACTTGTGGCTCAAGGATACATACAAATTGAAGGAGTAGATTTTAATGAGACTTTTGCTCCAGTTGCCCGTCTTAAATCCATAAGACTATTGCTAGGAGTGACATGTTTACTAAAGTTCAAGTTATTTTAGATGGATGTGAAAAGTGCTTTTTAAATGGGTACTTACAAGAGGAGGTATATGTTGAATAACCAAAGGGGTTTATTGGTCCTACTTTTCCATATCATGTGTTGAAATTGAAGAAATCTCTTTATGAACTAAAGAAAGCTCCTAGGGTTGGTATGAAAGGCTGATAGAATTTCTTGTCAGTAATGGGTATAGGAAATGAGGAATAGACAAAACCTTATTTGTTAAATAAAAAGATGGCAAACTCATGATTGCTCAGATATATGTAGACGACATTGTATTTGGTGAGATGTCAAACCAAATGGTCCAACATTTTGTCAAGCAAATGCAATATGAATTTAAGATGAGTCTTGTAGATGAATTAACCTATTTTTTTGGACTTCAAGTGAGACTGATGGGTGATTCTATCTTCATCTCTCAAAGTAAGTATGCCAAGAATATAGTGAAGAAGTTTGGTATGGAGAATTCTATTCACAAGAGGACACTTGCGCCTACTCACTTGAAGCTATCTAAAGATGGAAAAGGTGTTAATGTGGATCAAAATCCATACAGAAGCTTGATTGGTAGCCTATTGTACCTCACAACTAGCAGACCTGACATCGCATTTGTTGTTGGTGTTTGTGCAAGATATCAAGCTGAACCTAAAATAAGTCACATCAATCAACCAAAGAGGATTCTGAAGTATATCAATGGTATAAATGATTATGGCATGTTATATTCTCATGGCTCAAATCCAAGGGAGCTCAAGATCAAATCAAGGGAACTCAAGATCAAATAAAGCATGGTCAATCATGATTAAGAGGAATGGTGGAAAGAAGAACAAGAGTTGTTACCTTTTGGGAAGCGATTCCAATGGCACGATAAGTTTCTTCTATCCTCCTTCCTCTAGTTTATGAAAGCCGCAGACGTGGGTACTATTCATAGTAATCTTGCCCTCTCCCCCTTCGTTCTTGTGTGTTTGTGTATTTATAGGCTTTTTCAAGTTTGGAAATTGTTACCCAAATTGAAAGCGTTGATTACTGTAAATATTTATTTTGAAAATAATTCAAAATTGGTATGGGACATGCTGGAATCTGTCTTGAATAACTTTCTATTTTTTTGCCTCGATATGTTTGGTTGTAGTTAATGTTCCTTGATAAGCTTTCTTTTCTTGTTCAAACATGTCTGTTTTGCTTTGGAAATCTATCATGCAACTTATTTGCCATCATAAATGTGATTCCAAAACCAGACATGTCATGATGTCTCGATTTCTGTCCTATTTTCAAATTAGGTGCTACTTTATTAACTTTCTGATTTTATTCGTTTTGTCTTTTAAAGGATGTTGTCACAAATGGATTCGCATTATATTGTAGAGAAGAACACTGTCTTTGGCTTCTATTTGTACATATTATTGGTGCTTGGGGATCTTTGTTTGATCGCAGTGATGTTGATGGTTACTTCAGACGCTCACGTTTGGAAGCTAAGGATCATCGGTAGCAGATTTTCTGCCTGTCACATTCTTGCTTCCTTTTTATTCTAAGAGCTCTTGATTCCTTTCCTTGATTTCCTCTTTTTTAATGGTTTTAGTGATGGGGAATGTTTGCCTCGTCTCTGTATGAGCAAAAATCACATCGTTTTGAACTATCAACAGGTGCAAATATTCCAAATTCTATAGCCATTGAAGGTAGACTGAAGATGGTAAATATAAGCTGGAATTGTGAGCATTTCTCCCCATTACTTTATTAGCTATAAGGGTATTGCTGTCGGTTTAGTAACTAGGTACATAGAGTTGAAGACATGTCATGAAATTGGGTCGAAACTGGGATTGTCGTCGTTGTTAAGAACATAGTCGTTTTTTTTTGTCATCCTGTACTTTTATCCATATGGTAACATGACGAAGGAATTGCCCTTATTTCACTTTTGGTAATACATCTTGGCGATCTTAACAATCAATTATAACTTGTATGTTTCAAATAATGTTTAATGAGACTTGTTTCTTGAATTAGTGATAGAATAGCTAGGCTGGTGTTGTTGCTAGAACTTGGAATAAGGAAAAGGTTAGGGCAGTCTTGGTTATGAAGAGATTTGTTGTTTTTGTTTCATTTATCTTAACGGCTTTACATAATGCTTGATGTTGTGTCATATTTTCGTATCCCTCAAAACATTGACATTTGCTTGAACTTCGATTCACAGGGTGTGGCATGGAGGTTTGGTAACAGGAGTTATTCCCAGTTGGTAATTAAATGATGGATCCATCCTTTGATGGTACCGTAGATGCAAAACGTAATTTGATTTTCTGGCAAGTTTGCTCCAAATTGATTCAAAACACTGAGGGTTCCCTATAAGCTTTCTGATGTTAAAACAAGGAAATAGGCTGCTAGCACTACCTGGCGCATTAGTAGCTCTATTGTTTCATGTTCCTGTATTGTAGATTACTTCGAGAAATTGTTTTGTCCGCCTTGTACGTGTATTTGGTTTAGGGCGTTTAATAGTAATAAGTAAAGTTAGCAATTCTCATGTGACACAAAAAGAACCAACTCTGATTTAACAATCTTAGCGCAGGCTTTTGGTGTAAACCCAAAATATTAATTTAATGTATCCTTAATGAGCAAAGACTCTTATAGCATTCACTGCTTGTGTTGGAATGAGTGTTCTAACGTTTCAAAACATGTGCAATGTCAACCTTATTAACCTTGCAGGGATTAGTAATCACTTTGTTATATAATTCTGGCTTGTCCCTCAAGACGCTATGTTCTCTAAAGAAAAATCAAAACATCAAGAATCAATCAACTTTTTAAGTAACTATTCGACATAAGAACTTTGAGGAACAATATTTGTCACAAAGTTAATCTATCATCAACTCATATACATCCCTGACCAACTCAGTCTTATTGCATTCCCAGCCTTTGTCAATAAAGGAGTTGAGCATTTGTAACTCGAGTATTCGAATTCTGAGTGGATGATGAATAATATTTTGAACTTGGATAAATTTGAAAATATGGTGTATGCCCTTGTATCTTGTACACTAAGAAACCTCGTGGGGGAATCCTTGAATTTACTATTGACAAATTATAACTTTAAGACCTTGAATTAATACTTACTCTTCATAAAACTTCTTTGAGATTACATCTTGAACAAAAATCTTGAAAGAAAGGTTAAACTTGAATTTGATATTTCCAACTTGGATTTTAAGGACACGACTTGAATCGATCCCTCGAATTCGGATGCTTGAAGGGTGGTTATCCAGATCATGTTATGAAAGCACTTAACAATGGCCCAAAATTGTTCAAAGAATAATCTTCCCATGACAAAACTAATATTGTAACCAGGCTTGAAATTCTTAATGCTTCTTGCTTCAGTGTATTTGGGTGGAGGAGCATTCAATACTTAACTGACTAACTCCTAAGGCCCCTTTTGAAGTAAATCCTTAATTCAAACGATGGACGAACAAATAAAAGAAAACATAAATATGGGGGTTAGCCATGCACGTATGGTTGACCTAGAAAAGCTATGTGAGATGACGCACAAAAGGGTGGGATCTTAGGTACAAAAATTAGGGTGTGACAACATGAAATGGATTGTCGAGCCCTAATCTTGACATGTTTTTATCAATTGATTTAAAACCGAAACTTTTACCGTTACTTGTAACTTTTTATGCGATCATTGCATTGCAAAACAAAAACAAACACCTTTTATGTTTTATGTTTAAAACAATTCCAATTGTAGAACGACGGTAATATCACACAATCCATGCAGATACGATAACAAAAACCCACACTAATACTGTTTCAACAAAATGGCACCATTGCTGAGGATTGTTGTTTGATATTGCAAGTATTGCAATAGTGGATAAGTTTTAAACTTTGTTTACCTCATTTCTTTTTCTTATGCTTCTTAATTTGTTTGGTTAAGTTTTGAAGACTCTGTTTATGCGAGAAAAGTTACCTACATATCAACTTCTTTTCGATCCTGAGATTGAGAGAACTGCACGTAAGTTGAATAGAAAAACTAGATGGAGGAGGCAACTTGCCAATGAAAGACGAGAAAGAGAAGAAAGTTCTAGTTCTACACCACTACCACCGCCAAACATGGCAAATCCACCACCACCACCACCACCACCCTCTGCTTCAACACCAAGTATTAACAGTCCAAGGCACACTGCTCAATTTGCACGCAATGTCTACAACGGTAGACATTCAGAGATAAAAACGGGAATTCTTGTGCTTCTATACCAAAATCCTTTTACTGGTATGGATCATGAGGATCTGTTCACACATCTCACTAAATTCTATGAGATTGCGGATGCAACGGGAGCGCTGAAAGCTGAAGAAGAATCATTGTTCAAGAGATTATTTTCGTATTCCTTAATCGGGAAAGCAAATGAATGGTATCTTAATCAATCCACTTTGGTGATGACGGATTGAAAAATGATAATTTGAAAAATGATGAGATTGTGGAAGAAGAAAAAAATGATGAGGTAGAAGCTGAAAAAAATGAAAAGGAGAAATTAGTTGAAGATGAGAACCATGAGAAAGAAGATGTAGAGAAAAATAAAAAAAATCAATAAAGGGAAAGAATAGTTGAGTTCAATTCCAATTCAAAACTTGCCTTATCCTCATGCTCCCACCAAGAAACATAATGCTAGACATTATCCTCGGTTCATGGATATATTTCATCAATTACAAATTAATATTCCATTTTCTGAAGCTCTTGAACAAATTCCCAAATATGCAAAGTTCATGAAAGGCATCCTTACCAAAAAGAGGAGATTTACGGGCCAAGAAACAATCATGTTTGATGCGAGTTGTAGTGCAATCATTCAAAGGACTCTACCGATCAAGGAAAGTGATCCTGGTCGGGTTACTTTGCCGGTTACCACAGGAGATGTTTATGTTGGTAAAGGTTTGATTGACTTAGGCTCAAGCATTAATTTGAGCATGTTATCTATTATTAAGAGTTTGTGAAGCATTGAGATGAAAGCAACAAGAATGACATTGCAATTGACCAACAAGTCTATAACTCATCCTCATGGAGCAGCTCAAAATGTGTTAGTCAAGGTGGATAAATTCTTATTTCCAATTGACTTTGTTATTATTGACATGGAGGAAGACCATGATGGTCCATTGGTTCTCGGGCGACCTTTTATGAAGACAGCTAGAATGATGATTGATATTGTTGATGGTCTTATAAAAGTGAGAGTTCAAGACAAGGAAGTTTCTTTTAATCTTTTTGAAGCAATGAAGCATTCCAAAGATGCACATGATAGCTTTCTAATTTATGCAACAAATGAAACATAATGGAAGTAACAAGGCAAGTCCATATGTCAACTCCCTTTGAAAAAGCTCTTGGTGATACATTTGAAGTTCTTACCGTAGAGGAAGAAATGGAACTTGAAAAATTCTTGAATGAACTTGAGACTTTGAAAGAATTACAACCTTGGGAAAATGAAGTGGAAGTGTTAAAAAAAGAAGTGAGCGATGAAAAATCCCAACTTGAATTGAAGATGTTGCCTCCTCATTTGAAATATGCGTTTCTTGATGACAGTTGTAAGAAGCCGGTTACTATTAGTAACAATTTGTCCAAAAAAGAGGAACATCGTTTAATTCAAGTTTTGAAAAAATATCAAAGAACTATAGGTTGGGTTCTCTCCGATTTGAAGAGGATTAGTCCGGCTTATTGTATGCATAAAATGTTCATGGAAGAGGATTTCAAGCCAGTTGCTCAACCTTAACGCCGCTTGAATCCTACAATGAAAGAGGTTGTGAGGAAGGAAGTAGTGAAACTATTAGATGCCGAGATAATCTATCTGATTTCCGATAGTACTTGGGTGAGTCCTGTACAAGTGGTTCCAAAGAAAGGAGGAATGATCGTGATAAAAAATGATAAGAATGAATTGATTCCAATAAGGACCGTAACAGGTTGGCGGATGTGCATTGATTATCGAAGGCTTATCCAAGCAACACAAAAAGATCACTTTCTGTTGCCTTTTATGTATCAAATTCTTGAAAGGTTATCGAGTCAAGAGTTCTATTGTGTTTTAGATGGATATTTCAGATATAACCAAATTACGATTAATCCGAAAGAACATGAGAAAACGGCGTTGTCCTTTTGGGATTTTTGCATATAGAAAGATGTCATTTGGCTTGTGAAATGCACCGACCACTTTTCAACGACGCGTGCAAGCCATATTTTTTGATCTTATTGAGAAGACCATGGAAGTTTTCATGGATGACTTCTCCGTTTTCGGGGCTTCTTTCGAGTTATTCTTGAAAATTTTGGAAACCATTCTAGAAAGATGTGTGGAAACTAATCTGATTCTTAATTTGGAAAAATGAAATTTCATGGTAACAGAAGGAATTGTGCTCGGCCACAAAGTCTCCTCCAAAGGCCTTGAAGTCGATCAAGCAAAGATTGAAGTCATAGAGAAGTTGCCACCACCAACAAATGTGAAGGGAATCTGAAGTTTCCTTGGTCACGCGGGATTTTACAAGAGATTCATTAAAGACTTCTCAAAAATAGCAAGACCTCTGAGAAATTTGCTCAACAAAGATAAGTCTTTTCTCTTTGATGACAAATGTTTAAAAGCTTTTAAAATTTTGAAAGAAAAATTGATCACCGCACCCATAATCATTGCTCCAAATTGGACTCTCAATTCTGAATCAACGTGTGACGCAAGTGATTATGCGGTTGGTGCAATGCTTGGCCAAAGAAAGAAAAAATTGTTTCATGTCATACACTATGCGAGTAAGGTTTTAAATGAAGCGCAAGTGAATTACGCAACAACTGGAAAAGAATTACTTGTGATAGTGCATGCTCTTGAGAAATATAGGTTTTACCTTATTGGTTTGAAGGCCGTGTTGTACACTAACTATTCGATGATTAAATGTCTTCTCATAAAATCGGATTCGAAGAAAAGAATTATCCGGTGGATTCTTTTATTACAAGAATTTGATTTGGAAATCCATGACAAAAAGGGTTCTGAAAACTTGGTGGCGAATCACTTATCTTGTTTGGTCAATGTGGAAGAGACAAATCAAGAAAGGGAAGTAAGAGAAGAATTTCCCGATGAAAAACTATTTATGGTCCAAGTTAGAGCTTGGTTTACTGACTTTGCCAACCACAAGGCAACCAGATTAATACCAGAAGATCTAACTTGGAACCAAAAGAAGAAATTCTTGTCGGATGCAAATTTTTATGTGTGGGATGAACCTTACCTTTTTAAACTTGGTAGTGATAATCTCTTGAGAAGGTGTGTTACTAGTGAGGAAGCTAAAAGCGTCCTTTGGCACTGTCATAATTCGTCGTATGAAGGTCATTATAATGGTTTGAGGACGACAACAAAAGTCTTCCAATCGGGCTTTTATTGGTCGTCATTGTTTAAAGATGCAAACCTACATGTGAAGAATTGTGATATTTGCCAAAGAAGTTGCAGAATTGGGAAACGAGATGAGATGTCCTTTCAAAGTATGTTGGAAGTTGAAGTTTTTGATTATTGGGGTATAGATTTCGTTGGACCTTTCCCTCCATCTTTTTCCAATGAGTACATTTTAGTTGCGGTTGATTATATTTCGAAGTGGGTGGAAGCAATAACTTCGCAAAAGGCCGATGGAAAAACGGTGATTAAATTTTTAAAGAAAAAATATTTTATCGTTTTGGCACGCCTCGAGTGTTAATTAGTGATGGCAGTTCGCACTTTTGCAATGCATCACTTGAATTTTTTTTTTGGAACATTATGGTGTAAAGCATAAAGTGACAACCCCATACCACCCGCAAACGAATGGTAAAGCCGAGGTTTCAAATAGAGAAGTGAAAAGAATTCTTGAAAAAATAGTGTCAAGTTCGAGAAAGGATTGGTCTCAAAAGCTTGATGGAGCTTTGTGGGCACATCGTACCGCTTACAAATCTCTCACTGGTTTAACTCCGTTTCAAATGGTTTACAGAAAAACTTGTCATTTGCCGGTTGAAATGGAGCACAAAGCTCTTTGGGTGTTAAAATTGTTGAACTTTGATCCTAACTTGGCCGGTGAGAAAAGAAAAGTCCAAATTCATGAATTATAGGAAATGAGGCACGATGCTTATCATTCAAGCAAGCTTTACAAAGAAAAGGTCAAAGTCTATCATGACAAGAATGTCCGTCAAAAATAATTTCAAGCTGGCCAAATGGTGCTTCTTTTCAATTCTCAGTTAAAGCTTTTTCCGAGAAAGTTGAAGTCTAAATGGTCAGGACCCTTCTTGATCAAGGAAGTAAAGAATTATGGTGAAATTGTGTTAGAGGATCCAAAGACAAAATAAAGTTGGACTGTTAATGGACAAAGGTTAAAAATCTACCTTGGAGGTGAAGTTGATCGTGAAATTTGCAATGTTTCTCTTGGTGATTTGTGAGTCACCATGGACCGTCGACCTCAAACGACGTTAAGCAAAACGCTAGTTATGAGGCACCTAAACATTATAAGTATTCTTTCATTATTATTGTTTTTATAATATAGGTATTTTTAGAGTGATTGTGGTAGTTTGTGCTGAGCAGAACCAACAAATTTTCAAAATTCTGTCATACTCGCTGGGAAGTTTTCTAGGTGAACCTGGAGAAAGCATTCGCCAGGAAGTTTGCAAAGCAAACTAAGCGAGGCAAGCACTTTTGAGTCTGTTGTCACATCACTTAAAAAAAGGAAGAAACATTGGGTGGGCCATAGAAACTTGGGCCCAATACCCACTCCTTAGAATTATTGTTAGGGTAACCCTACCCCATTTCACTCCTCACATAAACTTGTCTCTCTCACTCTCACAAGCATCACGCACACAACTTAGAGCATATCAAACTTCTTGCTAAGATTTTACAAATGAATCCTCTCAACATAACAGGTTTGAATTCATCATTCTTTCCTTTGTTCTTCTTAGTAACATGTGGTTAGGGTTTGTTTGTGAAACTGTAAAAAACTTGCTTTTAGGTAAAGTAAGACTCTATGCATGTTCTAATTTTATGACTTATCTTACTATGCATGTGGGTTTGAAAAGTTAGTGAAGTAGAAAGTGTTTAGGTTAGAGTTGAATTGGCATTGAATGAATTCTTACAAAAAACTTCAACTCTAACTTGAGCAATCGTGTGGTATGGGCTTTCACTAAACTTTTGTGTTGTACAATAGTTTGAAATGGAAGAAAAACGAATTTTGGAAAAATATTTGTGATTTTAAATGTGTAGGCAGAACCTGCAGAATGGGAATTCGTAGGGTTCGCCATGAATTCGCACAACAAACCTGGGGCGAGTACTCGACAGGATTTCGCCTAGCGAACTTGTAGGCGAACATGACAGAAGTTTCAAATTTTTGTGTGATGCTGAATTCTTGTTTTGATTCTTTTTGTTTTGTTTCCTCACTAATATAAATTGTGTTTGGATGGTTAGTTTTTTTTTGGTAATTGTGTAAATGGCACCTCCAAAAACAGTTATGTCAAAGAATCGAAAGGTCGTAAGTTCATCTCGTCCAACCCCAATTCAGTTTAATTCTGACAGATTAAGAAGAGCGAAACAAGCTGCTCTTCAACTGACTCTTGAGAAGAGGAGCATCCTACCTGAAAAGTGATTCAACCTCAACCCTTAAGGATCCTACCGGGCAGTAGCGGGAATCCTTCAAATCAAGAAGTGGGACAGGTTGATAGCTTTTAGTAATAGTTACAACATAGAACTTGTAAGAGAATTCTACACCGATGCATTCCCAAATGATGATGAGCTATTTACTTGGACCACTATGGTTGGCGGAAGAGAGGTAAAATTTGACCGTGACACCATCAACACTATTTTAGGTAATCCTTTATCCTTGGGGGAGAATGAAATAGATGTATATCACCATACTTTGAGGCTGCACCGAGATACATATGCCATTTCTCGTGATTTGTTGATTAAGGGAGAGTCAGTTGAGTTGAAACTATATGGGGTTCCATGAAGGTATCACAGAGAGGACATGCGTCATTTGGCTCAACTTATCCTTTTGTTGGTTTTGACTAATATTAAGCCAAAGTCGCACACCTCTACTATGCCAATTCCTATTGCTCATCTTGTCCATATTATATTAACTAATGTGCATATTGGTGTAGCTCGAATCACCACAGATGAGATGCGTGACATAGTGGAAAGTGGACTTGGTTCATGGTCAAGGAAGAACTGTCCCTTAGTATTTCCTTATTTGATTATGGTATTGTGTGTGCATGCGAGGGTTAAACTACTCTCCCGCCGTCAGGTGACGATTTCTGCTGCGATTGATGATCGGTATACGGACAAGTTTTGCAAACCAAAGGGGTGGAAATGACAGACATCTAGCGTTGGTACTGATGTTGGAAATGCTTCTGGTTCGGAACCTTCAGGCTCCTAGGGTTTTGACCCATTTCAGAGGGAGGTATGTAGTTACAACTGGGATTGGATAGCGACTACTCAACGCGCCATGATAAACTTACATGATTCTATGCAGGTACTACAACTGCAGTATAGGGAACCCTCAGTGGGGCACTCTATGATGTCTAGAGAGCAGTTCCTAGCACATGTTGCATGGCTTGGGGCCAGGCACAGTTTAGAGAGGGGACAAATGTAGGTGATCCTAAGGAAGTTGAGAAGGCTAGAGTTGAAGAGGCTAGAGATGATTTTTATGATGATGATGATGAGGAGGAGGATGTTTCTAGTTCTATGGAGGTGTCTGGTTTAGAGGAGGAGACCGAGTCAGAGGAGGATTAGTTATTTTGTTGGTTGACATTTTGAGCATGATCTTATGCAACTTCCTTTGGTTCTATAAAGTGAAGTTTTCTATTTGCATTAGATCATTGCTAATTATATTTATGGTTATTGTATTCTCTTTTGTGTACTTTATCCACTTGTTGGATCATTTTGGATATTGTTGTAGTATGTACCACTTTTGGGTACAAATATATTTTGTTGGTGTGTTTACACCATATCACACTAATGTTTTTATTATCAGTTGAATTCTTCAATTATGAATGTTCAACTTGTATTTTTCTTTACTTTTGTTTTTCTTTATTAGGTTGTTAAGAGTTGAATTCTTCAGTTTAGGAATGTTCAACTCTTAAAGTTTTTATTATTGATATGCTTATTTGTGTTTATTGTTGATATGCTTTTGTGGATTTTAATGTTTCCATTTTTTGGTGTGAAATGTGAGAGCTTCTAGGATGGTTATGATAGTTCATCAATGAATATTCTTCCAAGTTTGGATGGTGATGATAGTATTTAAGCATGTAAATATTGGCAAGGTACATAATTACCTCTTTCTAGGATGTTAGAATGTTTAAAAATTTATTTTCTTTGTGCAAATGTAATTTTGTTTCTTGTTGCAACTTTGTTGAATGCTTGTATCACTTAGGTCTAAAATCCAAAATGGTGAGAAACCTCTATTGTCTACTAAATGCATAAGATGACTGATAAATTTTGTTGAGTACATTTAATTCATGCTTTATTTTGTTGAGCACAACCATTTCCAAAAGTAACTTACCCGCGAGTAAAGAGAATCTTCTAACCCCGTTGAGCTTAATAGTTAGATCCTAGTTTAGTGATGAACTTGGTATTGGTACATATTGATAAAAATAGTTCATCATTGAATTGTGTAGGATTCTAACTTTTTTCCTTGAACCTTTGAAATTATACTAAATTTTCTTCCTTGCCTCAAAAAGCAAGGATCATTCACTTAAGATTTGATTAAAAACCAAGTTGAGGAGAGTGAAAATAAAATGGTGGGTTACTAACAAAATTTCAAACAAGCATGAAAATAAAATATGGATATAAAAAAACAAAAGAAAAATAATGTGTGTTTGAATAAAAGAAAAAAATAGAATAATTGTGAAAATATGTTGGAAAGGTGAGCAATAGAGAAAAGAAAGTTTTGGATGAAGTTGTATTGTATACATAACCTTGAGAAGTGAATGTTTCTTTTGCATTGGCAACTTCGATTCAATAGTCTTATAAATGTCCCTTTGTTGTGAACCTAGCCATGCTATAACCTTTAAAGACCTTAGTGATCTTTTTGCTTCCATAATTTCTTTATTGATCGTTTAAATATTGTACGAATTGGTTTCTATTTGCATCATTTGTCAGGTGAGCGAAATTACCCCACATTTGTAAGCGCGTATTTCTTTCAATTCTTTTTCGAGGAGGAGTTTTAGAGTGATTCGAGCATGATAATTTAGTTGTTACTTGAAGCATTGTTTTTTGATATTTGCTTAAGAACTAAATTCGTTTGCATTGTTTAATTTTAAAAAGTTGTAATAATTGATTGTGTATATTTGTTATTTATTTGAGCCATAAATCCATTCTTGGTTGAATTAAATGTTTGAGCAAATCCTCTTGTTTTCAATGAGAGACATACTTTGATTGAGGACAAACAAAGAGTTAGTTAGGGAGAGTTTGTTATATGTCAATCTTGCTTTAAATTAATCATTTATAATTGACATTTTTCAACTCTTTTGTGTTGATTTGTTGGAATTACTACTTGAAAGTTTTCCATTCTTTAATTGTTTGAAAATAACTTTGGTACCTTTGATTTGTGTGTTATTATGCAAAAAGTAGGCATTAAATCATCAAAGTGTAAGACACAAGAAAATTGAACAAGGTTACCAAAGGAATAGTAGAATATAAGTAAGTTTGCTGGGCGAACTTGCTAGCAAATGTTCGTTTTGCGAACAACTGGCGAAGAACCAGCGAATGCTCCCAGACTTGAGACAGTAACAAAAGGCCTGTAAGTTTGCTAGGCGAACAAGCTAGCAAAGATTCGCTGTGGCAACACGTCAGTGAAGAGCTAGCAAAACATCCCAGATTTGAGGCATTAACTAAAGGGTCATAAGTTCACTGTGTGAACTTGTAGGCGAAGTAGTTCGCTAGGCGAATAATCATTCGCACAATGAACTTCAGAGTTGTCTCAGAGGTGGTTTAACTGTGCAAAGGCACATCAGGTGCCTATTTTGATATTCTCTAGGTGAATAATCGGTTCGCAGTGTGAACATGACATATCCTAGTTGTACTATATAAGTACTTTTGGTCATTTTTGGGGATCATAACCTACTTTTACACACCAAAACCTTATTTTCTGAGATTTCTTCACCAAAGAGTGAGATTTTACACATAGAAGCTGTATTCACATCTGAGTTTGATTCTTCGACGTGGATGCTCATTCATCTCCTCCCGAAACTTATAAAGCAAGCTACCATGGTTATGGGCAGCTAAGTCACTTTTGTGTCATGATTAGTGGTAGATAATCCTAACTTTTGTATGTATTTCTCTTGATATTTTGTATGTGAATAAGCTGATGATGAATATATGGTGAAAAACCTTGTTTTTATGTAATATTTGTGTTTGATCATTATTGAGAGATATGTTTCAACTATTGACCTAACTTTTTCATCTATTAATAAACAAAGTCTAGAGATAGTTTTGTGAGTTGATATTCGCTAATATCAATTATTTAATGTTATCATATTGATAGTTAAGTTAATAGATTATCTAAGGATCAATATGATAAAACTCACAATTTGTTTTAGAGATGAAACATCTTGAGAGGATATGTGATTATATTTATTGTTAATGAGTTCACATGCTTTGTTAAGAAAATACGTATGAAATGGATTGTCGAGCCCTAATCTTGACAAGTTTTTATAAATCGATTTAAAACTGAAACTTTTACCGTTACTTGTAACTTTTTATGCGATCGATGTGTTGCGAAACCAAAACAAACACCTTTTATATTCTATGTTTAAAACAATTCCAACTGTAGAATGACAGTAATATCACACAATATCTGCAGATACGATAACAAAAACTCACATTAATATTGTTTTAACAGTTACGTTCGATGAAGGTTTTGAATTTCGAATAAGGATAATAACTGTCTTTTGTCCTTATCCGATTCTCAAAGGTGACGCATGTAAAGTTGTGAAAAATTAAAGACATGCAAGTGAAACGTGTCATTTTCTTGAGGATTTCGTGTGTTCAATCATTGTATAAATATTCACAAATTACTTAAAGTATCTAAGTGTGTTGAGAAAAGAGTTCGTTGAGAATGTACGTCTGAAACACCATATTTTCATTTCAATTGAAGTTATTTATAGTTTATCAATTACTTTTTTATTGCAATTTACTTTGGAGTTCTTTATTGCCATTCATTTAGAAATTATGCAATTTACTTTTAAACTTTAAACAACATTCTTCAATCATGAGCATTGTTCGAAGTGTTCATAGACTTTCAAATATAGTTTTACAAAAGCACATGTCCTAGGATTCACTGGTTAATCCTGTAAAGTAAACCATTTTTGAAAACCAGCGGTTGTTTACCAATTTTCACGGTAAACAATAGGTGACACTTTTGTTAATAAAAATGATTGTGCCAACCAAATATAACAAATAACACCTAATCACATATATCATGTGCTGATCTCTAATCTTTTCATCACCATGATGAGTCAATGTGACCTCAGAATGACTCTTGTACAATTTCTCCAGCCATTAGAACCTCACACGACAACCGTAGGTTGATAGTATCTCATTGTCATCCTTCTCACGATCATCTATTAAATTCTCCAACAACATGTCTAATGCCTTGACTCTATGAATCAACCACCAACAATCGACCAATGATGGACATGTGGAAAAATATGACATATCATCCAAAATAACTGTCATGTCCACAATACGCAAATGGAAAAAATATGCATCGACTTGCCATTTCTTAGTAATTGGTGACAACAACCCAAGAATGATTGTTTGTGTAACTGGTCCGTGCTACATCTTTGAGATATGATGTAATCAATATGTTCTGGAAGATGTCGTTTTAAAATATATTCAATGAAATCTTTTGGCCTTGGTTGATACATTTCACTGTACCACAGTATTGCAAAACTAAATGCATTGACATTAAGTAATAAACATGTATTCTATGCCTAAGTGATATATCAAAATTTTGTATAATATTTACATATACACGCCATATACGAATAACAACATGCTTGTGAAATATGAGCATTAATAATATGTCATACGGGCATTCAAGAAACGATAGAAGATGCTGAGTTTGTGGTTGGATAGGATTAACTTGTGGTTAAGGTTTCTATTGAGAAGAATGTCTTGGATTATACTTAGGTTTTCTCCATACACTCTCTATAAGCGAAGGCAAAATGAACCATCATACCATACCATGTCTTAGAAGATCATGTGTTTCCATTTTACTATAATAATTTTTAAAACTTTATTTCGAATTAAAACAAATCTAAACTTTTGTAGATTATACCCTAAAAAATGAAAATCGACAAAAAATGTGTGTTCCGATAAGTCTACAATGTAGATTAAAATGTTGTCCCAAATATAAATTATATAATTTTTTAAAGTTCATCGCTTTATTAGAATCACTTTCAATCTTATTTATTTGTTTTTTTTATATATATATATATATATATATATATATATATATATATATATATATATATATATATATAAAATAATAATAATAATAATAATAATAATAATTTAATGATTATAATTTCACCTTTTAAAAATAAATAAATAAAAATATTGCAGATTAAAATCCATGCATATACCATTAGATTTTCGTGCAATAATCAACTAGATTAAGGAGAATATAACTTTTACTTTTGTTATACAAAGTTTATTACCAAAAAAACTCTAGACATGTATATCCTATACATAAGTATAATCTTAGTCTACTAACATAAATTTTAAAATAAAACCAATTAAAACTAAAAAAAGTTGTATTTGTAGCATTGTTTTTAGTGTATATTTATTACTCTTTATCTTTTAAGTGGAGTGAATGTGAAGCCGACTCCAACCTGTCAGCTGAAAAACTCCAAGCTTCGACTTGGCAGTTGTCGGTGGACCGATCAGATCCAGTCACTCACTCACACCTCAATACTACTGTTGCATCTTCCATAACATCATCAACATGAAAATTAGTAAAATAGAAACGTAAGACACAATCAAATTACCCTCAAAGTTAAAACAAAAGCCACAACTATATTTCTTTCTCTTTCTCCTACCTAAACCAAAGCCTCTTCTTCCGCTCTCTCTCTCTTCTTATCTTCTACCAAAATTCCAATTCAGTTGACACAGATTGATGCATTTCCATCCATTCAAGGTTCCAAATTTGCATTACCTACTTCTACTACTCTGTACTTTCATCAAGCACTTAACTTGCATTACTATTTCAGTGTTGATCTTAGCTATTTTCGATCGGATTGTTTGTTTTTGCATTGATGATTTTTTTCTGCTTCATATTTGTGATTTACATTCTAATTCATCTTTTTGACTTGGCTTATTTGTGTGTTGAGTAGGAAGTGTCTTTGAAGAGTGTCTCTTCAGTGTAGATCTGAACAAGGGTCTACTCAATTTTGACTTGAAGTGAAGAGAAGAAGACAAAGCTGGCTACCACATTATCGTCTTGGAGGCTTGCCGCCAATAGCGGCAGCCATGCTTCCACTGATCTGGTTAGTACCTTCATACACGATTTGGGATTTGTAAAGTTTGAAACTTTAAAAGGGTTATGATCAGTGTAAGCGTGTAGTATGCAATTTAGGGATCTTATTATCAGTCGGTTATATCTGGATATTTTCTGTTTAATTCAGATTGATTTTCTACTATACTAGATGTTTGACAATGTTAGAAAGTTTGAAGAAAACGTATTAGATTTAATTCAGTAATATAGTCCCCACTTTCCTGCTACTTATCTTAAATTGTCCCTTAGAAACATATCTGTGACTGTTTTGTAGATAGAGAGAAGTACAGTTATGGGAAAATGATAAGAAATATTTATTGTAGAAGAGATGACATTAGCAACTGTACATCTCATGCTGGGGAAAAACATTCATTATAGAAGAATATATCAGTCATTATTAATTCAGCAATACAACTTGTGGGGTGCAGGGGAAAACTAGAAAATACTTAATTTTCTTGATTAGGAATATAATCATAAAGTTGTAATATACATTGGTTTACCTATTGCCGGTTAGAACCCGATCTCCTGTTTTATCTCCTCTTTCGTATAGAACACTTTACTTAGTTTTCCACCCCCTCACTGGTTTTGTTGGTAAGCAGAGAAAAAAGAAGTAAAAGTGATGTATGCTTTAAGTATGATCTTTCTATATTATAGTCATGGTTGTGTATTTCTTATTTTAATATTTTAGTTGAAGTATTGAGAAATATGAAGACAGATTGTTTGATATTCTCCATCTTTTTTTTCAGGATAGGAATGGTGACGGGAAGGCTCAAGATTCAGAGCCTCCAACTCCTCATTCTGTACTGAAAATGGGATTGAGGTTGGTTTCAAGTTACAACTTCAAATATACCTTCTTTTTTTTTTTTTTTTCCTTCCATGCGTTTAGAATCTAGAAAAATCAGTGATTAATTACATCTAATGTGTCCCAACTATAAAACGTAACTTCTTTTAGTTGATACATTTTTTGCATTAGTGTCTATTCTTCTGCTTGCAGCCAAATAAGGCACGTGTTTAACACGCATGAGGGTACCTCTTGGATTAGTGTTATTATCAAAAGTAGAATACTTTTTGTTATAGAATATTATATCATAGAAGATAACTATCTGCATTAAGAATCATCTGAATTTAATGCTTCAGTTTATGAACTAATGATAGTAAAATTTGTGTGCGCCAAATTTCGGCATCTTACATTCTTACCTGGTTGCATTTGCAGAGATCGTAGTAGCAGCATGGAGGATCCAGATGGGACATTGGCCAGTGTTGCCCAATGCATTGAGCAGCTGCGCCAGAGCTCGTCTTCTGTGCATGAAAAAGAGTATTCCTTAAGGCAGTTATTGGATCTGATAGATATGCGTGAAAATGCATTTAGTGCCGTTGGATCTCATTCTCAGGCAGTTCCAGTGCTTGTTTCCCTTCTCCGGTCAGGTTCGTTGAATGTGAAGATCCAGGCAGCAACTGTTTTGGGATCACTTTGTAAAGAAAATGAACTGAGGGTGAAAGTCTTGCTTGGAGGCTGTATTCCTCCATTGCTTGGTCTCCTAAAGTCCAGTTCTACTGAAGGTCGAATTGCCGCTGCAAAGACTATATACGCTGTCTCTCAAGGTGGCGCAAAAGATCACGTTGGTTCCAAAATATTTTCAACTGAAGGAGTAGTACCCGTGCTTTGGGAGCAGTTGCGAGCTGGCCTGAAAACCGAAATTGTAGTTGAAAGTTTATTGGCAGGAACATTGAAAAATCTCTCCAGCAGTGCTGAGGGATTCTGGAACTCAACAATTCAATCTGGAGGAGTGGACATATTAGTGAAGTTATTGGCAACAGGGCAGCCTAGCACTTTAGCCAGTGTTTGCTTTTTACTTGCTTCTGTAATGATGGAGGATGCATCTGTTTGTTCGAAGGTCTTGAGCGCAGAGGTGACTAAACAACTTTTGAAACTGTTGGGCCCCGGTAATGATGACCTTGTTAGAGCTGAAGCAGCTGGTGCTCTTAAATCTCTATCTTCTCAGTGCAAAGAGGCAAGGCGGGAGATAGCCAGTTCTAATGGCATTCCTGCTCTGATCAATGCTACCATAGCTCCTTCGAAAGAATTCATGCAGGGTGAGTGTGCTCAAGCATTACAAGAGAATGCTATGTGCGCTTTAGCAAATATCTCAGGTGGTTTGTCTTATGTCATATCTAGCCTTGGTCAAAGCCTCGAGTCATGCTCTTCTCCTACACAAATTGCCGACACTTTAGGAGCTATAGCATCAGCTCTTATGATATATGATAACAAGGCCGAATCTACCAAACCGTCAGATCCTTTGGTGGTTGAAGAGACATTACTCAAACAATTCAAACCTCGCCTGCCTTTCCTTGTGCTAGAACGGACCATTGAAGCTCTTGCTAGTTTATACGGTAATTCCGTACTCTCAACTAAACTAGCGAATTCCGATGCAAAACGTTTGCTTGTTGGTTTGATAACAATGGCTGCCAATGAAGTGCAAGACGAGCTTATAAAAGCTCTGTTGACACTATGCAAAAGTGAAGGCAGTCTGTGGCGCGCACTTCAGGGTCGTGAAGGAGTTCAACTTTTGATATCTCTTCTTGGCCTTTCATCAGAACAGCAGCAAGAATGTGCAGTTGCATTGCTTTGCCTTTTATCCAATGAAAATGATGAAAGTAAATGGGCAATTACTGCTGCTGGTGGTATACCTCCGCTTGTTCAAATTTTGGAGACAGGATCTGCAAAAGCAAAGGAAGATTCGGCAAGAATCCTTAAGAATTTGTGCAATCATAGTGAAGATATACGTGCTTGTGTTGAAAGCGCCGATGCTGTTCCTGCATTGTTGTGGCTATTGAAAAATGGAAGTCCTAATGGGAAGGATATTGCAGCAAAGACCATAAATCATTTAATTCATAAATCTGATACTACGACTATCAGTCAGCTTACAGCATTATTGACTAGCGACCTTCCTGATTCTAAGGTATATATTTTGGATGCTTTGAGAAGTATGCTTTGTGTTGCTCCTCTTAGCGACATTTTACGTGAAGGTAGTGCCCCAGGTGATGCATTTGACACCGTGATAATGTTATTGAGCTCTAACAAGGAAGAAACTCAGGCAAAATCTGCATCAGCTCTGGCTGAAATTTTCGAAGCAAGGAAGGATTTGCGTGAAAGTAGCATTGCTGTCAGAGCTCTTTGTTCAGCCATGAAGCTGCTCAATGTTGAATCTGAAAGTATCCTAATGGAGTCCTCAAACTGCCTGGCTTCAATATTTCTTTCCATCAAAGAGAACAAGGATGTAGCAACTCTTGCTAGAGATACATTAACCACCCTAGTTGCTCTAGCTAACTCTTCAGTTCTGGAAGTGGCAGAGATGGCTATAGGGGCTGTAGCGAATCTTATTTTGGATACTGAAATAGCAAAGAAAGTTGTTCTAGAAGAAGTTATCTTGCCTGCCACCAGAGTATTACGTGAAGGCTCAAATTCTGGAAAAACACGTGCTGCAGCAGCTATCGCTCGCCTCTTACATTCTCAGAAAGTTGATAATGCTGTTGCTGATTGTGTGAATCGTGCCGGCACTGTTCTTGCGTTAGTTTCCTTTTTGGACTCTTCTGTCAATGAGTCTGTTTCCACATCAGAGGCTCTAGAAGCACTTGTCATTCTTTCCAGGTCAGAAGAGACTGGTGCAAATATTAAACCAGCATGTGCAGTTTTAGCCGAATTCCCTCAAAACATAATCCCAATAGTACTGTGCATTGTTAATTCAACGCCGTCATTGCAAGATAAAACAATTGAGATTTTATCTCGATTGTGTAAAGATCAGCCTGTTATTTTAGGAGATACTGTTGCATCTGCCTCTGGATGTATATCTTCAATAGCTAAGAGGGTAATTAGTTCCTCAAATGTAAAAGTCAAAATTGGTGGAGTTGCCCTTCTTATTTGTGCTGCAAAACCAAATCATCAGAGACTGGTGGAGAATATCAATATATCAAACTTGTCTGCTAACCTTATTCAGTCTCTAGTTGATATCCTTATTTCTGCACAGTCTTCTTTTGGTAATGACGGTGATGACGATGACAAGGAATCCATCAGCATTTGCAGGCGTACACAAGAAGAGGCCAACGGCCGTGAATCCAAGACTGGAACTTCCACTATATGTGGTGTTGACTTAGCTATATGGTTGCTGTCTATTCTTGCTTGTCATGATGAAAGAAATAAAGCTGCTATAATGAAGGCTGGAGCAATTGATGTTCTCGCCGACAAGATCTCAAATTGTTACTCACAATATTCTCAGGTATTCAAGTGACTTTTACCTATCTATTGCGAAAAATGAAACAGGCAGTCCATCTGACTCTGATATTAGTTATTACTTAATAGGGAAAATTATGCCTCAACTCTTCCAACTTCTCTCCACTTGAAATTTTGTCTAAAATCAGCTGTAGTACAGTCACCGAGTTTTTAGTTATGACTTAAAGCTACCATGTTTCAGAACCTCTGCAGTCTAAACTGAATCCCCTTGATAAAAGCACTGCATTTGATCATTTTCTCACTTACATTGCATAGAATTTACCAAGGTGACTATTTTCATCTTCTGAAACATATTAGTTGGAGGTATTATAGTATTTATACTTTATAGAGTAGAAGACAGTGTGGGTTTTTGTTGTGAACAGTAGAAAGCCAAGAGAATCAAATGAGTTAAGAGGATGAGACAACAAAAAGTATTTTAAAAAGTGAGGGAGATTGTGAAGAAAGAAAATAGTCAAAGTATTAATGTTATATTATTATATATACTAATATTTTTTAATATCGGTATCTTTTTTGAAAGCTTTTTAAACAAAATAAATATAATAAAATATGAATGTTATTTATAAAATATCGTAATTGTACACCAAACTTGAGCAATTGTTTCGTTAAAAAAAATCTAAAACAAGATCCAATCGTCTTTCACCTTCATTCATCCATCAACTATCGAATATATTAAAAATGTTGTAATTGCATTTAATGTGTTTAACCCACAATGATCATCATTACTTCAACACATATTTAACCCACATTTATCATCATTACTTCAACACATATTTTTTGGGACGTTTTGAAAGACGTGTCGTATGGTATCTGACATGAGATGAGCTCTGATTTTTCCTAGTAAATGTTCACTTATTTGCACATAAATGCATCCTTAGCTTTAAAAGTGAAAAATGCACGAAACCTCTTAAGGTGTGAAATATTAAGACCACAGATTACTCTACTTTATGTTATTTGTGTACATAAACTCTGCTTCTTTATGGTGAACATGCAGACTGAATACAAAGAAGATAGCAGTATGTGGATTTGTGCCTTGTTGTTGGCAATATTATTTCAAGACAGAGATATCATACGCGCACATTCAGCCATAAAGTCTTTACCGGCACTTGCCAATTTATTGAAGTCAGATGAATCGGCAAACAAATATTTTGCTGCACAATCAATAGCGAGCCTTGTTTGCAATGGTAGCAGGGGAACACTTCTGTCTGTGGCAAATTCTGGGGCAGCAGGCGGACTTATCTCTTTGCTTGGCCGTGCTGATACTGATATGCAGGATCTTCTGGAATTGTCAGAGGAATTTGCTTTGGTGCGTTATCCTGATCAAGTGGCTCTAGAGAGGTTGTTTAGAGTTGATGATATAAGAGTTGGTGCCACTTCTCGAAAGGCAATTCCTGCCCTAGTTGATCTTCTCAAACCAATTCCGGGTCGCCCAGGGGCACCATTTTTAGCTCTCGGGATTTTGACTCAGCTTGGCAGAGATTGTCCGTCAAATAAGACTGTAATGGTAGAATCTGGAGCTTTAGAGGCTCTTACGAAGTATCTTTCCCTTGGTCCACAAGATGCAACCGAAGAAGCTGCTACAGATCTACTAGGAATTCTCTTTAGTAGTGCTGATATACGAAAACATGACTCTGCATTTGGCGCTGTTAACCAACTTATAGCTGTCCTACGTTTAGGAGGAAGAGCTGCAAGGTTTAGTGCTGCAAAAGCATTGGAAAGTTTATTTTCTGCTGACCACATTAGAAATGCTGAGATTGCTCGACAAGCTATTCAACCCTTGGTAGAAATTCTTAACACTGGTTCAGAAAGGGAGCAGCATGCTGCAATTGCTGCATTGGTTGGGTTACTGAGTGAAAACCCATCTAGAGCACTTGCTGTTGCAGATGTTGAAATGAATGCAGTGGATGTTCTTTATAGGATCCTTTCGTCAAATTGTTCACTGGACCTGAAAGGGGACGCTGCTGAGTTATGCTGTGCTCTTTTTGGAAATACAAGGATTCGGTCCACAACGGCTGCTACGCGATGCGTTGAACCACTAGTCTCTCTCCTTGCACCCGAGTTCAGTCCTGCTCATCATTCAATTGTCCGGGCACTGGATAGACTTGTTGACGATGAGCAACTGGCTGAATTAGTTGCCACACACAGTGCAATTGTCCCTCTTGTTAGTCTACTGTCTGGTAGAAACTTTGTACTTCATGAGGCCATTTCCAGAGCTCTGGTCAAGTTAGGAAAAGACAGACCTGCTTGTAAAATGGAAATGGTAAAAGCTGGAGTCATTGAAAGCATACTGGACATCTTACACGAAGCACCTGACTTTTTGTGTGCAGCTTTTGCAGAACTATTGCGTATATTAACAAATAATGCTACCATAGCTAAAGGACCATTGGCCGCCAAAGTTGTTGAACCCTTGTTTTTGTTGTTGGCAAGGCACGATTTTGCGCCCGACGGACAGCACAGTGCAATGCAGGTTTTGGTTAATATTGTAGAACATCCACAGTGTCGTGCTGACCATTCATTGACTTCTCGCAAAGCTATTGAACCTCTTATCCCTTTGCTTGATTCACCGATATCAGTAGTGCAACAGTTGGCTGCTGAGCTGCTTTCACATCTGCTCCTAGAAGAACACTTTCAGAAGGATCCAGTGACACCGAAAGTAATTGCCCCTCTTATAAGAATTCTCAGTTCTGGTATACCTTTATTGCAGCAGAGAGCTGTAAAGGCCCTAGTTAGTATTGCACTGACATGGCCGAACGAAATTGCCAAAGAGGGTGGTGTTGTTGAAATTTCCAAAGTGATATTGCAAGCTGATCCTTCACTTCCACATGCTTTATGGGAATCCGCTGCGTCTGTTTTGTCAAGTATTCTGCAATTTAGCTCAGAATTCTACTTGGAAGTGCCTGTTGCTGTGTTGGTAAAGTTGCTTCGATCTGGCTCAGAGAGCACAGTTGTCGGTGCATTAAATGCGCTTCTGGTTTTGGAAAGTGATGATGGAACTAGTGCAGAATCTATGGCCGAAAGTGGTGCAATAGAGGCTCTCTTGGAGCTCCTTAGATCTCACCAGTGTGAGGACATCGCTGCACGACTCTTAGAAGTATTGCTGAACAACGTTAAGATAAGAGAAACGAAAGTTACTAAATCAGCCATCTTACCGTTATCACAGTATCTCTTGGACCCGCAAACCCAAGCACAGCACGCAAGGTTATTGGCAACTTTGGCTCTTGGGGATTTGTTCCAGAATGAGGCTCTTGCTCGAACAGGTGATGCGGTTTCTGCATGTCGTGCTTTAGTGAACGTGCTTGAAGACCAACCCACAGAAGAAATGAAGGTTGTAGCCATATGTGCTTTGCAAAATCTTGTAATGTACAATCGATCAAATAGAAGAGCGGTTGCAGAGGCCGGTGGCGTTCAGGTTGTATTGGATCTGATAGGTTCAAGTAATCCTGAAACTTCGATTCAGGCTGCAATGTTTATTAAGCTTCTGTTCTCAAATAATACTATTCAAGAGTATGCTTCTAGTGAAACTGTCAGAGCAATCACTGGTGAGTTTTACCTTTGCTTATTATTATAATACAATACTTCTGAGATATACTACATTACTCTAATAATAGATCAAAGTATTCTAAACTAAATTAATGATATACTACATTACTCTAATAATAGATCAAAGTATTCTAAACTAAATTAATATCGCATCTCTTCAGATTTAATGTGTTTAAGCATGCTCTAAAACTGTTTTGTTTTCTTGCAGCCACTATTGAAAAAGATTTATGGGCGAGTGGAACTGTGAACGAAGAATATCTGAAAGCATTAAATTCTCTATTTAGCAACTTTCCGCGGCTTAGAGCAACTGAACCGGCAACACTTAGCATTCCCCATCTGGTAACATCCTTAAAGACAGGTTCAGAGGCTTGTCAGGAAGCTGCCTTGGATGCACTTTTCCTGCTCAGACAAGCTTGGTCAGCATGCCCTGCCGAAGTATCAAGAGCTCAGTCAATTGCAGCTGCGGATGCTATTCCCTTCTTGCAGTACTTAATCCAGTCTGGCCCGCCTCGGTTTCAGGAGAAGGCAGAATTTTTGTTGCAGTGTTTGCCAGGGACATTGGTGGTGATTGTCAAGCGTGGTAACAATATGAAACAGTCTGTTGGAGTCCCTAGTGTTTACTGCAAGATTACACTTGGTCATAATCCGCCGAGGCTCACCAAGGTCATTTTTTGTTTTTTATG
This sequence comes from Lathyrus sativus, assembly GCA_963859935.3. NCBI lineage: Eukaryota > Viridiplantae > Streptophyta > Magnoliopsida > Fabales > Fabaceae > Lathyrus > Lathyrus sativus. The sequence goes on along the minus strand of OZ012741.1, from coordinate 657,682,617 downwards.
TTTTCACACTAATCTATTTTCTTTCAATTTTTTGTGATGGAACTTTTATTTTTAACAATACACAACATTGCCAAAATTTGGTATACTAAATTACTGATATAGATGATGATTTCTGATCAGGTTGTCTCAACTGGTCCTAATCCGGAGTGGGATGAGAGCTTTACATGGTCCTTTGAGAGTCCTCCAAAAGGCCAAAAGCTTCATATTTCTTGCAAAAACAAGAGCAAAGTGGGAAAGGTAAGTCCAATTGAAAACTAAGTATTGCATTATATAATATAAATTCAACTTCAACTATCTTGTTTTAACACTTCCATTTAACACTTATGTTGTGATTTATCGACAGAGTAAATTTGGGAAAGTAACAATCCAAATTGATCGAGTGGTAATGCTCGGAGCCGTAGCTGGCGAATACACTCTGTTGCCTGCAAGTAAAAGTGGACCACCAAGGAATCTAGAAATTGAATTTCAATGGTCTAACAAAGCAAGTGATACAACAACTGATACAAATCAGCAGCCTTAGGGGACAAGATGTGAAGGAAAGTTTTGGATTTTGTTTTTTTTAAAAGAAACCACGTGTATATAACAGTGTTCATTTTAATTTTTGGTCTATAGTTCAAAACAGAATATTTTCCTTTTGTCGTAATATTCTTTTGGTAACTTGATCCTTCATTTCCTAGGATGAACACTAGGAGGTACGAAGATCATGCTTGCTTTGTGTTTCTTGTATGATTCTTTTTGTGTCTGGTTCTATGCTTTTGTTTGGAACTGTACAAGTGCAACTTTGATGTATAATAGTAACATAGATATAAAGATTGCGTGTGTTTTGCATATAAATTTGATTGATATTTTCTTTGACAGTAGCATAAAATGACAAATGAACAAAGTGCATTATAATGCATTAAAGTAAAGAGGAAATGGTCCTAAGATTCTAACAACTATAAGAGATTGCCCTATAGGGAATTTCATGAATATTGCATTGCAAAATATCTCACCTAATTCTTCTGCAACTTGCAACGTATAGTATATTAAGAAGATACTATATTTAATAAGTTTGTGAGGTATGGCAGAAAATAAAAGCGAAAAATACGAAAGTTATGTGAATAATAGTGTTTTGGTTTGTTTCTTAAACGACAAGATGATTGATGGGATGAGTGGTTTACAAGATTGTGTGTTTCTCTTTAGAAAATGAGCAAGTGGACCAACTTGATTTCCTTGGGCAATGTGGTGACTTAAGAGTTAGGACTCTGTTTGCACGTGTGCGTCACATATGTGATGTCTACTTGTATAATTCATTCCTACTTCCGCCAAAGAGTTAAGAATGTTGTCATACTAAATAGTGTGATACTAAATGTGTATTTAAATTGGCGTGAATATGATTAATTTAGACACAATTGAGTTTGATTTAATTGATTTTAACATAATTAAATTTAATAAAATTGATTTTTATTTGAATATATTTATGAAATAAAATGAGTTGAACAATAAATAATAAATTTCAGTATAAAGATTACATTTAAACTCATAAACTACTTAAAAAAAACCAAACCCTAAAATCACTCTAAAATAAATTCTAAACCTCCGAAATTATTTTTTTGCCACTTCCAAAAGACAAATAAAACCTGCACTAGATGAATATGCTACACTATTTATTGAGACACATAGTATTAATATATGTGTTGCTCTTTATTCATATATTCCAATTATCACATCTATTAGAGTGAAAATATATCAAGGTAAAATATGTATGGTTGAATTTAAACTTAAAAGTTTGATTTATCTTAGCTTAATCATACAAAGAGGGATGAAAAGTACCAAATTTAAATTGACGGGTTGAAATGGAAAAGAAAACAAGTAGAATGTTTGAACGGTTAAAAATCTAACACAAAAATAAAGTAAGTGTAGTAGAGATTAGAAAGTTACTTTGAATGTGTGATTAACACTAGGCATGATAGGATTAAAACTAAAAATATTATAGTGTTGGGGTAACACCTATAGTAGAAAATATTATAGTGTTGAAGTAACACCTATAGTAGAAAAGATGGTGAAAAATAGACTTAGATATTCTAAGCATGTATAAAAAATGACCAGTGTCGCATCTCGAAAAATATGATCATTCGCGAAGCGTATCGCATGCTTGCGAAAAAATGATTCGATGAGACGTCACCGAACTTTATTTATTCCAAATAAGAAAACCAAAATATAGATAAAATCCTTAAAAGAAGAAATGACCATCGCAACCATATTCAGGTTCAGGATTCGATTATACAAGAGAAGGTATTAGCACCCCTCACGTCCGTTGTACTACCTGAACCTTTTAGTTAAACTTGCAATGGATTGTTAAATTACGTTAATTGTTTTCTTTGACTTATTGAGCGAGAAAAAGAAAGAATTTTTTTTAAGGTTTTTTTATTATTGTGTCTCACAAGATTTCAAAATACTGCTCCTACGTATCTTAAAGTGCGATGGAGAACTCAAGGCTACATAGTTCTTTGTAGCAAATAACTATTTGTTGGTTGCTTTTCAGGAGTGATGGTTTAGACATATCGAGTGGTTAAACCTTTTCTTTTTGCTCGCTCTTGGAGGTGGAATCCTTTGTTTATTTCACGTCGATATAGATAAAGCATACTCATTTCTGGGGCTTAATACTCAGAGCTATGATTGGACCTTTCACTCAGGTAACCCTTTTCTTTTGTTATTATTTGAAAATGGCCAAAACATGAATTAGTCATTTTGAGTTTGATTATGAAAAGAGATGGACGTTGGGTTAATCGTTTGATTTGCGTTTGCGAGGCGAATTGAGTTATGAAAGTGGTTTAGAAATGGTTTGATTTGGGAAAAGAGAACTTCTTACCCCACCCCTTGGGGTTCTTACGCACCATGTGTGTTTCCAAAAATGCCCCATGCTTCTGGAGATGTATCTCCGGATGCACCTTTTTTTACTCAACGTTGGTTTTTTCTAGAGCTACATCTACAGAAGGTTTCCATTTATATAGTTCCAGAACAAATTAGAATACCTACGTGCCAGAGTCTCTTTTCCTCCCTCATTCTTCATCTTTCTTCTCATTCTCAAACTTTCTTAACTAAAAAATCTTTTTCCACCAAACTTCATTATTTTCAATCAAATTTGACAAGGAGCGTTCATTTCAATGATCAAGAAACACTAACACATTCAAAGCTTGATATAATCAGTAAGTTTTCGAGTTATTTTCGAGTATTTCTCGTAAACGAGTTAGAATATTATTTTAGGGGTAGAAATCCTTTGATAGTTTTAGATACATAGTTTAGAGATAATGTAGGTATTATTTGTTGGCTGAAACAGACGATCAAGGCTTCAAAAATTACATTTGCATGGGTAGGGGACGCCATTGCCGTAACCTTTGAGTTGCAGGTTGTTCCAGATCTACATCTACGAAAAAATTTAACGTTAGGGCGCTTCCGTAGATGCAGCTCCAGAACAACCCAAACGTTGTAAATTCTGGGTGCTTCCGTAGATACATCTACGGAACTTGTTTCGGGTTTGTATATCCGGAAGTAGAAAATGTTAATTTTTTTTTGTTTTTTTGATTTATTTGTATCTAATTGTTTTTTCTTAGTTATTCTGTTGCAGACATTATGGCAGACAAAGACAACAGATTGCGTCTTGGACGGGTTTCGCAGCATGCATTTGTGAGACACGAGCGTAGCCAGACCACCGACCTCGTATCCCACCCCAGCATTGACTTCTTCATCTCGGAGGTGTAGGGATTCAGTTGAGGGCTCATCATAGGCCCCATCATCCCGCAGGCATCGTCGGGATACTCCTGCTCCTCATCCTGCCGATGATGTCGCTCCGGTGTCACCTCTAGAGGCTAATGACCCACCAACGCAGGATAATGGTCACGATGATGATGATGAGCTTGAGGGTTTCCGAGAGGGTCCCTTAGATATGTCCCTGCTGACTGGGTATGTTGACCATACCGCCAGCCATGTCTGGGATGGAGAGGTAACATTACTCAGTTTGTTTCTATTTTTTTCATTGGAAATTTATAAATTCTACCATTGTTGATTACTAACATTATTTCTTATTTATGGAAAATTTTCAAACTTGTGAGCCGCAGAAGTTCTACAACCATGGGCGAAAGATATTATCTTTGGAGCAGCCACATGAGGCTTGGTTCCAAGATGTCCTTGCCGCCTTTGGTTTGAAGGACCTTTGTAATATCGATTACAGTCTGATCCATAACGGGATGCTGACGGGATTTGCAGAGAGATGGCATCCTAAGGCGTCCTCCTTCCATCTACCGCAAGAAGAGCTGACTATTACACTAGACGACATCTCTTATATGTTGCATATATCGATCAGGGGTAACCTCCTTCGTCACATTAGGATGATGAAAGAGGAGGCGACAAAGATGTTGATCGGTGAGCTTGAGGATGATCTAGTGGATGCGCCGGAGGAGGTGGATAAGACCAGAATGGCTCATATGCGGTTCTCCTTTCTGACACGTAGATTCTGCAAGGCTCTCGCTTATGCACGCCAGACAGATGATGATCCAGGTGAGGTTGAGATACACATACATCGGGTGCTGAGGTGTTATTTTCTATTTTTAGTCGGCACACATGGGGACACTTTGTCCACATATACCGATGTCGCTTACCTGAGGTACTTTTTAGATTCCACACGAATCCATGAGTACAACTGAGAGACGACTACCATGGCTTACATGTACTAGATACTAGGAGAGGGATGCATGTGGAAGACCAAAACTGTGGCATGCAGCGTGTCACTACTTGTGGTAACTTTTTTTTTCATTTCTTTTCATTATATATTCATGATAATGCTTGATCCAGATGTTTTTTATTTTCATTTCAGGCTTGGATATTCCAACACTTTCCCATGATTTTCGGGTGAGGGAGTGTGCCTGACTATACAAAGCAGATTCCGTGTGCCCGTGCCTTTATCTCGCTCACGGAGAACTAGGCGGTCGGCCCTTATAGAGTCTATCTCAATCGCCTCTTTGCTAAGGACATCCGCTATGACGTCTAGGCCGATCACCATGGGACGTGTCCGTTTGATAACATATCATTATTCTCAGGATGGTTGGCATGTAGTTCGACCATCAATGTTCCATATTTTTTGGAGCACGTCATACGACAGTTCGGGTACACATAGACGATACTCAAACACCTAGCTGTCTCCGCTCCTCTTGGCTTGACCCGTAGGCAGATAGACGAGTTCTTTGCTGACTACCAGACGCACATGGTACTGGACGAGGCTCGGGAAACCAGAAGGCTGAGATACTAGAGTTGTGTTGATGACTACATCATTTGGTTCTTCACCGTCTCACACCCATACATGGTGCCCACTGCAGAAGGATCACCGCCCAGACCAGCTCATCAAGAGATCTTAGAGGAACAATAGTCTCAGTTGGACCATACTCAGGATGTCGTTCCTCATTTTCGTCAGATAGTGGGGATGGGGCGGGCAGACATTGTTGTCGGTTTCTTCAATGAGGGGTCTAACTACAGGTGTGTATTGGATGGGATCATTAAGGTGGCATATGAGGCACATATGTATCGCAGGAATTGCGCCAGAACGAGTGGAAATGATGACCGAGGATGCAAACTGGGCGGTTGAGGAGGCGCCAGAGATAGACGAGGTGAGCGAAGCATAGGTAGAGGAGGGGATACAGATGTTGTCAGACACACACAGTAGTGACTGTGATGTTTTTTTTTATGTATATATTGTGATGACATTTATGTACTATTTTTTTTATGATTATGACATTACTTCTCATATATATATATATATATATATATATATATATATATATATATATATATATATATATATATATATATATATATATATATATATATATATATATATATATATATATATATATATATATATATATATATATATATATATATATATATATATATATATATATATATATATATATATATTTACGGATGTATGCTATTCAATATTCATCTGCGGCAGTTAATTTTCATCTGCGACCAACGAAACTTGATTATTTTTATAAAAAACTTGTTCAGATAAGATTTCGGAGATGCATCTATGGAACTTTTTTCGTAGATGTGTCTCCGGAAACATCCAGCGTAAAGAAAAAAATAGTACGTCCGGAAGTAGGGGGCATAAAAGAAATTTCGCGAGGTGCCTAAGAGTATCAAGGGGTGGATTAGAAAAATCTCTTGGGAAAATTGTTCGACTTTGAATTGAGCATTATTTTTGTTCTTTTTTTTAAATGGTTGATTTTACACTAATTCTGAATTAACAATTAACTAACGCAATAAGAACAAAATAAAAGAAAATGGTAAAATTATTACACATCATGTCAATGGGGGTAAGTTTTGTCGAATGAGAATATAATGAAGCGATTGAAATACAAGCCCATTAAACAAGTAAACACGTAAATTATTATTTAACAATAATTAAAAATTGATTAAATCAATTAATTAAGCTAATAAAAATTGATTAGCAAAGCTAATCAATTTTAATTAATATAATCAACTAAGTAAAACAAGATTTACTTAATCGATTAAATGTAAATGACAAGAAGCTCGTTGTAAGAAGGCCCTAGAGAAAACCAAGGGACTAGAAATAAACAGAAATCTAGAGTACTGAATTTGACTCAAAACTAACTTAAAGTGGATTCATGTAGGAATCACTTTATAAGAAGGTGAGCAAAATGATATTTCAAAGTCGAATTTTCAATGCGATAAAAAATCCAGCAACTCGATAAACTATATATAATATTTACAATAGAAAAATAAATCGTAACTTAAAATATTAAATTTAACTCTAAACTAACTTAAGGTGGATTCATGTAGGAATTGTTAGATCTGTTCATAACCTTATGATACCGATATTGAAATTAACAACAAAACTATAAATCCTTAAACCCATACCAGAATTTAATTGGATAATGAAGGTGGAAGTGTACCTGAATTTGCCATTGAAATCGGGTTCCATTGAAATTGGATAATGAAGGTGATCTTCTAATTTGTAGAGTTCATTAGGATTCCTTGAATCTCCTCAGATGGGTGTTGTACCCCAAAATTTGCCCAACCTTTTCTTACCTGGTTTATGTTTCATTTGCATTCACATTTACATAATTATATCATTTGCATATCATGTTATCATTCATATAGCAGGGGATCAAGTGTTATTCTTATCAAGAGAAGCCTAGCAAGAGGTCTCATTCAAGATTGAGAAGTTGTCAAAGTCATCAGAAGGTGGTTTGAGTGCCTAAGGGTTTAGATGTTTGAGTGTGAATCTTCTCCTAACTTGAGGATCAACTAAAGACCATCAGAGGGTTGTGAAGTTTTGAATATGAGAAGAGGATGTTTATGGAGCTCATAGAATGCCTAGAGGGCCATGGGAGAGTTTAATCAAGTCATTGTGTCAATTGCAAGAGCCACAGTTGAGGTGCAAGCAATTAGGGTTTCATCTGGGTTAATACTAAGTCAACTGGGCAATTGAAGAATATCAAAGCCTACTTTTAGGTCATGGAATTTTCATGAAATGATATGTTAAGACATTTGTGGTGTTGTGCCAAGATCAATTCAAGAAAAGTCAAGAGTGTGGGAAGTTGCTAAATTAGGGTTTCAATGCAAAATTCCCTATTTAGTGCCTAACTTCAAGACCACATAAGTCAAGATACAAGTTTCAAATGGATCTTTGGCCAACATGAAAACTTGTATATCATCTCAATACCTTTAATTTTAGTACTAGAAGTCCTCAAGGGGATTTATAGAACTCAATTTATGACCCAGACAAGTTACAAGTCCTCAGATGCCTCTGAAATTTGTCTATGAAAATCATCTGACTTCAAAGCTATTTTTGACCTAGAAGGAGGTTTCACCTGAACTTTTGGCCAACATGAAAGTTGTTCCTCATGAACTTAGCTTTCTAAATTGTACTATAAGTCTTCCATCTGATTTGTAGAACTCAAGTTATGAGGTTTACAAGTCAGGGGTATTTTGGGAAAGTGAGATTATAGGTCATTTTCAATCATAGGTTAAAATCTCTAACTTGCACTTGTCAAATGGATTTTTGTTCAACATGGAAGTTGTTCAAAATATGGTTTTTAGCAAGATGGAAGTTGTTCAACATGGAAGTTGTTCCTCATGATGGATTGATTAGGCTCATAGCAAGACTTGGTTTGAAATGGTTTGAATAAGGAAGATTTTCAAAGGGTTAAAAGAGTGAAAATTCAAATAATTGGTTAAATGACCAAAGCATGTCAAATAAGTGATCATTTTGATTGTAAAGTTCATTTTAGACACATTGACATTGGTAGATTTTGGAGCATAGGTCAATTTTCATGAGTTACCATATGGTTGTTTCAAATGCAAGTTACATAGCCAAACATTTCAACAATGCATTTCAGGCCATTCTATTGTTTCAATTTTGCTCACAAGGTAATTTGCAGTTGATTGGAACCTTCTAGAGCAAGTTACACAGCCTGAACTCGTGACTGTACATTGGATTTCAAGAAAAAAAAATAGAAAATGCAATTGGCTGGATTGGGCCTCAAATTGAATTCAAAAGCCCATGGAAAGGTTCTATATATTCATTGGAGTAATTACAGAGCAAGTTTGGAGTCATTTTCGTGCCAGAAGCTGAAGTTGCAGTTGAACATTCAAGAGGAGCAAGTGAAATCGAGTTTTCAGTTTGAAGCAAGATCAAAGAAAATTGAAGGTTGCAAACTCTTCCTAGTGCATCATTGAACGTATCTGGAGAGTTTTGGAGGGAGAATCAAGCTCCAAGTGCATCTGTTACTAGATCTACAACAGGTTAGTAACTTTCAAAATTCCACATGATTTAGCATGAGATAGTTAGATTTGAACTTGTGTTTAGGATCTAGGCAAGATGTAGATCGTTTTAGGATCAATTTGGAAACATTTGGTGATAGTTGATCATGACATAGCAATTCTGTTTGGATTCGAATCTCTTGATTCATGAGGAGTTAGAGCAAATTGATTAGATCAGGATGATCAGTGTAGCATAAGGATGATTTCTATGGTCTTAATTTGGCAATTGATGATGTTTGATCTGGATGCTATTTCTGAACATTGCTTCGTGTTTTAAAATCCATTGAGAGTTGGATAATTTGAGTTAGAGATTTGAAATCCTCGTGAGAAACTGAGTAGAATTGATATAGACTTTGTGATTTTTGGTTGACTGTAACTTGACCTTCGCCGGAGAAGACGACCGGAGTCTTCTCCGGCCACCGTCCCTGCTCTCTATCCAGCCAGCCTGATAATTGGAGAAGATGATCTTTGAGCCATTAGATCATGCCTTTGACCTTGACTGACCACCAGATCCAATGGATGTGTTATAATCTGAGAGTTGGAATTTTGAATCCAAAATGCAGCCGTTCCACTAATTGACGTAGCTTCATCTCATGCGCTCAGATCCTTGACTTGTCAACCAATCCCACGGCCATGGATTTATTTCAGAGTTTGATTTATTTTATTTCATTTTTGATTATTTTAAATGCATTATTGATGCAAAAAAATCACAATAAACTCAATTTTGATCCAAAAATTATTTTAAAAATATCTCCATGATCTTGAGAGAATTTGTGATTTTATGAAATCAATAAAATGCATTTTCATGCATTTTTCATTTTAATTTGATTTTTCTTATTTTGTTTAATTCTTTAATATTTGCATATTTGATCATCTGTCTTGTTGAATTTTGTTCTCTCAATTGGTGTTGAATTTGGCTTTGATTTTTTAGTATGTTTTAGGGTAGATATTCATGTTCCCTTAGAATTTTTGTTAGAATTTTAGAAAAACTTTAGGTTCTGTTTTAGGTATTGAGATTAGAGCCTTCCCAAACTTGTGGATCACCTTGATACCCTTCAACTTAGATTTTATTTAGGTGACTTAGAAGTTGAATTAGGCTTTAATATTTTAACCCTAGGTTGTTCAAACATGCATGTTCCCCTAGGAAATTTATTAGAATTTTACAACTTTGTTTTCTATTTTAGTTGTATTTTGCAATTTGCTTGTGCTTGTGGTGTTCTATTTTTAGTGCTCTTGTTTGTTTGGTTTTGTTGGTGACTTTGGAGCTGGATTTGCTTGGATTCCTTCTTGGGAGGTCTTCTAGATTTGGTGTACATGCTGTGGCTTGAAGATTGGAGCTTGGAGTTGAAGCTTTCTTCCCTTTTAGGAGCTTTTTAGGAGCTTAGGAAATTAGGGTTTTAGGAAGAGCCATTAGGACTAGTTTTGATTCTTTCATCAAACATAGAATGCATTGTGTGTTTCTATTCTATCCAATGATGTAAAGTCCTCCTAGGGAAACTCCATCTCTCCTTTGGAGGGATGTGTGGTATGCCCATAGTTGAGTAGAACTTTGAGCTATCTGGGAAGTCTCGGCGAGCAACCTTCCCCCCATAACCCGTAGTTAGGCGAACTACGTTGACTCTGATTTCTCGTTCCAGACGGGAATACGCAGGCATAAAGTGTGATACTTTACCGAGTCATTTTCTTTTCTTTTTAGACCAGACCTTTAGAGTAGATAGATAAATATACCCTTAGATAGAAAACAAGCGTGGATCCCGTCGAGTACGACGGACGTGAGGGGTGCTAATACCTTCCCCTTGCGTAACCGACTCCCGAATCCAGGATTTGGTTGCGATGACCATTCCTTTCCCTCTTTGCGTTAGGTTTACTCTAAGCGTTTCCTTTCCCTCTTGTGGGATAAATAATGCACGGTGGCGACTCTTCTGTCATAACCGGCGCCGATTTTCGCAGTAGCGACAATGGGGATGAAAAGAGAAAACCTAATAAACCTTATTTTTGTTCATACTCTACAAATGGGGACCATAGCCTACTTAAATAATCCTAGGTTTATTTCTTAGTTTTCAATATTCTAATTTGCCTTCTCATCAAATTAGATATTGACTTACGGTATCTACACAATAACCTGACCTTTCATGACATTTATGATTGTAACCACAAACTTAATATTATATTAACTAGACCCTTTTAAGTCTTGACTAATTAAAATAATGACACTAACACCTTAAATGTTACATTTGTGGCCCAAAAGTCCAACAGGAATCACTCTATAAGAAGCCGAGAAACCGAATCTATGCGTCTGTCATACCCTAAATTTGTCCTGCCTATGTATAGCTTTCATTATGTACATCCACCCACTAACCACATTCAAAAATCTAAAATATGTCGCTTCTGCTTGTTGTTCAAGTTTAGGGTTGGGTGAGGTTGAATTCAAAGTGATTCAGGCAAGTGGTGGGTGAAGTCCAGTGGTGTTGACCTAGTTTGCTTGGTCAGGCAAGTTTGGTTTCATAACAGGTCATCTGCGACATGAGCCAGTTTGGAGGCAAGTGTGAAATAGATTCAAGTGCTTTGGGTTTAAAAATCCAAATTAGGGTTTGTTTACGAGTTCATAGTTTATATAATGGAATCAGGTTGTATATTCAGGTCTATTGCATTATGGTCCATATTTTAAGTCATTCGCAATTGTTGACCATGTGATTCTTATTATTCCAAGGAGAAGCCTAGTTTTTGTCCAGTTCAAGAGTGTAATTTCAAGGCATGGTCAAGAGGCTCAAGGTGAAGTTTTTAGCTCGTCATTTGATTCGAATGGTAAAGTTTGAGATTGTTTCAAGTTTGACTCATTAATTCAGAACTTTCAAAGCTTAAGGTTGGTTCATAATTGGGTTTGTTGTTCAAGATCAATTCAAGTTTTTAGTCCATTCCACAAGAGATCATACTTTGGTTTGACGAGATTAAGTGTGTATATTAAATACTAATTGCCATGATTTTCGATCCCAAATCAAATATTGGCATGAAAAAAAGAGATATCTAAGTTCTTGGAAATGCAAAAGAGGCTCATAGAAATAACCTTTTTTTTTCAAGGCCCATTACAATTTGCAAAAATAATGATAAATAAGTAACGTGGTTCATGATGCAACCTTTCATCACCATGTTTTTTAGTCTCCCTTCATACTACTACAAGGCCAAAATTCCCCAATAAAATATACAACACATAGATGCTACAACTCATGTCACAAACACCAGCCAACACATCCCAATAACGGGTGGAAAATGAGAAAAATGATCACAAGCCTGTAAGACAATTAACATGGCATGAACCAAAAATGACGTGTTATTATCACCACATGCCCCCATGCCCCCATGCAAAACACTTTGCAGTCCATACAAAGGAAATGACAAAATGAATATGAGGCACCAATAACAAACAATAAATTGTTCTGTACGTGAAAAAACACAAGTAAAAACTTCATGAGTCAAACTTCGCAAATGCCGCAAAAGAGAAGACGTCGCCAAAACAAATCCTTCGTACAGTTCACCCTATAAAATCGTTATAAAAAATCTCCAGCTCACAATCTAATCTTTCCGTAAATACCTTTCACCCTCTCATATAAAAAAAACTTTTCATTTGTGATAGAGGAGGGGAAAACAAAAAAAACAGACTCTCTGCAGAAAAGAAAAAGTTTTGAGATTTCTTCCAAATTCTCAAAATAATCTTCAAAGTCCACCCTCAATAAATCCCTCCAACACAAATCAACAGCTCATATAAAGCCTCTTTATCTTCGACAAAAATGAACCTCACAAGCCCTTCTTTACGAACCTCAACCCCCGACCATCTTCATAACACCCCAAAAAACCCAATCTGCAACTAATCCACAAACCTTTTCGCCAGTTCAAAACCCAAAAACCATAACAAAGAACAGAGAAACAGAAAAAGACGGAGAAGGAGGCTGAACCAAAATAAACTAAAAGGACTGTAAGAGAATTTGCAAAGAAGAATCAAGACAAACCTGAGGTGATACACAGGCCGAGGTCGAGCAAGATTCAGCCTTGATTTGTTAAGGTTATTGTTTAATTTGTTTGTTACTGAATCTACCATGGCCTTCGTCTTCATTGCACTTGAGTTTTGAGGAAAAAGGGCAAAAGAGAAATGAGTTTATTGTTGTTCTCGTGGGTTCTATCATGTGTCATTGTGACAGATCCATGTGTTTCATTTGATTTCACGGGTTCGACTTGAGGACCGTTTGGAATCAGTTTTACCCTTTTTTTTATTTTTTTATTTTTTATTTTTATAGAGTTTTAATATAAAGATTTAATTATTTTGTTAATTAGTTTTGTTAAGTATTTTACTAAATAATTTGGTTTTTGTTATCATTGATTAAATCATTCTTGATCTTATTTTGTATATCTTTTTCTTGATTTCGCTTCGGATTTTGTTTTTATTTTCAATTTCATTGGGTCGATAAAGAGACCTCAAAATTGTTGTTCGTCAAATTATTGATGAATAATAATAAATCTGAGACCAAACTTCTTTTCACCTTTTCATTTCCGATTTTATTCATTTTTATCGTTTTTGGTCGAGTCAAGACCTCCATAAGTTGATATCAGTCAAATTATTGATAGATAATAGTTTATCTGAGACCACTTTCTTTTCTCTTTCAATTTCTTTTCTATTTTCGATTTTATTTAATTTAATTTTTTGATCTATGAAGTTTTTTGATTCGTAAACATCGATTTATCGAAGTCGATAACCTTCACAATGTCAAATCTATGGAAAATGACCATTTGGGTCATTTTTCTTACTTTGGGATCGTGATAGGTTACCTTTGATTAATCGACATGAGTTTATGATTAAGACGAGATTGCCCTCTTTTTAGCCTATGCGACACGATTAAATTGGAGAATGATCCTCAATATCATTTCTCTTTTTAGCACGAATATTGATTCACACGATCTCCTATAGTTCGAATTTCGTCATAAGTCGAGCTACGACGGTTTAGAGTTATATCTCGTCCCGATTCAATTCGTAAGTCGACTAACCACTAACTTTACTTTCAGTCAAATATACACTACTTTATTTTCAGTCAATATTATCTCGATTATATCATCTTGTTCATATACTTGTTGATACTTATCTTGATATGTCGTTGTGAATATTATCTTGTTTATATTGGTATATGTCTTATATATTATTCATATCATGTTAATATTATTCATATCTTGTTCATCTTCATTTATTCTCTTATTTACATTCTTTCAAAACACATAATAACTATCGAAACCACAAAATCCTAAATTGGTGGACTGATGGTTGTTTGTCTGAGTGACAGATCAATGGACTTTGTCAGAAACCCTAGCATGAAGTTTTGCCCGACTCTTTCTCAAGGCTTAGTTTAGAACACATTACACACACATAACTTTCTCTTGGGCTACCTGACAATGAGACCTTTTATTTTTGTGCAATCCCGCATAATTTACATGTACCCCTCTCATATTCTGATGTATGTTTCGTATTTCTTTGATTATTGGTTTATCTTCTAGGAGCACCCATAGGGACTAGCGTAGATCAAACTATTTTCAAACTAATTCTCGATTCGTCATCGAGCCATTTTCAAACACCCTTAGTAAGTCGAGTGCTTGTCCGCATTCGCCATCAACCTATGACACACACCTTCACATTTCATCGTGGTTTCGATATTGGGAGCGCCCTCAGGGACTAGTATCGTTTCTCACAACTTAACCCTTTATTCGTCGTTAAGTCAGTTTCGTTTTCAAACCATTTCCATTCCAATACATTTTGCACACGAATATAAGTCAAACCTTTGATCCAATGTCAAACGAATTTTCACAATCAAACAACAATCAATTTAAAACTATCTAACTCATTTTCAAGATGTAAATAAGGGGATTGAGACTTTGATCTCTCTTTCAGTTGTTTGGATGCGGGTGCTCTTATCCATGTGTGAACAATTGACGCCTCTAAAACATGTTCAAAACTCGACAACATTCAACCCATCTTCCAACCACTTAGTTACTCAAACATCCTTCAAACACAACTTCTTCCAAGATGAAAAAGAGAGATAGTCAAATATTTAACTCACTCTCCCAATTACTTAGCCCGAGGATCCTTTCATAAGCTTCAAGTAATCGTCATTCGTACCCACTTCAAACCAATTTAACCCTTTCTCTTTTTGTGGTCGTTACCACGAACTACGACTACTCTGATTCTTCATTCCCGTTTGAATGTAAGATACGTAGGCGTCACACCCTAAATTTTACCCTTAGATTATTAGGTTCCTTTCGCATCTCATCTCATTCTGCATTGCATTTTAACTGGCCGCTAACCAGTTTGTCTAGTCTGTAGGTTTTATTTGCAGGAAAATCACATTGTGTGCAATTCAATCTATGAAGGGCCAAAGGGACTTGTTTGAACTCAGCAGTTACGTCAGATTTTAAATCGTGCAAGATGATTAATTGTCAAATTCGGGGTTTGGAACGTCAAACCTTAATCAGATAATTTTAATCAGACGAATTTATTTAGATGAGTTTCATCAGAGGAATTTATTCGTTGAATTTAATCGGATGATTTTGATTGGTGGAACATAATCGAGCGAATTTAGTTGCTTGAGTGTAAGCGGATAAATTTATGCGGAGAAATTTGATCAGGAATTAAATTCAGTTTAGTAAGAAAAATAGAATTTATTTATTTAAATTCTATGTTTTTTAATTACAATGTGCAAAGACAATTACAATTCCAAATTAATTTCTAATTATTTTCGAATTTTTCGGACCCGACAATAATCTGCCTAATTTGTTTCCAAGAGAGAGAAAAAATGATTTTTTTAAAAAAAGTGCTTTTCATATAAGTGTTTATTTGGGAAAAATGGTTTTTTTGTTTTAGCCAAACAAGACTTAAGACATCCAAAATCCATAGAACCAAAGTGGATATCCAAATCCATCAAGAAAAAATGGATATCCAAGTTCAGAAACAACTTTCCCAAAATCCTTGCCACCAAACGAGGTCAAAGCCAGCAGAAACAACTTTCCTAAAATTTTAGCAAAACAAGGTCAAAGAAATCAACAAATCAACCATAAAATTTGCAACAACCAGCATGCCCAGGCCCAAGCAAACAAGTATTATATAAGCAACAGCCTCACCATTAGTTCATCAGAAAGGGAAAAGAAAATCCAGAAGTGGAAGAAAAAGGGAAGTTCAATCAACAGAAAAATAAGGAAAAAGAGACGAAAAAAGAACCAACTCAAATCGCTTCAAACCTCGCAAAAAAGGTGAACAATTTTGATACTAACTGGTTTTTTTTCATTTACTTTGTGTTTTCAGAACCCTACCGGGAAGAGTAAGAATGATGGGAGGAATGAACGAAAAGCTTCAAAAGAACAACAATGGAGAAGCTGTGTCGCCCCCTCCCCCATTTTTATCTCAATTACTTTATATTCTTTTTTTCTTTTTCTTTATTTTATTGTTTTATTATTATTATTATTATTATTATTATTATTATTATTAGTATTACTTTAAATTTTTATAATTCAAGAAAATTAGATTCATTAAAACCATTCATTCATTTTTATTGTAACTTTATATTTTGGTTTAATTAGGTTGATAAAACCTTTCATAAAGTTAAAACATTTTTTTATTATTTTTATTTTACAATTTAGTTTAAGTAGGTTAAATTAAAACCTTTCTTAAGTTAAATGCCTTTTTTAAAATTAAAACTTTCCTTAAACTAAAACTCCTTTTTTGAAAATGAAAGCCTTTGTTTAAAAAAAAAAAAAATCAATACCCTTTGTTAAAATTAAAACTCTTTTTTTAAAAACCTTTTCTTAAAGTTAACTAGAAACCTTTTCTTTTTTGTAAATTCCTCATTTAGTGTTAAATCCCTTTCCTAAAATCGTCTAACGTTGCACTTTCAATTTCAAATTGAACCTTGCCGGTTATTCTCGTATAATTTTTATGTCGGTCCATTCATTGCTTTCTCAGTTGTACGATTATAATACCTCATTTTTCATATTTCATTTTATGGTTGTAATTTATGCGAGGATATCGTTGTTGTGCAATTCCTTTACCATTTTCGTACATTTCCAGTATTTTCATACTACCGCTTAATCGTATTTTCATTATTTTATTTACCGTTAAATTTCCTTCTGAAGGATTAGGTCTAACCGTTTGACCGTCGTGTCAATAGTCCTCACCCTTGACTTTTTCAAACCCTAATCGCTTAGGCGTCCCGGCGTGGACTAAATCACCCTTTACCCTAGCATTACGTCAAAGAGTCGCCGCACTCTGTTTTAGGTTTCCCGCCGTGGAATACCTAGTTTACCCCTTTTAATGAAATTCAATTACAACGTAGAAATAGGAGTCTCCGCACTCCACACAAGCGCTTTCTTAAGAAAGCTTATTCTCCATTGAAAATTTGATCACCGTCAAGAAGTTTCTGTCCTCCCTTTTAAGGGGAACTGCAATTACTCTGATTCCATCCCCTACCTCGGATACGTAGACATAAGATGCAAATCTTGGCGAGTAAACTTAGGACTAACCCTTAGGTCTTTATTTCACCTTCTAACCCTTAGCATATACTCTTAAGAAAATAACTAAAGCAAAATAACAAAAAAATTTAAAATAAGAGGTTCCTGTAGAGTACTACAGAAGTTTAGGGTGCAAATATCTTCCCTAAGCTTAACCAACCCCCGAACTCTAGATCTCTCTCCGTATTGTGTTTACGATGCAAAATTAGGTTTTTCCTTTTCTTTGACCTTTCCGTCAGATAAATTAAAGACTGGTTGTGAACTAAAGATGCGATTGAAATTAATTAATAATTTGGTATCCTATTCTCACTGCAACAGAAAATGGCGACTTCACTGGGGAAAGTCCTAACTTTTGAGGGTTACCCCTACTTTGTTTATTTTCTGTTATTTGCTTGCTTTCTTGTATATATATTTATTGTACCTTGCTTGGGGTATCTTTATTATAAGATAAGTCATATACCCAAACTTGAGTGACATTATTATAGGAAGGTGATATATTCGACGAGGCTTATAGGGAGTGAGTCCCGACCAAACTGACTTGAGAATCACCGCTCAGTTGAGACCCTTCTGAAATTTAGTTCGGTTGAACGACTATAGTCGTGAAAACCCTTACTATTTTCGGCTAGAAGTCCATGATATTGAGGACCGTAGTACCTTAACACCACCTTGGCCTTTATTAGGATGTAGCGCGGGAACTATGAGGGAGTAGTCCCAAAATAGTTGCTACACGATGCTAAACTCAAAAGAGGTTCTCTTGAGAATATTATTAACCACCGAGTTAGTCGGGAAATTGATAATATCTGAAAGATGGACTGATAACTTTGGGCACCTCTTTAGAACCTTGTTCTGCAGGTACAATTAACCCTATAGTACCTACCTTTTTGGGATAGGTAGACCTTGGCTTCGCTCATGTTCCTCTAACCTAGGACCCTTGTTTGCTTGTGTGTCTTACATCGCATTGCATTATATTTTCATCTTCACATGATCCATTGCATACCGTATGTCTGTCCGGTAACTCATGTCCAGTTGTCTTTATCTTCCAGTGTCCCTTTGAGTCGTCAAGCTGATTCCTCGACACAAATATCGGACTAGAGCTAACTATAGACTCCAGATGTCAGAATAAGAGACATATAATGCGGAAATATGAATGGAGATTGATGAGTTGAAATCAGGCATGACCAAGCTCACCGAGATGCTTGAAGTACTGATTGCCAAGGGAGAGCCACCGCAGAGGACCATCATTCAGAAAGTTTCAAGTGTTGATCCACCTCTTGTTCAAATGCCACCCTCTACTTGGCCAGAGTTTGGTTTACCTCCTAACTACTCTCTACATCTTGCATCTGCTGCTATGATTGGTCAGACTGTCAGACCGGTTTTTCAAGCTCCCGTCCTTGCCGAGCCCGAACCTGTGGTCCACACTGTTAACCAGACTGTCCAAGCTCCCTTTGAGAACCCTCCCTATGGGTACAATGCTTCCGCTTCTCAAGGGGAAGACCATGAAGATTTTGTTGAGCCTGAGATTACCCGTGAACAGTTTCAGATCATAAATAAGAGACTCCAAGCTGTCGAGGGTACTGATTTCTTCAACGTAGATGCAAACAATATGTGCCTAGTTTCTGGTCTTGTTCTGCCTGCCAAATTTAAGACTCCTGAGTTTGTGAAGTATCAAGGTCACTCATGTCCAAGAGCCCATCTAGTCATGTACTTCCGAAAGACGACATCTTACACCAACAATCAGAAGCTGCTCATCCATTGCTTTTAGGATAGTTTGAGTGGTGCTTCTCTCAAATGGTATATGAACTTAAAGCATAACAGCGTCCGCTGCTTCCAGGATCTTGCCAATGCTTTTATGAAGCAATACAAATACAATTTGGACATGGCTCCCGATCGCCGTCAACTTCAAAGTATGTCTTAGAAGGAAAGATAGCCATTCAAGGAATACGCTCACCGTTGAAGGGAGTTAGCTTCCCAAGTTGAACCCCCTATAGCAGAGAAGGAACTAACATGAATGTTCATGGATACTTTGTCTCCTTTCTATTGGGAAAAGATGATTGGAAGTGTCTCTTCAAGCTTTACAGATCTGGTGACTATTGGCCAAAGGTTAGAAGAAGGTTTGAAAAAGGGTAAGGTATCCAAAGCTGCAGAATCTTCTAGTGGGGCAAAGAAATCCTGTGGGAATTTCCAGAAGAGGAAAGAGGATCAGACCAATGTTGTCATGGATGAAGTAAGAAGGCCTCTCCATGGACCTCAACCTGTTGATCATCATGTTGTTGCTGCTGTTGCTGCTCCACAACCCGCTCAAGTTCCTCAACGTCCAGCTGTGAGATAAAACCAGTATCGGAATAAGAGTCAATTTGATCCTATTCCCATGACTTACACAAAACTATATCCTGACCTAGTTCGACAAGGGCTAATCACTACGAGGGCTTTACCACCTCCTCCTAATCCTCCTCCAGATGGATTGAAGGCTGATCTCCAGTGCGCTTTTCATGAGGGTGCCCTAGGCCACAACTTGGAACATTGTTTTGCACTGAAAGCTAGAGTGCGTGACTTGGTTAGGGCCGGAATACTTGATTTTGAGGATAGTCATCCGAATGTTCAGAGAAATCCTTTTCCAGTGCATCAAAAGTGAAACTTCGGTCTGATCCCAGCGGATTTATTTTCCTAAACGCTAGTGTTTCGGACAGGACGACTCGTCTTTGTACTGATTTAGTCACTAGGCCTTTTGTTTCTCGCTGTTTTTACTTTCCTTTTTTTATATTAGTTGTTTGCCTTCAAATTATGTTTGTACTTTTATATTAATGAAATGGGCATTGCGACTTTTGATTCAACTCATTTTGTTTATTTGGTTGCATCTTTATGCTTTATCTTTTAAAATATGCATTTTTGTTCAAATTTTCGATATGCAAAGGTTGGAGGGAGGATGACAAAAATGTTATACCCATAACTGTTGTCAGTATGCTTTCAATCAAACTTTGTTGATGATGTAAGGCATTATTTCAATCCCCACACGCTGGAGAAATAAGGAAGTTAGTCCCTTGTCAACCCCTTCGAGCCCAGAAGTTGGAGTTTTTTTTTCTTTACAAAAAAACCACAATCTTAACCTGGGGCATAGGTAGTTCTCAGTTAACTTAGTTGTGTGTTCCTGTAATACACCTTTCATGTGAAGGTTTCATTCACAAGTTTTCCTTCGCACACCACAAGCGAGTGTTGGAGATTTCTTTTAAGTCGATGATGGTTCACCGTAATCATTAGAGCTAGGTTCACTTTCTTCCACACAAAAAAATCAAAAGAAAAGCCGCTAAGTCAAAAACCTATGAAGGAGACTTAGAAAAAACTGGGGCATCCCGCTGACTGTGCGCTTTACAAGAAATAGTTCAGGAAAAAGTTAGGGATAGTAAAAAGAGGAGATCTTTAAATCCTTACCCTGAAAATCCTCAATGTCAAAACAACCAAATGTTATAGGGAAGTAGTGGCTGCCTTTTCATAGGTCCCTTGACTTTTGAACCATCATTGCTACCATCAGTGCAATTCCTAACCTATAGAAACCTGAATGCATAATATGAGTTAACTTAGCGTAAGAATGAAGATTATCACGTATATTGGGTGGGTACAAATAAATTTTGAGTCTTTATCCTTTGTTTCATAAACTGTGAACCTGGCCACATTACAACCCTCAAAAGACCTAACTGAAGCAAGTTATTTTGAAAGCATACTACAACAAGGTTGCGTAAGCTGACTCCAAAAGATATTTTGCGAATCATTCATTTTGGCAGTACACCTTTGTTTTAAACTTTGAGTGTCTTGAACCACCGTGTTCTGACCAACGAATCATCCATTTTTTTTTTCATCTTTTAAAAATGATTTTGATTTCAAAAGTTGCATGAACTTTGCATTACCATGTTTGTATGAATATTTTGTTTGCAAGGTTGCTTTCCTCTAAGGAATTTTCAAACAGTGAGAAACTGGGTCGGTGATCCTATCAGGGGCAAGTCCTTCCCAGAATCAGTTTATCCAGAAGATTCTTCAAGACCCATACTGGGGCAGACCTTCCAGGGGCATAGTAGCGCAATCACCTACAAAATCAGACAAGCTGAAGGGATTATCAGTTTATCTATAATAGACGGTTTAATCTGAGGCAGTTTACTTGAAGGATCCCCAGGCAGTTTCATCCTTCCTACAAGGACCATCAACTTGATACGGTTTAGAAGAGTGGCAGAGATGTGATCAACGGTAACATCTTTAGTCCCTAAAGCAGGACGGTGATCCCCGTGTTGAGGAATCGATATACCAGTTTTGTCATCTCACCAAAAGAGTCGAGCCTCGTCGTCGACCTCTGCATTTTCATTTAATCATATATCATAGCATATTTAGATACATATGCATATCATGAATGTTTCATTCTTATTTTGTGTCGTGTCTATCTGATGTTCTTCCAGATATGACCTTTCTTATCCGATGGTTTTTCGGATATGTCTGTTCCTCTTATCCCTAATGCCATTCTCAGATATTGTGACCATACCTTTCATTCAAAGCCATTATGGGTTGTCTGGTATCCTTTTTATCCAATTCCATTTTTGGATGTCACCTTTGTTTGTTTCTCTTTCTGATATTTTCCAGATTGAGTCTTTGTTCTGATATTCTTCAAGAACTTATCTGACGTTTTCCAGATATTCCCTGTGATTCTGATGTTTTTCCAGAATCTTTCCGATGTTTTTCTGGATAAGTTTCCCTCTCTGATGTTTTTCCAGTTGGAGCCCTTGTTCTGATGTTCTTCCAGAACTTATCTGATGGTTTCCCAAATATTTTCCTTCGATTTTGATGGTTTTCTAGAATCTACCCGATGTTTTTCCGGACTTGTTTCTCTTTTTGATGTTTTTCCAGATTGAGTGTTGGTTCTGATGTTCTTCCAGAACTCTTTTGTTGCTTATCTGATGTTCTTCCAAATATGTCTTCAAACTCTTCCCGTACATTTAATGCTTCCCTAAATGTTTCAGATATACCTTCAGAGACTTGTCTTCATCTCATGCTCTTATAGATGTTTTCATTTTGTTTTTGGATGCAACCCATAGTTCATTTGATGTTTTTCTGAGTGTCTCTGGTGTGTTTCAGAGTTCATTCGATGTTCTTCCGGATGTTTCTGATGTTCGTTTCTCCCTGTATATTTTCCGATGATTCCTGAAGATCCCGCTCGATCTCTTTGTTTAAAGGAATGCCCTGAAAACTCCAGCACTTGTCGTTTACCTGATCCTACCGCGTGTGGATCCTGTGTTACCTTGTCATCTTAGAGTGCCAGTCAGCCATGCCTGAATCCGTTGCACAATTACTCTTGGATATTCCCCAGTGGAGGCTGTCTCGCTGGTGCCATCTCCATTGAGGATCCAATTCTTACCGTTCCTTCTAAAATGACAATCGGTCGTGCTCGCACCAGTTGGCCGTCACTTTAGAATTCTCCAGTGTCGTGTTGTTTCCCCAGTGCGTCGTATTCCCCAGTCTGAGTTGTTCGTCGTGTCGTCTGCATGCTTGCATTTATCATTCCAGCATACACATCATATTAGGTTCATAACATTTTTAACATTATAGTTCGTTTCGTTTTGTCCATAGCATTGCATAACACTGCGTCTAAGGGCAAAATTTTAGGTTATCTGTATTTAAATCCCTTTCACCATGATTTTTCGTGTCTACATCGCTCAAATCATCCGGTGAAGCTATTTGAATAGGGACAACTGTCACACCCCAAATTTTATCCTTAGATTATTAGGTTCTTTTCGCATCTCATCTCATTCTGCATCACATTTTAACTGAACGCTAATCAGTTTGTCCAGGCTGTTGGTTTTATTTGCAAGAAAATCACGCTGTGTGCAATTTAATCTATGAAAGGCCAAAGGGACTTGTTTGAACTCAACAGTTATGTCAGATTTTAAATCGTGCAAGATGATTAATTGTCGAATTCGGGGTTTGGAACGTCAAAGCTTAATCAGATAACTTTAATTGGATGAATTTAATCAGACAAATTTATTTAGATGAGTTTCATAAGAGGAATTTAATCGGTTGAATTTAATCGAATGATTTTGATCGGTGGAACGTAATCGAGCGAGTTTAGTTGCTTGAGTGTAAGCAGGTGAATTTATGCAGAGAAATTTGATCAGGAATTAAATTCAGTTTAGTAAGAAAAATGAAATTTATTTATTTAAATTCTATGTTTTTTTTATTACAATGTGCAAAGACAATTACAATTCCAAATTAATTTCTAATTATTTTCGACTTTTTCGGACCCGACAATAATCTGCCCAATTTGTTTCCAAGAGAGAGAAAAAGTGATTTTTTTTTGAAAAAGTGCTTTTCAAAAAAGTGTTTATTTGAGAAAAGTGATTTTTTTTGTTTTAGCCAAACAAGACTTAAGACATCCAAAATCCATAGAACCAAAGTGGATATCCAAATCCATCAAGAAAAAATTGATATTCAAGTTCAGAAACAACTTTCCCAAAATCCTTGCCACCAAACGGGGTCAAAGCTAGCAGAAACAACTTTCCCAAAATTTTAGTAAAACAAGGTCAAAGAAATCAACAAATCAGCCATGAAAATTGCAACAACCAACATGCCCAGGCCCAAGCAAACAAGTATTATATAAGTAGCAGCCTCACCATCAGTTCATCAGAAAGGAAAAAGAAAATTCAGAAGGGGAAGAAAAAGGGAAGTTCAATCCGCAGAAAAATAAGAAAAAAGAGGCAGAAAAAGAACCAACTCAAATCATTTCAAGACCCCTCCCCCATTTTTATCTCAATTGCTTTATATTCTTTTTTTCTTTTTCTTTATTTCATTGTTTTTATTATTATTATTATTATTATTATTATTATTATTATTATTATTATTATTATTATTATTATTATTATTATTATTATTATTATTATTATTATTATTATTATTATTATTATTATTATTATTATTATTATTATTATTATTATTATTATTTTATATTTTTATAATTCAAGGAAATTAGATTCATTAAAACCATTCATTCATTTTTATTGTAACTTTATATTTTGGTTTAATTAGGTTGATAAAACCTTTCATAAAGTTAAAACTTTTTTTTATTATTTTTATTTTACAATTTCGTTTAAGTTGGTTAAATTAAAATATTTCTTAAGTTAAAATCCTTTTTTAAAATTAAAACTTTCCTTAAACTAAAACTCATTTTTTGAAGGTTAACTAGAAACCTTTTTTAAAAGTTAAAATTAAAACCCCTTTTTTTAAAACCTTTTCTTAAAGTTAACCAGAAACCTTTTTTAAAAGTTGATTAGAACATTTGTTTAAAATTCAACATTTCTCAATTGAAATTTTTTTTTTTGAAAAATAAGATTTTTATTAATCCATTAAAATTAGGCAAAATTAAAAATTAACATTTTAAATTCAAACTCTTTTTTGTAAATTTCTCATTTAGTTTTAAATCCCCTTTCTAAAATCGTCTAACGTTGCGCTTTTAATTTCACATTTAACCTTGTCGGTTATCCTTGTATAACTTTTATGTCGGTCCATTCATTGCTTTCTCAGTAATACGGTTATAATACTTCATTTTTCATATTTCATTTTATGGTTGTAATTTATGCGAGGATATCGTCGCTGTGCAATTCCTTTATCGTTTTTGTCCATTTCCCGTATTTTCATACTACCGCTTAATCATATTTTTATTATTTTATTTACCGTTTAAATCCCTTCCGAATGATTAGGTCTAACTGTTTGACCGTTGTCTCAATAGTCCTCACCCTTGACTTTTTCAAACCATAATCACTTAGGCGTCCCGCCGTGGACTAAATCACCCTTTACCCTAGCATTAGGTCAAGGAGTCGCCGCACTCCATTTTAGGTTTCCCGCCGTGGAATACCTAGTTTACCCCTTTTAATGCAATTCAATTACAACGTAGAAATAGGAGTCGTCGCACTCCACGTAAGCGCTTTCTTAAGAACGCTTATTCCCCATTGAAACCTTGACCACCGTCAAGAAGTTTCTGTCCTCCCTTTCGAGGGAAACTACGATTACTCTGATTCCATCCCTTACCTCGGATACGTAGGCACAAGATGCGAATCTTGGTGAGTAAACTTAGGACTAACCCTTAGGTCTTTTTTCACCTTCTAACCCTTAGCATATACTCTTAAGCAAATAATTAAAGCAAAATAGCAAAAAAAAACTAAAACAAGAGGTTACTGTAGAGTACTATAGAAGTTTAGGGTGCTAATACCTTCTTTAAGCTTAACCAACCCCCGAACTCTAGATCTCTCCCCGCATTGTGTTTACGATGCAAAATTAGGTTTTTCCTTTCTTTGACCTTTCCGTCGGATAAATTAAAGACCGGTTGTGAACTAAAGATGCGATTGAAATTAATTAATAATTTGATATCCTATTCTCACCGCAACAGTAGGCATAAGATTGCGATGATCTTGGCGAGTACAATCTTCATCATCTTTCGTTTCCCCCAACCTTTATCATAGTCGAACTACGACACTCTGATTTCTCATTCTCGTCTGAATGGGTATACGTAGGCACAAGGACCCCAATCCTTGGCGAGCACCCTATCCTATAACCACCCATTTCCCCTTAGCGTCTTTATCCCTTTATCGTATCATTTCACATTTATTATTGAGAAGAAAACAACTAAGCTTAGTTAACGTTCATCACAAATCGAATTAAGAGGTTCCCGTTGAGTACAACGGACGTGAGGGTGCTAATACCTTTTCCTTGCATAACCGACTCCCGAACCCAGAACATCAGGTTGCAATGATCATGTGCCTTCCGTTTTAGAAGGTTTTCTCGATATTTTCCTTTTCCTCTTTTGGGGGATAAATAAAGTTCGGTAGCGACTCTATCGAACCGCATTTCTGCGCCTTTAGCGCGAGAGTCGCGTTTTTCGAAATGAATTTTTGAGGTGAGACACCATCTAAACAATTTTTAAAAATTAAATTAGATTTAAACTTCAAAATTGCAATGCAATGAAGTAAAACAACAGTGACAACCATACATTATATTTACATTATTTATGTATTACATAGAACTAACTATTTGACATAACACACAAGTAAGTAAAACAATAGTGACATCATAACAAAGCATAAAAATGAAAGAAATTAATGTTGAGTCAAAAAAATAATAGATAAATAATACTGAAAAAGCAAAATAAATTAAAAGTGGAAAAAACAGTTTTAAAAAGAAAAAATAAAAAGGTTGTTTTTAAGGTGAGGGTTCAATTAAATCCCTCACCCGTATACCAATAGTTTTGACCATTAGATTAAATAGGTCTATATTAATTCAATATTTGTTATTACACTAGATTTTAATCTCTTTTATGTTTTATGGTAAAATTGTTGGATCTACTTTTTTAATAAATAAATATATATGAATTTACTATTGTATTTAAATTCTAAAGAAATAAAAAAACCACCACATTCTAAATAATAACAGTAATCTTGGTTTAAACAACCACTATATTCATTCGGTGGTTGCCACAGTTCCATAACTTAAAATCGACTAAATACTAGTGATTTTGGCTATGGCTGATCCATAACTTAAAATCGACTAAATACTAGTGATTTTGGCTATGGCTGAATTTTGAATAGAGGTTATGATTTTTTTAAGTAGAAAAATGATATGTTAACAACAAGATCAAATGAAACACACAAGATAATAATGGAAATTTTGGAACTCCATGGCTAAAGTTTGTATTATTATAGTAAAGGCACGCATCAAATATGACATTTTCAGGTGGCCACTATTTAGAGCTTGGAATTAGATCTATTATAAAAGCATGTCTTCTTAAATTAGAATAAAGAGAATGATTCTAAAATTTGATGAATTGAACACCAATAATAAAAAAATAATGAAGCAGAGGAATGCCAGGAACATGAGGATGAACAAATAATCAACAAAGATAAAGAATCTGGTTGACTCCTAATTCCTTTTTTTGTTCAGTTTTGTCATAAGGAGAGGTTTGAAAGTGTTCACAGTGGTTTTTATGAAAGGAGAGGTTTGAAAGTGTTCACGGTGGTTTCACCGGTTAAAGTGTGTTTGGGTGGTTACGATTAGGATGTTAATGAAGATGAAAACTGAGATGGAGTGAAAATGCAATGAAGCTGGATAAACCAAAATCCACTTTCTGCTCACTACTTTTATCTCTCTTTTTTTATTATTCTCTTTTGAAGATCGATTATGAGGATAATAGTTTGTAGCTTTATGAAGGGAGTATTGTTGGATGGTTGTTTGTAGTTAGTGAATGAAGAAGAACATTGGAAGTAGCAGTAGGAAGGTGAGGTGAATGGAAAGTTGGAACGAATTACTCATGACCAAAAGTTTCTTCCACCCATTTTTTCATTTTCCTTTTGTTCCTTTTTTAAATCAATGAGAGATGGTAGCATATAAGTGGCATTGTTCAGTTGGGCTGGTGATTGGTTCCCAGTTATCCTCATTCAACAATCATAAGTTACTATATATATATGAATACGTTAGGGTTTTCAAATGGTTTTAAAAGATTCTACAAATGCCCTTTGATGCTGTTTTTAGAGACAAAAATGAAGTAATCAAAATAAAATTAAACACTAAAATATTAATAAAATAAAATAGAAATAAAACCACAATTAATCCTAAATGTTTATACTGATTATTTTTCCTAAAAAACAAAAATAAAAGGATCAAAATAAATAAAAATCAAATACAAAAATGTCCGAAGATTAAAACGAATGCACTAAAATGATCAGCTCGAAATAAACTTCTAGAAAACAAACAGGTTTTGATCTAATTTTACAGTAAAAAGTGACAGGTTCAAAATCCTCGGGGGAATCAAAATCCGAATGAAAAAGAATTCGAAAAAATAAAATGAGCACGACAAATTAAATTACACGAATCGTAGATCGGCAAAACCTACATTTGCAAGCTCGACTTTTAAAATTTTCACCCGATAATTTAACATATATTTGAAAATTGATTCAACCACTCTATCTGTAGATCCAAAAAATTTATTTTGTTCAACATTTTTGGCACTCTACGAGATGAAATGCATGTTATGATATAAAGATGATGCAGATGTCTTGTGAATGCACCGATTAAATGATTCATGGCCAAAATTGGGTATGACAACCAGTAAATTCAGTGGCAAGAAGAGTAAGTCAAATGGAGTAAATTCAAATAACTAAAAAAAAGAGGAAAACCTAGAAAGGCTATAAGAGAAGTTATTAAGAAAGATCTCGATTTTAACAATTTGGATAAAAACATGATCTTAGATAGAATATTATGACAAAAGTTTATCCATGTAGCCTATTGGAACAAGATTTGTTCATGACATATATCTCTTCGGTTTTTATGATAGCAAAGTATTGAAAGAATAATGGTGTTATCTAATGTATGTTCCAAGTATGCAAGTTCTAAAGCTTAAAGTGAAGGCATTCAGAATTTGATGTAATGATGCATTTGAGAGGAGCTGGGTTACTAGCTTTTGGTGGATCAAAATCTGAAGACCACTTTCTAAGTGATGTCTGACATAAAGTCTAAAGCTGGAGGCCTTAGCATCATAAGAGAAATATATTGTCTCTACATTATGTTAATGTATACTGCTTGAGACAAAATGTTTCTCAATAAGCGATTGTAATCATATTTTGGTTATAGTGAAAATATCATGTGATTCAAGGGGACTGGACAACTCTCTTTTGGGAGGAACATGTATAAATCTTTGTGTGTTCTTTATCTTTTATTTGCTTCTCTTAACATTATGCTGCAACGTATAATCAAAATCTGAACACCAGTTTAGATTTTGAACTCAGATCAGAGGCAAAGTTAAGAAATAGAAAACATAATTCAACCCCCTTCTTATGTATTTTTCTCACCTACATAGCCAACCCCACTTAGTAGAATAAAGTTTGATTGTGGTGGTTCTCATCAAACAATTAATGCATAAGAAAATCTTTTGACAAACAACTTATATATTTTATTTTATTAGTTATTTATTTAGTTTTGCATTGTCTACTAATATTAACAATTCATTTCTTATATTGTACCTATATATATCGTCGACTTTGGATTTTACTATTTCAAATACATGATTTAGGAAAAGACATGAACATATTATCACATATAAAAATGGGGTGACATTGTTAGTCTGAAATTTTTAGTTAGAAAAAGTCAATTGAATGCTGCATTGGGAAAATATTAAGTGTTAGCATTTATTGACACAAGTCGATAGGAACAAATACGTCGACTAAAGCATTTCGACTAGCGTGTAGAACATGGTTTGGAGGAATCTCAGGAACATATTTAATTGATCACTCGATACCATGTCGAGGTCGAAGTGTTCGACTGACTTCAAAGACTTAGAATATTTTGGAAACCAAAAACTTGAGAGAGGTCTTAATACTAAGGGTTTTCACAAAAATATCTTTGACAAGCAGGTAGTTATATGCTAGAAGTAGTTACGAACGTGGGATACTGGTTTTCAACAGTTTGTAAGTTCTGGCAACACGACAGTGCTTCAGAAGACTAAGTTACATGTGCTTAAATACGTGTTTATTTTCTAGGAGTATGCCATCAGAGACGGTTATCTTTAGTTTAATATAAATAATGGGCTCATACATTGTAATCAAGGTCACAAAAATTCACATTTTTATTTATAGAACTGGAGTACTCGAGTTAAAGAGAAAAACAGTTTGTGAGAGTCATGTATGAGTCTGCGTCCCTTTCCTTTATTGTCTTTATGTTTCCTTAATTGGAACACTTTTTTTTATTTCTTGTCATTTATTGTGTTTTGTTTAATGTTATTTAGTGCAGTTTTCATTTATTTTAATTCAAGCTTTTGTGTCATTAAAGTTTGTCTTCACTTTGTGTGTGTACAGACATTCATAGTTACTTCACATACACACTTTCTTGTACATATGTTTTTGAACATATTGATTCTGAGATTTTTTGAGTTAATCTCACAGACTAATTAAACTTGTGATTTTTCACTAAAAAACCTGTGAACATACATATTCTCATATAGATTTCTTTCTTATTAGGAAGTCAAATAGCAAGATTTGATTGGGATGTAAAGTTATTCTTGGAGAGATCTTGACTATCCAATATAAAGTATTAGTTACGGATGTAAGAATCAAGGGAAGAGCAAAGAGATGAAGCCACATGGAAGCGCCACAGATCAAGTGGCAGCATTTGAAGGGTGAAATCATGGAATTTTCCAACACAAGATCTTGGAGGAAGGATTTGGACAACCACGAGGAATTACAAATGATATATGGAATAAAATGTCCTTAAAGATTAGAAAAGTGACTAAAGATATATTTGGTGAATTAAGAGGTTTTGGGCCAACGGGTAAAGAATCGTAGTGGTTGAATGAAAGTGGTCAAAGTAAACCTAAAGTAAAAAAGGATTGTTTTAAATAATGGTATAGGTGTAGAAATGCCGAAACTTGGAGAAAGCACAAGAAAGATAAGAATGAGACTAAGAAGACGGTAAGTGAAGCAAGAACCAATTTTTTTTATAGATTATATCAATCTTTAGGAACCAAGGAGGGAGAAAGATCTCTCTCTCTCTCTCTCTCTCTCTCTCTCTCTATATATATATATATATATATATATATATATATATATATATATATATATATATATATATATATATATATATATATATATATATATATATATATATATATATATATATATATATATATATATATATATATATATATACACACACACACACACACACACATATGCTTACTAATGAAGATGGTAAAATGTTGGTTTAGGAAAAAGATATAAAGGATAGGGAAAGACGTATTTCTATATTTTATTTAATGAAAGATATTATATCTCCCCAAACTCTAGTAGACTTGTAGTGTTATATTTGTTGGGGTCCTAAATAGGGCGGCCTCGCCTAACAATAGTGTCACCTGGGCGGAATCTACGCCCATAGGCATCCACAACGTTAGACTCAATAACTTCCCCTAGTAAGTGGTAAGTGGTTAAGGCCACAAAAGAGGGTAAAAACCATAGGTTCAAAGAGGGCTCTATAAAATATCTTTCCACTCAAAAGGGGAAAATAGACTCTAAGTCATACACACTCTCCACAACTAAAAGAGCATCACGCTCATTACTGCCTTAACACATACGATAAACCTAACTGCCTGACTGTAATCTAGTAGCGTCGATCACCAACAGAGCCTCTCACCTCACGCGAGCTGGTCCTTTAAATAGCCTTAAACACCACTGTACATGGCTTCTTGCCGCCATGAGCAAGCCCTCACCACTAAAACGTGTTATACACCTACTAATGCCTCTGAGTCTCCCCGTTCTTGCAGGGAGAACACACACATATACACACACGCTTGTACTTTTTGATCAGTACAGTGGCGCTCACCGTAAAGTCTCGATAAAACTAATATGTGTCACACCTTGTCTTATCGCCATCATCCTTCCTATTGTTATCTTTCATTCTTACACTTAGCCACCCTCAATTATGGTTGTTAGAAAAGCTTCATCCCTTACGCTAGAAGGCACCAGCGATAGCGGTAATGTTGATGCCATGGCAGAGATGCACACCGCCATGTAGGAACTACGACACCATAACTAGGTGTTGGAAGAAGACATCCACAACATCTGACAACGCCATCAAGAGTCCAATCCCCCGAAAGAGGTGGAACTGCTGGATCTAGGCATGGCAACAGGGCCGGTCAGGGATGATTTTTACCTTCCCCAAACCCAAAACTAAATATCAAAATAATTCTCGTTCCCCATCCCATTCCCCATCGGGAATGAAAAATCAAAACTCAAACTCATCCAAAACAGGTTCGAATTAGGTTCAGGTATCCCCGCCCCGCCATCATCTATTTAGTGAAATCAATTTTTTTAATAAAAATATTTATTTTTCCAAAATCAAATTACATTACAAATAAAAAAGTAAAAAAATCTCAAAAAACTTCATGCATAAATTTTAAATATTTTAAATAATAACTATAAATCAAAATACGAAAACATTAATAACATATTTAATATTCTAATTTTCCTATTGATGGTGACAACATGCTTGTAAGGATTGCCACAACCATTAAACTTGGCAGGGGGTGTTTGAAACCCTCTAGGACAGGGCCCCCATATCTTGTCTAAAATTGGTTGGGATCTAACAATTCCATTTCCTCTACGAGGTTGGAATCTTATTAACATTGTTTGATGTTGTGGACATTGTCTTCCAACGTCTGGTTATGGTGGCGCAGTTCGTCCATCGCGGCACACATCTCCCCCAAAGTGTTGACATCATCTCTACCATTGGTGCCCTCTCCCATAAGGGGTGGAACTCTCCTATTAACCATGGCTGAAGGTGGCTAACATAAGAGTGAAGGGTAACATCGGGATGTGATGGTGATAGAAGAGTGTGATCCATGTTAGTTTTACTTGGGCCCCATGATGGATTCCACTGTACTAGTAAAAAAATTAATGGGGTGCATGTCCCTCCTACAAGGGCAGAGAAACTCAGAGGCCTTAATAGGTTTATAATATGATTGGGTGGTTAGGGCTTTCCCATGGCGGCGAGATGCCTTGTACGATGGTGTTTTGAGGTAGTTTGAGAGACCTGCTCACTTGAGGTGAGAGGATAAGCTAATGATGGATGATGCTTGATGGCAAGAGTGTGGTAAGACAAAGACAAGTGTCGTGCTCTAAGAGGTGTAGAGAATATGTATCACTTGGTGTATGTCATTTCTATCTTTGGAGGATAGGTATTTATAGAGGTCACAAAGACCTAGGGGTTGAATCACCATTATTGGCGTCAACCACTCCCCCTTCTTTGGAGAGGTTATTTGCCACCTATATTTTAAGAGTCAGTGGAGACTCCTTGTTTCCTTGCTCACACTTTAGAGCTACCTCTGAGTGGGTCCCCTGGTCATTGCCCGGGCGATACGACTCTTGGCTGAGTATCGTACCCTAATTTTTATCCCTAAGATTCCGCCTCTCTTTGCATCATATGAATAGTCAAGCATGTATTTTGTCATGCATAAAGCCCAAATTATCAACCAAAATATAATATTGGATTTACAGACGAATCAGTCAAACTGAATGTCAACTGTGCGTAAAATCAGTGGACGAAAATTTTCAAAATCGAGCTTGCAGACGTCACTTATGTTAATCTATGTCCCGCATATTAAAACAAGTTTGGTTCATGCCATGAATCCGCCAAGGTTTTGATGATAGCAAAATTATTTGGAAAAAAAATTAGGATCTCTAAATAGCCAGTTTGTGTATGTAGAATTATATTTATTTGATGGAACTAGTTCTGACACTGAAATGGCTTTGGTTCGGTTCTGGTCACACTCTTTCAAGGGCGTCTGATCAGAAAAGCAGTTGCTAGTACACTCCAACTCAGAATCGTGTTATGTTGTCTCTGATGCTGAGTAATGTCACATCAGTTCTGCTAACATGGGACTCAAGATTTATTGACAATATCTTCTACAGGTTATGTCGTACTTGAATCAGAGT
The DNA here is from genome assembly GCA_963859935.3 of Lathyrus sativus. NCBI lineage: Eukaryota > Viridiplantae > Streptophyta > Magnoliopsida > Fabales > Fabaceae > Lathyrus > Lathyrus sativus. The sequence continues at coordinate 657,648,763 of OZ012741.1, read as the reverse complement.
TGTATCCTCTGGACAAAGGCCTTGTTTCTTAGATACTCTTGTGACTGTAAGTCCCAACGCTTACTTCATTTGAAAAGAAGAAGTACTAGAAGATTTGGGTCTTTTTTGTAGCAGTTGAAGATCTACGACGTCTTTATTTTCCTTGGCTATAAAAAGTAGCTGAAGATTTGAAGATCATTCAAGAAATAACGCTACAAATACAACTAATATATACACGCACTACTTTCAAAAAAGTTGAGTCTGTTAAGAGTTCTTACTCTTGCGTTGATTAATAATCTTGGTAATAGTGTGTTGTAATATTTGAACACCTCTGATATTTTATCAAGTGTTTTTCTCTTGTGTAAGTTATTCCTTCTCTAAACTAGCTGTTTAAATAAAAGTCTTAGACACGAGCTGTAAATAAGGTAAAAGTCTTTGATATGAGCTTTAAGCAAGGCAAAAGTCTTAGACACGAGCTCTAAGCAAGTTAAAAGTCTTAAACACGGTCGCTAAGCAAGGTGAAGTCTTAGGCAAGTGGTTTAAGTAAGAGAAGTCTTGGTCAGGAGCTGATTGAGCAAAGTGAAGTCTTAGACACAGGCTCTAAGTAAGGGAAGTCTTGGATAATTGGTCTGAGCAAAAAGAAAATTCTTATACAAGTGTGTATAAGCAAGTGTAATTCGGTTGATTTTAGTGGAAAATCTCTTGCTTGGCAAGGGGATTGGAGTACTCTCAGTTGGGAGAGGAATCAGGATAAATACTGTATGTTCTTTGCTATTTTACTTTACTTATGTCTTTATTTTCGCTGAACCTTATCAGATTTTGAACTCAATTTTAGAATATGGACTTTGGTTCAAAAGTAAATCTAACTTTTGCAAAACACAATTCAACTCCCCTTCTTGTGTATTTTTCTCACCTTCAGTTGGCATCAAAAGTAAATCTAACAGTGGTACAATTAAAGTTCCAACGAGAAAAATATGGATCATGAGGTTACTAATCCTAGTACCTCAAAGGTGATTCCCTATGATAATAATAGATCTGAGAGAAATCATTAGACTGTGAAACCTCCTATATTCGATGATGAGTTATGCGATATTCTTAAGGATGGAATTAACATTTCTATAGACAGTGTTGGTATGGTTGCTGACATGAAAGCTCTGACTCTAGTTCAAAAGAAAATCTACAGAAAACATCACAGAGTCAGAGGTATTCTAGTTGATGCACTTTCACATGCTGAGTATTTGAAAATCATTGATAAGTTTTTTCCAAAGACAATCTTTGAATCACTATATTCTACATATCAAGGAAATCAACAAGTCAAAAAAGCCAAAGTTGACTTGTTGATACAAAAGTATGAGTTATTCAAAATGAAGGAAGATAAGGATATTGAAACCATGTTCTCTAGGTTTCAGGTTCTTGTCTCAGGCCTTCAAGTGCTGAACAAAAGCTACTCAATAGCTATCATGTGAAGAAAATTCCGAGAAGTCTCCCTCATAAGTTTACACCTAAAGTAACAACCATTCAGGAAGCTAAAGATACGAATACGCCATCCCTTGAAAGACTAACCAGTAATCTTCAAAGACATGAGATGGAAATCAATGGAGATGAAACTTCTAAAAAGTTTAATTCTCTCGCATTGAGATCTACCTCTGAAAGATCTCGTGACAAGTTCAGAAGATCTTTAAAAAATAGTAAAGTTGATGAATCATCTGAAGAAGAATCTAATGGAAGATCTAACGATGAAGACATGCCAAGCTTCATTAGAGGAATACAACAAATGGCCGGAAGAAGTAGAAGATTCTCTAAAAACAACAAGAGGATCAACCTCAAAGATAAAGACAGAACCTGCTACAATTGCAAAAAACCAGGACATTTCAAAAGTGATTTTCCTGAACCTCTGAAGGACAGTTAGAGAAAAGGAATTTATCAAAAGGATAATTTTAGAAACAACTTCAAAAAGAATTTTATGGCAACATGGGAAGAACTAGATGAAGAAGAGTCAAAAAAGGAATATAATGCTAATTTTGCACTGATAGCTCACTCTTCTGAAGAAGAACATCTATTTGAGTCTGAAGTGCCTCCCCACGCTACTTTCACAAGTGCAATATCCTTGCCTCTTAGCTTTTTAACTTCACAGTCCAAAATCCTAATCGTTAAAGCTTCAACCGTAAGGTTATCTCTCACTTCAACCTCGTCCATAGGAATAACATGTGATGGATCCGGAACATACTTCTGAAGTTGCGAAATATGGAATACATCATGCAAATTCGAAAGATTCGGAGGCAACGCCACATGGTAAGCCACAACACCAACTCGTGCAGTAATCTAATACGGACCAATAAAACGAGAAGTCAACTTCTTCGACTTCAAAGCACGACCCACACCCGTAACCGGTGTAACTCTCAAAAATACGTGGTCGCCTTCTTGAAACTCAAGATCATTCCTTCTCTTGTCATGATAGCTCTTTTTCCTACTTTGAGAAGCTTTCATCTTTTTCCGAATAAACTTCACTTTCTCTGTCGTTTGTTGTACCATCTCCGGTCCAACTATTGACCTCTCACCGGTTTCATGCCAACACAAAGGTGTTCGAAATCTCCGACCATACAAAGCCTCAAATGGTGCCATACTTATACTTGAATGAAAACTGTTATTGTAGTGAACTCAATTAACGCCAAATAACTATCCCAAGCACCACCTTGCTCGAGCACACAAGCACGCAATAAATCCTCCAACGATTGAATTGTCCTCTCGGTTTGACCATCCGTTTGCGGATGATAAGCCGAACTCAATCTTAGCTTAGAACCCAAAGCCTTTTGCAAACTCTTCCAAAACCTCGATGTAAATCTAAGATCTCTATCCGATACAATACTCTTAGGAACTCCATGTAACTTCACAACCACAAGAACATAAATCTCGGCTAACTTCTCCAAAGGATAACTACTATCAATTGGAATGAAGTGAGCAGATTTAGTAAGCCTATCCACGATTATCCAAATAACATTATGACCTCTTTGCGTATTCGAAAATCCCGTAACAAAATCCATCGATATACTATCCCATTTCCACTCCGGAATGTCCAACCGTTGTATCAATCCACTAGGCTTTTGATGTTCCACCTTAGACTTTTGACAAGTTAAGCATGCATACACAAATTGAGCTACATCTCTCTTTAATCCGGACCACCAAAAGATTTTCTTCAAATCTTGATACATTTTATTCACTCCTGGATGAATACTTAAGTTACTTCGGTGTCCTTCTTTCAATATCATCTTTTTCAACTCCGCATCATCAGGAATACAAATACGACCACAGAATCTTAAAACTCCGAAGTTATCAACCTTGAAATCCTCATTCTCATTCATCATTAAATCAACGAACTTCAAATCCAACTTTTGCTTTTCACATACGTTGCAAGAAAATCATTCGTAACATGTAGCATACCAAGTCTCACACTTCTCAGCATCATTTCACAAACTAAACTCAAGTCTCTAAAATTCTCCAAAAGTTCCCATTCTCTCATCATCAATGCAGACATATGTAACAACTTCCGACTCAGCATCAGCCACCATATTTGCCTTACCCAAATAGTAATTCAAACCAAAATCATAATCCTTCAAAAGCTCTAACCACCTTCTTTGTCTCATGTTCAATTCTTTTTGATTAAATAAATATTTCAAACTCTTGTGATCACTAAAAACTTCAAATCTTGCACCATAAAGATAGTGCCTCCAAATTTTCAAAATAAACACCACGACCGCTAACTCCAAGTCGTGTGTAGGATAATTCTTTTCATGCACTCTCAATTGTCTTGAAGCATAAGCCACAACTTTTCCATCTTGCATCAAAACACCACCTAAACCAGTCAAAGAAGCATCACAATAAACCACAAATGGTTTTGTCGGATTCGGAAAAATCAAGATCGGCGTTGTCGTCAACCTTCTTTTTAGGTTAATGAAACTTTTTTCACAATTAATATTCCAAATTAAAGCCTTTCCTTTACAAGTCAATTGCGTTAACGAAAGTGCCAACTTCGAAAATCCCTCAATAAACCTCCGATAATAACCCGCTAAGCCCAAAAAGCTTCGAATCTCTGTAACCGATCTAGGAGCCTCCCATTGCATCACCGCATCAATCTTGGATGGATCAACAATAATACCACTACTGGAAATAACATGTCCAAGAAAACTTACTTCCGACAACCAAAATTCACATTTCGACAACTTAGCATACAATTGTTTCTCTTTCAAAATTTGTAACACAATCCTTAAATGCTCTTCATGATCCTCTTGAGACTTAGAGTAAATCAAAATATCATCGATGAACACAACCACAAAACGATCTAATTGTTCATGAAAAATACGATTCATGTATTCCATAAACACACCCAGCGCATTCGAAACCCCGAATGGCATCACAGAATATTCGTAATGGCCATACCGTGTCCTAAAGGCTATCTTTTGAATATCCTCTCCTTTCACACGAATCTGGTGATATCCCGATCTCAAATCAATCTTTCTAAAAACACACGCACCAACAAATTGCTCCATCAAATCATCGATCCTTGGAAGCGGATACTTGTTCTTAATTGTCACCTTGTTCAATTGTCAATAATCAATGCATAATCGCATACTCCCATCCTTATTCTTTACCAACAATACCGGAGCACCCCAAGGAGAAACACTTGGCCTTAAAAATCTATTGTCCAACAAGTCATTCAATTGCTTCTTCAATTCTACCAACTCTGATTCCGACATACGATACGGTGCCATCGAAACCAGTCTAGTACCCGGAACTAGATCAATAGAAAACTCAACTTCTCTTTCCAGTGGTACACCCGTAATATCCTTTGGAAACACTTCTGGAAAATCACACACCACTAGGAACACATCGAGATCAACTTTACTCTCCACCGACAATGATGCAAACAAACCGAACAATTGAGATTTGTCCGCTAAAAGTTTCTTCAACTCTTTAGTCGATAGGAAACTCTCATCTTCATCATCTTCCAAAGAAGGAAACCTCACTAACTTGTGATAGCAATCTATATGAACTTTATTAAATTGCAACCAGTTCATACCCAAGATTACGTTCAATCCCTCCAACGGCAAACACACCAAATTCATAATGAAGTTTTTACCATACATGGTCAAAGGACAACTTACACACACCAAAGATGTAGTTACCGACCCCGAAGCGGGAGTCTCAATAACCATGTCACCATCCTAAGAAGTCATGAACAAATTCAAACGCTTAGCGCACTCATGAGAAATAAACGAATGAGTCGCTCCAGTATCAATAATAGCAATTAAAGGCGTACTATTAATAAAGCATGTAGCTTTAATCAAACGATCTGCACTAGTAGTGTCTGACCCAGCTAATGCAAACACATTTCCGCCCGCTTGAGCTTGTTTCAGCTTAGTACACTTAGTACTAATGTGAACCACTTCTCCACAATTATAGCACTTTACTATATTCCTCATACAATCGGTAGTAGCATGCCCAAGGCCTCCACAGTTAGAACATTTCACCACAGTCTTCCCACACTCAAATGATTTATTACCCATTTCACCATACTTGTAACACTTAACGGAACCAGAACCTCCCCCTCCAGATCTCTTATCAAAGTTTCCCTTATGCTTGCCCTTATCAACGGGTGTCACATAAGGTCCATTTCTAGCTTGTTGCTTTCCCTTCCTCTCATTCAAACTTTTGTAATGTGTAGAACGAGCCTTGCTATCTTCCTCGAAGATTCTACAACATTTCGTCAAATTCGTAAACCTTCTTATCCTTTGATATCCCACAACTTGCTTAATCTCGGGACGCAAACCATTCTCATATTTAATACACTTTGAGAACTCAGCAGTAATTGCAGCATAGTGAGGATGGAATTGAACCAACTCCACAAACTTAGTAGTATAGTCCACCACAGACATACTACCTTATTTCAGTTCAAGGAACTCTATCTCCTTCTTCCCTTTCACACTTTCAGGGTAATACTTCCTCAAGAACTCAGTACGAAATAAATCCCAAGTTATCTCTTCATTATCCACCTCAAGAGCTTGACGCATACTGACCCACCAATCGCCAACTTCTTCCTTCAGCATGTGAGACCCAAGTCTCACCTTATTCCCCTCCGCACAGCCCATAACTCTGAAGATCCTTTCAATCTCTTTCAACCAAATTTGAGCACCATCGGGATTAAATCTTCCTTTGAAGACCGGTGGTTGATTCTTCCTGAACTCGTCATTAGCATTCACGTTTGGTGCACCTTGCACCGCCCTGTCCATTGCTTCCAAAGCAGCAGCCATCGCATTGTCGTTTCGACCAGCCATATTCTGACCATTCCCAAAAATAACAACAAGGTTAAACAACAGTTCAAACATCACAACAACAAGACAGACATAACTGACTCAACACTGGCTCTGATACCACTTAATGTAACACCCCCTTTCTATACCCCCAAATAAACACATAATCAATTAGTCACATATTAAAAATTTCATCAGAGTATAATTATAAACATAGTATAAAAGAGGCGCGTCACATTACGCTTGAAATTAAAACATACAACACCTGCTCAACAAAAGATATACAACAGTGGGGTAACTTTGCAACAGAGGAACTTAGTCCTTACACCCACATCTCAAAATTTAGAATAAAAGCGTAAAATCTAAACATTGATAACATCAAACATATGTATATATATCATCCAGTATGATTCAACAACAAAGTCATGTTTACATAAACATTCAACAACAAGATACATGTACAAATGTATCACAAAAGAATCATGTACATCCTAGCTACCTGGTGCTACATATCAGAGCCGACCGACCAACAGAATGAAGACACGCTTCACAGAAAGACCTCTAGCATACCTACTCTGCAATACCTCATAGAGCATCATAAAACAGCAGAAGGGTGAGAAATATTATCATAATAACAATGCATATAATTATATATCTTAGCATATAAATACACATATTATGCCTTCTCACCACAAATCATCATAATGTATATATATATATATATATATATATATATATATATATATATATATATATATATATATATATATATATATATATATATATATATATATATATATATATATATATATATATATATATATATATATATATATATATATATATATATATATATATATATATATATATATATATATATATATATATATATATATATATATATATATATATATATATATATATATATATATATATATATATATATATATATATATAAAACCAAGCATATTCATCATGCATACTTTCACAACTCTTATCATTCCACATAAACATACACATTTATGTTTATTCACCAATGCACAATTATAAAGATGATAAATGCAAATCATAGAGACCGACTCACGACTCTATGCAAATGCAATACGGTACCGACTCAATCATCTCAAGTTCACTCAGGAACTTATTGGAACCATCACTCGCTACCAATGTAACTCCCCGTCGGGCCTACGATGTTCACCCATTGCTCACACCTCACATAGGCACACAATGTTTATGGATTGCTCACACCTCACATAGGCACACAATCTGATTGCTCACACCTCACATAGGCACACAATGTTTATGGATTGCTCACACCTCACATAGGCACACAATCCGATTGCTTACACCTCACATAGGCACACAATCGTTTGGAATCATCGCTCACACCTCACACAGGAACATGTTAAAATAGTGGTAAAGTATCGGGTTTGTATTATCGTCTCCACAGGGAATATAAGATTTTGCCGCCGTTCGACAGTCGTTAAATTCGTAGTTTTATAAGATCAAAGGGGTTTGGTTTTTCAAGTCGGTATCTTGCATACAAAGTTATAAACAACGGTAAAAAATTAGGGTTTGTCGGTTTGAATAAACATTGCCAAAGTTAGGTTTCGATAATCACTTTGCATGCATAATTTCAATCAACATTTCATAAACTCTTTTTAATGATCAACACATTCACAATATCCTCTCAATATGATTATCTCTAACTCATATTGTGATGTTTACCATTTTGATCCATTGTTGATCTCTCACACAATCTATCAAAATGACAACTTTAAAGCTTAACATTTTAAGTGAACAAAATGATCCAAGACTATCTCTAGCTCAAGAAAAGAAAAGGATGAAAACCTAGGTCAAGAGTTGGGAAATATTTCTCAATCATTAACCAACACAAAAGATTGTAAATGAAACAAGGTTTTCAACATATATTAATCATCCAAGAGTTTACAAATGAAGATCATCCATACACATACAAAGTTAGATGATTACCTACATCTAACCTTGACAACAAAATGAACTTAGCTACTCATTTTCATGGTAGCTTGAAGTAGAAGAAAATGGAGAAGATGAAGAACATCCACTTCGAAGAATCGATGAAGGATGTGATTCCACTTCTCCTTGATTGCACAAAATCAGTAAAAAAATGAAGAAGAACTAATGTTTTTAAGGTTCTTTAGCTCTCTTGTAATGTTCCAAGATAATTCTCCACAAAAAAAAATGCCAAGTATGGGCTACATAAAGCAACTAACAAAGTACAAAAGATGTGCTGTCAGCGCACATTCGCCAGGCGAACCATGACCTTCGCCAGGCGAACCAGGTAAAACTTGGCACTTCAAAGTGCCTCAGGTTATCAAACCGCCCTCTGAGGTATCGTGTATTCTCCAGGCGAACGAATCACTCGCCAGGCGAACATTCGCTGGCCTCACTCGCCAGGCGAACTTTGGGTGGTTTTGCTACTGGAATCTGCATGAGGAAAGCTACCACTTCTTCGCCAGCACCTTCGCCAGGCGAAAGGTAGCGAAGCTTCGCTGGTACCTTCGTCTGGCGAACTTCCTATCATTTGAGTCTGGGAGTTAATTCTGAATTATTCGCTCCAGCTCGCCAATACTCGCCGGGCAAACATTCGCTGGAACTCGCTGAGCTTCGCCAGGCGAATGCCTTGATTTGCAACATTCTCCAAGCTGCTTTGTCTTGTCTCCCAAGGTGCTCTTATTAGTGTCAATCCTGCACACTAACAACAACATTACACACACCATTCACTTGGATCACATCAAAATGAAAGTAAACAAATTTGACCACTAAATCAAATACTATTAGATAAAAAAATGATTAAAAATACTACTAAAAAGAAGTCAAATAACTAATCTAATTGGGATCTAACAACTCTCCCCAACTACTTATTTGCATGTCCTCAAGAAAAGTATGCCTCTCAAAACAAAAAGGAGGATTTGCTCAAGACCAATTCAATCCAAGTGAAAATATTCGGCTCAAATACACAACATGTGCAACAAGGCAAACAATTACACAATTCCAAAATAGATAATGTTCAAGAACTAAATTCTAAGAACAATTTACACAATGATTCAAGCAACAACTAAATCTCATGACATGTCATTCTAACACTCCACTTTGAAAAAGGATTGAAGCAAAAACACGCATGCAAGCGTGGGACAAAAATTCACTCAAATGACGAATAATGCAATACTATATAATTCATACAATATCTAAATGTTCACAATAAAATTATGGAAGCTCAAGATCACATAGGACTTAAAGGGTTGTAGCTTGGTCGGGTTAACAAACAAGAAATATATCTAAAGCCATTGAAACGAAATTTCCGATGCAAAAGAGACATTCACTATACAACTATTTACACATCTTCAACTTTGTTTCACAAGTTCCTCATTTGAACCCTTTACAACTCATGTTTCACAACTCACTTTTTTTTTCAATATTTTTCTACCAAGCAAGCATTCGTTTTCATATATTTATTTACTATTTTTTTCTACACCGTATTCACAAAAACAAGTGTTTCTATTTTTCATATTTTCTTTTCAATGCTTGCTTAGCTTTTCAAGAGTTGTGACAAATTACCACTTTACATATTCGTTCTCCCCAACTTGTCTTTTCTCGTCCCCTAAGTGAATGCTCTTACTTTTTACGGCAAACAAATAATTAATCAAAATTTCCAAGGTTTCAAAAACAAGATTTTTGAACTCTCGCTTATTTTAAGCAAGGATTCAACTGTTTAGGCTCAAAAATGGGTTACGAATACTCTCTGCTCACGGGTATATTTGTATTTGGGAATGGTTGTGCTCAAAAGAAACAAGTGCCTTGATCTTCTCTAGAACCTCCACAAAATTATAAGAAACAAAAGACAAAATATGAATTACATGCATACACAAAATTCATCATCCATCCAAAGCATATGTACACATAACAGGAGGATTCTTACATTTGTGGTATAGGACCTAAATGACATATCAATCAAAAGAGTTGCAGACGAACCAAAGATACAAAAATTGTTCCTAGCATAACAAGTTCTACAACATTTTAAATTCTAGAACAAGGTAACTAAGTATCTTGTCAAACAATTTTGTGATAACGATAATATCATCGCCATCCCACTTGAAAGAACACTTGCACAACTACAACAAAAACTAAACATCGACAATAGGGTGTTAACATATTTACAACCACCCTTGAATAAAACTTCACATAAAACTTACTAAAATAAACTTTAAACCAAAAATAAATAATTAAAAACTTCAAACAAATAACTAAAAATGTTGAATTATAAAATGGCGCCTAGCACCAAAAATGTCAAAAGTACCATGAAAGGTACGAGTACAAAAACTTCAACCCAATCTAAAGTACATCACAAAATAACCAAATGAACTATAAGAAAAAGGAAAAACTTCACTTTGTAGCACAAAGCGAACAACAGAACAAACAAGAAATCACTCCTCCTCAGACAAGTCATCATCATCTTCACCGTCATCATCATCATCAACATCGTCATCATCATTATCATCAGCATCATCCTCAGCAGCATCATCATCCCCCCTACCGAAACTTGGCCTGTCCTCAGGCCATGCAGCATGCTCAAGGAATTGCTCCCTTGTCATCATCGGGTGGCTCCCAGCAGGATCACGAATTTGCAACTGCAACAGCTGCATCGAGTCATGGAGATCACAAGTGGCTCGCTGCTGAGCAGCCATCCAATCCCAGTTATATTCACAAATTTGCTGCTGAAAGGGGTCAAAAATAGGAGGAGCTTGACCAGAAGAACCACGGCCACGCCCGCCAGCAGTACCTGCACCAGAAGTCCCACCAATTATAGGCTTAGCTCTACAAAATTTTTCCACATACCTGTCGTCTATCGCAGCCGGGATAGTGACCTGTCGTCTCTGAGGAATATCAACCCCAGCATGAGCACAGAGAGACATAATAAGGCAAGGAAAGGTCAGCGGGGCATTTTTGCGAGCCGCTATCCCGCCACGTCCATTGAGTACAACAGCACGCATCTCATCTGCAATGATGCGGGCAATGTCTATCTGGACATTCTGCAGTATGGAGTGGATCAGATGTGTAATTGGCAAGGATACAGAGCTGTGGTGGGACCTGGGTACAACATTTGTCAACATAAATAACAGGATTACTTGTACCAGGGGTTTCATGTCAGCACGGAGGTACCGAATCACTACCCCGGAAGAATTCCGCACTGCATCGCGGCCTTCCAAACATAAGTCTCTGGTCATAGCATCCTGATCACGATGCTTATTCAGATCCCGGTGGTAGTCGTCAATTTGGCTACATGTCAAAGCGAGAGGATTACCCAAAGCATGATTAATGGACCTCCTATCAAACCGTACCATAACTCCTCGGACCATTGAGGTCCAACTGAACACTTTGCCGTCGTCGGGGAGTGCGTTCGCATAAAATTCCCGCACTATTTCAGCGTTGTAGCCGTCAAGTGGAGTCATCAGACGGTCCCACCTTTTTGCCACAAAGAGAGCATCAATAGTGCGGTATTCTCCTGTGTCACTCAGATTGAACCTTTTCTCGGGCACAATGTTCCGCCTCTCAAGGGCTTCGTAGCGAGCATGGTGAATAGCGCCTCGGAAGCGGTCTTGGTCAAAACAGATTGGTACTGTCCGAGACGTAGTGGCCTTCCTCTTGTGAGGGTTAATCATTCTTGGTCCCATTCTGCGAACACAACACAAACAAATACAAGAACAGCACCAAACAGGTTAGACGAAACTACAGCACAGCAAAGCAAGAAAATAAAAGCAATTCTTCAGCATTCGCCTAGGTTCGTCGGGCGAATCCTGGAGAATGCTCACTACCTTTAGCCTGGCAAATGCCAGCGAAGGTGCGAAAATGCACAAAAAAAAGAACTTCTGCAACTGTGTTAGGTGCTACCCAATGGCGTTCTTCCCCCCATTCTCATTACTAGATCAAATTTTGACATGCAATCATTAATTTACACTGAAAAACAAGAGGGGTGTTCTTAACCTAATCACCATTGCAGAAGTTCTGAACCTAATCAGACTTGGATCCACAAACCAATTTGCACAGAAGTGAAATCATAGAAGTAGAAAACATCAAAAATAACAATGCATACTAGAAGAAAAATAAACAAGAGACATACCTTGAGGATTGAACTGGAGAAATTCGCAGCAAGAAATTAAGAGAGAAAATTGGAAGGGAATTGTGAGTGTGAAACAAAGACAAAAGGCAGAGGGAGGCTGTTAGGGTTTCTGATGAGAGAAAAAGAAGAAACGGTTTATGGGCCCAGATGGCCCATCTCACATCCCTTTATTATATTTTTTTTTACTGATGTCGCATATTCGCCAGGCGAAATCCAGCGAAGGCTCGCTGAGGCTCGCCAGGCGAACACTCGCCTCCATTCGCCGGGTGAATGCTAGCGAACATGACAGGTTTTTTTTAGAATCTGCTGCATTGCTAACATCACGAATCCACTTCTAATGCTTTCTCAAAAATGCACAATATGTCATAAAAACGTGTAAATACTTACAATGTTGAGGTGCCTCTCAACAAGCGCTTGTTTAACGTCGGATAAGCTCGACGCTCAATGATGCTCACTCAGGAACATCAAGAAGATACGCACAGCTTTCTCGGTCCACATGACCACCGAGATAAATCTTTAAGCGCTGACCATTTACAGTCCAGCTGTCTTTCTTTTCCAAATCCTCGATTACCACTGCTCCGAAAGTTTTCACTTCTTTGACTCGGAACGGTCCGGACCACTTAGATTTTAATTTGCCAGGGAAGAGCCTCAACCTGGAATTAAACAACAGCACAAGCTGCCCGGATACAAATTCTTTCTTGCGGAGCTTTTTGTCGTGGTACTCCTTAACTTTCTCCTTGTACAACCAACTTGAGTGGTATGCGGCATTGCGCATCTCTTCCAACTCAAGAAGTTGCACCTTCCTCTTATCACCGGCCAACTCTTGGTCAAAATTTAAAAATTTTAAAGCCCACAAGGCCTTGTGCTCCATTTCAACCGGTAAATGGCAAGTCTTACCAAAAACCAATTGGAATGGAGTTAGTCCAATTGGAGCTTTATAGGCCGTGCGATACGCCCACAGAGCTTCATCCAATTTTTGTGACCAGTCCTTCCTAGAGTTGGACACGGTTTTTTCCAAAATTCTTTTGATCTCTCTATTCGAGACCTCAGCTTGACCATTTGCCTGCGGGTGATACGGAGTTGTCACCTTATGCGTTACACCGTAATGTTGTAAGACTTTTTCTAACGGTGCATTGCAAAAGTGTGACCCTCCGTCACTTATCAACACTCGAGGGGTTCCAAAACGGGAAAAAAAATTTCTTTTTAAAAAGCTTATTACCGTTTTAGAATCCGCTCTTGGTGAGGCAATCGCCTCAACCCACTTCGACACATAGTCAACTGCTACCAATAAGTATTCATTTCCGAAAGACGGTGGGAATGGTCCGACAAAGTCAATGCCCCAACAATCAAACAATTCTACCTCTTGAATATTTTGAAGAGGCATTTCGTCTCTCTTTCCTATCCCACCAATCCTTTGACAACTGTCACAATTTTGAGCATGGGCATTTGCGTCTTTAAAAATAGAAGGCCAATAAAATCCCGATTGAAGGACTTTATTCGCTGTTCTAGCCCCGTTAAAATGACCACCATAAGGCGAGTTGTGACAGTGCCATAGAATGCTTTGGGCCTCATCCCCCGTAACACACCTTCTCAACAAACTATCACCTCCCAATTTAAACAAGTAAGGGTCATCCCACACATAGTATTTGGCATCCGAGAGGAATTTCCTCTTTTGATTTGGAGTTAAGTCGAGCGGCACAAAATCACTCGCCTTGTGGTTTGCAAAATCCGCAAACCACGGTCTCACTTGCACTTTAAAGAGTTTTTCATCAGGAAACACTTCTCGGATGTCCTTTTCTAAGGTAGTCACCTCATCATTGATAAGACGAGACAAATGATCTGCTACCACATTTTCGGATCCTTTTTTGTCTTTAATTTTTACATCAAATTCTTGCAACAAAAGGATCCACCAGATAAGCCTTTGCTTAGAGTCTGGCTTGGTTAGCAGATATTTTATCGCCGCATGGTCGGTGTAAACAATAACTTTTGAGCCAATGAGATATGACCGAAATTTCTCAAGAGCATACACTGTTGCTAGCAATTCTTTTTCCGTAGTGGCATAACTAACTTGGGCCTCATTAAGCACTTTGCTAGCATAGTGTACGGTATGAAATTTTTTGTCTTTTCGTTGGCCTAGCACTGCTCCAATAGCATTGTTGCTAGCATCACACATTAATTCAAAATTTAAGTTCCAATTCGGAGCAACTATGATTGGAGCGGTGACCAATTTCTCTTTCAAAATCTCAAAGGCTTTTAAACATTCATCAGTTAGGAGAAATACCTGGTCTTTGGCAAGCAAATTACTCAAAGGTCTAGCCACCTTTGAGAAGTCTTTGATGAATCGCCGGTAGAAACCGGCGTGACCCAGAAAGCTTCTGATTCCCTTCAAGTTAGCCGGAGGAGGCAACTTTTCTATCACATCTACCTTAGCACGATCCACTTCGAGTCCTTTTGACGAGACCTTATGGTCGAGAACAATCCCCTCCGTAAACATAAAGTGACATTTCTCCCAATTTAGCACCAAATTGGTCTTCACACACCTTTCAAGCACAGTTTTCAAATTTCCCAAGCATAAATCGAAGGATCCCCCAAACACCGAAAAGTCATCCATAAAAACCTCCATCGTCTTCTCTATAAGATCTGCAAAAATGGCTTGCATGCATCTTTGGAAGGTTGTCGGCGCATTACACAACCCAAAGGGCATTTTGCAGTAAGCAAAGATTCCAAATGGACACGTGAAAGCCGTCTTCTCGTGATCGGCCGGGTCAACCGCAATTTGGTTGTACCCAGAATAGCCATCAAGAAAACAATAGAATTCTTGTCCCGAGAGTCTCTCTAACATTTGGTCCATGAACGGAAGTGGGAAGTGGTCTTTCCGAGTTGCGGTGTTTAATCGCCTATAGTCTATGCACATCCTCCACCCCGTTGCTACCTTTGTAGGGATCAACTCATCTTTCTCGTTGCGAATAACGGTAATGCCCCCCTTCTTAGGAACCACATGCACCAGACTCACCCAAGGGCTATCCGAGATAGGATAGATCATCCCTGCATCCAAAAGCTTTACAACTTCTTTCCTAACAACCTCTTTCATTGTAGGATTCAAGCGGCGTTGCGGTTGAGCCACTGGCTTGAAATCCTCCTCCATTAAAATTTTGTGCATACAATAAGAAGGACTAATTCCCTTAAGATCGGAAAGAATCCACCCCATCGCTTCTTTGTTATTTTTTAACACATCAATTAAAAGGGATTCTTCATTCTTTGACAAGAGGTTGCTAATGATAACCGGCTTCTCTTCGGTTTCATCTAGAAATGCATACTTCAAATTGTTTGGTAACTCCTTCAATTCAATTATTGGTTTTTCATCCGTGACTTCCTTTTTCAAGACTTCTTCCTCTACTTCCCATGGTTGTAACTCCGTAAGACTATCGAGTTCTCTTAAACATTCATCAAGAGCTTATTCTTCCTCTAAAGTGAAAACTTCGAAGGAGTCATTAAGGGATAGCTCCATGGAGGTTATGTCATGAACATGTTTTGCAACTTCAAAGGAGGCCTCTTCAATTACATCAATCCGGAAACTATCACGCTTGTCATTTGAGTGCTTCATTGCTTCAAAAAGGTCAAAAGTGACCTCTTCGTTTTGTACTCTCACCTTCATTAAACCGTCGTCTACGTCAATCATCATCCGAGCGGTTTTCATGAAAGGTCTTCCAAGAATTAGAGGCGCATCATCATCCTCCTCCATGTTAATAACAATAAAATCCACCGGGAAGAAAAACTTGTCCACTTTTACCAACACATCTTGAGCTACTCCATGAGGATGAGTAGTAGACTTATCGGCTAATTGTAACGTCATTCGGATGACTTTAATCTCAATGTTACCAAGCTTTTTCACTATAGACAAAGGAATAAGATTTATGCTTGACCCCAAATCGATTAATCCCTTTCCAACATAAACGTCACCAATGGTAACTGGCAATGTAACTCTCCCCGGATCAACTTCCTTTCTCGGTAGAGTACGTTGAATGATAGCGCTACAACTTGCATCAAGCACTATTGTTTTCGGCTCCGTATACCTCCGCTTCTTTGTAAGTATGTCCTTCATGAATTTGACATACTTCGGCATTTGTTCTAAAGCTTCGGCGAACGGAATATTGATTTGCAATTGTTTAAAAATGTCCATGAACCGGGCGTAGTGCCGTTCATTTTCTCTCCTCGATGGAGCATGAGGATAAGGTAAATTTTGAACTGGAGTAGTGCTCACTACCTCCTTCCCTCTAGATGCTCTAGTGTTTCTTTCTCTTTTCTTCTTCACTTCATCCACCTTCACTTTTTCACTTTCATTATTTTCAACTACACCATTTGTTTTGTTTTCAACTTCTACCACTTTTTCTTTTTCAACTTCACCATTTTTTTCTTTATTTTCTACTTCCTCCTCACTCCATTCACCAACTTCACCATCAAGTTTTTCATCAATGTTTTTCTCTACCTTTCTTTTTTCACTCTCGTCAACCAACTCCTTCCCACTTCTCATCTTAATCGCCTTACAATGTTCCTTCGGATTTGTTTGCGTGTTTGCCGAGAAAGATGGTCCGGCTTGTTGTTCCGCTAATTGCTTAGCGAGTTGACCAACTTGAGTCTCAAGATTTTTTATCGCCGCGTCATTGTTTTTTTGATTTGCCATAGACATTTGCATGAATTGCGTTAATGTATCTTCTAGCTTAGAAGTTGCAACCGGCGGTTGTTGAGGTATATACGGAGTTTGACGGCCAGAGTTACTACCCTCATAACCTTGGTTATTGTGGTAGTTACCTCTAGGTTGGTACCCTTGATAGTTTTGTTGTTGTTGTTGATGAGGATGTTGGTATGGTTGTTGTTGTGGTTGCCTTTGTTGATAATCTCGTTGATTAGCCATGTAGTTAACTTCTTCAAATCCGGGAGGCGGACAAAATCCAGTGTCATGTTCGCCCTTACAAAGCTCGCAACAAGCTATTTGTTTAGCTTTTGACGGTTCCTTTAACTCTTTGATTTGTTGAGTTAGAAGTTCCACTTGTTGTGAGATAAGCTTGTTTTAGGCAATAATTGCATCATTCGTCCCTAACTCAAGCACACTCGGCTTTCTTTGAGCTACCCCTCGGTTATGGTTCCCTTGGTGATCATTAAGTGCCATCTTATCAATTATTGCGGTAGCATCATCGACACTTTTTGACATCAAAGAACCTCCCGCTGTAGCATCCAATAAGGTCTTGTGAACCGAAAGGAGTCCATTGCGGAAAATATGAACTTGAGTTAGCTCATCGAAGTCGTGTCCTTTGCATTTTCTTAACATAGATTTGTAACGCTCCCAAGCTTCATTGAGTGATTCACTAGCTCCTTGAGAAAATACCGCAATCGCAGTTTTAGCCTCCATGAACCGGTTATGTGGAAAGAACCGTTCAAGAAACTTCTCTTCTAAAAGATTCCAATCCGTCATGATAGCCGTCGATTGGTCAAGATACCACTCCTTCGCTTTCCCAATTAAGGAATGAGGAAATAGTCTCCTAAACAGCGACTCTTCATCAGCCTCGGTAGCTCCAGTTGCGCCCGCAATCTCATAAAATTTTGTAAGATGAGTGAACGGATCCTCATGGTCTAATCCAGTGAAAGGATTTTGATAGACTAGAGCTAGGATTCCCGTTTTCATCTCAGCTTGCCTTCCATTTTGAAGATTCCGCGCAAACTGAGCCGTATGTCTTGGACTGTTCGTGCATGGAGTAGAAACTGGTGGTGGAGGTGGTGGTGCTGCCATAATTGGTGTGAAATGATGTGGTGGTGTTGTAGTAGAATAACTTCCTTCTTGTTCTTATCTTTGTTTAGCAAGTTGCCTCCTCCGTCGTGTTTTGCTATTCAATCTTCTCGCGGTCTTTTCAATTTTGGGATCGAAAAGGAGTTGGTCCTCGGGAATCTGTCCTTGCATAAACAGAAGCGGAAGCTGCACACTAAACCACACAAATTAACAAGTACAAGTAGAAGATTCAAAACTAAAAATTCAGCAACTATTGTGATGCGTGCAATATCAATTTATATTCCCCGGCAACGGTGCCATTTTGTTAAAATAGTGGTAAAGTGTCGGGTTTGTATTATCGTCTCCACAGGGAATATAAGATTTTGCCGTCGTTCGACAGTCGTTAAATTCGTAGTTTTATAAGATCAAAGGGGTTTGGTTTTTCAAGTCGGTATCTTGCATACAAAGTTATAAACAACGGTAAAAAATTAGGGTTTGTCGATTTGAATAAACATTGCCAAAGTTAGGTTTCGATAATCACTTTGCATGCAGAATTTCAATCAACATTTCATAAACTCTTTTTAATGATCAACACATTCACAATATCCTCTCAATATGATTATCTCTAACTCATATTGTGATGTTTACCACTTTGATCCATTGTTGATCTCTCACACAATCTATCAAAATGACAACTTTAAAGCTTAACATTTTAAGTGAACAAAATCATCCAAGACTATCTCTAGCTCAAGAAAAGAAAAGGATGAAAACCTAGGTCAAGAGTTGGGAAATATTTCTCAATCATTAACCAACACAAAAGATTGTAAATGAAACAAGGTTTTCAACATATATTAATCATCCAAGAGTTTACAAATGAAGATCATCCATACACATACAAAGTTAGATGATTACCTACATCTAACCTTGACAACAAAATGAACTTAGCTACTCATTTTCATGGTAGCTTGAAGAAGAAGAAAATGGAGAAGATGAAGAACATCCACTTCGAAGAATCGATGAAGGATGTGATTCCACTTCTCCTTGATTGCACAAAATCAGTAAAAAAAATGAAGAAGAACTAATGTTTTTAGGGTTCTTTAGCTCTCTTGTAATGTTCCAAGATAATTTTCCACAAAAAAATGCCAAGTATGGGCTACATAAAGCAACTAACAAAGTACAAAAGATGTGCTGTCAGCGCACATTCGCCAGGCGAACCATGACCTTCGCCAGGCGAACCAGGTAAAACTTGGCACTTCAAAGTGCCTCAGGTTAGCAAACCGCCCTCTGAGGTATCGTGTATTCGCCAGGCGAACGAATCACTCGTCAGGCGAACATTCGCTGGCCTTACTCGCCAGGCGAACTTTGGGTGGTTTTGCTACTGGAATCTGCATGAGGAAAGCTACCACTTCTTCGCCTGCACCTTCGCCAGGCGAAAGGTAGCGAAGCTTCGCTGGTACCTTCGCCTGGCGAACTTCCTATCATTTGAGTCTGGGAGTTAATTCTGAATTATTCGCTCCAGCTCGCCAACACTCGCCGGGCGAACATTCGCTGGAACTCGCTGAGCTTCGCCAGGCGAATGCCTTGATTTGCAACATTCTCCAAGCTGCTTTGTCTTGTCTCCCAAGGTGCTCTTATTAGTGTCAATCCTGCACACTAACAGCAATATTACACACACCATTCACTTGGATCACATCCAAATGAAAGTAAACAAATTTGACCACTAAATCAAATACTATTAGATAAAAAATGATTAAAAATACTACTAAAAAGAAGTCAAATAACTAATCTAATTGGGATCTAACAGTACAAGACGTTACAACAGATTCTCATTAGAATCACACAACACAAGAATGTACATCATTATGCTTCACATACAAAATGACTCGAGACACTCTTGAAATGCATACATATTTACAATATATTCATGCATTCATCTCATACTACCACATACAACTATATACATTCGCATCAATTACGCCAAACGGCAACGAGCATCGCTTTACCACCTAAACAACAACGAACTCTATCACAATTATCATGCATTTACATTTAATTTAAACAATGCATTTATTTGCCAAAAGGCCACAATTCACAATAAATTCCACAATCTAGGATTCATGTCATACGGCTACCCACAACATATCATATAACAGCACACGAGCTACACGTTTCGGGATAAGGTTGGTCAACATCCGAGTCGAAGAATCGATATTGGATGGGAATAGAAAAATGTTATACTGACATGCTCGCTAGGCGAGCATAAAGGTTCGCCTAGCGAGTCCTTCGCTGCTCCACTCGCTCCAGCGAGTTTTGGTCTTTTTGAATCTGTCCAAGTCTGAGAGTGTTAGCTGGCAGCTCGCTGCGTGTTCGCCTAGCAAACACTTCGCTACCTCACTCGCCAGTGATTCGCCTAGCGAACACTTCGCTACTCAAACCCTCAATTATCCAAAAATAACAAAAAGTCACGAAATCACCCGAATTCAATCAAACAAGTTTCAATAGTATCGGCCTAACATTCCTCGACTAAACTACGGAATTTATTTCAAATTCTAACCGTGAAAACATCGGTTTCTATCGATTTTACCAATTCGACCTAAAATGGAAATATGTGGAAAAACAACCAAAACAATCCAAACAAACACATACATAATGATATACATTGATGAGATAATAAGATTTCACACCCTTACTCGATTAAATCGATTCCTATAAGTTATTTTGAAGATTTCCAAGTTTTTTCCTCTTTTTCTTCTCTTTTCTCTTCTTCCTCTTTCTCTCTTATATCTTTCTATTCTAATTCTTTTCTATTACTTTTTCTCACAAAATTTCTAATAATTCATTTTCTCACACAAAATTTCTAACTTAACATTAATTAAGAAATATCTAAAATACTCTCCAACCTAATTTCCCCGAAAACTCTCAAAAACGATAAAATAACACAATATGCAAACATAACATATTAACACACCAATTCCATAAATAAAATAATAATCACCCAAATAAAATAAAAGACTCAACAAAAATGGGAAATCAGAATCGGGGCGTTACAAGGTGAACTATGGTTTCTGTGATTCTAACCTAGTTAGGATACGTAGGCAGAAGATGTGATATCTTTGCGAGCAAACTTAGAAACTATCCTTAGGTTTTTACCTACAACTTTACCTTGTACCCCTATCCCAAACCATAGCAAACTTTTAGCAAGTATAGCATACAAACATACAAAAGGTTCCTGTAGAGTACTACAGATGTCTATGATGTGAAATATCTACCCTAGGCATAACCAACCCCCGATCTCTTAGCGTTGTTGTTACATCGCGCAAAAGAGTTTCTCTTTCTTTAACCTTTCCTTTGGATAAATCAAAGTCCGGTTGTGAATTTTAATGAATTAAGATTCAAGTTAATAAATAGCTTGGTATCAAGATTCTCACTGCAACACTCGGGGATGGGGAGCGCCTCTCGCGCTTCTTGGCGGCCACGGTTTAGGGCCTCTCCAATTGAGGCCGGCGCCCCTGTTGACGGGGAGAGGGGCTCCGGGAGTCCTCGCGCTGGGATCTCTACTGGGGGAGGGGGATGTCGGTCGTGTCTCGCGCAATACTGGAGAAAGGCTCAGGGTAGGACGGCGGTATCTCCACGGAGGAGAGCGAGATGGACGATCCTGTTCTAGCATCCCGATACGCTCGTTCTGCTGGAACAACATCAAAGGATCGAGTGTATTGGGATGTCGGTCGTGTCTCGAACAAATGAATTACCATTGGTACCTCAATATTCATGATTCAATCATTTGATTTCTAAAACTTATGGAATATTAATACTTGATTCTAATCTTTTTCTTCTTTGATCTTCTTCTAAGATAGGATTTTGTTTTCATCAAAACTAAGCTAAGAAGGATGGTGAATATCTTCTTTGCATGTTCATCACATCTACATTACCCTCATTATTTCCCACATCATCCAACACTTCACCATCTTGCACCTCACCTTCTTCTATCTCACCATCCAGAACCTTACCACCCTACACCTCACCATCCTCAGTAACTACTTCTTTATAAAGTTTAGAAAGCAAATCATCTTCCTCAATATTTACAATATCCTCGGGATTTAACTTTTCTTACTCAATAATACCATCATAAAACTCGGGTTGAGATAATGAATATTGTATATAAACATAAACACTCAAGTGCACTCTTACATAGATCTTCAATATCTAGTGCACCTTTATCATCAGCCAAAACATGCATCCCAAATGTTAGGTCATTGTACCATATAGTATTTATTTCCCTATATCACAGTTCCTTAATTTTACATACCAACTCAAAATAACTCCACTTATCACCACACTTTATTTATGAAATTGTTCTTTCATATATAGTTAGTTCATTATCCACAAATGACCTACCATGATGAATGGGCAGATGAAGGAATACGTCCATTTTTACTTATGTCTAGTAAAACCTAAATTAGAAAGAGGGTGAAAATGGGCGACAAACTAAAATGGACGAAAAACCATAAATCTAAAACAAATGTACGGAAAAAATCTTAAAACCTAAATTAGAAACGGGCTAAAAATTACTAACCCTCATGAAATATGTAGCTTCAAATGCGGCTATGTTGTCGTATTGTTTAAATATCATTTTTCTTACCTTCAATTTCACCTACACACTCGTGTTCTCCACCGTCTTCATCGTCTTCTGCATGAGCGCTCGTGTCTTAAAGTTTTTTGAATGGAAAAGTGCAAATGGTTTAAATCGTATTCTCCTTCCTAAACCTTTATTCAAATATGTTTTTTTAATTTAATTTCCATGTCAGCTCCACGTGAGCAAAATATGATCATTATATTTTGACTTTGACTAATAAAATTAATAAATGACAAATGTAATACGAATAGAAGAAATAAAAGACTAAAATAACTTTTAAAAAATTAAAAAAATAAAATGAACTCCAAATTAAATATAAGAGAAAAAAATAAAATTTAGTCTACATAAAACTATTTACTTAAAATGAAGTTAAGTAGAAGTTAAAAATTATTATTATTATTATAACAAAGATGACGTGTAAAGAAAAATGTGAAAAAATGGCGAACATGATTTTCCCAAAAATGGAACAAGAGGACAATTATTGGAATGGGACTGATAAGCAGAGACACGAGAGGACGTTCCCTCCCCATTTCCTAAAGCCATTCCTTTCTTTTTTTCTTAAAAAAGAATTTAGACTCCAATAAGATAAAAATAAAGCACAAAAAGATATTGTTGATGATGCACCTTTCCCTTTTTATCGATACACACATTTACAGCCTCTTATCTAATATATACATCTAGAAAAGTATTTGGATTTTTGCTTTATACTTGGTGCATCAAAAGCTTATTATATATTGATGCATTATTTTAGATTCTTTTTAACCTTTCTCTTTTGCACCCTACTTTTTTCAAAAGTGTGAACTTTCTATATATTGCCTATAAAAGCTTGATTGAAAAGGCTCATTTGGCTAAATTATTTTAATTACTTTTTTTGGCTTCGTTCAAAATTATATTAGAAACTGAAGCTGTTGTTATGCTAGCTTTTGGTGAAAAATAATTGATTATCAATGTTCTAAAAAAATAATCCATACATACAAAGTTGTTACATAGATTAATGGATCAAATAATAGAGTATAGTGGGCACGACATATATACTTATAGTAATTAATATGCATGGAGTTGCATGATTAATTGAGTGGAAAGCCATATTGGTATACTCATGGGTTGGTGAAAAGAGTGTGGGGCTTTGTTATCACATGCATATTTCAAATTAGTAAAAGCTGTGAGAAGAGAAAAACATAGAAAACGACGTGCTTACATTTGTTGTATATTCTATAAATCCATTTTGTTATCTATGTTTTAAATCAATTAAGAAATTGGAAGAGAGGCAATTAGGACTATAATGTGTCCAACAATATGCATATAAATATACTAATCAAAGGTTGAAGGGAAAAAGTGAAACAAATAAATAAACAAATAGATGAAGAAGAAATAAATTTCAGATGTTCAAGAACCCCTAATTTCTCTCTAAATCTTCAATGATATTTTTTATTTTTCAATAGTGAAATATTGAATCATTTTTTTAAAGAATTTTTTTTCACTTTTAGAGTGTGTCTCATATTTTTGAAAACTCGAAATTGTTTTCAGATGTTCTCCAAGATGCATTTTCAGACGCATTTGAAATTACTCATTCTTCGTAAATCAAGCAGTCATCCATTTTTGACAAAAATTGATCTGAAGATGCATCTTCGAAATTTTCTAAGGTGAATTCGGAGATGCATCTCTGAAAACACCTCTGACCTCATTTACTACACATTTTTATTGAAATTGGCGTTGTTTTGAGAACTCTGTCGATTTTAACCAATATTAAAGTCATAGGAATTGTATCCCCGCGTTCTAGCCCTTGTGTTCCTGCGTGTTTGGCTTTTTCACGACCTAGCGTAAAAAACTCGATTTTTTAAAAAATTGTTTGAATCGAAAATTTATCGTGCCATTTCATCAGAAAAATCAGGGATCGAAGTCATATTTAGATACTAAATATGGGACACCACCCTAAAAATCTTAAATTCCTTGTTTTTCTATTTTATTTAATTTATTTTTTGTTTTTTTATTTTTGAAAAAATTCGAAAAAATTTGTAGACTCTTAATTTGATTTTTAGTTGTATTTTTAGATTTTATAATTTTATTTTAATCGTTTTTCTATTTTTCTATTGTTTTTCTCAATAGGAACATTATTGATATTTACATATTTGTTGCATTGTTGATGCATATAGGGCTGGAAATGGGTCGAGTCGAACTCTTCTCATTTCGGTTCGACTCGTTAAGAATTAGTTCAGCACAAATTTCGATTCGAGTTTGAAACAAACTTTTTTCTAAACTCAAACTCGGCTCGTTATAAATTCACGAACAATTCGATTCAACTCGTTAGATTAAGCTCATTTGGTTCAGAGACTTAAAAAAAATTTTCAACTTTATTTTTTTATATATTTAACTTTTTAAATTAATTTTTTTTAAATATTGAAATAAAATAAAAGTTATCATATTAGAATTTAACTTTGTCTCAAAAATTTACTAATTTAAAAACTGCACAACTTTCAAGAGATGCATTTGAAAGTCTAATTCAAAAACTAATAAATTGAAATTGAAATTTATCTCAAAAATCCACAACTACATCTAAATATTTAGGAACCTTACAAATTTAATGAAATAATAGACCAAAAATACTAAAAATTGATATGTTTTCATCATAATGATTACACCACTTGCAATATTCATTACACATGGTATTTTAACAAATGTCATTATGCATTCGACTAGGATGACTTTAAATGCAAATAGACAATTTAGGATTAAGATTTGAAGTAAATCTTTAACTTTAGTCTTAAAAACAATATAATTCTTCTCATATATAATCGAGTTGCTCATAAACCTAACGAGTAGAACTATGTATAGTTCAAATTCAACTCATTTAGTTAATGGACTTTGTTTTTTGTTCATATTCAACTCATTTGCTTCATGAACCTAGTTCAACGATTTAATTGTCGAATCGAGTTTCGAATTATTTTTGAATTGGTTCGGTTCATTGTCAACTCTATGTGTGACTACTATGTCTTCCTATCCGAATACACACCATACTAAATTAAAAAAATACAACAGGACACTTTACAGATATGTATATCCAAAAACATCATTTTTCGTAAAAAAATATTGTGTGTCTGGATATGCATCTCCAAAATTAAGTATAATAGGGGTGACTCACTCGTTTGCGCTTAATTTTATAAAAAATTGATGCATTTGAAGATGCATATTCAAATTTTAAAAACAATTTTAAATTTTCACCAAAAATTTGTGAGAAGGTATAAGGGTGGAAAAAGAAATTATCTTTCTTTAATAATTCATAATTAATACTCAATATATTTACAACACTTTTACCGGCCCATAATAGCTCCCAAAGTCAAAATTCTTTTTTTTTCTTTTCATTCTATAATCAGACAATATCTTTAAAGTCGTATGAAAATGAAACAAACATTATTTAAATTCAACAAAAATATTGATTCAAATTCTTTGATGAAGGAAGAAACGAAAATAAATTTTAAATAACATGACTTGAATCACCCATAAAATATATTTATATTATGGTTTAATTATTTCTGAGATCCCTTCATTTAATTTAAGATTTAAATTTCATATCCTTATCTTATAAACATTTTATATTAGTTTCTTAAAAAATATTTTGTTAGCCAAATTAATAATTTCTATTAAATGTTGAGAAAACACTTTAAATTATAATGATACGACATTATGAAAAAAAGTCAAAATAATGAGTTAACCGTTTAATTAAGGGATTAGACCAGACCAGTTAATCAAAGTGTGATCAAAATGCCTTTGTAACATGTTATTTATCAGATCAGAATTTCATAATATTTTGAATTAACATAATGAAACGTTACATATAAACATAATCTTCAATTTAATGATATTAAAGCATAATCTTGTTACTTTTTTTATTCAAACCAAAGACATTAAACATGTTTCAAACTATACGTGGCATAAAATCAAAATGGCATTAAACTAGAATATAGTTACATAAAGTCTACACATATATAACTATAAAAGGTGTAAACAAACACCACTACAAAAGGTGTACACAAATGACAAACATAATTATGGTTGAATCAAAACATGTTTTAGCCTTTTTTTGAAGTCTTCTTTTCTTCTTTGGAATTGGTTGAGTTGAAGATAACAGTGGTGCATGCTCAGTTGGTGCTGCCTGACTTGGTGGCGCAGACTCAGTTGGTGTTGCATGACTTGGTGGTACAGACTCGGTTGGTGTTGCCTAACTTGTGTTAGGATGAGTTGCTTATTGTGTCAAAGGAATTGGTAGTTTGCATGTGTCTTTGCTATGTCCATCCATATGACACATAATGCACTTGATTCTAAATTTTGACTGCTTTAGTTGTGTCTCGTCTTTCACCATTTCTCCCGCCTCCCTGTTATTTTTTTTTTACTTTGGCCTCCTAGGTTGTCTTTTTATGGGTGGTGTATGCAGATCAACAAACTCTATTTTTGTTCATAGACTTTCACCATTGACTGGATAAATAGTTGGTGCATAGCAATCTTCATAGCAATCTCTTTTGTAGTAGTCAGACACAAAATCTTCAATTTCCAAATGTTGATCATTCATGCATGAAATTGCATGACAAGATGGCATCCTTGTGAGCATCCATCTCCTGCAAGAGCATTCAATTTTTAACAGACTAACAATGTATTTTTCTCCATTGTATGAGATATGTCTAACCTCATAATCATATTCACCAGAACGTCTGTAAACTATATAGAATTCACAATTTACTTCACAGTCCAATTTTAAAACATAATATATAATATTCACAATTTTAGAATTAAAAAAATATCTCACAATCCAATTATTTATTTATTTTACTTCATTGCAATCTTTTTTTTATATATTTGGTATAACATTAGCTTCATACTTAGAAATCTTCTATCTATTTGACTTTCACCCCAGCATAAGATAAACTCTGATTTCTTCAAACATAGTTACAATAGGCTTGGTCCTAGCAGTTACAAATATTGAGTTGAAAACCTCTGACATATTGTTCATCAAAGTTTCACATCTTGGACTTGTTTTAAACCTAAATTTTCTCTAGAATCTTAGTGGAATTTTATTAGATGCTTGAATTCCTCCTCATTTATAAGTTCATTTATTTCAAGCATAGCCTTTTCCAAACCATTGGCATAACTAGCAGTTTCAACCTTCCACATCAATTCTTTAAATTTTATTCCTAAAAATTTCTTCCTGAAGTTACTATATAAATGTCTAGAACATGAATTAAATTAGAATATGAAACAAGTAAGAATATGCAATGCCAGGTAGTTTATGCAATGCAAATCATAATACAATTACCACTTGACAGAAAACCTTTAGTCCATATTTAGAAGTAACTCCTCAAGTGCTTGAAATAATCCATGTAATTCATTAACATAAATTAGAATATGCAATGCAAATCAGAATATGCTATGTAAATCAGAATATGCAATCCAAAATAAAATAATATCTTTTGGTGATCACTGATGAATGTGTAAGTCTTACATAAAATGACACCTCCTAAATCACTTGTTAACAAATCTAGAAACCAGTTCCATGAATCCTTGGTTTTACCCTCTATAATAGAAAATGCTATTGGTAACATTTTATCATTTGAATCCCTTCTAATGGCCACTAGTATTTTTCCTAAATAATAATGTCAGACGATGACAATGATCTATAAGGGAGTTGAATAGATCACTAATTTTTAACAAGAGTCGGCGCTTAAAAAATTATTACAAAAACGTGCGAAAGAGGCCGAGGATTTTAATCGTCTAAACAAACCGTTATTGGTAAGATCATATATGCATAGCCAAATGGACATAAATTAATAAGAAAACAAATCGATACTTTACCAATTAATCAATACAAGCAATGATCACTTTGTATAAATTGATTTCCAATGAATTATAAAACGTAATTATCAACTTGACAAATTCACAAACAATTTGTGTGCGATCAATGCGTCGAACACTTGGTGTGCAAAACACCCCAAGTTGAATTTTCAATAAAATAATAGTGCAAGATTTTTCATTATTATAATCCAAGTGATTGAAATGAATTTTCAAAACAGAATTTCAGCATTACACAATAGTGGAAATTTATCGAACAATTGATATCAAACAAATGTAATCAATGCAAACTAAAGAGATAGAGTAAGAGAGAACAACACCAGATTTCTTTAGGCAGTTTCCCTTATTGTCCTCGCTTCGGGTACGTCTGCCTCCAATTCTAAAACTAGAATTGAGATATTTATTATCAAGTTGCAAAGTTTATACAAGAGAAGCAATAATCACCACACACTTAAGTCTAATTGTTGAAGTGATACTATTCCCTTCTCTCCCCTTGATTCAATTCGAATCAAGTGCATCAAACGCTTCGAACAAACCTCCAGTTACCACTACTTATTTGAACGAACCCACTGTTCTTCAAACCTTTCGCTCAGATGATTTCGATCGCAAGACATTTGACCCCAAATCTTTTGTCACAATCCTCTGGTTACTGCTACTTGTTTGCACGAATCCACCGTTCTTCAAACCTTTCACTCGACTGAATCTGTGAAGCAAAGATCTGTGCGAAAATCTACCAAATCCTCAAGATCTTGGAGGATAAAACCTCAAGGTTTTATTCAAGAAAAATTCGCTGATAACTCTACCCAAACTAGATACACAAATCCTACGTTTGGATGTTATCACCTCGACAATGCACAAGATCAACAAAAATTGTTATGTGTAATTATTGAAGAATGCAACTATGAGAATGAAGATGATGAGAAAAGTCAGTGTATGTCATTCATTTTTCTTGTTCTTTATATGTACAATGATGAGACAAAATGAATATATATGATGCCAAGACCCAATAACTAACATAACAACATTTTGAAACACAACAGACCAGAAAAATTGACTCACAACAGCGAGCGGTCGACCTGAGCATACCTGAATGCAAAATTACACAAAAAAATCAAGCGATGCATCAACCGGAACAGGGCCATGCATCAATGCAAGGTTATTTTAAAACAACAGACTTTTATTCTTTTAGTATGAGTCGAACTATGGGTCGACGTGAGCAGACCCGAGAGCAATTAATTGTTTGATCAACATGCATGCGTCGACCTCCACATGACTGTGAGTTGACGCAAGGTCTCTATAACTCCAAAAACAAGTTCTTTGTGTGTATTTTGGTTGACTTAAACTATTCTTGTGTTGACCTAAGGTATCTACTATGACCAAGTGCACAAATATCATATATGAGATGCTCCTATAAGCATAGACACATGAACGTGAAATATTTTGTGCATATTAAAGACTAAATGCAATCTAAGACGCAATCATACCATCCAAAGTACAAGTACGAGCTAATACACGTTTTGACATCATTAAAATAAGGACAAAGGGACCTTGCCCTCACATACTCCCCCTTTTTTATGATGGCAAAACCGTTGCAAAATCTTCAACTTATCGAGTACTTTGTAAAGCATCCTCCCCCTGATTTTATGCATTTCTCTATGAAAAAAATCTGATCTTTCTTTATGAAGCGGTGCTTTTGCATTCTCCCCCTTCGGCAACATCAAAAAGAGCGAAGCACGAGGTCAACCGAAATCAATATGAACATAATCATATACATTTGTAACAGATAAACATCAATAACCATTCACATAAAATAATGTTAACGCAAGGAATATAAACATAAATAGGATAAGAAACATAAAGAGCCTTTCTTGTATATTGTTGATACTAGAGTTGGACTGTTTTCATTGAGTTGTAATTTCTGTCACTACTGTGATTGAAAGGGAATTGATAAGGGTCTCATACCTAGGAGAGTCTTAGGTAGAAATTAAACACGGGTAGTGATTAAGTGATAAGTTGTAAATCAGAGGTTGTTTAGCTTAGAAATAATATTATCTAGCGGATTTCATTCCTGACTTGATAGCCCCCAGACGTGGGTGTTATTGTACACCGAAATGGGTTAACAATTATTGTGTTTTCGTTTGCTTTTGCAAGTTTCTTTATGGTTCTTCTTCTTGGCATTTTTCTTAGCAGAGATCAAGTGTCTCGACATCTATTAGGATATTTGAGATCTGCATACCAAAATTTCATATATATATATATATATATATATATATATATATATATATATATATATATATATATATATATATATATATATATATATATATATATATATATATATATCAGAAGTTGTAAATCAGAGGTTGTTTAGCTTAGAAATAATATTATCTAGTGGATTTCATTCCTGGCTTGATAGCCCCCAGACGTAGGTGTTATTATACACCGAACTGGGTTAACAATTATTGTGTTTTCGTTTACTTTTGCAAGTTTGTTTATTGTTCTTCTTCTTGGCATTGTTCTTAGCAGAGATCAAGTGTCTCGACATCTCTTAGAATATTTGAGATCTGCATATCAAAATTTCATATATATATATATATATATAAATATATATATATATATATATATATATATATATATATATATATATATATATATATATATATATATATATATATATATATATATATATATATATATATATATATATATATATATATATATATATATATATATATATATATATATATATATATATATATATATATATATATATAGAGAGAGAGAGAGAGAGAGAGAGAGAGAGAGAGAACACCAAAATTTGTTTGTGCAGTTCCCTAGTTGTCCTCACTATGGGTACGTCTGTCCTAAATTCGAAATCGAATTGTGGTATTGTAATTAATATTTGCAATATTAGTTTACAAGAAAAGTAGTCGTAATTCAAACCCCTAAACCCTATGTTTGATGTTGATCCTAGCTCCTTCTGTTTCCTTTATCTTAACAAGATCAAGTCATACAAGACCTCCAATTTGATTCTCCGATTACCGCTACTCCTTTGACCAAACCTTCGGTCTTCAAAGCTTTCACCGACTGAATCCAAATTGTGAAATCTTGCCCCAAGTTTTTCAATTGATCCTCCGATTACCGTTACTCCTTTGTAAGAACCCCCATTCTTCAAAGCTTTCACTCGGCTGAATCCAAGTAGCAAAGACTTGTGCAAAAACCTCCAAATCAACCCTTGATCTTAGAGTAAAAACCCTAAAGGTTTTACCTATGAAACCCCCAAAGAAAGACTCAAAACAATTTGATTACACCAACATAAATTGGACCTTATAAATCTTATCTTGATAACAAACAACAAAAATGATTATGTGTAGTTGTTGAATGCATGCAAAGAAATGTTAAAGATGATGCAAATTTTTGTATCTTTCAGGTTCCAATTTTTTCTTTTGTAAAAATGATGCATGAATGCATATTTATATGTATGTGCGTGTAGAAAAGAAATGAGCAAAACAAATTTTTAGCCAAAATGCAAATTTAGAAACTTGGTACAGAATGTATTGACTCCAAACTGGAATGAGTCAATACATAAACTGAAGGAGTCGATACAAGCTAAGAAGGAGTCGATACATTGAAGGCTCCAATGTCATATCCCTTGTGCTAGGTCTTCATCCCATATGAATAAATTCTAAGTTTTCTCACTCTGGCAAAATGGACATCTCCAGAAAAACTTTCCTTTGTTATGTCCATTCTTGCAATTGTGTGATATTAAACGAGCATTACAAGCGTACCTTATACTTGTATGGTTTCTCACAGTTATGTAACGCGAATAACCTAATTTGCTGCGCTTTGAGGAATTTGAAATTGGAGCAAGATTTCGAAAAAGACTTACAGTGAAGAAGGAGATTTGACGGTTGCGGTGAAGAAGCAATAGGAGATTCGACTTGTAGTGAAAACGAATAAGAAGAAAATACAGAGAAATTAGGGTTTCTATCCACATTTTATTAATAAAATCACTATTTAAATAAACAATCCACATCATTATGCCACTTGTTGCAAATTATCCAATTTTCCTTTATACTTAGACAACATTAAGTCGTTTTAATGGGATGGGCTAATTTTATGGACAAAAAATTTAAGAGAACGATTGTGTTTGCCGTAAAAATTGGTGAACAACCGCTGGTCTTACAAATCGAAAAAAATATTTGTTTTACTTGCAGGATCAACCACACAAATTCTAGGACATGTACTAACTGATCTTAAATAAAGTTTATAAAAACTATGATCACTTCGACAGAGTCCATGATAAAGCAACTTATTTCAAATGTAAATAAATTTAGGTGACAATAAGTAAAATCAAAGTACTGGTAAATGACGAAGATAATAACTTGCATAAAGAAAGAATAACTTCTTAAAGAAATAAATTTATTAAATTGCATTGAAACGAAAAACTGGTGTTACATCAACGTACATTCTTACAAACTCGTTTCTCTCAACACACAAATACTTGGAGTATACTAAAGAAATTGTACACAATTGAACACACTCAATCCTAACACTAAGACCTGCTATTTATAATAATAAAAAATAACTGCCATTAACGGCTAACAAACGAAATCAAGACAAGTGTCTCTATGCATGCCTTCGAATCTTAGAAGTGCTCCACGTGTCACCTTTGAAAACAAATTTTCCCTCTTTTATTTGAATTCAAATGAACTCGTCGAAATACCCTTAGTGACACCTCTGTCGAATCGAGTCTTCCAACTGCTGAGGAAAATTGCTAAGTCCATAACATAGACTCTCTTGGCAAAAGAACGCATTCGACTCCCATTTTAAAATATGGCTCCAGTCGAAGTAATTAGATCTCTTCAGAAACTCTATTTGTTACATTTAATTTCATTCAGGCGTCGAAATTAGGAGCTAACAGATTGTTTGAAAAACATATCTAAAAAAAATAAAAACAAAATTTGAAATATTTACGAGAACATTAAATATATTTAACTCTAAAATAAAATAAAAGTAAAATCAAAATATCCTCATGTGCATTGAGCATAGGACTAAAGAAGTTTTCAAAATTAAAAGAAAAAAAATCATATTTTGAAATTTTCTTTTAAGATAACTCATATTTTGGAGTTAATCATTATGCACCAACTCTTTTAACAGCTGTTTTACATGAATGTTCCCAAAAATCCCAACCAAACGCATTCGTCGTGGCTTCTGTCATTTGTGATTTTGATAATATAAATTACAAAAACAATTTTGTAAAGTCAAGTGTGAGCGTATATTATTACGTCTCTCTGTTTGTAGAAATTTTGGTCTTCGTATATACTAGAAAAGGAGTGTATCTTTTATACTTTATTGGTAAATGTGCTCTGTCATATGGTATATGAGAGGTGTCAAGTTAACATGACAACAAAGTTAGAATATAAGAGTATTCGCCGCGCTCATGTCGAATTTGATGAAGAAAACTCCTTTTAATTAAATTTGAATTTGTGTTTAAACTTTTAATTAAATATGAACAGATTGATAATAGAGATATTAGTACTCATTTCATTTTGAATCTGTTATTAATAATTTAAAATA
The DNA here is from genome assembly GCA_963859935.3 of Lathyrus sativus. Classification (NCBI taxonomy): domain Eukaryota; kingdom Viridiplantae; phylum Streptophyta; class Magnoliopsida; order Fabales; family Fabaceae; genus Lathyrus; species Lathyrus sativus. Next base: position 657,614,510 of record OZ012741.1, on the reverse strand, counting down.
ATTTATTTTAATAATTTATAATATTAATCATTTTGTTATGCATTAGTATATTATTTTGGATTTTTTTTTAATTTTTTAATATATTATTTTTAATATTTGTTAGAGTTGATGATAAATTATTAATTTAAGAAAAATAATTATTTTTTATTTAAAAATTAATTACAATACCAAGATGATACAAGACAAGTTTTGCAAGACCAACAAGCTTTGATTTTAATCATATTTAAAGTATTTGAAAGGGTAACAATTATCATATTTGAAATTATACTGAAGAGTAAAAAAAAAAATTTGTGACCGTGTCTCTTATATCCTTTTAGGATGGAGGAATGCCCAACATCTTTATTCTAGCTCTATGCAAAATGAAGTCTCTACGAAGAATATGTATAGAAAGCCTTCTACAACTCGTCTCAAATGTAACATAGATGCGTCTTCTTAAATAAATTTCAATAAGGTTGGTATAGGTATTTGTGTTTGTGATGAAGAGGGACAAGGTTGTTAGAATATAGTGGATGTCTCCAATTATCGAAGTGAATACGGGAGAAGCTTTATGCCTCCTAACTGCCATACAATGGGTGTTTGAGCTTAGTTTGGATGGAATAAATTTTGAAGTAGATTCGAAATGCAGAGCAGAAACAAGTTAACAAAGTTGCTCATACTTTGACAAAAGTGACTCTATCTCTTATTAATTTTCATAATTTTATTGATATCTCAACCTGTATTTAACAATTTATTACTATTAATGATATGCATTAAATCTTTTCCGTAAAAAAATGTCATGCAATTATCATCCTGTTATTATATTTCTAATGGACATTTAAATAACTGAGACTTCGTTGAACTTTTTGATTGAGGTTAACTCGACGCAGACAGTGAAAGATAACAGGAATCAATAGATCAATGCATAAAGAACTCGGCATTTCGAATACTATGCCTTTTGAATTAGTTCAAATTTTTCCAACTTTAAAAAAATATTTGAACCAAACACCATAGTTTTGTTAGAACATTGGTTTGATTCGAATTTGGTCGATTCATAAGAGTTTAAATATCAAATAACAAAATATATGTTTGGAATTTAAATAAACATATCCTACAAAATTATAAATTTTCATATAAATTGTGTAATTCAAATATAAATTTTAACCAATCAAATAGTGTGTATTAAAAATATAATTATAATATGACTTTATAACATTTTTATTATGTTTAACATATTTTATATATTAATAAGAATTGAGATATGATATTTTTTAAAAATTAAAATATGATATCAAATACAGAGTAGTTCTATCAAACACAACTAAAACAAATGCTTGTTATGTTAAAATTTATTTACACCATTAGATCAACAAGTCATACCATTAAATCAAGTGTGATATGATAAAAGTTACTGATCAAATGGTAGGAAAAAGGTTTGTGCAATGTACAATATAACTAGTCTCAAATACAGTGTCCTATTACTTTTGCAGGGTATTTTTGAATTTCATGTGGTACAATACATAAAATGAAAACATAAGAATAAAAATAGGGAAAAGACACTTTTGTTTACTGGTGTATGTTGGGCCCACGACATTTCCTCTGTTTGAACTGATTAAAGTAACGCCTCTATAAGTAGGCCTATATGCAAGCAAACGAGCTCAAACCAAAGTAAGCAAGTTCTTCTCATAGCACCATTATTTATTCATTATTATAAGGTAAGGAAGGAAACCATTTTTTCAGAAAGAAACTTCCTTCCTTAGTTTTTATTTTTCAATATATAAATTTATCTGTACATTCAAGACATAACCCACCTATCAACCATAATCATGCTCCATTGCACAAACATAAAACACCATTTTTTAATCACTTAAGTTCTCTATAATCTATAGTTTTTGTCTTGTTTGAGACACTCAAGATGTTATATCTAAATTGACAAGTTATTTTTCAAATTTTTTTCGTTTATAAACCATTTTACTTTTGAATATACAGAAATGGGAGTTGGTGGAACTTTGGATTACTTGTCTGATCTAATGAGCAGTGGTCACCAGCACCTCAAGAAGAAGAAGAAGCAGTTACAAACTGTAGAGCTTAAGGTTAGAATGGACTGTGATGGCTGTGAGCTTAAGGTCAAGAAAACCCTTTCTTCTCTAAGTGGTAAAGTGACATTCTTTTCATCTTTTCATCATGTATTATTATCATTTTACCAGTGGCATTCAACATGAAGTTGATGAAATGTAATGGTGATTGCAGGGGTAAAATCGGTAGAGATTAACCGTAAACAGCAGAAAGTAACAGTAACTGGGTTTGTGGAGCCAAACAAGGTGCTAAAGAAGGCTAAGTCAACGGGGAAGAAGGCTGAAATTTGGCCTTATGTACCTTACAACTTGGTGGCTCAACCATATGCTGTTTCTTCTTATGACAAGAGGGCTCCTCCTGGTTATGTGAGGAGAGTGGAGAATGCTCCAACCACTGGAACCATGACAAGATATGAAGATCCTTATGTCAATATGTTCAGTGATGAAAACCCAAATGCATGTTCTATCATGTAAACAAAAAAAAAAGTTCCTTTTTTCTAAGCTCGGTACTGTAAATTTTCATATTTTAGTCTAGTGTGTTCTTTCATTTTTCTTGTTTACTTTTCCTGGTTCTGGTCAATTTTCAAGCTCTTGTTTCCCTAGATTAAGGACTTTTCATTACATGAAAAAGGATGAGAAGAGACGTTGCTGCTATCATTGCATTTATTTCCTAATTTTGTTATTTTCCAGAACTGTACACTGCACCTGCTTGTAGTTTTACAGTTGTTACTTTTGGTGGGACTTGACCTAAGATAGGAAATTGTTTCTATTGTTATGGTCTTTTTTCTCCTAGAAAGGAAAGCTGGATTGGGTGTAAAAGTGGAACAAACGTGTGAATTGCAAATAAATAGGGCCTGCAGGGTTTAAATGGTAAATAAAACAAACATGTCTTGTGTGATTAAAGTTTTTATTTTTGCTTGTGTGCTTGGAGTTGGAACTGGAGTTGAAAAGGAAAAATAGTATTGGAGGAAGGAAACAACACGCTACCTCAATACTACACTTCTTAATGAAGGTCAGGTCACACCAAAAGTTTAAATAAAAATGAAGGGCACATAAAAAAGGGTGCAAATAACTGTTAAAGGCTCAAAAGTTATAAGGTTCACTCATTTTCCAATAGTATAAACATTAACAGTATTTGGCATTTCATTTTGCCTAACCTGCACGATTGCTTGCTCCCTAGTTCTTGAACATTTGGCCCCTGTCTTCACCTAAGAAAAAACATTGACAGTATTTTGCATTTTATTGCACCCAACATAAAAAGAAGATCAAAAGAATAAAGGATACATGTAGTAGGAATCTCAATTATCATATAAAGATTTTACTAGTTTATCATTCAGACAGAGATCATTATCATTATTAAAGATATTACATTTACAATAAAGATACAAAAGTTGCATCATGTTATGTGCATATAGATACACCAGACTTGTCTAATCTATATATATCACCAGGAATGGTTCCTCTTTACTTTTAAAATGGGTAATCAGGTCAACCTTGTCCAAACGCACTAACCAGGAGCAGTAACTCTAGAGAGCTGGAAGCAAGGAGGTTCTGCCTAACCAGTTGATCCATATTCACAAGCAAAAAAAAAAACCATTTCATTGCTCTAAACTATTAAAAATAATGATTATATGTATTTTAGACAATCCAAATCAGAGAATGATATTAGATTATAAACAAAAACTCTTCATCTTAAATATCACTTAGTCATTAAGCCACTAGGATAAGGTTAATAATGATGGGTTTAAATAGTTTGCATGAGATCTTTAGTTCAAACATCATTTTCCCTATTGCATAAGAAAAATATTCACAAAAACCCTGTGTCAAAATACTAAGCAGCCTATGATTTAACTATGATTATGTGTGTCAGCAAATTCTAACATTGCTTACTAGATGGAATAAAAACCAACTGATTAAACTACTAATGCAGGTGATCAATGTTTTATCATGAAAGTTCTGCATATACCTACAAATGCATAAAAGCCTTCTGGTTACATGGTTAAGATTTGAAATTTGTCCATACAATTCAGATAATGTGGAAAGGAAACCAACAAGTTTAAGGGCATAGCTTACAGAATGTAAGCTGGATATAGCAATCTGAGTGCTAGATAGTATTTTGGCTATCTAAACTAAGAACAAAATATTTTCAAAAGATAAGAAAACTCACCCAATCCATCTGTAGTTCACCTATTGCCCGAATAAATACCAACAAATTTAATATCATACAGAAGAGTGGCATTGCCGGGTATATTGCAGTCACCTATTGAATCAGTAACAAAAATGTCAAAATCTACCATCCGATATTAATGCATTCAATATCCACTCATCCGGATAAAATTGATGGTCTTTTAATTCTTTCAATGAAAAAAAAACACAGGCAGAAAAACAAATTCAAACAGTGAAAGTAGAGAACAATGTTTTTACTTGCAGATTGTGGAAAGTAGGCGTTTTTACAAAGTCCACTATGCTACAGAGCAACAGCACCACATAGCTACTATCATGCAACATTTTATATTTAAATAGTATCCCAAAACAGTAGTGATTTATTCAAATTCCGCAATACCGCTAGAACTAATTTTTACAACATTGATATAGAATATAGTAAAGGGTGGTGCAATGCATATGACCAATTACAGCGGTGATTCATCTCTTCATTCAAGTGTCTACTACTTTTTTTTTGTATTTTAGGTCTAAGAAAAGGGATTATCCATGATCACCTAAAAATAATGCAACTATTAATAATCAATGAAATGAAACCTGAGAAACACCCTGCAGGTTCAGGGCCATATGCTAACAATGGAGGAATCCTTAGATTGCGTTTCCCACCTACGTAAAAAATGGCAGATTAACTTAGCAAGTATCATATCATATACCGTAATCAAGGAAACTTATACGCTTAAATCAAATTTAATACCTATCCGCATTGGAGGTACTCCTTCGCCTCCCAAAATCCCCTGATCCAATCCCCTGATTACCTAAAAATCTCATTCACCCTTAAAATTACAAACTCAGCAAAAGGATGTAACCACACAAAGAAACTAACAGCAATCGAAAACTTATATATCTACCTTGCCAACCCCAATACGCATAGTGAGAGGTCTACCACGTTTATAACTGCTATCAAATACGATTCCATCAGCGAACCTCGCAGTATAATGAATCTGCAATGTATAATAACATCATCAATTCAGTAACTAATTAAATTTCCACATATAAAAAATGAACGAGCAAGTAAGAAATTAACATTGATAAGCTCTCCGAGAGGAGCTTCATCACCAAAACCCTCAATAACGTCGCAGTAACCAAGCCCAGACTTAGCGTAATTGAGCTCACACATTGGCTCTGCTACAGTAGCATAGTATTCAATTCTCGTTGCATCCGCATCCAACGCCGTTAAACCCATAACGAAAGCCGCTACAATCCCTACACCAAATCCAACTAACGGACTCTTTTCCTTACGTGCTGAACATGACACCTTATTGGGCCCACTGTAACTCTTACCATTCGGTTTCCAAATACAAGAAAAGGGAAAACGGTTAGAAACAGTTACGCCTGAAGAGAGTGAGAACGAGAGTGCCATTTTCTATTCCTCTATCTGTATAGTGTATGTATGGCTCTCTGCGGATATATCAAACCCCGACCCGGGTCCACCAACATTTTATTTTCTATTTTCTTTTTCACTTCAATTAAAAAAAAAAAAAAAAATATCTTGCGGCTGTGATGTGACTACAAGCGAGAAACAGATTGAGAGAAAGAAGAGAAAAACTCGCACGCTTACAAACGAAAATTTTCAAAAACTTTCTAACCTCTAACAACCGCGTAACTAACTCGCACGCTTACAAAATTTCTCTAACCGTTTCATTCGCGCGCGCGTTTATACATATAAATAGTTCTCCCTGTATCTTCTTTTCATTTGATTCATTTTGCGTTCGCATTCACTTTCACTCTCAGAGACTTGAATCATTGCTTCTTCTTTTTCTTCTCTAACCACCATGGAAATCTCTTCTTCCTTTTCCTCCCTGCGATTCTCGCTGATTGTAGCAATCTTCTATGCTGCTTTGCTCTGTGGTCCCAAGGTTAGTGCTACCGAAGGACTCGAAGGTTCATTCACGCCTTCAATGACACCGCCACCGCCACCAAATGATCTTCAAGAACATTCGTTTTTCTCTCACACTGCATTGCTTCCACCGATCTTGTCTCATCTTGGTTTTCACGAGCTTGCAACGGCGGCTCCGTCATTGTCTGATGCTTCAACCACTGCTTCATCAACTTGGAGCGGTCCTTCCACGATTTTTGCTCCCTCCGATGGCTCACTCCGGACTTGCTTCTCTTGCTCTGTTCCTAACCTTCTCCGTGAACACATTGTTCCAGGTCTGTTCACGATCGAGTATTTGCGGAGACTTGCTTTTGGCACCAAGATCGAGACACTGAGTCCCGGTCGTTGTATAACTGTCACTTCCGATTCTGTTCATGAGAGCAATACTACCGGTGCCGCTGCGAAGGTCTTCATCGGAGGCGTGGAGATCACACAGCCGGATCTCTTCAACAACGGAATGATTGTGGTTCACGGTCTTCAAGGTTTCGTCTCTACGCTATCTCCGTTTTCTTGCGACGTAGAAAGAATGACTTCACTCTCTTTCCCGTTCCATCCGGATCACCGCTCCGGTGCACATGCTCATGCTCACGCTCACACTCACGGAACTACGGTGCTTCCTGCTGTTATGCGCCTCATGCTCAGAGATGCAATGCTCAGGCTACGTAATAACGGTTTCAGTATACTCTCCCTTGCTATGAAGGTAAAATACGCAGAGCTCATAACTCTCCACAACATGACTATTTTCGCCGTGGATGATCTTTCAGTATTCTCCGGTTCTCAGTCATATATCAGCAATATACGGTTTCATATCGTGCCTAACCATTACTTGTCCATAACTGATCTGGAGAAGCTTCCGGTTGGTACTGCTCTGCCTACACTGGAACGAGGCCAGCCGCTTCTGATCACAACCTCTGGTGGAGGAGTGACACTAGCACCAATGAGAATTAACTATGTGAGAGTTAAGGTGGCTGACGTCATTCGCAATGTGAAGATAGTTGTGCACAGTGTGTATTTGCCATTTCCGCATATCAATCCTGTTGCGGCTGCTTATGACTCTATCTTAGGAGGTGAAGGACACGGAGCATCGGAAGGAGCGGCTACTGTATCAGATGCTTCAGGTCTGGTGTCGGATGGAACCTGTTCTGCTTTTGATGGACGTGTAGGGTGTGTTACTGGCTTCACTACTGCAGGTATGTCTCCCATGCCTCAGGTTAAACCAATGGTAGAGATTGAAGATCACCATGGTTTATGAATGCAATGCTGATGATGTAGATGGCCGTTTATACTTCTTGCTGAAGTGAAACTCTGAGAAATCTGTAATTAGTTCTCGCCGTTATAATCATTACTGTTGCTCAGTTTATTTTAGTTTGTTCTTCACTTCTTTCTCTGCTGAAGTGAAACTCTGGGAAATTTGTTGTTAGCTCACATTGTTATCCATCTACTGTATGTTGATTAGTAAATAAAACTTTTTTTGATGTAGTCTTTACAGATTTCTTCGGATTATCTTGATTTTTCCTTGATTACGTATATGTCAAGTCATGCATGATTTCCTGTTTACCAAGCCTTTTTGTGTCAGCTAATGAGTTTTCCTTCAAGAAGTTGTTTATTTATTAGCTTGCAAGTTGATAGCAAGTAGCAACTTTCTAAGGAGATATTTAATCATGTCATTTGTCCTGATATATACTTTTAGTTTAGTTGATTTAGTAACTAAATTGAACAAATCCATACTGAAATTTACGACTGTGAAATGATACTGTTAAGTCTCGATCTATTAAGTTGAAACCATAGAGAAAACTAAATTGCTAATGCTCGCGAACTAAAAAGAAACAGACTCCGATAATGCAAAATAAAACAGTAAGCAATGAGAAAAAAAAGAAAGGGAGCACAAAAATTTGTTAATGAATCTCAGCCATTTGCTCCTACATCTCTGGGACATAATCCAACTGACAGATCACTATATGAATTTGAGAGTTTACACCTTACGCATCAAGGATGATTCAGTGCTATGAATCACTAAGAATCCCTCTAAGATATTCTCACGGTTTCTTTTTCTCTTTTCATCACTACTTGCACTCATATATGAAAAGTTCAGATTGATATTTTCCCTCCTGAGGCTATATACTTATAGCCACTACCCAAGGAGAAGGTTAGTTACAACTAACAGAAAATAACCAATTCTGAGTTGCTTGAGGTGCACGCAACTCAAGATACTAGAGAGGCCAAGAGCTGAGTACCAAACTACAACAGATACTTGCATCTTAAATTAAATACAGTAGCTATTAAATACTCCTATATTGTTATGAGCTCTACTTTTTCTCTGAAGAGAAATAGGATTGCATTGTTAATAGTGGTATAACTTTCCTATTTTGAAAGCAATTCAATATTATGCCGGGCTAGCTGGTGCAAACCATATTTGACAGAGAAAATACAATAAATGACATGTGTTTAAAATGAGAGAAGATAACGTTGCGTAGAAGTAGCAACTTGGTCAAAGATATTTGTAAGGGATTGACTTTGTAAAATTTGTATGACACTCATGTGCAAATTGGCAGTGACAGTGAGCGGAGTAGACCAGAGATGTAATCTATTGTAGATTGTATCCAAAAGATAATTTCAAGAAAAAAATTTAGATTTAATTTTTTTTCATTAGTACCATTACACTTTACAACCTAGGCAATGAGGTCGGCACGATTTGTATATTACAACGTTTAAAAAATACATATCATCATGATTCTTTTGAAGAAAGAATTGATTTAGACGGAGCAAAAGACTAATTTGTATAAGTACAAAAAAATGAATGTTTTTTGTGTAATTAAGGCCTAAGAAGATTTTTGGTTTTGCCACAACCCATGATGGACGAAGGTAGCTTCCCAACCCTATCAATTCCTTCTTCAAAAACCACTCCCATCCCCATATAGAAATGAGACTCTATGTGACAATGGAAAGCCCATACACCAGGATTATTCGACCGAAACCTCAGAGCAGTCCAACCAAAAGTATGCACTGGCACAGTGTTCTTCATAATGGGATTCACCAAGTTATAATTTTTGGGGTCATTGTTTACATCAAACTTACCCTTTCCATATCCAAGTACCCAAAAATCATGTCCATGAAGATGCCAAGGATGTGTCTCACTGTTATTTTTATTCATAGTGTTAGCATTTTGAAGTATAACATCCACTGTTGTATTGAACTGCAGCCTATAAATTCCATTGCTAGAAGTAGCATTCGTGTTGTTAGCCACGCTGAAAATATCATAGTTATTAAAATCATATCCATCAGGTGGTGGTGTTTGGTTGAACACACCATTTATGTTCTCTTTGAGTGCAACAAGATAAGGAGTGTGAGGTAGGAAAAATGATACATTGTTAACAGACCAATGGCGAACATCGTCTATAGTGTTTTGTGTGTTGAGCATAACTATGACTCTATCTGAGGTTGTGGGAGGTTTGATTGTGTAATTTGGGTGAGCTTTGATTGAAAGGCTTTGAACTCGTCTTGACTCAACATTGTCCCAAGCTGGCGGAGGAGGGGGAGATGTTGGTGGGGACCGCATTGGATGGTTTGGGTAGTAATTGAAAATGGCTAAACCAGGTGGAGTTGTTCTGTTTCTGCTTACAACATTTGAGGTGATCCAGTAGTTTCTTGATGGATCTTGATTGGCTTTCACAAGAACTGAGTATGTTTCACCTGAGTATATGTAGAGATTCTTAACCACAAATGGCTCAACATAGTGTCCATCTGCTTCAACAACAGTCATATTATGACCCTGCAACATTAGAAACATGTTAAAACTAGTTGTACATAAGCAATTTAAGGAAAAAGAAATCAAGGTTAAATTGCGGTTGTGTTAGTAATGTCACAACAGTGTCACATATACATCAAAAACCATGATGTTGCAACTTAGACGCCGGCCCTAGACCTTATTTTAAAACCCTAGATGATACTTAGAATGATCAAGTGAATGAATGATTACCTCTATTTGGAAACTAAGAGCTGATAAAGCAGACAAGCTTGCAACTCTAATTCTGTATGTTTTTCCTTTGACAACAGTTTGCACAAAGGGAGAGCATTGAGGGTTTGTTGAGTTACAAACATCAGCAGTTAAGGAGGAGCAGTTGAATCTTCCTTTTCCATGAATCAAAAGTGACTAGTGAAACCAAATATACAAAGAATTAATAAGAACAACAGTTAGACACTTGGAAAAAAGAAGAAAAAAATATGATTGTAGATTTTGAATTAGTATACATCAATTTATTTACCTGAGGTTCCCCCACCCATTGAAAAGGGATTGCGGACAATCCAGCAGATTGTTCATAAGTACTCTTATGAAACCAATCATTCAGAATAATGCTTCTATCAAAGTCATAAGAAAAGGGTTCAGGATCCTTGGAAGCGACACGAATCATTCCATATAGCCCTGCCTCTCTTTGCATTCCATAGTGAGCATGATAAAGATATGTACCAGGCTGTTACATTAAACATGCTACCAAATTAGATGTGAACAAATTTTTATGTTAAGATTTGTTAAACTCGTTATGCTTGAAACATGCAAAAATTCATTCATTTTTTGTATTTTACAACTTACCCTATCAACAACAAATTGATAAACAAAGGTGTCTCCAGGTAGTATAGGACATTGAGATACCCCTTCTGTTCCATCAAACCAAGGAGTTCCAATCTGTCTGATACCATGCCAATGGATGGCAAGATTTTCTGTGAGCAAACTGTTGTTAACTTCAACAATAACAGTATCACCTTCTTTTGCTTCAATGGTGGGTCCTGGAGTTTTTCCGTTAATGGTTATAACTAGTTTCTTATAACAATCCGGGGACCTAAAGTCATACTTCACCTCCCATTTATAATGTCTAATACCAGCCTCAGCTATGTAGAAATTCGCCAGAATTAGAAAGAAACAGAGAGCCAATAATTTTGGTGGTGACTGAACTTGAAGAACCATGTCTAGATTGTTAAAAATATGTGTTGATATTTGAGAGAGAGAACTTAAGGGAAAAAAATAATGTGAATGAATGTTAAGAAATATGTTGAGTTTGGTGGCATTTAAATAGTGATTGCGTTATGTTGAATGCTTACAAGTCTGGTCAAAATAAGCTGGTGATTGAATGTTTGAAATTTTGCTATGTCTTTTTTTTCTAAACGCGTTGTTTTAGTCCAATAGCATCCTTTGCCTTGGAGTTTCGTTTCTTGTTCATTCACATTTTCATTTTCAACTACCTTGGAATACAATGTCTCAAGTTGATACTTATATTGTAATATTGTATGAAGATACTGTTGGCCTTAGCTGTCAATAAAATTGGAGAAAGTATAATAGAAATATAGTTATTAATGGTTAATTACTCTAATTTGATTATAATTATTCTGATTTAGTTATAATTAGAAATAGGATTTATATATATATATAAATATAACTAATTTTCCTTTGTAATAAACAATTGAAATATATGAAAGTATTATATCAGTTTAACATGGTATCAACCGCCAGATCTTAATCCAGACCTACGATAACACTTTCTATCCTTCTTCCATGGCCGACTCGGATTCAAACTCCGATAAGACTACCTCGTCTTCTATTCTTGCTGAGTTGACGACGAAAATGACGGAAGTTCTGAACCGTACTTCAGCCCCGTCACAAATTGGATCTGGCCATACAGTGGCACCGATTGACATCAAGTTAGATGGCAACAACTATCCCCTTTGATCCCAGGTGGTCAAGATGTATATCTCGGACAAAGACAAACTGGGATATATCAACGGAGACCTCCCGCAACCCCCTCAAACAGATCCTGCATTTCGACGTTGGCGGACTGACAACGCGATTGTTAAGGGGTGGATAATCAAATCAATGGACTCTTCTCAAATCAGCAACTTTATTCGATTCTCCACTGCCAAGCTGGTGTGGGATGCAATTGCAACCACGTACTTTGATGGCAGTGATACCTCCCAAGTGTATGACCTTTGGCGACGGGTGACACGTCTTAAACAAGCCGGTGGTTCTCTTGAAAAATATTATAACGATCTCCAAGGACTTTGATGTGAGATAGATTTTCGTCGTCCAAATCCAATGACATGTCAAGTTGATATCCAACACTACAATACACTTGTCCAAGAAGAACGGGTGAATGTGTTTTTGGATAGACTTGATGACCGCTTAGATAATATCAGAAGCGGCGTTTTACAAATGAAATTGTTTTCAACAGTGGAGCAAGCATATGCACATGTTAGGAGGGAAGCTCTTCGTCAGGCAGTGATGACAGACAGCTCCAATGAATTATCAGGAGCAAGTCTTGCATCCAAGAGTCTCAAATTACAGAGCGGTAAGATAGTTTCTCAATCCAAACATAAAGAACCATCTGATGGAACTAAGTGCTCTTATTCTGGAGGTAACAAACATACTAGTGAGACATGTTTTAAGCTACATGGCTATCCAGACTGGTGGACAGACTTTCAGGCTCAAAAGCGTCGCGAAACAACTGAGAGAAACCCAGGCAAAGCTGCAGTAGCTACTCCGAACCACATCTTTCCCTCATTCCAGAATCAAGTTCCCACACCACTGAAGGTAATGTTCTAATTTGCTCTTATCATGATAATGACTCTAATGCATGGATACTTGATTTTGGAGCTACCAATCATATGATGTTTGATGCTGCTGACTTTTCTGAACGTTCAACCCCTCGGCACTCAAGTATTGTCAACGCAAATGGTGGTTTATTGGCGGTAACAGGGGCTGGAACTGTGATGTTATCACCAACCCTTTTGCTTTCAAATACACTACTTGTTCCCTCTCTATCTCATAAGTTGTTGTCTGTGAGTCAAGTTACAAAAGACTTGAACTGTGTTGTGCTAATTTATCCACCTTTTTGTTTTCTTCAGGATATTCTCACGAAGGAGATCATTGGGCGTGGTACTAAGAGAGGGGGACTTTACTATATGGAGGATTTTAGTGTAGGCCGGGTGCATCACACGCATTATCCAAGAAACTACAAAATGGAGCAAGTCTTACTTTGGCATCGTCGATTAGGCCATCCTTCGTTTGCCTACTTGAAACATGTGTTCACAAACTTATTTTCAGATACATCTTTGTTGAACTTTAAATGTGAAGCTTGTATTTTAGCCGAGAGTCATCGAGTCACTTTTCCATCAAGTATGAATAAAAGTAATGTTCATTTTGCTTTAATTCATTTTGATGTATGGGGTCCATCCCCAAAATCGTCTCTCTCTAGTTATCGATGGTTTGTTATATTTGTTGATGATTGCACTCGAATGACTTGGATTTATTTGTTGAAACAAAAAAATGAAGTGGTACACATATTTCAACAATTTCATAAAATGATTCAGACTCAATATTCAAAGAAGATTAGGATCCTTTGCTCTGATAATGGTAGGGAGTTTGTAAATCACCAATTCAATGAGTATTTCAAAAAACATGGACTTATTCATGAAACCACGTGTCCACAAACTCCACAACAAAATGGTATTGCAGAACGAAAAAAATTGTCATATCCTTGAAACTGTCCATGCTATTTTACATGGAGCACATATGCCTCACCAACATTGGACTAATGTTGTTACTACAACAGTATATCTCATCAATCGGCTGCCATTGAAGGTTCTTAAATTTAAAACTCCGTTGCAGACCTTGTCCACATTTGTACCGTTGCCTACAATACAAATGTTGTCACCTCGTGTCTTTGGGTGTGTTGCGTTTATTCACCTACATAAAAACCAGCGTACAAAGCTTGATTTGTGTGCCATTCACTGCCTGTTTTTGGGATATGGTGTATACCAGAAAGGGTATCGCTGCTATGACCCTACTACTCGACGCATTTATGTAACTATGGATGTTACATTCTTGGAATTTGACCATTTCTACTCCGCGGTAGCACCCAATTCTTCTCTTCAGGGGGAGACACCAGAAGAAGAGTTGAATTGGTCGACATTTGACTGGTTCAAAGATATTGATATACCACCAACTGAAGTGGCTGGTGATTCGTGTCAAACTCAAACAAACCATATGAGTCCTGAAGTTGAAGTATCAGAATTCCCCCTCTCCAATACTCAACGATCCATCTCCAGAGAATATCATTGAGGTAAGCTCTCTTATATCTCCTGATAATAATCATAGTGATATCTCTGTTAGCTATGAATTACCTCACAGGCACAATCGGGGAAAACCACTGAAGCGTTACTCTCCTGAAGAAGAGGATCATAGATCGAGGTATCTAATTTCTAATTATGTATCTATGAAGGAATTATCTGAACCCCTCGAGAAATTTGCAAATGAGCTATCTTCACACAGTGTACCTAGCAACGTTGAAAAGACCATTGAAGACTCTAGATGGGTTCAAGCTATGAATGAAGAAATTGAGGCATTAAACAAGAATGCGACATGGACCCTTGTCCCTTTACCAAAAGGAAAGAAACTAGTAGGGTGTAAGTGGGTTTTCTCTATCAAGTACAAAGCTGATGGGTCAATTGAAAGGTACAAAGCAAGACTAGTAGCTAAAGGCTTTACACAAACATATGGCGTAGACTATCAAGAAACCTTTTCTCCTGTTGCCAAGTTGAGCACTGTCATAGTTCTTTTATCTCTTGCAGTAAATCTTGATTGACCATTGCATTAGTTAGACGTGAAAAATGCCTTTCTCCATGGGCACTTGAAAGAAGAAATATATATGGATATCCCTCCGGGATACATGACAAACTATGAGACTAAAGTGGTGTGTAAATTGCAACGCAGTTTGTATGGCTTGAATCAATCTCCTAGAGCATGGTTTGGGAGATTGAACTTGGAAATGAAAAAATATGGCTTCCAACAAAGCAACACAGATCATATGTTGTTTTTGAAACACCTTCAAGGTAAGGTCACAACTTTGATTGTGTATGTAGATGACATGATTATTATAGAAGATGACTATGAGGAAATAGCAAAACTTCAAAAACAACTGGCAACCGAATTTGAGATGAAAAATCTAGGTGGACTCAAATATTTTCTAGGTATTGAAGTTGCTAGGTCAAAGAAAGGCATCTTTTTATCTCAACGAAAATATATCTTAGATCTTTTATCAGAAGTTGGGCTACTATACTGTAAACCTGTAGATACTCCAACTGTCCAGAACCACCAACTTAGAGAATATCCAGACCAAGTGCCAACAAACAAAGGAAGGTACCAGAGATTGGTTGGGAAACTTATTTACTTATCTCATACACGACCTGATATAGTGTATGCGATAAGTTTAGTAAGTCAATTTATGCACAACCCAAGTAAAGATCACATGGACGCGGTAATTTGAATCATGCGGTACTTGAAGTCCTCGCCTGAAAAAGGCTTGATGTTCACAAAAAATAATCATGTACAAGTTGAAGGATATACAGACGCTGACTGGGCAGGAGATATCACCAACGGAAAATCCACCTCAGGCTATTTTACCTTTGTTGGAGGAAATTTAGTTACATGGAAAAGTAAGAAACAAAAGGTTGTAGCATTATCAAGTGCTGAAGTAGAGTTTCGAGGGATGGCTAAAGGTCTTTGTGAGCTTCTCTAGCTTCGAAGACTGTTAATTGAAATTGGCTTTGCTCTGAATAGCACGATGAATCTTTTTTGTGACAATAAGTCTGCAATTGAAATTGGTTATAATCCGGTTCAACATGATCGAACAAAACACTTGGAAGTAGATTGATACTTTATTAAGCAAAATTTAGAAACCAAGATAATTCAATTTCCGTTTGTTAAATCTGAAGATCAATTAGCAGATATACTCACAAAAGTTGTATTTAATAGAGACTTCTACAACGCACGTGACAAGTTGGGCATTCGAGATATCTATGCACCAACTTGAGGGGGAGTGTTGGCGTTAGCTGTCCACAAGATTGTAGAAACTATAATAGGAATATAGTTATTAATTGTTAATTAATTATAATTATTCTCATTTAGTTATAATTAAAAATAAATTTTTTTGTGTATATAAATATAACCAATTTTTTTTTTTTTGTAATACACGATTGAAATATATGAAAGTATTATATTAATTTAACCTATACATGTTAAATATCTTAGAAATAGACAGAATAATAATTTTAAAATTTTTGAGATGTTGAATACATAATTTACAAATTAATGTTTTTATATTTAGTTTTTTAACTTATGCTTTTGAAACAAAACTTAACATTTATATATCTAATTTAATTCAGCCGTCCAAAATACACCATAACTTAACTTATAGTCAACACACTTTTTTGGATGAGTTGATATAAACTAAGGATGCTTAGATTAGATCCATACGTTTTACATCAAGTTAAGTTTTTATACTAAACTTATGTTAAAAATTTTGTTTGTTTGTTTCTAAAATAAGTCTCTTTACGAATTTTAAAATACGTTTATCATTTTTTAAACATATATTTTATAAATTAATACTATATATTTGTGTTAGCTAAAAAATTAACTTAAATATATTTATAAATAAAATATAATTTGATACTATTTTTGTTTATAAATATAAAATTCCATTGCATGAATAAGATAAATGAAAAAAAAAATTGGTTGTAGTATTAAACTTGTTGACAAATTGTAAAGTCTTACAATTATATTAAAAAAAGAAAAGAGAATTAGTTAATAAGTATATTGTGGATGAGACAAGTGAATTGATATTGTTATTTGAGTTAAATGAGTGTAAAATGTTGATTTATTACCTTTACTAATACTTATATATTAATATAAATAAGTTGTTAATAATTATAAATAAATCATTTTATATATATATATATATATATATATATATATATATATATATATATATATATATATATATATATATATATATATATATATATATATATATATATATATATATATATATATATATATATATATATATATATATATATATATATATATATATATATATATATATATATATATATATATATATAACAGGTTGATAAAAAAAATTAATGAATTTTAAAATTTAAAAGTTTTATAAAAATGAACAAAGAAAAAGCTAAAAGGAAAAGTTATATTTAAAGACATAGATAATTATAATTCCACATAATATATAATTTACCAAACTAATTTTTTATCATAAAGTCTTATAAATAGAAATAAAACAAAGAAGAAGAGAGTGTCAATTCATTTATTTTCTCTAGGAAAAATGGAGAGGTTCCATGTTGCGTTCTTAATTTCTTTAAAAAATCTCTAGATTAATATACTTGAACTAGTCGTCCTTTGGAAATCATATTCAAAGACAATTTTGTTCTTCCACTTCAAATTACGAACATGTCAACGTGAAGTTGGTCTTCCATCTTTATATGTTTGTCTCAAATTTTTTATTTATTTTTTTATATTGAAGTTATTGAAAACCTATCTCTAAAATCAAAAGAAATAGATTATTCATAAATCAAAAGGAACGACATGAAGCCATATCAGGGATGTATGGATGCATTCACAAAGCACGTGAAGTACAATTTCATCCTCATTCCCATAACATGGGTAAGTAGAAGGAATTCTAACATCTTATATACTCCTTTTATAGTTAGTTAGGATGCCTCATGAGCAACCAACCAAATAAAGGTTTGAATGCATGCAGACCTTGTTACTTTAAAATAGTCTTTTAATTGTTAGTGCGTGAGGCATTTTTAATGAAGAGAGAAAATGAGAGAATAAGAAAATAATGATTGATATTATTGAATGAATAAAATTGGATTACAAAGTTTCTATTTATATACACCTAAATAACTTGACAACTAAGTAAAATAACGAACTAAATGACAAATCATAAAAATGTCGAAACACACTAATCATTGTGGATCTGAACTATTCCTAATTTCTTTCTCAACATTAGGAATTTGTCGATCTTCAATCCTTTGGTAAAAATGTCGACCAATTGTGTTTCACTTAATCAATGTCTTACTTCAAGTTCGCCTCTATTCACCTTCTCCCTTAAGAAGTGAAATCTAGATTCGATGTCCTTACTTCTTCCATGCAAAACTGGATTCTTCCCCAGATTTATGTCTAACTTGTTGTCGATTTGCAATATCAGAGGTTTCTTCACTTCGACCTCGATCTCTTCCAACACAAATCTGATCCAAATTGCTTGACATGCAACATAGGATTCTGATATATATATATTCAACCTCACATGATGACAATGCCACCACATGATGCTTTTTGGAGCACCATGATATTGGGGCACCAAATACTTGAAAGAAATATCCAGTAGTGTTTCTTCGATCTTCCTTATCTCCACACCAATCAACATCTGAATAACAAGTAACCATAGCTTATTTACTTTCAGCATCTAACACCCTTGGTTCACTTATATATCTGCTCACTAATCGGACTGAGAAACATATATCAAGTTGACTGATGCACACATATCTCAGAGATCCGACAATTTCTTTGAACAAAGTTGCATCGACTTTGTCTTCCACTCCATGTTTCTCCAACTTCAAATTTGGTTCGATAGGCGAAGATGCAGGAGTCGAACCATCCATTATGAATCTTTCGAGTATCTCTTTAACATATTTTCTTTGATGTAGCACCATACCTTGCTTCGACTTTTGAAATTCCATGCTTAGGAAGTACGACAACTTTTCCATATCTGACATTTCAAATTCCTTTTCCATCAGCTCTTAGAACTTCAACAAGTTCTTCAAGCTACTTCAGTTACTAACAAGTCATCGACATATAAGCATATGATTGTTATATCTTGTGCCACATGAGCATAGACACCATACTCAGATTTTCCATTGACGAATCCCAATTCGACCAAGTATGAGTTGATCTTCTTGTTCCATGCCCTAGGTGCCTGCTTGATATAACACCCCAAATTCTTGGAATATTTATTTAAATATGAATATTCACATTTTTGGTGATTTTTGATGGTTGGTGTGAATATTGGAATTTATGGATTTTGAGTTATTTATTTAAATAATAGTATATAATATGAATATATTGGTATTATTATTAATTTAAATAAATATAAGTGAATTAAGGCAAAGTGGAAATTTGAGGAGGAGATAGTGAGGATGAAGTTAGAAGGCCCAATTTTAAAGGCCCAAAGTTAGGTTTAACAAAAAGGAATTTTGAGGGAATTAGGATTCATTCTTGTTAGACCGTGAAAAGGGAAGAAATAGAGGTCAGAGCTATGAGGAAGAGGATTGAGGAAAAAGCTTCGCAAGGTTTCCAAGAATCAAGGAGAAAGGCTTAGAGTCGGCAATTAAGGTACGAGGAGTATTGCCTTTATTGTTTTCAATATGTGATTCAATGTGTTTAAAGCTGATTTAAGGATTTAGGGATTTTTGAGTATTGAATTGTTGTTGCCTTTCTGGTGAGTTTAATGAGTTTAAGGGATTTGAATTGATGGTCTGATAGGTTTGAGGCTGATTTAAGATAATCTGTTGTTGAGGTTTTAACCGTATAGGGTAATTGATTGTGAGAACTTTAATAACTGTGGGGTATTTGTAAGAAATTATGGGAATTGGAGGCGTAAATATGATACGAGATTGGCCTAATAAGTCGTAGATTTTGTGTCTTTATTGTCGTAATACCTTAGGAATGATTTAAGGATGTTTTTAGAGTATTGATGAAGGAAATCGTAGAGGTTTTTGGGCTGGTTTTGGTACTGGTACATAACAATAATTTGCCGTAATCGCGAGTTTGCACAGCGAAGAATGCTTCGCACGGTGAACATTCGCCCCAGACTCGCACAGCGAACTTGCTAGAGAATGTAGCAGAGTTTCGCGAATTATGTTTTGGTTCAGTGATGTCTTGATGTTTTGATAATGTATTTCTTTGATGAATTACCATGAGTATGACTATGATTCTTCTGAGATTAATACATGATTGTATGATGATTCCTATGAGTAATTTGAACTGACTTTTCTACTGTTGCATAGCAGCAATTTGCTGTAATTGCGTGTTTGCACAGCGAACATTCGCCCCAAACTCGCATGGAGAACTTGCCAGTGAACGTAACAGAGTTTCGCGAATTATGTTCTGGTTCAGTGATGTCTTGATGTTTTGATGTTGTGATTTTCCTGATGAATTACCATGAGTATAACTGTGATTCCTATGTGATTAAATGAATGTATGGTGAATTACTATGAGTATAACTGTGATTCCTATGTGACTAAATAAATGTATGATGAATTACTATGAGTATAGTTGTGATTCCTATGTGATTAATGCATGACCATATGATGAGTACCCATGAGTATAATTGTGATTCTTATGAGATTAATACATGATTGCATGATGAATCCCCATGAGGGACTGTGATGATTTGTGACGTTGATTCCATGAGGTTTTGATGATTCTATAATGACATGATTATTATGATGATTTTGATGAATGATGATGCACCTAATGAGTTTATTATGAGGATTATACGTGTGCATCATGCATTCATATGCATTCCGAACTTCGGTATAGGACCTTGATTCTTGTGGCTTCAGTCCCATTGTATGGATGTGAGGTATTTTGTTGTGCTCTGATTCTCGTGTAGAATCGATCCTACTATTATGGATATATGGAGGGTTGATGGCCCAGTGTCCATCGAATTTTGTTGATTGGTACCACATACATGAGTCTTGTTGCATTTGCATTTATGTGACAATTTGGTGTAATTTATAATGTTGTGGCCTTTGATGTTCCTTGATGATTCTGATGATGTTAGATATGAAAATGACGCCATTTTATATATTGATTCTTATATTGATTATTATGAATCGTTTTACTCACCCTTCCTGTTTGAATGTTGCCTCCACGTGGGTAACGTGCAGATGACCAGGTATAGTCATGGATGTTGTCGAGGACTTTTTGAAGTTTTTGGATCGTTGGCCATTGTGGTTCACTTAGAGGGGCTTTCTCTGATAGTGTAACATCGGGTTGAGGTATTTTGAGTCAAACTATGTTTTATTGAGTTTTGTTATGTTGATTTCCTTGCGGTGTAAAGAAAACTTTGGATTTTTGCCTTTTTGAGTTCCACTACCTTTTAAGTAATTGTTGCGGTGGAAATAGGATCACAAACTATTAATGAGTTTGAATCGCAATTCAATTCACAACCGCTCTTTGATTTATCCAAAGGAAAAGGTCAAAAGAGGGAAAACCTATTTTTGCATCGTAAACACAATGCGGGGAAAGATCTAGGGTTCGGGGGTTGGTTAAATTTAGGGAAGGTATTAGCACCCTAAACTTCTGTAGTATTCTACAGAACCCTTTTGTTCAGATGTTTACTATTTTGCTTTATTATTCTTAAGGTATATGTACAAAGGATTAAAGTGAGAAAAGAGACCTAAGGGGTTAATTCTAAGTTTACTCGGCAAGACATCGCATCTTGTGCCTACATATCCTTACGGGAATGGAATCAGAGTAATCGTAGTTCCCCTCAAAAGGGAGGTTAGAGACTTCTTGACTGTGGTCAAGGTCTCAATGGGGAATAAACGTATCTTAGGGACACGCTTACGCGGAGTGTAGAAACTCCAATATCTACGTTGTGTTGCACCCTAAAATTTGCTCAACCTTAGTCATTTGGTTTATGTTTCAGTATCATTAGCATTTGCATAAAGAGTCATGTACATAGGTTACTCATCTGCATAGCATAAGCATAGCAAGTCATTCAACAGGGGACCAAGCATTATTCTCATCTCTAGAGGCCTATCCAGAGGTTATTATCCTAATTCAATCTCATTCCAGTCATCAGAAAAGAATTTGAAAGCAGGGAGTTCAGTGGGTCAAGCATTGAGTATATCTCCTAACTGAGGGGGTCTGAGGATCAACAAGGGAATTATGAGTTGTGAATTAAGAGCATGGGGAGTATCTAGACATCTTGGAGGACTTAGAAAGTCATTTGGAGAAGAAAACAAGTTGTTGATGTGATCACAAGAATTGCAGTTGAAGACAGTCAACTAGGGTTTCATCTGGGTCAACCCTGGGTCAACCCTAGGTCAAAGGAGAGGCATTAAGCGCTATTGAAGAGATGTGGGGTTCATCATTTGACATGGAGAATAAGGATATGTTGCTATGATAAGAAGAAATCAAGAGAAATCAGGGAGAAGAGGAGGTTCTAAATTAGGGTTTCTATGTAAAATCCCCTAGTTTAGGTCAAATTTCCAAGCAAGATAAGTCAAAATGCAAGCTTCAAATGGATCCTTGGCCAACATGGAACTTGTAGAGGATCTCAAGACCTTTAATTTGAGTGGTGGAAGACATCAAGGAGATTTATAGAACTCAAGTTATGGTCCTTGCAAGTTACAGGTCATCTGGGGTATCTGAAATTTTGTCTGTGAAAGTGACTTGACTTCCAAGCTATTTTTACCCCTCAAGGAGATTTCAAATGAATTTCTGGTCAACATAAGAGTTGTTCCTCATTGTCTTATATTTCTAGAATGGTATGGTATGCCTTCATAGTATGTGTGGAACTCTACTTATGGTCTTGGCAAGCAAAGGGTATTTTGGTCATTTGTGAATTACAGGTCATTTTAACCTATGCCCAAAACTCATACAAGGAAGCTTCAAATGGAAAACTTTACAACATCAAACTTGTTCCAAATGACATTTTGAGTCTATAAAAGTGACCATGAGAGATTGGAAAGATTCATAGCACAAGGTTTCAAAATTGTTGGATTTAATGAATAAAAATGGCCTTAAAAATGAGATTTTTCATATCTTGGCCAAATGAAGCAAAATTATAGGTCATTTTGAATGGAAAGATCATTTTAAAGACATTGGATAAAGTAGAATTTTGAGCTTAGTTCATGTTTTAAGAGTTATCCATGGTTTCTTGCAATAAAAGAAACATAAACCAAATTCAATGGAAAGAATGCAAGGGAAACTTCTCCAAGTTTCTAGGAGGTTCTAACCTCATGTATATATTGATGCAAGATGGTTCATGCCATGGTTGGTGATTCCATTTGTTCAAAAACCTCAAGTTTTCACACTTTCTCATTTTTGCATAAGCTTCACAAACTCTCCATAATCTCCATCAATTCTCACTGTTCTTGATTGGATCATCATCTATATCATTCATAGGTCAGAATTGTATCAAAGAATTGGTTGAATTGGTCAAAGATTGTACCATTCATCTTCTTCATCCAACTTGCAAGAAGATTTCAAGTCCAAGATTCAGGAGATTTACACACGAATTATTGCATACAGAACTCTTAATTCAAGACACTGAGCAAGTCCCAATCACTGCAAGCATCAAATTCAGAGAGGTGCATAGCTATTTCTCCATTTTTCAACAGGTTGGTATCTCTGCTCGATTTGCATAGTTTAGGTAGCATGATAAGGTTTTGATAGTGTAGAATGGTTAAGATAGGATAGAGGACTGAGTATGATGAGTTTGGAGAAGTTTCAAGGGGTTTGATCATGGTGCATAAATTCTGTTAAGGTCCATAGCACGTGGAATATAGCATGATAATTCATTGTATGTGGTTTGAAATGATCAGGATGGGGTGTAGATTAGTTTAGGATGAGTTTTGGCAAGAATTGAGACATTTGATAGTAGGTGATAATGGTGGATGTCATCTGTTGCACCTATCGGGTTTGGAGATTGGATGAGATTTAGGAGAATCTAACACCATGGTTGTGTAGAGGGTGAGGAGGAGAGTAATCTTTGTCTTTGGATCGTGTTAATTCATGGAGAGATTAGGGAGAACGAAGGACTGGAAAGCCATGCATGGAAGCTGGAATTTTCAGAAACCCTAGGTCTAATTTGGGGACGATGACTGTGTGCCGTTGGATCACCCAGAATTGTTGACTTAATCATCTCATCGTGTGGCTGCTGTTGGATTTCAAAACGGAGGGAGAATTCAAAATGTGAAACGCTGCGTTTCACTAATGGTACCGTTCTGGGCTTTGGATCCAAATGACTATCCACACCCCCGTTTTGTTAAGCCCAATCAAATACACGTGATATCATTACTTCCTGCACCGAGGATTTGTCCATTTTCTGGCGTTTTTCCCATTTAATTCTGAACGTGTATGGGCCTGGCAAAATTAGTATTCGCACCCCACTTTTCCAGCCCACCATGGAATACAACTGGGCGCCCCTGCTATTTTCACCCCCTCTCATTTATTTCTTTTTAATTTCTTTCATTTCTTTCATGCATTTTATAAAAATCACATAAAATTGAAAAATCATTATTTTTTGATGGTTCTTGTTGCATATTTTTCTTTAAAGAGTCTAGAAAATTATAAAAAATAAAAATTGCATTTTATTTTTTATTTGATATTTTTCCCATATTTTCCAAATAAATAGCATTTTAAATAGTTTCATTTCATACATAAATTTGTTAATTTTTATTCTACTAGTTGCTTTAATATTTTTTGTTCATTCTTTTTAGGTTGTTTAGTTTAGATATTAAACTTGTACATGCAATTTAATTCATATTTTTAGGAGTTAGTTTTAGGTGACTAGTTTAGGGGTAAACAACATGAACAAATTAGGGTTTTAAGTGATGACTTAGGAGAATTAATTCATTTCCCTTAAGACTTAGAGCTTGAATAGTTTAGCTGTGGGACTATAGAGACTATGGGTAGTTATTAGATCCCCTTAGAAATCACTAGGATTCCCCTACTGCTATTAATCTACTGTATATATCTGATTGATTGGTGTGGTGTGCCCTCTGGGGATTATTGCTTGCTTGTTTGGGTGTTGGGATTTGCTTGGGGATTTGGGAAAGAGGAAGACTGAAGATGATGAAGCCATTGGAGATCCATAGACTGAAGACCAACTTCCAGAGTTGGAGAGGAGATTTTTGCCATCAGCTGTTAAGGAGATTAGGGTTTAGGAATTAGGCAGAGCTCTAGGTTAGAAAGCTTGATTCTCAAACATGGAAGGTTTTGACTGCCTCCATTCCTCTCTGTGATACAGAGTCTCTCTGAGACACTCACCCCCTTCCTTTGGAAGGCTTGGTGCTATTGTCTGAGGGATAGAACTCTTGAGAGAAAATGTCTTATGTGTTAGTAGCAGTTGGTTTACCACCATTGGTAGTCAACTAATTGCTTAACACCCAATCCACTCTGGTGATTGATCCCTCAGCTTGGAGGATAGGACTTGAAGAAAAGCCATTGTAGACTGAAGATTGACAACCAAAGCCTTTGCTTGAAGACTGTGAAGATAGAGACTTCTGCTGACTGAAGCTAGTAGCTAATTGGAGATGACTTGAAGATGGATATTGATGCAGAGCTGCTGTGGCTGTTTATTTTGCTGTATTTCATTTCTGATGTATTGACTGGTTTTCCTGACTGTATTGTTTGCTGTTTACCCTGTTGGGTTGAAAGTGAAGTCTGTTCACTTTTGCCTATTGTTTTCTAGGTTCGAGGTTGAGTGGGACTCCCTTGCCTCGCTTGTATTGTTGCATTCATGCATTTTACCGCCTTAATGTATATATCTGATATTGTTGTTGTTTCCATCTACTCCCTTAGGATCTTTGTTTCTCTCTGTGCAAGAGAGGAGCATGATAGACACTAGGTCTTAACCCATGCATGATAACATTAGGTTAGTTTGTTTCCCCTCGCAACTGTAGGTTAGAGTTCTGTCTCTTCTTTCTCAAAACAAACAGAAAAACACCCTAAAGATTTCAAACACAATAAAAGACACTTCTTCCGTAAAAGAATGTGAACTCATCAAAATGTCATTTTTGTCCGCCGGGACTGCTAATCAAGAAAACCTTTTTCAGAAGGAATAAAATCAACCAAGATAGACTTGTGTCGTACGTGGCCCGAACTACGTTTGCTCTGATCTTCCATGCTGTGTGGAAGTACGTAGGCATAGGATGCGATATCCTAGCGAGCAACCTTCCCCTCCTTTCCCGTAGGTAGGCGAACTACGTTGACTCTGATTTCTCGTTCCAGGCGAGAATACGTAGGCATAAAGTGTGATACTTTGCCGAGTCATTTTATTTTCATTCTCTTTTCTTTTTAACCCCTAACCTTTAGAGTAGATAGAATAACAATCCATACCCGAAAACAAGCGTGGATCCCGTCGAGTACGACGGACGTGAGGGGTGCTAATACCTTCCCCTTGCGTAACCGACTCCCGAATCCAGGTTTTGGTTGCGACGACCATACCTTTCCCATGTTGTGCGAGGTTTACTCTGAGCGTTTCCTTTCCCTCCCGTGGGATAAATAACGCACGGTGGCGACTCTTCTGTCAGCCGGCGCCGATTTTCGCAGTAGCGACAGTTGGCGACTCTGCTGGGGATCCAACGTCCCCTGGCTGCTAAGGACTGCGATAGTTCTTATGCATTTGGGATCCAACGTCCCTTAAGAGAGTCAATCCTAACGCTTGTTTTCCCGTCGAGGATTTTGTATGGATTTATATTTCTGACCTTTATTTTCAGCTTTGTATATATGGATTATTATTGCTGTATCTTGGGGTGTGACGGGTGTTCTGATATTGAGTGAGAAGCCGGACCTGGGCTTGAGTGCACCTAGAATTAGAGTAGAGATTAGTTGGCGCCCGCTTGCTTTGCTTGCTTTGGTGTCCCGCGAAATCTACACTCATACGAGGTTCCTCTGGTTGGCCTTCTGCCCCTTCCTTTGGTTGGCGTGGGTTGCTGGTTAGTTGAATTGTCGACTCTGGGGACCGATCATTTGGAAGTTGGCTAAGTGAGGCCTCTTCAGGATTTGATGATGCCACTCCTTCTGGGAATCGTATCATCGACCCTGAAAGTCTGTGGCGCCGACGACCGCATAGGATGCCATACCTTTGTCAGTTACTAGGACATCCACCTGTGAGAGGGTCTGGGGTTATGCAGGTAACTAGACTTTCAGATATCGGTTATTCCTTGATCAGAGATCCTGGGTATTCATGGAGAGTTATGAGGTCTGCCAGAGACCATTTGGAGAATTGTGAGGTCTGTCAGAGACCATTTGGAGATGTGTTACGAGGTCTGTCAGAGACCAGTTGGATAGTTCTATCAGAGACCATTTATGATTTGAGGTCTACCAGAGACCAGTCTGAGTTATGGTTTGAGGTCTGTCAGAGACCGTTGTTGGAGCTTTATTATAGGTCTATCCGAGACCAGGGTTTGAGGATTTCTAGAGAATCTATCTGAGACCTCTTGATATGGTTCAGGCTATTCAGCTACGACAGTTGGTCCCTGTTGCGTGTTACTTGCATTGCATTCGTTTGCATACCCACCATCATTGCATCCCACTAACGTGTGTCTGTGCTGCAGGTGCATTTGCATTTCCCGAGTTCTAGTGTCCGGATTTCTGAGTGTTTGATCATGGCCAGCTTAAGAAGGACAGTTGCTTACAAATTGCCTACTCCTGATGTTGTTCCCCTGCTTGGGTTGATCTCTCTGGCTGATGAGGATGTCCGTAGGAGCTTCAGAATGAGCTATGGAAGACTATTGAGATTGGTGCGTAAACCCACGGAGACAGGGCTAGATGGGCTGTACGCCTTGATGCAATTCTATGATCCCACATTGAGATGTTTTACATTTGCTGATTTCATTATGGGGCCTACCATTGAGGAGTATGTGGAGTTTACTGAGTTACCCGTGCAGAACCAGGTTCCATTCATTCATTCGGGCATTAAGCCCAAGCCGGAAGACTTGGCAAAAGCCTTGCATGTGGATGCTTCTGAACTGTTGACTACTGTTTCCCGTGGAGTTCCAGGCTTCTCACTCCAGTTCTTGATCGGTAAAGCTCAAGAGTACGCTAAGAGCGGATGTTGGATTGCCTTCAATGTTGTGTTGGCTCTGTGCATTTACGGCATAATATTGTTTCCCAATGTACCGGATTTTGTGGACTTCGATGCCTTCTACTTGTTTGCCGTTGGTAATCCTGTACCGACCATGCTCGGAGATTTCTACCACTCACTGCATTACAAGAATGAGAAAGGAAGAGGAAAGAATGTTCATTTATGTGTACCATTGCTGGATATGTGGTTTAAAAGCCACCTTCCCAGGAAGGGATCTTTGGTGAAGAGTGCAACCACCGTCAGCTGGTCAGAGCACCTGATGAGGCTATCTTCCGAAGACGTCGAATGGTTTGATAGAGATTTGCTTGGATCCGAGCTTATATTCAGTTGTTCTGGGTACCCTAATGTTCCGTTGATAGGGAGGAAAGGGTGTATCAACTACAACCCTTCTCTGTTCGTCCGTCAGTTCGGATATGCGCTGAAGAACCCGCCAAAGGAGGAAGAAGTGCAGGAATCTCTGTACTTCACCGGGGAGTTGAAGGGGGAACTACTAGCCAAGCTGCAACACGCATGGACGCGTATTAACCGAAGAGGGAAGCCGTTGTTAGGGAAGAATGACTGTCAGGCCTATGAACCTTACCGGGTTTGGATCCGGGAGAGAGCTAGTCAGTTGAGGATGCGATTCCCAGATGTACCAATCCTTGTTCCTATTCCGGTAGTAGAGCCAACTACTGTTTCTCGGGAAGCCTACGAGCAAGTTGTGAAAGAAAAAGAAGCCTTGATGAAGATTAACGAAGGGTTAGAGCAGGAGCTAGCCCAGATACACAGTGAGAAAAACAAGGTCGTGTATGCCTTCCAACAGCAGATTGAGCTAATGAACAGATTAGGAGCTGAGTTGACTGAGGAGAGGAAGAAGCGCGAACGTCTGGGGCAAGAGTTCAGAAGTTCCCATGACATGCTTGAATCCAAGAAGAAAGCACTTGACATCGCTCACCGGGAGATCTCTTCTTGCAATAAGACTTGGAATGCCACGCTCACTAACAATAAGAAGAGGGAGGATAAGTTGAAGCAGCAAATCTCCGACCTCGAAGAGCAGTTGAAGTCCAGCATCAAGAAGTGTGAGGAAGAAGTGATGACCCGGTATAGTCTCCAGAATGCACTGAACAAGGCCATCAAAGGCAGAGATGAAGCTGTGTCTCAGAAGCGTAAACTAGAGGATCGCTTCGGAGACGGGGCATGGGAAGAAACTGCTGAAGACGTGCGCCGTGTTCTTAAGAAGAGAAACCAACTTGTTGAAGGGCTGCTTGATCGACCAAGTCATCCGGAGACCAAGAAATTGCTAGAAGAGTACCAGACTTCTGGGAGGATTTGATCACTTCATGTAGTAGCTTGTATGCTTTATTTGCATATTGCTGACCATCACCAGGATTGTTGGTTGAGGTCATGCCTTCTTATTGTACTCAGTGATATTGTATTCTTGGCCTATTAGTTTTCTCAGCAATATATGAGGCTTTCTATGATTCAGCTCCGATCTTTGTATTGCTAGCACTGTCACTGCACCGGCACCTCCACACTAGAATCGGGGAATGAATTTCCCTAATGCACAGACACACACATTGAATTGCATTCATATTCATATTGCATTACAGGTAATCGTTGGATGTTATCTTATTTCTTGCTCTGTACCAGGTACTTTCCAGGATTGCAGATCAACACCCGCACCGCTATTCTACCCGCACCAACTGTCGAAGAATCATGGATCAAATGCAGAACGAGATGCAAGATGTGCGCGAGAAGCTCGCTCTCTTTATGCAGACCATGGAAGCTATTGCAAAAGGTCAGGAGAATTTGCAGGCCATGTTCCAGCCTCTGTTGGCCCGAAATGCTGGTCACGGTAACGAGGATCATCAGTCTGTGCGAGTCGACACTGCTCATGGAGATGGCACTCCCACGCCCGTGGCTCCACCTGTAGTCAATATACCTGCTGCTAATGTCAACAACGCTACCGCTGCTGTGAATGGTAACGTCGGAGTCGGGAACGAGACTGCTGTCCATAACGTTGGGCTTGGTGATGTCAACTTGGGTGATAATATGGGAGGCAACGGCTTTGGCAATGCTGGATTCGGGTTCAACGATCAGGGATTCGATAACGCTGGGAAATATGGTTTCAATGCTCAAGGCTTTGGACAAGATGGTTATGGTGTGACCAATCAGGGTTACGGAGGTTTTGGAGATGGAAACGGCGCTGGGTTTATGGCTTTTGGGCCCGCTGGAGGTGTTCAGGGATACGGCAACAGAGGCCGAGGTCCGGGGATGAATCAGATCAGGGATGGACGTAATAATGGATATGACGGGTATGGAGCTGGGAACGGTATGTGGCAAGAAGATCAGCAGGAGGACGCTTTCTCCGGCGGAGGTTTCGAAGGGCCGATGGATGACTCCCAGAAGATCAGAATGCTAGAAGAGCAGATGAGGGGGGTCCTGAACCAAAGTGTTGTGGGCTTGGACATGGCAACAATGGGTCTGGTGCCTGGTTTGAGGGTGCCAATCAAATTCAAAGCTCCTGCGTTTGATAAGTATAAAGGGGACACATGTCCGAAAGTGCATGTGCGAGCCTATTACAGAAAGATGTCTGCATACTCAACTGATGAAAGAATGCTAATGCATTTCTTTCAAGATAGTCTGTCAGGACCTTCCCTAGAGTGGTATATGGGGTTGGAACCAACCGATATCAAGACATGGAAGCAATTGGCAGAGGCATTTGTAGCTCACTACAAGTATAACAACGACTTGGCGCCCAATCGGGTCCAATTGGCGGGACTGTCGCAGAAGAAGGGGGAGAGCTTTAAAGAGTACGCGCAAAGGTGGCGCGATATGGCTGCCAGGGTCCGTCCTCCTGTAGAAGATAAGGAAATGAATGACATGTTCGTCGGCACATTCACAGGCTTGTTTCATGACATGCTGTTTCACACATCTCTGGCCAGTTTTTCAGACCTAATTCTGATGGGAGAAAAGATTGAGCGTAACATTAAGCAAGGAAAATTCCAGGTTGAGGAATCAACTGCATCTGGCAGTAATAGGAAGGCTTTTGGTGGGCGCCGTCAGGGCGAGGCAAGCGCAGTGTTTGGAGGCCGAGGCCGAGGCCGAGGCAGGGGACGAAACCAATATCATCAGCCGCAGCAGGTGGCGAGCGTTACTATCCCGTACCAGCAACAACCACTTCAGCAACAACAACCGTCTCAGCAGCAGCCAATGCAGCAGCAACAGCCTCAGCAGGGGGCACAGCAGGCTCAACGAAGATTCCAGGGTGGTAAACCTAGAAGAGTGTTTGAGAAGCCTCCCACGACATATGCTGATTTACTGCAGACATTGTTGGGATTGAACCTGGTAGAGAAGAGAACTCTGGCACCGATAACGGGAGCTCCCCCGTTTGGTTACGATGCAAGTAGGCACTGTGAGTTTCATTCTGGGGCTCCGGGCCACGATATAGAGGGTTGCCATGCTTTTAAGCACGTTGTGCAGGATCTTTTGGACAATAAGACTATTAATTTCGGAACGGCAGGTCCGAATATAGTGCAGAAACCCATGCCCAATCATGGGGCGAACGCCATTCTGACTGAGGAAGGTTTAAATCTGATTATGAATGTCGATGATTTAAAGACGCCGCTGAGCGAGATAAAGAGCCGATTGTTGCAAGGGGGTGTTTATCCAGGATGTGACGAATATTGTTTAGAATGCTGGACCCTAGCTGGGGGGTGTGATGATTTGAAGAAAGGCATTCAGGCTTTAATTGATGGGGGCACATTGCAGTTCGACCGAGCAGCAACTGAAGAGCCCGCAGGGGCAACAGCAGATGATCAGAGTGATGTGGCCACTGTAACGATTCCTCGGAAGACAATCACTATTGCAGCACCAGCTCAGCGACCACCGATCACCATAACTAAGGCCGGGCCGATCCCGTACGAGAACACGAAAGCAGTCCCATGGTCATATGGGTTGGAGGTGTATTGTGGCGGGATAAAGATTGATGTTAATAAGCAGCCAGCCGAGACTGTGGATAATGTTGTTGGTTCGGGAGGTATGACAAGGAGTGGTAGGATCTTTATATCCCCTGAAGTGGAGGCCGAAAGACTAGCTAAAGGAAAAGGGAAAGCGGTTGAGAATGTCCCAGTGCAAGCAAGCGAAAAAGAAGCAACATCGAAGGATGTAGAAGAGTTCATGCGCTTGATCCGAAAAAGTGATTATAAGATTGTGGAGCATCTGCAGCAGACGCCGTCCAAAATATCCATCTTGTCATTGCTCTTGTGTTCGGAAGCTCACAGAAATGCTTTGTTGAAAGTCCTGGATACTTCCTTCGTACCCCAAGACGTCTCTGTAAATCAGCTGGAAGGAGTATTGGCACATGTGAATGCAGGCCACAGCTTGGGCTTTACCGACTTCGATTTGACCCCGAAAGGGAGAGATCATAATATGGCGCTGCACATATCTGTCGAATGTAGAGGATCAGTAATGTCGCACGTATTGGTCGACACTGGATCGTCTTTGAATGTGCTGCCCAAGAAGGCGATGATGAAGCTGGATGTTAGAGGAATCTTGTGCACGCCCAGTGACTTGGTAGTTAGAGCCTTCGATGGCACGCAGAGAACAGTCTTCGGATCGATCACTTTGCCTCTGCAAGTGGGGCCGGAGGTGTTTACAACCGAGTTTTATATCATGGATATACAACCTGCGTACAGCTGCTTGCTTGGAAGGCCCTGGATTCATGGGGCTGGGGCAGTTACGTCCACCCTGCATCAGAAGTTGAAATATATGGTCGGAGACAGCGTAGTCACCGTATGCGGAGAAAAAGACATCCTGGTCAGCCATTTGTCGTCATTTAAATATGTGGAGGTCGACAGAGAGATCCACGAGACGCCCTGCCAGGCATTCGAAGGGTTGCGTATCAAGGACAAAGGTCCCGGGCCGAGCAAAGCGTCAGAGATAGCCGTCTCATCGTATAAAGAAGCTCAAGCTCTAGTGGAAGCAGGAGAAGCAAAGGGCTGGGGAAAGGTGTTGGATATTCCTGTGAAGATGGACCGGTTCGGGCTAGGATACGAATCGTCGTCGTCAGCACCCGCTGTGGGGGTACCCCGTTTCAGAGGGCCAATCACCATCTCTGCCAGTGGAGTATGTCATGAAGCCGTCAACGCTGCTTCGGAGTTTGACGAAGGAGACAGCGACTGCGATATGGATGCCTGGATTCAGCCAAGCGCGCCAGGACAAGGACTGTGCAATTGGTCTATTCAGGAGCTTGTTCCTGTGACTCTTAAACAGTAATGCTTTGCTTTATTAATTGTTGAATAATCTGATGTCTTGCCCGGGGCATCAGGATTTGCTTAGGGCTGTGTTGTTATGAACATTGCGTGTTAATCATTAAATAAATGGCGTTTTTTCATGAGCAAATACTGTAATCTCTGTCTTTCTTGTTTTGTATTTTTCAATAAAATGGCAACGTGGTTATTCGCTTTATACGCATTTTGAAGCACCTAACCATTCCTTTTGCAGGATAACATTTTCAGATGACATCCTTGAACCACCTATGACTCGTCCCGACTTTGAGCACCCGGTATTTCAGGCCGAAGAAGAGGCTGTCGAAGATAGCGACGTCCCTGAAGAACTATCTTGGTTGGTGAAGCAAGAGGAAAGAGCCATTCTGCCTCATGACGAGGTCATCGAAATTATCAATTTGGGGTCGGAAGGGTTGAGAAGAATATTCGTATCGGTGCTGCGCTGCAGAGTGACATCAAGCAAAGACTGGTTGAAATGCTCCGAGAGTATAGTGATGTATTCGCTTGGTCGTATGAAGATATGCCAGGGCTCGATACGAATATGGTTGTGCACCGCCTGCCACTGAAAGAAGATTGCCCTCCAGTCAAACAAAAGCTTCGCAGAACTCGACCTGACATGGCAGTGAAGATCAAAGAGGAAGTTCAAAAACAGTGGGACGCTGGTTTCCTGGCTGTAACAAAATATCCCTCATGGGTTGCCAACATCGTACCAGTGCCAAAGAAAGATGGCAAGGTTCGGATGTGCGTGGATTATAGAGATTTGAATAAAGCAAGCCCAAAAGACGATTTTCCACTTCCTCATATTGACGTGCTAGTTGATAATATTGCTCAATACTCCGTATTCTCCTTCATGGATGGCTTTTCAGGCTATAATCAGATTAAAATGGCGCCAGAGGATATGGAGAAGACCACTTTCATAACACCTTGGGGAACATTTTGCTACAAAGTGATGCCCTTTGGTTTGAAAAACGCTGGGGCAACATATCAGCGTGCGATGACGACTCTTTTTCATGACATGATGCATAAAGAGATCGAAGTTTATGTTGACGATATGATTGCCAAATCCCAGACGGAGGAAGAGCATCTGGTGAATCTGCTGAAATTGTTTAAGAGGCTTAGGAAGTTCAGGCTGAGGCTGAACCCTAACAAATGCACCTTCGGGGCGAGATTGGGTAAACTGCTGGGGTTTATCGTAAGCGAAAAAGGAATAGAGGTCGATCCTGCTAAAATAAAAGCGATCCAAGAAATGCCGACGCCTAAAACAGAAAAAGAGGTGCGCGGGTTTTTAGGGAGGTTGAACTACATCGCTCGGTTCATATCTCACTTAACTGCTACGTGTGAACCATTATTCAAGCTGTTGAAGAAAGATCAAGCTGTAACATGGAACGAAAATTGTCAGAAGGCGTTCGATAAAATAAAGCAGTATTTGCAGGAGCCTCCTATTTTGATACCCCCAGTGGCAGGGAGACCCTTGATTATGTATTTGACAGTTCTTGAGGGAAGCATGGGTTGTGTTCTCGGTCAACATGACGAGACAGGAAGAAAAGAGCATGCAATTTATTACTTGAGTAAGAAATTTACAGATTGTGAATCTCGATACTCAATGTTGGAGAAAACTTGTTGCGCGCTAGCCTGGGCCGCCAAGCGTTTGAGGCAATACATGCTGAATCATACAACCATGCTCATCTCGAAGATGGATCCTATCAAATATGTATTCGAAAAGCAGGCGTTGTCAGGGAGAATTGCCCGTTGGCAGATGGTCTTGACTGAATATGACATTCAATACGTCTCGCAAAAGGCTATAAAGGGGAGTGTGTTGTCTGAATATTTGGCTGAGCAGCCTATTGAAGGTTACCAATCGATGAGGTTTGATTTTCCTGACGAGGATATCATGTACCTAAAGATGAAAGATTGTGAAGAGTCGTTGCCAGACGAGGGACCAGAGTTGGGTTCCAAATGGAAGATGATATTTGACGGAGCTGTGAATGCTTACGGTAGCGGAATAGGGGCAATCATCACTACGCCACACGGGTCGCACATCCCGTTTACTGCTCGATTGACCTTTGTCGTTACCAATAATGAGGCCGAATACGAAGCTTGTATAATGGGGCTTGAAGAAGCCATTGATTTGCGAATCAAGAATTTAGACGTATACGGAGACTCAGCTCTGGTGGTGAATCAGATCAAAGGGGAATGGGAGACACGTCAGCCCAATTTGATACATTACATGAATTATGCAAGGAGATTGTTGCCTTTCTTCGACAAGGTTGAATTGCATCATGTACCGCGGGCAGAGAATCAAATGGCTGACGCCCTCGCCACCTTGTCTTCCATGTACAAAGTCAACTTCTGGAACGAGGCTCCCCGAATCATTATCTCTCGGCTTGACAGGCCAGCCTATGTGTTTGCTATTGATGAAGCATTCGACGACAAACCGTGGTATTTTGATATCCTTAACTTCCTGAAAAATAAAGAGTATCCGGCTGGGGCATCCAGTCAAGATCAGAAGACTCTCAGAAGATTAGCGGGTAATTTCTATTTGAATCCAGATGGCGTCTTATACAGAAGAAACCACGATTTGGTGCTGTTGCGTTGTGTAGACGAAAGAGAGGCAAAGCTGCTCATGGAGGAAATACACGAGGGTACCTTTGGCACGCATGCTGGTGGGCATGCTATGACAAGAAAGTTGCTGAGGGCAGGTTACTTTTGGCTGACGATGGAAACTGATTGTTTCAAGTTTGCGAGGAAGTGCCACAAGTGCCAAATCTATGCTGACAAGATCCATGTGCCTCCGAGTCCTCTAAATGTGATGTCATCGCCATGGCCATTTTCGATGTGGGGAATCGATATGATTGGAAAGATCGAGCCGACAGCTTCTAACGGGCATCGGTTCATCCTAGTAGCAATCGATTATTTCACCAAGTGGGTGGAAGCGGCGTCCTACGCCAATGTAACGAAGCAAGTAGTGGCCAGATTCATCAAGAGAGATATCATTTGCCGATATGGGATCCCCGAGCGGATAATCACGGACAACGGTTCAAACTTAAACAACAAAATGATGAAGGAGCTCTGTCAGAATTTCAAGATCGAACATCACAACTCCTCCCCGTACCGACCCAAGATGAATGGCGCTGTTGAGGCGGCCAATAAGAATATCAAGAAGATCGTTCAGAAGATGGTGGTTACCTATAAGGATTGGCACGAGATGCTACCTTTCGCTTTGCACGGTTATCGTACGACGGTACGCACATCAACCGGGGCAACCCCGTTCTCATTAGTGTATGGAATGGAAGCGGTATTACCATTGGAAGTTGAGATCCCTTCTCTGAGGGTATTGCGAGACGTTCAGCTGGACGAGGCAGAATGGGTAAAAGACAGGTTGAATCAACTGAGTTTGATGGATGAGAAGAGGCTAGCTTCTCTAGCATATGGTCGTTTGTACCAGAGCCGAATGAAGAAAGCGTATGATAAGAAAATACATCCGAAAAGCTTTCAGACGGGCGACCTTGTGCTGAAAAGGATTCTCCCGCCGCAAGCGGATCACAGGGGCAAGTGGACCCCCAACTACGAAGGGCCATACGTTGTCAGGAAAGTCTTCTCAGGAGGAGCGTTGTTGTTGTCCACCATGGACGGTGAAGACTTTACGTCACCTGTGAATTCGGACGCAGTTAAAAAATACTTTGCTTAAAATTGACCCGCTGGACATAAAAAAGAGAGTCCAGGCAAAAATGGGGCATCCTGGCGAACCAAAAACAGAATGAAAGGTTCGGGAAAAAGTTAGGGATAAAATTGAAAAAATGTACACCCGCGAAGTTGAAAACCTACACGGGGCGGCTTCGGCAAAAAGGGGTATCCCGGTGAACTGAAAACCCGTAAAGGGCGGTTCACGCAAAAGTTAGGGATTTGAAAAGCAAATGACTGCGATCCGAATTTGATACTGCACTAAGCATCAATGCGGGAGAATACCTGAGGGGTCGATTATCAGATACAACCGTTTTGGAGGTATGGATACCGGGAAAGCATTAGAGTCGGATGAGTCATAGGAGGATCAGTTCGTGGTGTTCGTCTGCATCTCGTTGCCGACATGTGTACAAAATTTAATTTGTCAAAGTATTTATGCTTACTGTGCATACTTGTATATTTGCTTTGCGTAGCTTCCTCATTTCAGGAGTTACATCCCGTGTATAAAACTCCGCCCATTCAGGGGCCCAATCAATAAAATATGTTATTCAGTACTTGATGCTGGTTCTTTACTGTTTTGTGCATGATAAAACGCCTAAGTTTATTGAAACTAGCATGCGTATAACATCACTGGCCCTTGCCAACAATTGCTAAAGCTTTGAATTAACTGAAAATAACGTCACTAACCTGAAGCGATTTGGTTGTATAGGCTTGTCTTGTCTTGTTTGTATTGTTGCAGGTTGCATAGCCGTATGAGGCAGATAAGCAAAAGGGTGCAGTAACGAGAGATGCGTTCCCCACGCAGGTCGTGCAAGCTCCCACTGAAGAAGGACCGAATTCCCCAGCTAGTCGTAGCCGATCCAGAAGGCATGCTCCAGCAAAGTCGTTTATCCTTAGCAGAATTGGAGATTCCAAGATTATAGGCTGTGTTCAGGCAGTATGGTGTCCCCCAGAAGGATTCCCCATCTCAAGCAGAGCGGTTTAGCCGTAGAAGATTAATATTTGTGAGCTGTATTCAGGCAGTTTACTTTTCCCGCAGAGTCATTTACTCTTCCCAGCGGATTCAATTGATTTTTCCCAAGAGAATCATCCCCTCCCCAGCGGAATTCTCTTCTCAGCAAGTATTCCTTCCAGTGGAACTCGAAGATTAAGACTATCCCCGATAGAGTTGGTGCGGGTCCTGGCATTTGTCTTGCCGGAATACCGTGTGATACCCGTTCACTTTCCCGCAGAAGTTCGATCATACCAGGCGCATCTGCTATTCTCTAGCAGAGTTATATTCCCCAGCAGGGTGTTACTTCAATGAGGTGCTTGGCTTAAGTTCCCAATTTCCCAGCTGAGTCGACTTCCTCTTCCAGCATTTATTTTGCTGAAACAATTCCATAGCACCTGGCTATCCCCAGCGGAGTTGGCATTATCTTCAGCATTTAGTTTGCTGAAGCAGTTTCTATATCCAGCAGTTCGAGCCTGCATTGGCATCAACATATAGTGTCATACTTGCATTCACCAAATAGAAGTGTAGCATTTCCATGTCGAATGGAGCATGGCATCATTGTCGAACGCATGCATTTTGAAACATAAACTAGGTTGACTAACCGTTTGTCCCCAGTATTGTTTCTCTTGCAGGAAGAGAGAGCCCTTGCTCAGGTGAATCAATAAGCATTCAGGATCTCAACGTGAGACATCCGACGAAGTGTCAGTTGCGGCACTACTCCCCACAGAGTCAGCCGGATAAGTTTCTCCTTATCCACAAGCAGAGCTATTGATCATCAAAGGATTCATGAATCAGAATTTCAGAGGCTACCGCCGGTTATCAGAACAGGCATCCGGAAGTTTGGTTTCCAAATGTCCCCAGTAGAGTCAGCCTTGAAGTTGCTGTAACGTCAGTGATAAGAAGTTCGCGGACCAACGGAAGGATGAGTCCTAACGTGGACAATTTTATTGACGGGATTTCTTTGTGCTAGAGACGATTGTTGGAATGTGGAGTCCTGACGTGGACATTTCCTCAAGTTGACGATGTGTGTTAGTCCTAGCGTGGACAGGATCGAGTTCTCGGTATTGATTGGGTGTGGAGTCCTGACGTGGGCGAAGGTTGGTTGTTCTTCGTGTTGATATCCTAACGTGGACAAATTTGTCCTTCGTCGTGTTGTTGGCAAAGTATGAGTCCTGGCATGGACAAAGTCTTATTTCCCCAGCAAGTCGAAGACGCGCAAGTCCTGACGTGGACAGGTTCTAATTCTTCAGCAAGTCGGCATGTGAGTCCTTACGTGGACAAATCGAAAGAAAATATGCTTCCTTACGTGGAAATGAAGTTGATTCCTAACGTGGAAGGTTTGATTCCTTACGTGGAAAGATTGGAGTCCTTACGTGGACAAATCGAAAGATGTGATTCCTTACGTGGAAAGATTGAGTCCTTACGTGGACATATCAAGTTGGAGTCCTGACGTGGACAGATCGAGGTTATGTTTCCTTACGCGGAAAGATTGGAGTCCTGACGTGGACAAACTAAGATAAGATTGTGTTTCCTTACGTGGAAAGAAAAGAAGTTCGTTTCCTTACGTGGAAGAAGATGGCATTCCTTACGTGGAAAATTGTGCTCCTCATGTGGACAGAGATGCATTCCTTACGTGGAAAAGTGGAGTCCTCACATGGACAAACCAAGACAATAGATGGTTTCCTTACGTGGAAAGATGGTATTCCTTACGTGGAAAGAGGCTTGTATTCCTGACGTGGAAAGAAAGAGTGTGTTCCTGACGTGGAAGGAGTTTAGTCCTGACGTGGACAGATGCATAAGAGATGATTCCTTACATGGACGGTGTTGTTCCTAACGTGGAAGAGTTTACTCCTAACGTGGACGATTTATCTCTGACGAGAAGGCAGACGAGCCGTCCCCAGCAAAGTTGTTGAAGTTTTTTCCGAGTTGACAGCAGATAAGAGTCCTGACGTGGACAAGCAAAGGACGAAGTTTCCGATGATTCAATCTTTTTCAGGACAATGAAAATAATCCCCAGCCCGGTCGCACGAGATCAGTGGGTTACCGTAACGGTCAGATTCAGCTGATGAATGTCGTTCCCCGAGCAGCGGCGCAGTTTATTTCTGCGGTTGGCAAATTTCTGGGTCCTTAGTATTCAACCGTCTCGTACCGCGAATGGCTGAAGGCTCCGGGCTCTTCACCCAATCGGGTCCAAGTCGCTTGAATAGGGGCAGCTGTTGCACCCTAAAATTTGCTCAACCTTAGCCATTTGGTTTATGTTTCAGTATCATTAGCATTTGCATAAAGAGTCATGTACATAGGTTACTCATCTGCATAGCATAAGCATAGCAAGTCATTCAACAGGGGACCAAGCATTATTCTCATCTCTAGAGGCCTATCCAGAGGTTATTATCCTAATTCAATCTCATTCCAGTCATCAGAAAAGAATTTGAAAGCAAGGAGTTCAGTGGGTCAAGCATTGAGTATATCTCCTAACTGAGGGGGTCTGAGGATCAACAAGGGAATTATGAGTTGTGAATTGAGAGCATGGGGAGTATCTAGACATCTTGGAGGACTTAGAAAGTCATTTGGAGAAGAAAACAAGTTGTTGATGTGATCACAAGAATTGCAGTTGAAGACAGTCAACTAGGGTTTCATCTGGGTCAACCCTGGGTCAACCCTAGGTCAAAGGAAAGGCATTAACGGCTATTGAAGAGATGTGGGGTTCATCATTTGACATGGATAATAAGGATATTTTGCTATGCTAAGAAGAAATCAAGAGAAATCAGGGAGAAGAGGAGGTTCTAAATTAGGGTTTCTATGTAAAATCCCCTAGTTTAGGTCAAATTTCCAAGCAAGATAAGTCAAAATGCAAGCTTCAAATGGATCCTTGGCCAACATGGAACTTGTATAGGATCTCAAGACCTTTAATTTGATTGGTGGAAGACATCAAGGAGATTTATAGAACTCAATTTATGGTCCTTGCA
The DNA here is from genome assembly GCA_963859935.3 of Lathyrus sativus. Lineage (NCBI taxonomy): Eukaryota > Viridiplantae > Streptophyta > Magnoliopsida > Fabales > Fabaceae > Lathyrus > Lathyrus sativus. The sequence goes on along the minus strand of OZ012741.1, from coordinate 657,573,724 downwards.
AGTTACAGGTCATTTGGGGTATCTGAAATTTTGTCTGTGAAAGTGACTTGACTTCCAAGCTATTTTTACCCCTCAAGGAGATTTCAAATGAATTTCTGGTCAACATAAGAGTTGTTCCAAATTGTCTTATCTTTCTAGAATGGTATGGTATGCCTTCATAGGATGTGTGGAACTCTACTTATGGTCTTGGCAAGCAAAGGGTATTTTGGTCATTTGTGAATTACAGGTCATTTTAACCTATGCCCAAAACTCATACAAGGAAGCTTCAAATGGAAAACTTTACAACATCAAACTTGTTCCAAATGACATTTTGAGTCTATAAAAGTGACCATGAGAGATTGGAAAGATTCATAGCACAAGGTTTCAAAATTGTTGGATTTAATGAATAAAAATGGCCTTAAAAATGAGATTTTTCATATCTTGGCCAAATGAAGCAAAATTATAGGTCATTTTGAATGGAAAGATCATTTTAAAGACATTGGCTAAAGTAGAATTTTGAGCTTAGTTCATGTTTTAAGAGTTATCCATGGTTGCTTGCAATAAAAGAAACATAAACCAAATTCAATGGAAAGAATGCAAGGGAAACTTCTCCAAGTTTCTAGGAGGTTCTAACCTCATGTATATATTGATGCAAGATGGTTCATGCCATGGTTGGTGATTCCATTTGTTCAAAAACCTCAAGTTTTCACACTTTCTCATTTTTGCATAAGCTTCACAAACTCTCCATAATCTCCATCAATTCTCACTGTTCTTGATTGGATCATCATCTAGATCATTCATAGGTCAGAATTGTATCAAAGAATTGGTTGAATTGGTCAAAGATTGTACCATTCATCTTCTTCATCCAACTTGCAAGAAGATTTCAAGTCCAAGATTCAGGAGATTTACACACGAATTATTGCATACAGAACTCTTAATTCAAGACACTGAGCAAGTCCCAATCACTGCAAGCATCAAATTCAGAGAGGTGCATAGCTATTTCTCCATTTTTCAACAGGTTGGTATCTCTGCTCGATTTGCATAGTTTAGGTAGCATGATAAGGTTTTGATAGTGTAGAATGGTTAAGATAGGATAGAGGACTGAGTATGATGAGTTTGGAGAAGTTTCAAGGGGTTTGATCATGGTGCATAAATTCTGTTAAGGTCCATAGCACGTGGAATATAGCATGATAATTCATTGTATGTGGTTTGAAATGATCAGGATGAGGTGTAGATTAGTTTAGGATGAGTTTTGGCAAGAATTGAGACATTTGATAGCAGGTGATAATGGTGGATGTCATCTGTTGCACCTATCGGGTTTGGAGATTGGATGAGATTTAGGAGAATCTAACACCATGGTTGTGTAGAGGGTGAGGAGGAGAGTAATCTTTGTCTTTGGATCGTGTTAATTCATGGAGAGATTAGGGAGAACGAAGGACTGGAAAACCATGCATGGAAGCTGGAATTTTCAGAAACCCTAGGTCTAATTTGGGGACGATGACTGTGTGCCGTTGGATCACCCAGAATTGTTGACTTAATCATCTCATCGTGTGGCTGCTGTTGGATTTCAAAACGGAGGGAGAATTCAAAATGTGAAACGCTGCGTTTCACTAATGGTACCGTTCTGGGCTTTGGATCCAAATGACTATCCACACCCCCGTTTTGTTAAGCCCAATCAAATACACGTGATATCATTACTTCCTGCACCGAGGATTTGTCCATTTTCTGGCGTTTTTCCCATTTAATTCTGAACGCGTATGGGCCTGGCAAAATTAGTATTCGCACCCCACTTTTCCAGCCCACCATGGAATACAACTGGGCGCCCCTGCTATTTTCACCCCCTCCCATTTATTTCTTTTTAATTTCTTTCATTTCTTTCATGCATTTTATAAAAATCACATAAAATTGAAAAATCATTATTTTTTGATGGTTCTTGTTGCATATTTTTCTTTAAAGAGTCTAGAAAATTATAAAAAATAAAAATTGCATTTTATTTTTTATTTGATATTTTTCCCATATTTTCCAAATAAATAGCATTTTAAATAGTTTCATTTCATACATAAATTTGTTAATTTTTATTCTACTAGTTGCTTTAATATTTTTTGTTCATTCTTTTTAGGTTGTTTAGTTTAGATATTAAACTTGTACATGAAATTTAATTCATATTTTTAGGAGTTAGTTTTAGGTGACTAGTTTAGGGGTAAACAACATGAACAAATTAGGGTTTTAAGTGATGACTTAGGAGAATTAATTCATTTCCCTTAAGACTTAGAGCTTGAATAGTTTAGCTGTGGGACTATAGAGACTATGGGTAGTTATTAGATCCCCTTAGAAATCACTAGGATTCCCCTACTGCTATTAATCTACTGTATATATCTGATTGACTGGTGTGGTGTGCCCTCTGGGGATTATTGCTTGCTTGTTTGGGTGTTGGGATTTGCTTGGGGATTTGGGAAAGAGGAAGACTGAAGATGATGAAGCCATTGGAGATCCATAGACTGAAGACCAACTTCCAGAGTTGGAGAGGAGATTTTTGCCATCAGCTGTTAAGGAGATTAGGGTTTAGGAATTAGGCAGAGCTCTAGGTTAGAAAGCTTGATTCTCAAACATGGAAGGTTTTGACTGCCTCCATTCCTCTCTGTGATACAGAGTCTCTCTGAGACACTCACCCCTTTCCTTTGGAAGGCTTGGTGCTATTGTCTGTGGGATAGAACTCTTGAGAGAAAATGTCTTATGTGTTAGTAGCAGTTGGTTTACCACCATTGGTAGTCAACTAATTGCTTAACACCCAATCCACTCTGGTGATTGATCCCTCAGCTTGGAGGATAGGACTTGAAGAAAAGCCATTGTAGACTGAAGATTGACAACCAAAGCCTTTGCTTGAAGACTGTGAAGATAGAGACTTCTGCTGACTGAAGCTAGTAGCTAATTGGAGATGACTTGAAGATGGATATTGATGCAGAGCTGCTGTGGCTGTTTATTTTGCTGTATTTCATTTCTGATGTATTGACTGGTTTTCCTGACTGTATTGTTTGCTGTTTACCCTGTTGGGTTGAAAGTGAAGTCTGTTCACTTTTGCCTATTGTTTTCTAGGTTCGAGGTTGAGTGGGACTCCCTTGCCTCGCTTGTATTGTTGCATTCATGCATTTTACCGCCTTAATGTATATATCTGATATTGTTGCTGTTTCCATCTACTCCCTTAGGATCTCTGTTTCTCTCTGTGCAAGAGAGGAGCATGATAGACACTAGGTCTTAACCCATGCATGATAACATTAGGTTAGTTTGTTTCCCCTCGCAACTGTAGGTTAGAGTTCTGTCTCTTCTTTCTCAAAACAAACAGAAAAACACCCTAAAGATTTCAAACACAATAAAAGACACTTCTTCCGTAAAAGAATGTGAACTCATCAAAACGTCATTTTTGTCCGTCGGGACTGCTAATCAAGAAAACCTTTTTCAGAAGGAATAAAATCAACCAAGATAGACTTGTGTCGTACGTGGCCCGAACTACGTTTGCTCTGATCTTCCATGCTGTGTGGAAGTACGTAGGCATAGGATGCGATATCCTAGCGAGCAACCTTCCCCTCCTTTCCCGTAGGTAGGCGAACTACGTTGACTCTGATTTCTCGTTCCAGGCGAGAATACGTAGGCATAAAGTGTGATACTTTGCCGAGTCATTTTATTTTCATTCTCTTTTCTTTTTAATCCCTAACCTTTAGAGTAGATAGAATAACAATCCATACCCGAAAACAAGCGTGGATCCCGTCGAGTACGACGGACGTGAGGGGTGCTAATACCTTCCCCTTGCGTAACCGACTCCCGAATCCAGGTTTTGGTTGCGACGACCATACCTTTCCCATGTTGTGCGAGGTTTACTCTGAGCGTTTCCTTTCCCTCCCGTGGGATAAATAACGCACGGTGGCGACTCTTCTGTCAGTCGGCGCCGATTTTCGCAGTAGCGACAGCTGGCGACTCTGCTGGGGATCCAACGTCCCCTGGCTGCTAAAGACTGCAATAGTTCTTATGCATTTGGGATCCAACGTCCCTTAAGAGAGTCAATCCTAACGCTTGTTTTCCCGTCGAGGATTTTGTATGGATTTATATTTCTGACCTTTATTTTCAGCTTTGTATATATGGATTATTATTGCTGTATCTTGGGGTGTGACGGGTGTTCTGATATTGAGTGAGAAGCCGGACCTGGGCTTGAGTGCACCTAGAATTAGAGTAGAGATTAGTTGGCGCCCGCTTGCTTTGCTTGCTTTGGTGTCCCGCGAAATCTACACTCAGACGAGGTTCCTCTGGTTGGCCTCCTGCCCCTTCCTTTGGTTGGCGTGGGTTGCTGGTTAGTTGAATTGTCGACTCTGGGGACCGATCATTTGGAAGTTGGCTAAGTGAGGCCTCTTCAGGATTTGATAACGCCACTCCTTCTGGGAATCGTATCATCAACCCTGAAAGTCTGTGGCGCCGACGACCGCATAGGATGCCATACCTTTGTCAGTTACTAGGACATCCACCTGTGAGAGGGTCTGGGGTTATGCAGGTAACTAGACTTTCAGATATCGGTTATTCCTTGATCAGAGATCCTGGGTATTCATGGAGAGTTATGAGGTCTGCCAGAGACCATTTGGAGAATTGTGAGGTCTGTCAGAGACCATTTGGAGATGTGTTACGAGGTCTGTCAGAGACCAGTTGGATAGTTCTATCAGAGACCATTTATGATTTGAGGTCTACCAGAGACCAGTCTGAGTTATGGTTTGAGGTCTGTCAGAGACCGTTGTTGGAGCTTTATTATAGGTCTATCCGAGACCAGGGTTTGAGGATTTCTAGAGAATCTATCTGAGACCTCTTGATATGGTTCAGGCTATTCAGCTACGACAGTTGGTCCCTGTTGCGTGTTACTTGCATTGCATTCGTTTGCATACCCACCATCATTGCATCCCACTAACGTGTGTCTGTGCTGCAGGTGCATTTGCATTTCCCGAGTTCTAGTGTCCGGATTTCTGAGTGTTTGATCATGGCCAGCTTAAGAAGGACAGTTGCTTACAAATTGCCTACTCCTGATGTTGTTCCCCTGCTTGGGTTGATCTCTCTGGCTGATGAGGATGTCCGTAGGAGCTTCAGAATGAGCTATGGAAGACTATTGAGATTGGTGCGTAAACCCACGGAGACAGAGCTAGATGGGCTGTACGCCTTGATGCAATTCTATGATCCCACATTGAGATGTTTTACATTTGCTGATTTCATTATGGGGCCTACCATTGAGGAGTATGTGGAGTTTACTGAGTTACCCGTGCAGAACCAGGTTCCATTCATTCATTCGGGCATTAAGCCCAAGCCGGAAGACTTGGCAAAAGCCTTGCATGTGGATGCTTCTGAACTGTTGACTACTGTTTCCCGTGGAGTTCCAGGCTTCTCACTCCAGTTCTTGATCGGTAAAGCTCAAGAGTACGCTAAGAGCGGATGTTGGATTGCCTTCAATGTTGTGCTGGCTCTGTGCATTTACGGCATAATATTGTTTCCCAATGTACCGGATTTTGTGGACTTCGATGCCTTCTACTTGTTTGTCGTTGGTAATCCTGTACCGACCATGCTCGGAGATTTCTACCACTCACTGCATTACAAGAATGAGAAAGGAAGAGGAAAGAATGTTCATTTATGTGTACCATTGCTGGATATGTGGTTTAAAAGCCACCTTCCCAGGAAGGGATCTTTGGTGAAGAGTGCAACCACCGTCAGCTGGTCAGAGCACCTGATGAGGCTATCTTCCGAAGACGTCGAATGGTTTGATAGAGATTTGCTTGGATCCGAGCTTATATTCAGTTGTTCTGGGTACCCTAATGTTCCGTTGATAGGGAGGAAAGGGTGTATCAACTACAACCCTTCTCTGTTCGTCCGTCAGTTCGGATATGCGCTGAAGAACCCGCCAAAGGAGGAAGAAGTGCAGGAATCTCTGTACTTCACCGGGGAGTTGAAGGGGGAACTACTAGCCAAGCTGCAACACGCATGGACGCGTATTAACCGAAGAGGGAAGCCGTTGTTAGGGAAGAATGACTGTCAGGCCTATGAACCTTACCGGGTTTGGATCCGGGAGAGAGCTAGTCAGTTGAGGATGCGATTCCCAGATGTACCAATCCTTGTTCCTATTCCGGTAGTAGAGCCAACTACTGTTTCTCGGGAAGCCTACGAGCAAGTTGTGAAAGAAAAAGAAGCCTTGATGAAGATTAACGAAGGGTTAGAGCAGGAGCTAGCCCAGATACGCAGTGAGAAAAACAAGGTCGTGTATGCCTTCCAACAGCAGATTGAGCTAATGAACAGATTAGGAGCTGAGTTGACTGAGGAGAGGAAGAAGCGCGAACGTCTGGGGCAAGAGTTCAGAAGTTCCCATGACATGCTTGAATCCAAGAAGAAAGCACTTGACATCGCTCACCGGGAGATCTCTTCTTGCAATAAGACTTGGAATGCCACGCTCACTAACAATAAGAAGAGGGAGGATAAGTTGAAGCAGCAAATCTCCGACCTCGAAGAGCAGTTGAAGTCCAGCATCAAGAAGTGTGAGGAAGAAGTGATGACCCGGTATAGTCTCCAGAATGCACTGAACAAGGCCATCAAAGGCAGAGATGAAGCCGTGTCTCAGAAGCGTAAACTAGAGGATCGCTTCGGAGACGGGGCATGGGAAGAAACTGCTGAAGACGTGCGCTGTGTTCTTAAGAAGAGAAACCAACTTGTTGAAGGGCTGCTTGATCGACCAAGTCATCCGGAGACCAAGAAATTGCTAGAAGAGTACCAGACTTCTGGGAGGATTTGATCACTTCATGTAGTAGCTTGTATGCTTTATTTGCATATTGCTGACCATCACCAGGATTGTTGGTTGAGGTCATGCCTTCTTATTGTACTCAGTGATATTGTATTCTTGGCCTATTAGTTTTCTCAGCAATATATGAGGCTTTCTATGATTCAGCTCCGATCTTTGTATTGCTAGCACTGTCACTGCACTGGCACCTCCACACTAGAATCGGGGAATGAATTTCCCTAATGCACAGACACACACATTGCATTGCATTCATATTCATATTGCATTACAGGTAATCGTTGGATGTTATCTTATTTCTTGCTCTGTACCAGGTACTTTCCAGGATTGCAGATCAACACCCGCACCGCTATTCTACCCGCACCAACTGTCGAAGAATCATGGATCAAATGCAGAACGAGATGCAAGATGTGCGCGAGAAGCTCGCTCTCTTTATGAAGACCATGGAAGCTATTGCAAAAGGTCAGGAGAATTTGCAGGCCATGGTCCAGCCTCTGTTGGCCCGAAATGCTGGTCACGGTAACGAGGATCATCAGTCTGTGCGAGTCGACACTGCTCATGGAGATGGCACTCCCACGCCCGTGGCTCCACCTGTAGTCAATATACCTGCTGCTAATGTCAACAACGCTACCGCTGCTGTGAATGGTAACGTCGGAGTCGGGAACGAGACTGCTGTCCATAACGTTGGGCTTGGTGATGTCAACTTGGGTGATAATATGGGAGGCAACGGCTTTGGCAATGCTGGATTCGGGTTCAACGATCAGGGATTCGATAACGCTGGGAAATATGGTTTCAATGCTCAAGGCTTTGGACAAGATGGTTATGGTGTGACCAATCAGGGTTACGGAGGTTTTGGAGATGGAAACGGCGCTGGGTTTATGGCTTTTGGGCCCGCTGGAGGTGTTCAGGGATACGGCAACAGAGGCCGAGGTCCGGGGATGAATCAGATCAGGGATGGACGTAATAATGGATATGACGGGTATGGAGCTGGGAACGGTATGTGGCAAGAAGATCAGCAGGAGGACGCTTTCTCCGGCGGAGGTTTCGAAGGGCCGATGGATGACTCCCAGAAGATCAGAATGCTAGAAGAGCAGATGAGGGGGGTCCTGAACCAAAGTGTTGTGGGCTTGGACATGGCAACAATGGGTCTGGTGCCTGGTTTGAGGGTGCCAATCAAATTCAAAGCTCCTGCGTTTGATAAGTATAAAGGGGACACATGTCCGAAAGTGCATGTGCGAGCCTATTACAGAAAGATGTCTGCATACTCAACTGATGAAAGAATGCTAATGCATTTCTTTCAAGATAGTCTGTCAGGACCTTCCCTAGAGTGGTATATGGGGTTGGAACCAACCGATATCAAGACATGGAAGCAATTGGCAGAGGCATTTGTAGCTCACTACAAGTATAACAACGACTTGGCGCCCAATCGGGTCCAATTGGCGGGACTGTCGCAGAAGAAGGGGGAGAGCTTTAAAGAGTACGCGCAAAGGTGGCGCGATATGGCTGCCAGGGTCCGTCCTCCTGTAGAAGATAAGGAAATGAATGACATGTTCGTCGGCACATTCACAGGCTTGTTTCATGACATGCTGTTTCACACATCTCTGGCCAGTTTTTCAGACCTAATTCTGATGGGAGAAAAGATTGAGCGTAACATTAAGCAAGGAAAATTCCAGGTTGAGGAATCAACTGCATCTGGCAGTAATAGGAAGGCTTTTGGTGGGCGCCGTCAGGGCGAGGCAAGCGCAGTGTTTGGAGGCCGAGGCCGAGGCCGAGGCAGGGGACGAAACCAATATCATCAGCCGCAGCAGGTGGCGAGCGTTACTATCCCGTACCAGCAACAACCACTTCAGCAACAACAACCGTCTCAGCAGCAGCCAATGCAGCAGCAGCAGCCTCAGCAGGGGGCACAACAGGCTCAACGAAGATTCCAGGGTGGTAAACCTAGAAGAGTGTTTGAGAAGCCTCCCACGACATATGCTGATTTACTGCAGACATTGTTGGGATTGAACCTGGTAGAGAAGAGAACTCTGGCACCGATAACGGGAGCTCCCCCGTTTGGTTACGATGCAAGTAGGCACTGTGAGTTTCATTCTGGGGCTCCGGGCCACGATATAGAGGGTTGCCATGCTTTTAAGCACGTTGTGCAGGATCTTTTGGACAATAAGACTATCAATTTCGGAACGGCAGGTCCGAATATAGTGCAGAAACCCATGCCCAATCATGGGGCGAACGCCATTCTGACTGAGGAAGGTTTAAATCTGATTATGAATGTCGACGATTTAAAGACGCCGCTGAGCGAGATAAAGAGCCGATTGTTGCAAGGGGGTGTTTATCCAGGATGTGACGAATATTGTTTAGAATGCTGGACCCTAGCTGGGGGGTGTGATGATTTGAAGAAAGGCATTCAGGCTTTAATTGATGGGGGCACATTGCAGTTCGACCGAGCAGCAACTGAAGAGCCCGCAGGGGCAGCAGCAGATGATCAGAGTGATGTGGCCACTGTAACGATTCCTCGGAAGACAATCACTATTGCAGCACCAACTCAGCGACCACCGATCACCATAACTAAGGCCGGGCCGATCCCGTACGAGAACACGAAAGCAGTCCCATGGTCATATGGGTTGGAGGTGTATTGTGACGGGATAAAGATTGATGTTAATAAGCAGCCAGCCGAGACTGTGGATAATGTTGTTGGTTCGGGAGGTATGACAAGGAGTGGTAGGATCTTTATATCCCCTGAAGTGAAGGCCGAAAGACTAGCTAAAGGAAAAGGGAAAGCGGTTGAGAATGTCCCAGTGCAAGCAAGCGAAAAAGAAGCAGCATCGAAGGATGTAGAAGAGTTCATGCGCTTGATCCGAAAAAGTGATTATAAGATTGTGGAGCATCTGCAGCAGACGCCGTCCAAAATATCCATCTTGTCATTGCTCTTGTGTTCGGAAGCTCACAGAAATGCTTTGTTGAAAGTCCTGGATACTTCCTTCGTACCCCAAGACGTCTCTGTAAATCAGCTGGAAGGAGTATTGGCACATGTGAATGCAGGCCACAGCTTGGGCTTTACCGACTTCGATTTGACCCCGAAAGGGAGAGATCATAATATGGCGCTGCACATATCTGTCGAATGTAGAGGATCAGTAATGTTGCACGTATTGGTCGACACTGGGTCGTCTTTGAATGTGCTGCCCAAGAAGGTGATGATGAAGCTGGATGTTAGAGGAATCTTGTGCACGCCCAGTGACTTGGTAGTTAGAGCCTTCGATGGCACGCGGAGAACAGTCTTCGGATCGATCACTTTGCCTCTGCAGGTGGGGCCGGAGGTGTTTGCAATCGAGTTTTATATCATGGATATACAACCTGCGTACAGCTGCTTGCTTGGAAGGCCCTGGATTCATGGGGCTGGGGCAGTTACGTCCACCCTGCATCAGAAGTTGAAATATATGGTCGGAGACAGCGTAGTCACCGTATGCGGAGAAGAAGACATCCTGGTCAGCCATTTGTCGTCATTTAAATATGTGGAGGTCGACGGAGAGATCCACGAGACGCCCTGCCAGGCATTCGAAGGGTTGCGTATCAAGGACAAAGGTCCCGGGCCAAGCAAAGCGTCGGAGATAGCCGTCTCATCGTATAAAGAAGCTCAAGCTCTAGTGGAAGCAGGAGAAGCAAAGGGCTGGGGAAAGGTGCTGGATATTCCTGTGAAGATGGACCGGTTCGGGCTAGGATACGAATCGTCGTCGTCAACACCCGCTGTGGGGGTACCCCGTTTCAGAGGGCCAATCACCATCTCTTCCAGTGGAGTATGTCATGAAGCCGTCAACGCTGCTTCGGAGTTTGACGAAGGAGACAGCGACTGCGATATGGATGCCTGGATTTAGCCAAGCGCGCCAGGACAAGGACTGTGCAACTGGTCTATTCAGGAGCTTGTTCATGTGACTCTTAAACAGTAATGCTTTGCTTTATTAATTGTTGAATAATCTGATGTCTTGCCCGGGGCATCAGGATTTGCTTAGGGCTGTGTTGTTATGAACATTGCGTGTTAATCATTAAATAAATGGCGTTTTTTCATGAGCAAATACTGTAATCTCTGTCTTTCTTGTTTTGTATTTTTCAATAAAATGGCAACGTGGTTATTCGCTTTATACGCATTTTGAAGCACCTAACCATTCCTTTTGCAGGATAACATTTTCAAATGACATCCTTGAACCACCTATGACTCGTCCCGACTTTGAGCACCCGGTATTTCAGGCCGAAGAAGAGGCTGTCGAAGATAGCGACGTCCCTGAAGAACTGTCTTGGTTGGTGAAGCAAGAGGAAAGAGCCATTCTGCCTCATGACGAGGTCATCGAAATTATCAATTTGGGGTCGGAAGGGGTTGAGAAGAATATTCGTATCGGTGCCGCGCTGTAGAGTGACATCAAGCAAAGACTGGTTGAAATGCTCCGAGAGTATAGTGATGTATTCGCTTGGTCGTATGAAGATATGCCAGGGCTCGATACGAATATGGTTGTGCACCGCCTGCCACTGAAAGAAGATTTCCCTCCAGTCAAACAAAAGCTTCGCAGAACTCGACCAGACATGGCAGTGAAGATCAAAGAGGAAGTTCAAAAACAGTGGGACGCTGGTTTCCTGGCTGTAACAAAATATCCCTCATGGGTTGCCAACATCGTACCAGTGCCAAAGAAAGATGGCAAGGTTCGGATGTGCGTGGATTATAGAGATTTGAATAAAGCAAGCCCAAAAGACGATTTTCCACTTCCTCATATTGACGTGCTAGTTGATAATACTGCTCAATACTCCGTATTCTCCTTCATGGATGACTTTTCAGGCTATAATCAGATTAAAATGGCGCCAGAGGATATGGAGAAGACCACTTTCATAACACCTTGGGGAACATTTTGCTACAAAGTGATGCCCTTTGGTTTGAAAAACGCTGGGGCAACATATCAGCGTGCGATGACGACTCTTTTTCATGACATGATGCATAAAGAGATCGAAGTTTATGTTGACGATATGATTGCCAAATCCCAGACGGAGGAAGAGCATCTGGTGAATCTGCTGAAATTGTTTAAGAGGCTTAGGAAGTTCAGGCTGAGGCTGAACCCTAACAAATGCACCTTCGGGGTGAGATTGGGTAAACTGCTGGGGTTTATCGTAAGCGAAAAAGGAATAGAGGTCGATCCTGCTAAAATAAAAGCGATCCAAGAAATGCCGACGCCTAAAACAGAAAAAGAGGTGCGCGGGTTTTTAGGGAGGTTGAACTACATCGCTCGGTTCATATCTCACCTAACTGCTACGTGTGAACCATTATTCAAGCTGTTGAAGAAAGATCAGGGGCAGAAAATTGAACAGGGGCAGCTGTTGCAGGTTACGACTGGCAAATATACCAATCTAACCCCTCAGGTTTCAGAAAATTGAACAGGGGCAGCTGTTGCACCCCAAAATTTGCCCTCACAATACAAGACTTTGTGTTCCAAGAAGGTTCACAAGGTTCACAAAATTCATAATTGGTCAGAAGAGTTGACAATTCCCTCAGACAATGCACCTCCTAAGCAGTGCATCCAAAACTAGGGTTTTGACTTTAATCAGGCTAAATGGACTTCCAAGACTTCAAGTGAGCTTCATAACATCTTATATGTGTATAAGAACCCCCATGTCAAGTTTCAAGACTTTTCTCAAAAGTTTGCTCAGTCAGATGATCAGATAAGTCAAAAGCAGTCAATGCAGTTAAAAAGTCAAACTGAGGTCAACTGTGGTCAAACCAAAGTCAAACCTCATGATTTTTTTTTGCCAACATCAAAGAGATATTTGGTTCCAGGGGTATTTTGGTCATTTTACGCAAATTCAGCTAATTCCTTGAAGACGGGTTGTTATTAAGTTCTGAGGCGTTTATTTACGTGGGTTTGATATCAATTTGGTTTGGAAAGTCTGATCTGTGGAACAGGGTTTAACAAGAGATCATTCTTCTATCTTACAGTTCATCTTTAGAGGGACAACAGTGAAAACTTCTACTGATTATTGGAGCTTATTCATGTCAAAAGTATTAAGATTGGATCGGATTAATTCAAGGATATTCGACTGATGAATCGTATGTTGAGATGTTTGTGAATTAAATCATGGAGAAGAAATGGAAGATGATTTTAATAAATATGTGAAGTTCATTCATAATATTTTATTATTATTACAATTTGTAAAGAGAATTTGGATAGAAAGTTGAATTTTATTCATAATATTTCATCACGATTTACAAAAGGGAAATAATTTGGATAAAAAATGTATTATTGAATTATTTCATAATGCTTTTTTTATTACAAGTTACAAAAGAGGTATATATCCTAAAAAGTCCTAAGCACTAAAATTTCTAAGTATCCTTCTTGATGTCCTTTGAGCTTCTCCGCAAAGTCTCCGATTCACCTGCACATCAAAACAAAACAAACAGAATAGAAAAAAAAGATGTTAGAAAATTGTTTGACACTCTCAGAACATCGTCATCATCGAGTGCCGGGGGTGGCACAACCGAAGCTGCGACCTACCCCGTTACCGATCCGCGCCATCGGCGTCAGATCAAGAAATTTCTGTTCTTATCAATACGGGACAGCCGAGAAAGATGAAGAGATAAAAGAAGTTCGGGCCGATAAATGATTAACTGAAAAGGGGCACGTGCCGAAAATTGGATTTTGTTTCTAAGTCAAGCTAAGCACCATTCTATCAAGTAAATATGGTAGCACTATCAAGTAAATGTGGTGATGCTATCAGATAAAACCAGGATCCCAAACTGATGTTCATAACCGAAGTGGATTGAAATCCAGAATTGAACAAGTGAATGCACACCAGAAAACCCTAACGATAAAAAACGGCGCTCAACCCAGAAGGAAGAGAACTCATCCGTGACTACCAACAAAAATCCGTTTAGACTCAGAGAAAGCCAAAGTCCTCATCATCGTCATTATCGCGAACCACAGGGAACCCAGTTCGTCCATCAATCTGAAACCGTTGGCCTCAGTTCAGGCATCACTGGCCCTAGCAAAACGAACATCAACAACAATCATCGGCCATTATCACAACGAATTGAGACAAACCGCTACAAACCCTAACAAAAGGGTGAGTAATTTGTGAAATATTTCATGGTTTTCTTTTGTCGTTTTTCAGGAATCTCAGGATGAGGGAGAAGACAACATCGAGAGAATCAGGAATACAAGGGAGATGAGGAAAGTGCTACGAAAGAGAAGGGGCATTCTGTATGGACGGCGCCGCGAACATAAGGGTTCAAGACGAACCCTGAAAGCTCAAAGAGATGAATGCATCGGCCCAGTTTTTTTTCTTATTAGGGTTATTGTTTTGTCTGTTTTTGTTTTGAGTTCAATGAATAAAACATTTTTTAATTAAATTTTTTTTTAACCGAACGTTTTTAAAATGATCAAGTTTTTTTTTTCTCCTTTAAACACTAAAAAACCTTTTTCACAAAAAAAAACAAACTCTTTTAAACTAAAATTAAGTTTTTTTAAATAATTAAACCTTTTTTTCAGAAAATTAAACCAATTGTTTTTTTTAAGATAATTAAATCCTTTTTCAAAATATTGATATTAAACCTTTTTAAAAATAATTGGCAAAACATTTTCTTTCTTTTTTGAAGTAAATTTTTAAGAAAACTGAAAACCCTTTTTTTTAATTCAAGATTCATTGTCCTCCGTTAGAGACCTTTTCAAAAATCACAAAGAATAATGAGAGAAATCTCAAGTTTACTTCATTATTATTCTGTCTAACCCCATATACTGACTTTTTCTGTTTGTTTGGTTCTTGCAGCTGTTTGTGTTCAATGGACTTTTATTTCAGTTTAAATATTATTATATTTGTAACTGCCTATGGGATGTAATTTCGCGAACAATTGTCGCATTTATCTTTCCGCACTTTATATTCTGCCGTTGTATGGTTATTTGCTTCCTTCGCATTTTACCGTTAATTTCATCCCTCTGAAGCAATTAGGTCTAGTCGTTTGACCGCGTCGATAGTCCTCACATTCCAACCCATGTCGTCTTTACAAACCCTAATTTTCATACATGTCTCGCCGTGGACAAAATTACAATTTTACCCCTAGCATTAGGTCAAAGGGCCGCCGCGCTCATTTTAGGGTTTCCCGCCGTGGAATCCCTAATTTAACCCTAATTACAACTTAACATTTCAACGTAGAAATTTGGAGTTCCCACACTCCGCGTAAGCGTGTCCTTAAGGCGCGTTTATTCCCCTTGAGACCTTGACCACTGTCAAGAGATCTCTAACCTCCCTTTTGAGGGGAACTACGATTACTCTGATTCCACTCCCGTAAGGATACGTAGGCACAAGATGCGATGTCTTGCCGAGTAAACTTAGAATTAACCCCCTTTATTATTTATTATTGCTTATTTATATTTTATTTATCTTTGCTATTTAATTATTTTGCTTATTATTTTGTAATTGTTTCTTGGATGTAAAGTTGTTTAATTATTTAATTATTATTACGGTTAGTAATTAGGGAGTGTAACAACATGTATGTAATATTAAAATAAATTTAGATCACTTTTAAATAAAGATAATTAAAATAAACACGTCACACACGTAAGTCGATTTTAATCGCCGTCTCACTTCCTAAGGATATCCCTCAAGTTGCCTACGAATAATGGTTAAGTGGGGTGTATAAAGCAAGTCCCTCAAATAAAAAAATCATCAAAGTCCCTTATGGTTGCCTTTACGAATCAAGTCCCTTTCGAAAAATGATGATGGTCCCTTATATGTGCTTATTACATCCCACAATGGCCTTCAAAGTCAAATTGTCCCTCACATACCCCTTAACATCCAAAGTAAGGACTACCTACTCCATTATAGTAGGGATAGTCTTACTAAAGGAAAGAATGAAGAATAAGAAAGACCTTTAAACATTAGGGTAGGTTACTCCTAGGTGCTTGCTCACTTCAAAATTGTTTCGCACTTAAACAAATTTTCAACAAGTTTTCAAACAAGTTCTTAACACATCCTTACATGGATTATTTATTAACTATTCTGAAAATTTTCTATTCACACACTACAATTTCAAAACAATTCAAAAGTGAGCTTAAGTACCTAAGAGCCCATGGATAACCATGGATGAAAAGGATGCTAATACCTTCCCTTTTCATAACCTACCCCCCGGACCCAAAATATTCTCTAAGGTCTTTCCTGTTCTTTTATAACCTTTCCTTATGGATAAAATAAAAGTCGGTGGCGACTCTTGCTATCCGCAACATTGTTTAAAGTCAGTTCACCGGGTTACAGAACTGGCGACTCTACTGGGGATCTATTTAAGAGGGGTACCCTTAGGAATTAAGATCACTTTAAATTGTTTGCCTTGTTTGCTTTATTATTATATTGTTGGGGTGCTCTTATGTGTGAAAGGTCCTAACCCGGATCTAGTGTACCTTAGGTAAATGGCAATAGACCAAGGAAACTGTACGACGTATATCGATACGGTTGATCTGGTGGCCATAGTTAGTGCGACTTCTTGGTTGGTGCTTATATTCCTTAAGTCAAGTTGAGGATAATATTGAGGCTGCCATATGTTGTCAATGCACTAACTGACTTTTAGAACCCTAGTTAACTCATCTTGGCCTTTAGAAAGTAGTGAGGTAACCGGCTTTGGTGCAGACTGAAGTTGGTTGACACTCGATACTACGCTCATTGAGATCTTAAACTTGGAGTGTTTTGGTTGGCAAGTAAGTTGCCTTCTGAACAACCACCCTTGTGAAGGATCAATGATATTGAGATCCCTTAGAACCTGGTTACTTTTGTAGGACAGGATGAACCATCTAACTTCAGGGGAGGGTACTTGCCTTTGAACCTCATGCAAGCCTTTAAACCTAGGGCTATGGTGTGACTTGTTTGTGTGTGCCACATGTTTGTGATTGAGCATGACATCATGACATCATCATGCATCATAAGCATATCATTTTCCCTAACCATTTCAAGGACCAAAGGATTTATCTTTGTTCTTTGTTGCAGGTCATGGCTTCTGCTCGTAGAAACACCATCAGGATCAACTTTGTAGGGATACCTGCTAAGCTCAAGGAGTTGGTTTCCCTAGTGCCTGATCATTCCCAGTTCAACAAGAGACATGGTCACTTATTGGATCTAGTTACTTCAGGGTTCAGTGAAGACATGATGAGTGTGCTGTTTCAGTTCTTTGACCCTAAGCACCATTGCTTTACATTTCCTGATTATCAGCTGGTTCCAACCATGGAGGAGTTCTCCAAGCTTCTGGGTATACCTGTTCTTGATCAGAAGCCATTCACAGGCTTAGAGAAGGAGCTTAAACCAGAAGTTATTGCTGCAGCTCTACATCTGAAGAAGTCTGACATTGTTCTAGAGACGAGAAGTGGAGTTAAAGGTATTCTTGCCAAGGTATTAGTGGATAAAGCTCAAATGTTCTTGAAGGCTATGAGCTACGATGCTTTTGAGGAGATCTTAGCCTTATTGATTTATGGCTTAGTGTTGTTCCCCAATCCTGATCAGTTCATAGACGTTCATGCCATCAACATATTCCTGAGTCACAATCCAGTGCCTACCTTACTTGGAGACATCCTACATTCTCTTCACACCCGTACTACAAGGGCAAGAGGAACTTTGATGTGCTGCATACCTTTACTTTCTAGGTGGTTTATTTCTCACCTTCCTCGCTCAGTAATGAAGAATGAGCAAGGGTTCAGATGGTCCAAGAGGATCATGTCACTTTCTCACTCAGACATCCATTGGTGCTCCAGATCTATGGAGAATGTCACCATCATTGACCGTTGTGGGGAGTTTCCTAATGTGCCACTTCTAGGCATAAGAGGAGGCATCACCTACAACCCATCTCTAGCTTTACGACAGTTTGGTTACGCCCGGAGCGATGGTCCACATGACATGTTGATTCAGGGCATTGTGTTTGATTACGACAACGATCTTCAGGGTTACCGTCAGAGATTCATCCGAGCTTGGGGAAAGGTAAACAGGATTGACAGCAAGACACTGGAGCCTAAGTACACCGTTCCTATGGAGGCTTATCTCAGATGGGTACGATTTCGTGCTCAGACACTCATGATGCCATATCCTGCCATCCTACCAGTTACCATGGAACCTGTTGCTGAAGGAGACACAGCTTATACCATCCTTCACCCAGACATGCCTACTGATATGGAAGACTTGCAGAGATCATGGATCCAACTGAAAGAGCAAAGGGATACTTTCGAGGCTCATTACAAAGCAAGCCAAGCAAGGATCCTAGAGCTAACAAAGCTACTTCATGAGGAACGAAACCTCAACTCATACCTCAACACCAAGAGGAAACGTCCATGGGAGACTTAAAACCCCATCTTTTGTACTTATTTCGTTTTCATTTTTTTTGTAAGCCTAAAAGGCAAAACAAGTTATCACTAATAAAAAGTTACTTTCTTGTTTGTTTAAGCAAATTTAAATCCTGCGGTCCTTGAAAACATTGCATATGCATTCCCATATCATTGCATCACAGGTTTATAATTGTGCACAGGTTTCTCATCTTCTCGCTGTTTATTTCAGCAATGGCTCTTGAACAATCAGTTAAGGATCTCCAGGCACAGAATGCACAGTTCCAAGAGCTGATCCTGAACCTATCCAAGGGGCAGGATGAATTGAAGACACTGCTGGCCAAGAAGACTAAGAAGGCTAGAAGGTCTGCTGGGTTGCTCAACATGGGAAGAAGGTTCAAAGGTCCTGTCAAGACCAAGGAACATGTTGAAGACTATGAATCTGAAGAATCTGAGCAGGAGAGAGGCAGTCTCCACAACACTATGGGGGACTCTGATTCTGAGGCTAACTACTACCATGAGCCTAACGAAGACAAATTCAAGATGCTGGTGGATAGAATGGATGCTATGGAATTACAGAAATCATCTGGGCTGGATTTTGAGGATTTGAGCTTGATATCTGGGGTGGTCATACCCATTGGGTTCAAAGTTCCTACATTTGTTGTCTATGATGGGGTCTCTTGTCCCAAATTGCATCTAAGGTCTTATGTCAGAAGAATTCAACCCCACACTGCTGATAAAAAGTTGTGGGTCCATTTCTTTCAAGGGAGTTTATCTGGAGCTCAGCTAGAGTGGTATTATCAGTTGGAGAGTGTCAACATCAGAGATTAGAATGACCTTGATGAAGCTTTCTACAAGCAGTATCAATACAATGCTGACTTAGCCCCCACTCGCATGCAGCTCCAAAGCATGTCTATGGGTGCCAAAGAAAGCTTTAAGGAGTATGCTCAGAAGTGGAGAGACTTAGCTGGAAGAGTTCAACCCCCTATGACTGATAGGGAGTTGGTTGATATGTTCATGTGTACGCTGAATGGTCCGTTTTACAGTCATCTCATTGGAAGCTCATCATCTGGCTTCGCTGAGTTGATCATGACAGGAGAGCGAGTAGAGAATGGTATCAAGAGTGGTAAGATCCAAGTGGGCACTTCTTCATCAGGTGCTGCAAAGAAGCCTCCCACTGGGAAGAAAGAATCTAATGCTGTGTATGGTCAGCCTGATCGTAACAGAAGGCATCAGTCTGTTAGTGCAGTTCATATTTCAAATCCAACTCCTGCAACAACAGAGCAGCCTCAAGGCAACCAACAGAGGGCTAGAAGACAGTTCACGAAGATCAACATGTCAATGGCTCAGGCATTGCAACACTTGTTGAAGGCTGAACTTATTACCCTGAGGGAGGCTCCTCAGAATCCCAATGTTACCTCTCCCAAGTACAATCCCAATGCACGATGTGCATATCATTCAAACTGTCCAGGACATGATACTAATAACTGCTGGGTCTTGAAGAACAAAATTCAGGATATGATTGATGCTGGAGAAATTGAGTTTGATCCACCAGGTACTCCAAATGTGATTACAGCTCCAATGCCAAATCACGAGAAGACTGTCAACGCCATTGATGAAGATATTGATGAAGATCTGCATGTCTATTCAGTTATGGAGTTGAGTACACCATTGTCTGTTATCAAAAAGAGGTTAGTACAAGCTGGGATCTTTCCAGGTTGTCATGAAGATTGTCTATATTATACCTATAAGCCGGATAGTTGCTTCATTTTGAGAGATGGGATTCAACGTCTCATGGATAAATATACTATAGTGTTTGAAAGAAGACCAACATCTGTAGAAAGTATGGTGGATCATCTGACTCAGGGTAAGAAGATTGAAGAGGTTGACATGGTTGACAAAGTACCACTAAGAATCACTTCAAAGGGTCCCATTAAAATCACTCATCAGGGCCCAATCAAGATTACTGCTGAAGGTCCTGTGAAAGTTGTCGCTGAAGCCAGAGTAGCTCCTCTGATCATTACCACTCCTGGTCCTATTTCTTATACATCTGACAAAGCTGTGCCTTGGCACTATGGGTCTGATGTTTACATCCAGGGTGTCAAGCAGGAGCCTTTACCTGATATGCCTGTTGACATTGATAATATTGCTGGATCTAGCAAGATCGCTCGTAGTGGAAGAGTTTTCTCTCCTCCAGTTGCTTCTAAGAGTGCAGTTACTCCTGCTGTTACCTCCACCACTGATGCTCGGGGCAAGGGTCCTGTTATTGAGCCTGTATCTACTGATGTGCCAGCTGCTGATGACCTCTCTAAGCAGATGGAAGAAGTATTGAAAATCATTCGCAAGAGTGATTATGATATTGTTGATCAGCTGGGGCATACTCCCTCAAAGATTTCTATGCTCTCCCTGTTATTATGTTCTGAGGCTCATGCCAAGTCATTGATCAAGTTTCTAAAGATGGCTCATGTACCCAGTGCAATTTCTGTGGACCAGTTTGAGAATTGTGTTGCTCACCTGACTTATGACAACGGGTTAGGATTTTCTGATGCTGACTTGACCCCTGCCAAGAGGGATCATAACAGGGCCTTGCATATTTCAATTGAATGCAGGGGCACTACCCTGTCTCATGTGCTGATAAACAATGGTTCCTCTCTGAATGTGTTGCCTAAGGAAGTCCTGAACAAGCTGAGTCCTGAAGATACGGTATTGAAGCCCAGTAATATTGTGGTAAAGGCTTTTGATGGTTCTAGAAGAGTAGTGCATGGGGAAATTGATCTTCCAATCAAGGTTGGCTCTCAGGTGTTTACTGCTACATTCTATGTGATGGATATTCGTCCTTCGTACTCATGTCTGCTTGGTCGTCCCTGGATCCATGGGGCAGGTGCTGTGACCTCCACATTACATCAAAAGTTGAGATATCCAGTGAATGGAAAAGTTGTTACTGTCTTTGGAGAGGAAGAATACTTTGTCAGCCATGTAAACACTTTCAAGTATCTGGAAGTAGAAGGTGAATACATTGAAACTCCATGTCAGTCATTTGAAGTGGTTCCCTGGGCTGTTAAGGATTGTGTGACTCCTCCTGCTGTGAAGAAGGTTCCTGTGGTCATCAGAAACCCTCCAACAATGGCAATGGCCTCCCTCAATGATGCAAAAGCTGTGGTGGAAGAAGGTGGTTGTACTATTTGGGGTCAGCTTCCTGATATTCCATACAAGTCTGACAAGTTTGGTTTGGGTTTCACTGCAGAGTCCCAGAAGGCTGTTCGTCGTGCTCGTGCTGTTCGTATCACCAATCAAGGGGTTATCAACGCTGTGGGAGATCAAGATGAAGACTACAACTTGGAGGCATGTATTTTTCCTACTGTGGGTGCTGGACTCAATAATTGGAAAGCTGAAGATGTTATCCCTATCTCCTTTAGTCAGGAGTAAATACTATCACTGTGTTATGTTTTTAAATTTGTAATTTCTGGAACAATTAAAACTTTCAAGCCATGTGCCTTACCCGGTGTCGCTACTGCGAAAATCGGCGCCGGCTGACAGAAGAGTCGCCACCGTGCGTTATTTATCCCTCAGAGCGGGAAAGGAAACGCTCGAAGTAAACCTCGCAAAAAACGGGGAAAAAGGTATGGTCATCGCAACCATAGCCTGGGTTCGGGAGTCGGTTACGCAAGGGGAAGGTATTAGCACCCCTCACGTCCGTCGTACTCGACGGGATCCACGCTTGCTTGGGTGTCTACTGGATGCAAAACAATCTATCTACGGCTGCTAAATCTAAACAGAAGGGAATTGACTCGATAGAGCATCGCACTCTATGCCTACGTATTCTCAAGAGAGAAAGTCAGAGTCAACGTAGTTCGGGACTACAGGGAAATTGGCTCGCCAAGACCTCGCATCTTGTGCCTACGTACTTCCACTGGATGGAAGATCAGAGCTTTACGTAGTTCAGACTAACTACGGCTAAACAAACGTTCTCACACAGCAGTGAGAAAAACAACTGGCTTCACAGGGTCGGGAACCTATGGTCAAAACTATGGCTGAGTCTCAAATGCACTTGGGCAAGAGAGAAAAAGGGTACTCAATTAATCGTCAGCGGGAAAGTCTCGATCGCACAGCCGCGAGAGAACAAAAGTCAATCGTTAGTGTGCTCGCTAGGATATCGCATCCTATGCCTACATATCTTCGTCTGGTACGAAGAATCAGAGCAGCTGTAGTTCGGCTACTATCGGACCACAGCTCAAATCTCGTTTTATTCATCTCTGAAAAATGATTACAATGGGTTGAATACTGAAATAAATCTCCTAGGAAACGCTATCCTATTCTATCTTGAAAAAATCGAATGAAAATAGCCCCCTAACAAATGGGCCTCTAATTATCCTGAAAGTCGTGAAAATACTCTCTATGAAAATATCCTAAAAGAAAATGAACTTTAAAAATATTAAATCGGCACTTTAATATTTTTCCTTTTTTCTCCTTTTCTTTTCTCATATTTTCCTTTTCTCAAAATATTTTTCTCCATTTTTTTCCTCACATATTTTCCTATTTTTTCCTCACAATATTTCCTTATGAATATTTCCTCACAATATTTCCCTTTCTTTCAATATCTTTTTTTTCTCCATATTTCTTTTTCTTTTCTTTTCTTTTATTCTTTCTTTTATTTCTATATTCTTTTCAAATATATTTTCTTCTTTTCCTATTTCTTTTATCCTAAAAAGAAACTTAAACAACAAAAATAAGAAGAAAAAACATAAAAAAGGGGGGGGGGTTACAACTATTACAAGGGGTTACACAAAAATGAAATAAAAAAAATGAAGGGCCCAGCCCAATCTTCAAAAAAAACGCTGGGGGGTGTGCTGTACTCTGGGAGTGTGCCAGAAATGAGGCCCAGGCCCAGACCTTGTCCAAAAACGGAGGGAGGTGCCAAAAAAAAAATGTAACTGGGCCATGAGGCCCACAACCCAGCTCTTCCCCTTTCTCCCTTCCCAGTTTCAGAAAGAAACCCTAATTTCCCCACTCAGCCGCCGCCGCTACCACCTTCTCTCCTCCGTTCACAAGCTTCACCAGAACGAGGAACACCGTCTCACACGAATGGAGGAGATCATCCCCACCCTGATCTCTCCACCCTTTCGAATCCCTCCTCCTCTAATTCTTCATAGCAATTCAGATGGATCTGGAAAATGAAGGAAGCATGATGAACAGTTGAAGATTCTGGATAAACTGAGATTCTGGTGATAATCGTTTGGAGAAGTTCTTCTTGGAAGTTTGCTGAACGGAGATCTGGATTTGCGTTGAGCGTTGGATCCCAATCTTTGAACGGTTGAATGATGTTTGAGGATGATGAAGAGGGAGGTTTGAGGCTTGTTGGAACTCCTTTCTGGAAACAACGTTTGGATGACGATGACGATGTTCTTGGAAGCTTTCTGATCTTGATGATGATGAAGGATCGAAGGTTAACGATGAAGTTTGGTGAATGAGGTTCGTTGGAGCTTGCTTCTGAGAATGACGGTTGATGATGTGAAGATCTGGATGAGGATCTTGTTGATGAGCGTTCATGGATGTTGATGATGGAGGACGAAGGTTGAGTTTCTGGATTGGTGATTGCTGAGGTTGTTTGAACAAGTAGTTGATGGTGACGAATCTTCAATGTTCTGAGGAATTTCTGGAGAATCAATGGTGGCTGGATGATGGTTCTGGTGGATCGATGGCGGTTGGATGAAGGTTGGATGGAGGAAGATGAACGGATTGAAGGTTAGTGATGGAGGTTTCTGGTGTTTGTGGTGGCCGGAGAAGGAAGAAGATGAAGATTATGAACGGAATCTGGGGATTAGGGTTTCTCCGGTGAGGGTTAGTGGTGGCCGGAGTACATGCACGACGGCCGGTGGGGATTCACGGTGAGCTGTTGCATGGTCACCACGTGGTGACGCTGGTGGAGGGGGAAAGTGCATGCGTGCCACGTGGTGGCAGCGTGGCTGAGAGAGAGAGAAGGCTGAGGATACGTGGCGGTGCTTGAAGATGAAGCGTGGGACCCTCTAATCTGCAACACGTGGCTTCTGGCTGGCTTTATACTGAGCTGTTCGCTAGAGGCTTCCGGAACCTTCTAGTGTTTGCTGGAATATGGTGAAGCTTGCTGAATACGCTGGATTTCTTGGATAACTTGGACTCTTTTTTTGGACAATTCTGCACTAATTGGGCTGCAAAAATAGGACAATAAGGCCCACACGAAATGGACAAAGAAAACTGCACAAAAACTGAAAAACAATACTTTAAAAAATGCTAATTAACTAAACTAATAAACCCCTAATCAAACATTAAATCCAATTAATCCCTAATTAATAATATTCTAAAATCTATATTAAATCTAAAAAAGACTATTATTTCTATTTAAATTCTATTTAGAAATTGAAAAGAAAAATCTATATATTTCTAAAAAATGAATATTAAAACTATTTAAAATCTATTAATTTCTACATTACTCTTTATTGTTTAAAAATATTAAACTCCACCTAATATGCTCTAAAAAAATGCCATTAAATTCTATTAATATTCTAAAACTATATTACCCCATATTATTTAAAAGACAATCTATATTATCCTATTTATATTCAAAAATGATTAAAAAAGCTAGTTATTTCTATAAAATTCTATATATGATTTAAAAAGAATTAAAAATAGCAAAAATTCTATTAAATCCTAAAAAATGATTTAAAAACTAATTAACCCTAAAAAAATCCTATAAAATCCAGAAAAATCACAATAATTCCCAGAGGGACAAAATGAGCACCGAACGACACAAAAATAATCGGTAAAAAATAAACGGGCACCGAAATATCCCAAAAAATCGATTCTACTGGTCAAAAACACCTGAAACACGAGACGGGAGCTGTGATCCCTGATAAAATCAATACAAATAAAAAATGCAATGTATGCGATATGCAGATGCGAATGCGGTTATGCGTCGAAACATCGAGCCAAATGCGAGACCCGGTTGGTCAAATTTTGGGGTGCAACAGCTGCCCCTATTCAAGCGACTTCGACCTGAATGGGTGAAGAGCGCTCAGCCTTCAAACATTCAAGGTAGATGACGGTTGAATACAAATGGAACCCTGAAATTTGCCAACCGCAAGAATATACTGCAAAGCTGCTTGAGAAATAGCTTCCAATAACTGAAGTTTGGTTGTAACGGCAACATCTGGTCAATTTTCTGATAAAATTTTCTTCTCCTTTTCAACACCTGTGTGACGCCACAAGTATTGAAATAATGCTTCATAAAGCAAACACTTTGATTCCCATCTCTCTCATGGGATCAAATCTGGTCAACTCACAGTTCATTGCGAACTTGAGGACAATTCTCCTGGGGAATTCTGAATGGAACTGCCTGGCGCCTGTTTTGACAAAGGGGGCAGCTTCAGAAGTCTGATATATGTCAATCTTTGTTGTTGTTGTTGTTGTTGTTTTTTTTTCCGATGCTGACGTAACAAACAAATATGAAGAATCACTCCGCTGGGGAAGACGAGAAGCTGAACCACACAACTCTGCAGGTGAACAAATTCGAAATCCAATAGGTAACCATCTTGGTCTATGTTTCGACATGCGTATGCTTGAAATGATGCCATGTCCTATATGATATGTAAATGCTATGCGTTTTGTTTGAAAATGCGAGGCCCCAGACGGCATGGCTATGCTATATGCTTGTATAAATACTATGACTATATATGCAAATGCTAATGCAGGCTCGAGCTGCCAGAGAACACCAGGTCTGAAAACCACTTGGCAAAATAAATGCCGAAGGAAACGTCAATTCTACTGGGGATGACCTGAAGTCACAGAACCATCTCAGCAAAATAAATGCTGGAAACGAGAAATCAAATCTGCTGGGGATAACTACCCTGCTGGAGAAATGAAAAGGCAACCCTGCTTGACGACTTCACTGGGAAATAAAGACAACTCTGCTCGGGAATGCTTTCTTCAAACCATTGGCAACTGATTGCACTCTGCGGGGATTGACCCAAACTGAGGTTGATTACTCGCAGCACATTGCTGGAAATGCTCATACTATCGAGGATATCAATCTTAATCTGCTAAAGATACTCCTGATCCTACTCTGATACGGGGTAAAAGACAATCTCGACTCTTCCGGGGATAATAGGCAACTTTCATCTGTTGAAGAGTAGCAATTCTGATTTAACAACATCCACAAGGAATTCAAACATTACTCGGAGCACTGGTATCCGTCGAGCTTCGTATCGGGGAACATGACAACATGCGAGTCATTGGGAAATATTGTGTCAGATACCTTTAGGTTTTTTTTTTGTTTTCTGATTTAGAATAAACATGGACTATGTACACAGTGGAAGATATGGGAAATACTAGACGAGAACTAGCATTCAAAGGTAGACTACCAGGCGAGAACTGATAGGGAAATAGGTTAGGAAAATTGATTTTTGTGTTTTGAACATCAGACGAGGCTGACTGGACAACAAGCTGAGGCATAGACAACCAGGCGAGAACTGGCTGAAAGCTAACGTACACCAGGCGAGAACTGGCATAACACTTGGATTAAACACACGAGAACTGATTATGCGATGACATGTACCAGGCGAGAACTGATACAACACTTGAAGAAACGGTGACCAAACGAGAATTGGTTACCAATAAACTGCACCAGGACGGGAACTGCTGCTTACAATAAACTGCACCAGGACGGGAACTGATGCTTATAGAAGGTTGGGCCAGACGAAAACTGGTTACCGATTTGCCAGGCGAGAACTGGACTTTGGAAACGACGGGTTACTGACACGTAACAGGTTTAAACTGCAGGATAATGATCCAACGACAACAAGACCTTCTTATTTGAAAGGTTCAGGTTTTGATAAGGGTATTGACATGATCCCCGATACTCAACTCTGGCTGGGGATAAACAAGCTGGTTTGAATGACTTGCCCCTGGTACACTCAGCTGGGGGATAAAAGACTGGCTTGCACAGCTTGCCCCAGTACAATACACCTTGCCCCAATCTGACTCTTGGGAATACCTGCTCCGAACAGCTTGCTACGAGAATACTTCGAGAATACTTGCCCCGACATCTGCACGACAAAAGAATTCAATCTCCAATTAAACACCTAACAACCCAGTTGATTTCAACTCTTTCTGCGATGACTTGCCCCTGAATGAGCGATGAGCGACTCAACCCGATCTGATTATCCATTGGAAGTATCTGCTTTCAAATCTCAGTGCTCTGCATAATTGCCCCTGATTGGGTCTTGAGAAGACTCCTTCTGATCAACTACTTCTCAAACAAACTGCCCCTGCTCAACTGGAACTTCGGGACTGGTCCTCAGACTGACTGATACTGAACTTACTGGAAGATAATGCCCCTGATTCACAAGGCTTCACAACATACACCATTCTGGTTCAGATTGCTGAATTACTCAGTCCTATTTGATTACTCCTGCTGGAATTTCTTTCATGCCAACTACTAACCTGCAATTAGAATCGTCTGTCTACGAATGGTAATCTTAATGCAATGGTTATGCAGATCTTGAAAAAATTTGAGCTGTCACTCATTTACATGCAATGATTGAAAGTGACGAATGAATCAAAGTTCAAACGCAGTGCTTACGTGGTCAGTGAAAATACAACAAGATGTGACTAGCAAGTCAAGAAGGAGTCAGGTTACTCAACCTTATCGTAATGCGCTTCAGAATAACCCTACCTCAATTAGGTCTTTTGAGGGTTGTATCGTGGTCGGGTTCACGGTTCGTAAAACAAGGATATTTGGCTCAAATTTTGATTTGTACCCACCCCTTCTACGTGGTGATCTCCGATCCTAAGGTTCAGTTAACCTGGCACAAGCACTCGCCTCTTCGAGAAGTATGCTGAATGGTAAGAACCTACAGTTAAGGAATTCACAAGCTTTTCTCCTAGAGTGACAGTTACTCCTTCTTTGCTTTTGGTGTCTGTGTACACGACTTTGTGATTTGCTGGGGAAAAGTTCTTTTTAATCCCTTCTTTTTCGTTCTTTTGATTCCCTAATTTTTGCCTGGACTGACTCATTTTGAGTTCTTTTCGATTTTTCGATTTCTTTTGAAGTCCAGCGGGATGCCCTGATTTTTTGCCTAAGTATTAGCTTTCTAGCTTTTCTTTCTTTTTACTTAGCGGGCTTTCTTTCTTTCTCTTGGAACAAAGTCGTGCGACACTGGTTGTCTTGATTGCTCCGAAAGGATTGTAACTGTCTCACTCCTGATTGGTGAGATTTGACCTTTTGAAGGTATAAACTGATTGGTCCTTGAAAGACAACACTCCTCTGCAAGACTTGAACGCTTGGTCAAGCTAACTGTCAACTACCCTGCCCCGGGTTAAGATGTGAGGGTTTATAAGTCCGAAAAAACTTCTACTTCCTGGCTCGAAGTGGTTGACAAGGGACTAACTCCTTATATCTCCAGTGTTTGGGGAATTTGAAACAATGCCTTGTACGTCATCGGTACGGTCTTATCTGAAAGCATACAATCATTGGTTATGAGTTTCAGTTTCGTCATCCTCCTAACTTTGCTAGTCACAGCGAAAAATGGAGTGAATAAAATGCAAGTGTCAGTGCAATGCAATAAATGAGCGACAGCGACATGATTAATTCAGAAAAATGCATAGTCACTTTATTATTATCACCATTCAGAACATACAATGCTTAAAAGCAGGTAGTAACTAACAGAAAAAGAAACTACAAATGCAAATGATATAAAAGCTTGAGAACTGCCACTGCTGAGGCGCCTGCCTGTCTGAACCACTGGCTTATGCTGGGGAATAGACCCTCTGAATCTACGAGCTTTAGACAGCTGGGCGGTTAGGGATGAACAAACAGAAATCCTTCTCGAAAGGAAATGCGATCCTGATCAATCAACTGCTGTACCTTCGCCTGAAATGCTTTACAATCTTCGGTTGAATGCCCCGGAGAGCCACCATGATAACCGCACTGCACGTGGGGATTGTACCCAGGAGGGTAAGGTTCTGGAACTGGCTTAAGAGCTTTAGGCTCCACCAAAGACTTTTGGATCAAAGATGGTAGCAACTGGCTATACGGTATAGGCACTGGGTGAAAAGGAGCTTTCCTTCGTTCCAAGTTGTTACGAGGTCGATTCTGATTCTGACGCTGATTCTGGTAACCTCGGCCACGAGTTCGCTGATTTGCAATGGAAGCGACATAAGGTTCCTGATAGAGTGCCCCAGGCACGGCTGTCTGTTCAGTATAACAAGCCACGGGAGGTACCGATCTCTGATAAGATGATGAACCAACAAAATTCACTGATTCGCTTCGAGGATATTCAATCTTTGGCATGACTGAGTTGATCACAACTTCTTCTTCACTCTGATAGTCACAAGGGTATTCAGTTTCACCAGCTTGATCATATGGAGTAATCTGAATTTTCCCCATTCTTATGGAGTACTCCAGGCGTTCTCCTAATGCTACCACGTCAGAGAAACTTGCCGGAACTCCGAGCAATCTTTTGAAGTACGGATATTGTAGGGAATCCACAAACATGCTTGCCAGCTCTTGATCTAACAGCGGGGGACGCACTTTAGCAGCAAATTCTCTCCATCTCTGAGCATACCTCCTGATAGGTTCATTGATCTCTTGAGACAACTCTTGCAAATGCATGCGATAAGGAGCAATGTCTAGGTTGTAATCGTACTGCTTCAGAAAAGCTCTGGCTAAATCCATCCATGATTGAATCTGATTCCTCTCTAACTGCATATACCACCTCAAAGATGCCCCAGTCAGACTATCTTGAAAGCAATGGATCATCAACTTGTCATCTCGCGCAAACGCAGTCATTCTTCGACAGAACATCATCAAATGCAGCTTTGGACAGCTATCTCCCGTGTACTTCTCAAATTTCGGCACTTTGAACTTGTAAGGCAACACCAGGTCAGGAACCAAACACATGCCTACAGCATCCAGGTTGACAGCATCTTTGGCTTTCAAAGCTTTCATTTGCTCTTCCAACACTCGGACTCTTCTATCCTTGTCAAGAGCTCTTGGATCTACCATCCCAGCTGCTGGAATATCTCTTCGGTAATTCATCACAGGGAAAGCAACACCTTGATTGTTGACAGGAGGAGGACGCTCATTCTGGGCAACAAACTGCTCATGTCGACCTTGGTTCTCAACAGAAGGCTGTACAACTTGGTCTGCAGCAACGTTGTTCACTTGCGGGGAATCTTCCATGGAATCATACAGAGGGTTGGACGCCATAGTGAACCCTGTCAGGGTGTTAGGAGACTGGAAATTGCCTTCAGACATGGCTACCAATAATCTTCAGCTGACTTCGACACTTGATTCTGCTCAAATCTACTCAACCCCTAGGTAGGTCTTCTGACAATCAACAGCTGCTCAATCCAAACTCCGGGTAATCACCTTCAGGAAACAAAGGCTGGATCAGAACTCTGGCTAGCTGGAGGATGATATGCAATGCAACACTGATATGCATATGATATGCAAAATGCAGCAAACAATGGGACCACAGCCCCCACACAAAATCTGAATACTGCTGCGCTGCTGACGGAGACGCTCTCTGAAAAGAAGACCAATATAACGGGTAGGTTGGAAGTCAAGTTTCCTGCACAAAAAAAAACCCCCACTCACAGGTGTGGACCTATATCTGACAAGGTACGGCATCCTATGCGGTCGTCAGCGTCACAGACTTTCATGAGGAATGATACGATTCCCAGAAGAAGTGGCATCGTCATCTCATGAAGAGGCCTCACTTAGCTGACTTCCAATTGATCGGTTCCCAGAGTCGACAATCCTCACGTCTGGACTCCCCTCAGATCCTCGAATTTTCGTAGGGAACTGCGCCTGCTCAGCAGACAGGTTCGTCTACTACTTCTCCGCAACTATATCTAGGTGTATACTCATACTCGAGCCCAGGTCCGGCTTATCTCAATCATAGAATACCCGTAACACCCCAACAGCAACAAATAATATCGATAAATAAGCCCAAATAGACAAGCAAACAAACGCTAGGATTGACTCTCTCTTAGGGGACGTTGGATCCCACATGCATAAGAACTATCGCAGTCCTTAGCGGCCAGGGGACGTCGGGTTATCCCCAGCAGAGTCGCCAGCTGTCGCTACTGCGAAAATCGGCGCCGGCTGACAGAAGAGTCGCCACCGTGCGTTATTTATCCCTCAGAGCGGGAAAGGAAACGCTCGAAGTAAACCTCGCAAAAACGGGGAAAAAGGTATGGTCATCGCAACCATAGCCTGGGTTCGGGAGTCGGTTACGCAAGGGGAAGGTATTAGCACCCCTCACGTCCGTCGTACTCGACGGGATCCACGCTTGCTTGGGTGTCTACTGGATGCAAAACAATCTATCTACGGCTGCTAAATCTAAACAGAAGGGAATTGACTCGATAGAGCATCGCACTCTATGCCTACGTATTCTCAAGAGAGAAAGTCAGAGTCAACGTAGTTCGGGACTACAGGGAAATTGGCTCGCCAAGACCTCGCATCTTGTGCCTACGTACTTCCACTGGATGGAAGATCAGAGCTTTACGTAGTTCAGACTAACTACGGCTAAACAAACGTTCTCACACAGCAGTGAGAAAAACAACTGGCTTCACAGGGTCGGGAACCTATGGTCAAAACTATGGCTGAGTCTCAAATGCACTTGGGCAAGAGAGAAAAAGGGTACTCAATTAATCGTCAGCGGGAAAGTCTCGATCGCACAGCCGCGAGAGAACAAAAGTCAATCGTTAGTGTGCTCGCTAGGATATCGCATCCTATGCCTACATATCTTCGTCTGGTACGAAGAATCAGAGCAGCTGTAGTTCGGCTACTATCGGACCACAGCTCAAATCTCGTTTTATTCATCTCTGAAAAATGATTACAATGGGTTGAATACTGAAATAAATCTCCTAGGAAACGCTATCCTATTCTATCTTGAAAAAATCGA
Source organism: Lathyrus sativus (assembly GCA_963859935.3). Lineage (NCBI taxonomy): Eukaryota > Viridiplantae > Streptophyta > Magnoliopsida > Fabales > Fabaceae > Lathyrus > Lathyrus sativus. Next base: position 657,541,679 of record OZ012741.1, on the reverse strand, counting down.
ATGAAAATAGCCCCCTAACAAATGGGCCTCTAATTATCCTGAAAGTCGTGAAAATACTCTCTATGAAAATATCCTAAAAGAAAATGAACTTTAAAAATATTAAATCGGCACTTTAATATTTTTCCTTTTTTCTCCTTTTCTTTTCTCATATTTTCCTTTTCTCAAAATATTTTTCTCCATTTTTTTCCTCACATATTTTCCTATTTTTTCCTCACAATATTTCCTTATGAATATTTCCTCACAATATTTCCCTTTCTTTCAATATCTTTTTTTTCTCCATATTTCTTTTTCTTTTCTTTTCTTTTATTCTTTCTTTTATTTCTATATTCTTTTCAAATATATTTTCTTCTTTTCCTATTTCTTTTATCCTAAAAAGAAACTTAAACAACAAAAATAAGAAGAAAAAACATAAAAAAGGGGTGGGGGGGTTACAACTATTACAAGGGGTTACACAAAAATGAAATAAAAAAAATGAAGGGCCCAACCCAATCTTCAAAAAAAACGCTGGGGGGTGTGCTGTACTCTGGGAGTGTGCCAGAAATGAGGCCCAGGCCCAGACCTTGTCCAAAAACGGAGGGAGGTGCCAAAAAAAAAAAATGTAACTGGGCCATGAGGCCCACAACCCAGCTCTTCCCCTTTCTCCCTTCCCAGTTTCAGAAAGAAACCCTAATTTCCCCACTCAGCCGCCGCCGCTACCACCTTCTCTCCTCCGTTCACAAGCTTCACCAGAACGAGGAACACCGTCTCACACGAATGGAGGAGATCATCCCCACCCTGATCTCTCCACCCTTTCGAATCCCTCCTCCTCTAATTCTTCATAGCAATTCAGATGGATCTGGAAAATGAAGGAAGCATGATGAACAGTTGAAGATTCTGGATAAACTGAGATTCTGGTGATAATCGTTTGGAGAAGTTCTTCTTGGAAGTTTGCTGAACGGAGATCTGGATTTGCGTTGAGCGTTGGATCCCAATCTTTGAACGGTTGAATGATGTTTGAGGATGATGAAGAGGGAGGTTTGAGGCTTGTTGGAACTCCTTTCTGGAAACAACGTTTGGATGACGATGACGATGTTCTTGGAAGCTTTCTGATCTTGATGATGATGAAGGATCGAAGGTTAACGATGAAGTTTGGTGAATGAGGTTCGTTGGAGCTTGCTTCTGAGAATGACGGTTGATGATGTGAAGATCTGGATGAGGATCTTGTTGATGAGCGTTCATGGATGTTGATGATGGAGGACGAAGGTTGAGTTTCTGGATTGGTGATTGCTGAGGTTGTTTGAACAAGTAGTTGATGGTGACGAATCTTCAATGTTCTGAGGAATTTCTGGAGAATCAATGGTGGCTGGATGATGGTTCTGGTGGATCGATGGCGGTTGGATGAAGGTTGGATGGAGGAAGATGAACGGATTGAAGGTTAGTGATGGAGGTTTCTGGTGTTTGTGGTGGCCGGAGAAGGAAGAAGATGAAGATTATGAACGGAATCTGGGGATTAGGGTTTCTCCGGTGAGGGTTAGTGGTGGCCGGAGTACATGCACGGCGGCCGGTGGGGATTCACGGTGAGCTGTTGCATGGTCACCACGTGGTGACGCTGGTGGAGGGGGAAAGCGCATGCGTGCCACGTGGTGGCAGCGTGGCTGAGAGAGAGAGAAGGCTGAGGATACGTGGCGGTGCTTGAAGATGAAGCGTGGGACCCTCTAATCTGCAACACGTGGCTTCTGGCTGGCTTTATACTGAGCTGTTCGCTAGAGGCTTCCGGAACCTTCTAGTGTTTGCTGGAATATGGTGAAGCTTGCTGAATACGCTGGATTTCTTGGATAACTTGGACTCTTTTTTTGGACAATTCTGCACTAATTGGGCTGCAAAAATAGGACAATAAGGCCCACACGAAATGGACAAAGAAAACTGCACAAAAACTGAAAAACAATACTTTAAAAAATGCTAATTAACTAAACTAATAAACCCCTAATCAAACATTAAATCCAATTAATCCCTAATTAATAATATTCTAAAATCTATATTAAATCTAAAAAAGACTATTATTTCTATTTAAATTCTATTTAGAAATTGAAAAGAAAAATCTATATATTTCTAAAAAATGAATATTAAAACTATTTAAAATCTATTAATTTCTACATTACTCTTTATTGTTTAAAAATATTAAACTCCACCTAATATGCTCTAAAAAAATGCCATTAAATTCTATTAATATTCTAAAACTATATTACCCCATATTATTTAAAAGACAATCTATATTATCCTATTTATATTCAAAAATGATTAAAAAAGCTAGTTATTTCTATAAAATTCTATATATGATTTAAAAAGAATTAAAAATAGCAAAAATTCTATTAAATCCTAAAAAATGATTTAAAAACTAATTAACCCTAAAAAAATCCTATAAAATCCAGAAAAATCACAATAATTCCCAGAGGGACAAAATGAGCACCGAACGACACAAAAATAATCGGTAAAAAATAAACGGGCACCGAAATATCCCAAAAAATCGATTCTACTGGTCAAAAACACCTGAAACACGAGACGGGAGCTGTGATCCCTGATAAAATCAATACAAATGAAAAATGCAATGTATGCGATATGCAGATGCGAATGCGGTTATGCGTCGAAACATCGAGCCAAATGCGAGACCCGGTTGGTCAAATTTTGGGGTGCAACACCCGGGGCACAATGGTGTGCTTGTTACGGGTTGTCATTTCATTTGCATACTTCATTCAATAAAATCAGTGGACGTTTCGTTTTCGTAAATATTGTGTTCCTTGTCTTTCTTTTTCTTTTATTTTTGCTTTATCAGCTATGTGTTCTTACACACACCCACGTCACTAAAACGCAGATCCTCATCCACTCTGGATCCAGTTGATAACAGTTCTACTATTGCCAATTACAATTTCGAGGATCCGATCTATCAAACTGAAGACGGAAACGAGGACGATTGTGAAATACCTGTAGAGCTTGCTAGGTTGTTACAACAAGAAGAGAAAGCTATACAGCCACATGAACAGCCAGTCGAAGTTGTGAATCTGGGAACTGAAGAAAACAGAAAAGAGGTCAAGATAGGGGCTGATCTAGAGGACAGTGTCAAGAGCAGGTTGATTCAGATGCTACGTGACTATGTGGAGATCTTTGCTTGGTCTTATGAAGATATGCCAGGGTTGGATACAGACATTGTGGTTCACCGTTTGCCAGTGAAAGAAAATTGTCGTCCAAAGAAGCAGAAGGTTCGTCGTATGCGTCCTGAAATGTCAGAAAAGATCAAAGCAGAGGTAATGAAACAGTTCAATGCAGGGTTCTTGGCCGTAACTTCTTATCCTCAGTGGGTTGCAAATGTGGTACCAGTTCCTAAGAAAGATGGTAAGGTACGTATGTGTGTAGACTACAGAGATCTGAACAAGGCTAGCCCTAAAGATGACTTTCCACTTCCTCATATTGATATCCTGGTAGACAACACTGCTCAGCATAAGGTATTTTCTTTTATGGATGGTTTCTCTGGTTACAATCAAATCAAGATGGCACCTGAAGATATGGAGAAGACTACATTTGTGACACAGTGGGGCACCTTTTGCTATAAGGTAATGCCATTTGGTTTGAAGAATGCAGGGGCAACATATCAGCGTGCTATGGTGGCTTTGTTTCATGATATGATTCATCATGAGATAGAGGTATATGTGGATGATATGATAGCCAGGTCTCAGAATGAAGAACAACATCTTGATCATCTGCACAAGTTGTTTGAGAGGTTGAAGAAATACAGGTTGAGATTAAATCCAAACAAGTGTACTTTTGGAGTTAGATCTGGAAAGCTCCTGGGTTTCATTGTCAGTGGAAAAGGTATTGAAGTGGATCCTGCAAAAGTGAAAGCTATACGAGAGATGCCAGCTCCCCGTACTGAGAAGGAGGTTAGAGGTTTCTTGGGACGATTGAACTACATTGCAAGATTTATTTCCCAATTAACTACCATCTGTGAGCCAATCTTCAAGTTGTTGAAGAAAGATCAGGTGATGGAATGGAATGATGAGTGCCAGACTGCCTTTGATGAAATCAAGAGATATTTGCTAGAACCTCCAATTTTAATGCCACCAGTTGATGGAAGACCCTTGATTATGTATTTAACAGTATTAGACAACTCAATGGGGTGTGTATTGGGGCAACATGACGAGTCTGGTCGAAAAGAGCAGGCAATATACTACCTTAGCAAAAAGTTTACCGACTGTGAAACAAGATACTCACTGCTCGAGAAAACTTGCTGCGCTTTGGCATGGGCTGCTCGCCGACCAAGACAGTATATGTTGACCCATACTACCTTGTTGATTTCGAAGATGGATCCAATCAAGTACATATTTGAGAAACCTGCTCTCTCCGGAAGAATTGCAAGATGGCAAATGATCTTGACGGAATATGATATACAGTATACCACTCAGAAGGCCATTAAGGGGAGTGTTGTTGCTGATCATTTGGCTCATCAAGCAGTAGATGATTACCAGTCAATGAATTTTGAGTTCCCTGATGAAGACATTATGTCTGTTACCAAAGAACCTGGACAATATGACGGACCTGAACAAGGATCCCGATGGACTATGGTTTTTGATGGTGCCTCCAATGCACATGGTAATGGTGTTGGTGTTGTGATTAGTTCCCCTGAAGGTTGTCATACCCCGATTACTGCCAGACTTTGTTTCTATTGTACCAATAACATGGCTGAGTATGAGGCATGTATCATGGGTATGCAAGTTGCTATTGATATGAAGATTCAGTTCCTTGAGGTGTATGGAGATTCAGCTCTGGTAGTAAGTCAGATTAAAGGAGATTGGGATACAAAGCATGATAATCTCATTCCTTACAGAGAACATGTGTTGTCTTTGATCCCACATTTCAAAGAGATTACTTTTGGACATATTCCACGAAGAGAGAATCAGTTGGCAGACGCATTGGCCACCATGGCATCTATGTTTGAGATCAGCTGGGATGATGAAGCTCCCAAGATTACCATTGATAGATTTGAGAAGCCTGCATACTGCAATGAGATTGACACTGAAGGGGCAGAGGAGAAGCCTTGGTTCTATGAAGTGAAAAACTATCTTGAAGCTCAGGAGTTCCCTGAAGGGGCATCTGTCAAAGATAGGAAGTTCCTGAGAAGGTTTTCTGCTAAGTTCTTTCTGAGTAATGGCATTCTGTATAAGCGTAATCATGATTCAATTATGCTTCGTTGTGTGGATAAGAAGGAAGCTACAGAAATTATGGAAGAGATGCATGATGGGACCTTTGGCACTCATTCTAGTGGTCATACCATGGCAAAGAAGATTTTGAGAGCAGGTTACTATTGGTCTACCATGGAAGCTGATTGCTATCAACACTCCAGAACATGTCACAAATGTCAAATCTATGCTGATAAAGTACATGTACCTCCATCTCCATTGAATGTGTTGACTGCTCCTTGGCCCTTTGCCATGTGGGGCATTGATATGATTGGTGAGATCAAGCCTACTGCTTCTAATGGGCATCGTTTCATCCTGGTTGCTATTGATTACTTCACGAAGTGGGTAAAGGCAGCTTCATTTGCATCTGTGACTAAGAATGTGGTGGCTCGGTTCATTAAGAATAACCTCATATGTAGGTATGGTATCCCTGAAAGGATTATCACTGACAATGGCTCTAATCTGAACAACACTATGATTACTGATCTTTGTACGCAGTTCAAGATTAAGCATCACAACTCTTCTCCGTATCGTCCAAAGATGAATGGGGCAGTTGAAGCTGCTAATAAGAACATTAAGAAGATTGTACAGAAGATGACTATTACTTACAAGGATTGGCACGAGATGTTACCATTTGCTCTGCATGGCTATCGTACTACAATACGTACTTCAACAGGGGCAACCCCATTCTCCTTAGTCTATGGTATGGAAGCAGTTCTGCCTATTGAAGTTCAGATCCCCTCCTTGAGAATTATGAAGGATGCAGGCTTGGATGAAGATGAGTGGATTCAGACTCGACTTGACCAGATAAATTTGATTGATGAGAAAAGGTTAGCAGCAGTTTGTCATGGCCAGATGTACCAGAAACGGATGATCAAAGCTTTTGACAAGAAGGTTAAGCCAAAGGTATATCAGGCTGGTGACTTGGTAATCAAGCGTATCATATTACCACAGGGTGATCCTAGGGGCAAGTGGACTCCAACATATGAGGGACCATTTGTAGTCAAGACAGTGTTCTCAGGAGGTGCCATGATATTGACTACAATGGATGGTGAAGACTTCCCACAACCTGTAAACGCAGACATAGTTAAAAAATACTACGCATAAAAAGAGACCCGCTAGGTTGACAGGCCTAGGCAAAAATAAGGGCATCCCGGCAAACCAAAAGGGTTTGGGCAAAAATTAGGGATATATATATAAAAAGATGTACACCCGGCAAGTCGAAAACCTGAAAAGGCGGCTTGGGCAAAAAAGGGTATCCCGGTGGATTGAAAACCTGAAAGGGCAATCCAGGCAAAAGTTAGGGATTAAAGCGTATGACTATGTCTCGTTTGGATCACTCATGAAACTGCAACCAGTTGTACTACTTACTCAAGCTCAAACAGATGAAGCTCAATCCAGTCGTTTCCGTCTCAACAGCAAGAAGATGAGATACTTGAGTGGCAATAGTAGAATTGAAACTCAATAGGATTATTTCCCACATAGCTGATTCTTTTTGTAAAACTTCATGACAAAATTCTCTTACTAGGGTTTATGTCTCCTTGTACAAACTTACCCGTGTATGGGTCACTTTTGACATAAATAAACTCCATCTTTTGAATCCAGATTTACTTTTACCCTATTTACATAAGCGAAACGTCCATTGGTTGTGTTTGAATGTATGTATGCCTTTTAATATGATTGATGTTTACCAGAAATGCATGAAAATGCAGTAATAGTATTTACTAAGGACGAACGAGGGAAGGATTTCAACGAAGCTTCGCCGGTTCATCTTTACAAGACAGTTACAAACCATCAGTAGGACTAATCCATTTTCACAAAGTCTAATCTCCCCTGGAATTTATATCCATCTCTTTTATCCTCATACGGATATACGGGAAATTACTTTCCAATAAGGGCACGATGAACGAAGACGAGATGTTATACTTATCCTACTATCAAACGAAAACGAAGGTTATCTATACCCTACTATCCCCAACAACGGGAGGTTATCTATACCTTGTTATCCCCAACAACGGGAGGTTATCTATACCTTGTTATCCCCAGCAGACGGAGGGTTATATATTCTTCAACAACGAATCGGGATTTATTTTCCTTGGCCAGCAGTTGTTATACAAGGATATCCAGACACTTCCAGCAGTGTCATATCATACATACATCATTTACATCATACCATAACATATATGTCTATAGTACATTACCTAAGTGCATCATGTCATACATGCATACATAAAGCATAAACTAATGTTGTTCTACAGAATGCTACCTTGTTTTCAGGTTAATTATCCAACAAACAAGCTTATGATCTTTGGGACCGCTTTATTGTAACCTCAGGGTTACTTTATCCTTCTGATGAGCTTCTTATTACTTTGGGACTGCTTTATTGTAACTTCAGGGTTACTTTATCTTCCTGAGAACATCTCATGACTTCAAGACTGCTTTAGAGCTACTGATTGCTCTATCCTCCTGAAACCATCATTATTATTTCAAGACTGCTTTAGAGTTATCCATTGCTCTATCCTCCTGAAATTACATTATTATTTCAAGACTGCTTTAGAGCTATCCATTGCTCTATCCTCCTGAAATCATTACTTCAAGACTGCTTTAGAGCTATTGATTGCTCTATCCTCCTGAAGACATATCACATTATTACTTCAAGACTGCTTTAGAGCTACTGATTGCTCTATCCTCCTGAAATCATCCTATTACTTCAAGACTGCTTTAGAGCTATTCATTGCTCTATCCTCATGAGGTCATATTACTACTTCAAGACTGCTTTAGAGCTATTCATTGCTCTATCCTCCTGAAGCCATCTAATTATTTCAAGACTGCTTTAGAGTTATCCATTGCTCTATCCTCCTGAAATTACATTATTATTTCAAGACTGCTTTAGAGCTATCCATTGCTCTATCCTCCTGAAATCATTACTTCAAGACTGCTTTAGAGCTATTGATTGCTCTATCCTCCTGAAGACATATCACATTATTATTTCAAGACTGCTTTAGAGCTATTGATTGCTCTATCCTCCTGAAGACATATCACATTATTATTTCAAGACTGCTTTAGAGCTGTTGATTGCTCTATCCTACTGAAGCCATTCTATTACTTCAAGACTGCTTTAGAGCTATTGATTGCTCTATCCTCCTGAAGCCATTATTACTTCAAGACTGCTTTAGAGCTATTGATTGCTCTATCCTCCTGAGGTCAGATTTATCACTTCAAGACTGCTTTAGGGTTATCATTATTGATTGCTCTATCCTCATGAAGACATGCTGTTACATCAGTATTACTCCAGACTCCTGACAGTTCTCATTATACTACTGAAGAACTTTCCCCTAGTGGCATCTTTAAGCCCACTCAATCATGTTCAACCAACCATCAATATCACTCCATGCACTGGTGAGTGCAAATTTTTGGGCTTTTGTGTTCAATCCCCTTCAACCTTCCAGGTTACGACTGGCAAATATACCAATCTAACCCCTCAGGTTTCAGAAAATTGAACAGGGGCAGCTGTTGCACCCCAAAATTTGCCCTCACAATACAAGACTTTGTGTTCCAAGAAGGTTCACAAGGTTCACAAAATTCACAATTGGTCAGAAGAGTTGACAATTCCCTCAGACAATGCACCTCCTAAGCAGTGCATCCAAAACTAGGGTTTTGACTTTAATCAGGCTAAATGGACTTCCAAGACTTCAAGTGAGCTTCATAACATCTTATATGTGTATAAGAACCCCCATGTCAAGTTTCAAGACTTTTCTCAAAAGTTTGCTCAGTCAGATGATCAGATAAGTCAAAAGCAGTCAATGCAGTTAAAAAGTCAAACTGAGGTCAACTGTGGTCAAACCAAAGTCAAACCTCATGATTTTTTTTTGCCAACATCAAAGAGAGATTTGGTTCCAGGGGTATTTTGGTCATTTTACGCAAATTCAGCTAATTCCTTGAAGACGGGTTGTTATTAAGTTCTGAGGCGTTTATTTACGTGGGTTTGATATCAATTTGGTTTGGAAAGTCTGATCTGTGGAACAGGGTTTAACAAGAGATCATTCTTCTATCTTCCAGTTCATCTTTAGAGGGACAACAGTGAAAACTTCTACTGATTATTGGAGCTTATTCATGTCAAAAGTATTAAGATTGGATCGGATTAATTCAAGGATATTCGACTGATGAATCGTATGTTGAGATGTTTGTGAATTAAATCATGGAGAAGAAATGGAAGATGATTTTAATAAATATGTGAAGTTCATTCATAATATTTTATTATTATTACAATTTGTAAAGAGAATTTGGATAGAAAGTTGAATTTTATTCATAATATTTCATCACGATTTACAAAAGGGAAATAATTTGGATAAAAAATGTATTATTGAATTATTTCATAATGCTTTTTTTATTACAAGTTACAAAAGAGGTATATATCCTAAAAAGTCCTAAGCACTAAAATTTCTAAGTATCCTTCTTGATGTCCTTTGAGCTTCTCCGCAAAGTCTCCGATTCACCTGCACATCAAAACAAAACAAACAGAATAGAAAAAAAAGATGTTAGAAAATTGTTTGACACTCTCAGAACATCGTCATCATCGAGTGCCGGGGGTGGCACAACCGAAGCTGCGACCTACCCCGTTACCGATCCGCGCCATCGGCGTCAGATCAAGCAATTTTTGTTCTTATCAATACGGGACAGCCGAGAAAGATGAAGAGATAAAAGAAGTTCGGGCCGATAAATGATTAACTGAAAAGGGGCACGTGCCGAAAATTGGATTTTGTTTCTAAGTCAAGCTAAGCACCATTCTATCAAGTAAATATGGTAGCACTATCAAGTAAATGTGGTGATGCTATCAGATAAAACCAGGATCCCAAACTGATGTTCATAACCGAAGTGGATTGAAATCCAGAATTGAACAAGTGAATGCACACCAGAAAACCCTAACGATAAAAAACGGCGCTCAACCCAGAAGGAAGAGAACTCATCCGTGACTACCAACAAAAATCCGTTTAGACTCAGAGAAAGCCAAAGTCCTCATCATCGTCATTATCGCGAACCACAGGGAACCCAGTTCGTCCATCAATCTGAAACCGTTGGCCTCAGTTCAGGCATCACTGGCCCTAGCAAAACGAACATCAACAACAATCATCGGCCATTATCACAACGAATTGAGACAAACCGCTACAAACCCTAACAAAAGGGTGAGTAATTTGTGAAATATTTCATGGTTTTCTTTTGTCGTTTTTCAGGAATCTCAGGATGAGGGAGAAGACAACATCGAGAGAATCAGGAATACAAGGGAGATGAGGAAAGTGCTACGAAAGAGAAGGGGCATTCTGTATGGACGGCGCCGCGAACATAAGGGTTCAAGACGAACCCTGAAAGCTCAAAGAGATGAATGCATCGGCCCAGTTTTTTTTCTTATTAGGGTTATTGTTTTGTCTGTTTTTGTTTTGAGTTCAATGAATAAAACATTTTTTAATTAAATTTTTTTTTAACCGAACGTTTTTAAAATGATCAAGTTTTTTTTTTCTCCTTTAAACACTAAAAAACCTTTTTCACAAAAAAAAACAAACTCTTTTAAACTAAAATTAAGTTTTTTTAAATAATTAAACCTTTTTTTCAGAAAATTAAACCAATTGTTTTTTTTAAGATAATTAAATCCTTTTTCAAAATATTGATATTAAACCTTTTTAAAAATAATTGGCAAAACATTTTCTTTCTTTTTTGAAGTAAATTTTTAAGAAAACTGAAAACCCTTTTTTTTAATTCAAGATTCATTGTCCTCCGTTAGAGACCTTTTCAAAAATCACAAAGAATAATGAGAGAAATCTCAAGTTTACTTCATTATTATTCTGTCTAACCCCATATACTGACTTTTTCTGTTTGTTTGGTTCTTGCAGCTGTTTGTGTTCAATGGACTTTTATTTCAGTTTAAATATTATTATATTTGTAACTGCCTATGGGATGTAATTTCGCGAACAATTGTCGCATTTATCTTTCCGCACTTTATATTCTGCCGTTGTATGGTTATTTGCTTCCTTCGCATTTTACCGTTAATTTCATCCCTCTGAAGCAATTAGGTCTAGTCGTTTGACCGCGTCGATAGTCCTCACATTCCAACCCATGTCGTCTTTACAAACCCTAATTTTCATACATGTCTCGCCGTGGACAAAATTACAATTTTATCCCTAGCATTAGGTCAAAGGGCCGCCGCGCTCATTTTAGGGTTTCCCGCCGTGGAATCCCTAATTTAACCCTAATTACAACTTAACATTTCAACGTAGAAATTTGGAGTTCCCACACTCCGCGTAAGCGTGTCCTTAAGGCGCGTTTATTCCCCTTGAGACCTTGACCACTGTCAAGAGATCTCTAACCTCCCTTTTGAGGGGAACTACGATTACTCTGATTCCACTCCCGTAAGGATACGTAGGCACAAGATGCGATGTCTTGCCGATTAAACTTAGAATTAACCCCCTTTATTATTTATTATTGCTTATTTATATTTTATTTATCTTTGCTATTTAATTATTTTGCTTATTATTTTGTAATTGTTTCTTGGATGTAAAGTTGTTTAATTATTTAATTATTATTACGGTTAGTAATTAGGGAGTGTAACAACATGTATGTAATATTAAAATAAATTTAGATCACTTTTAAATAAAGATAATTAAAATAAACACGTCACACACGTAAGTCGATTTTAATCGCCGTCTCACTTCCTAAGGATATCCCTCAAGTTGCCTACGAATAATGGTTAAGTGGGGTGTATAAAGCAAGTCCCTCAAATAAAAAAATCATCAAAGTCCCTTATGGTTGCCTTTACGAATCAAGTCCCTTTCGAAAAATGATGATGGTCCCTTATATGTGCTTATTACATCCCACAATGGCCTTCAAAGTCAAATTGTCCCTCACATACCCCTTAACATCCAAAGTAAGGACTACCTACTCCATTATAGTAGGGATAGTCTTACTAAAGGAAAGAATGAAGAATAAGAAAGACCTTTAAACATTAGGGTAGGTTACTCCTAGGTGCTTGCTCACTTCAAAATTGTTTCGCACTTAAACAAATTTTCAACAAGTTTTCAAACAAGTTCTTAACACATCCTTACATGGATTATTTATTAACTATTCTGAAAATTTTCTATTCACACACTACAATTTCAAAACAATTCAAAAGTGAGCTTAAGTACCTAAGAGCCCATGGATAACCATGGATGAAAAGGATGCTAATACCTTCCCTTTTCATAACCTACCCCCCGGACCCAAAATATTCTCTAAGGTCTTTCGTGTTCTTTTATAACCTTTCCTTATGGATAAAATAAAAGTCGGTGGCGACTCTTGCTATCCACAACATTGTTTAAAGTCAGTTCACCGGGTTACACGCGCTAGCCTGGGCCGCCAAGCGTTTGAGGCAATACATGCTGAATCATACAACCATGCTCATCTCGAAGATGGATCCTATCAAATATGTATTCGAAAAGCAGGCGTTGTCAGGGAGAATTGCCCGTTGGCAGATGGTCTTGACTGAATATGACATTCAATAAGTCTCGCAAAAGGCTATAAAGGGGAGTGTGCTGTCTGAATATTTGGCTGAGCAGCCTATTGAAGGTTACCAATCGATGAGGTTTGATTTTCCTGACGAGGATATCATGTACCTAAAGATGAAAGATTGTGAAGAGCCGTTGCCAGACGAGGGACCAGAGTTGGGTTCCAAATGGAAGATGATATTTGACGGAGCTGTGAATGCTTACGGTAGCGGAATATGGGCAATCATCACTACGCCACACGGGTCGCACATCCCGTTTACTGCTCGATTGACCTTTGCCGTTACCAATAATGAGGCCGAATACGAAGCTTGTATAATGGGGCTTGAAGAAGCCATTGATTTGCGAATCAAGAATTTAGACGTATACGGAGACTCAGCTCTGGTGGTGAATCAGATCAAAGGGGAATGGGAGACACGTCAGCCCAATTTGATACATTACATAAATTATGCAAGGAGATTGTTGCCTTTCTTCGACAAGGTTGAATTGCATCATGTACCGCGGGCAGAGAATCAAATGGCTGACGCCCTCGCCACCTTGTCTTCCATGTACAAAGTCAACTTCTGGAACGAGGCTCCCCGAATCATTATCTCTCGGCTTGACAGGCCAGCCTATGTGTTTGCTATTGATGAAGCATTCGACGACAAACCGTGGTATTTTGATATCCTTAACTTCCTGAAAAATAAAGAGTATCCGGCTGGGGCATCCAGTCAAGATCAGAAGACTCTCAGAAGATTAGCGGGTAATTTCTATTTGAATCCGGATGGCGTCTTATACAGAAGAAACCACGATTTGGTGTTGTTGCGTTGTGTAGACGAAAGAGAGGCAAAGCTGCTCATGGAGGAAATACACGAGGGTACCTTTGGCACGCATGCTGGTGGGCATGCTATGACAAGAAAGTTGCTGAGGGCAGGTTACTTTTGGCTGACGATGGAAACTGATTGTTTCAAGTTTGCGAGGAAGTGCCACAAGTGCCAAATCTATGCTGACAAGATCCATGTGCCTCCGAGTCCTCTAAATGTGATGTCATCGCCATGGCCATTTTCGATGTGGGGAATCGATATGATTGGAAAGATCGAGCCGACAGCTTCTAACGGGCATCGGTTCATCCTAGTAGCAATCGATTATTTCACCAAGTAGGTGGAAGCGGCGTCCTACGCCAATGTAACGAAGCAAGTAGTGGCCAGATTCATCAAGAGAGATATCATTTGCCGATATGGGATTCCCGAGCGGATAATCACGGACAACGGTTCAAACTTAAACAACAAAATGATGAAGGAGCTCTGTCAGAATTTCAAGATCGAACATCACAACTCCTCCCCGTACCGACCCAAGATGAATGGCGCTGTTGAGGCGGCCAATAAGAATATCAAGAAGATCGTTCAGAAGATGGTGGTTACCTATAAGGATTGGCACGAGATGCTACCTTTCGCTTTGCACGGTTATCGTACGACGGTACGCACATCAACCGGGGCAACCCCGTTCTCATTAGTGTATGGAATGGAAGCGGTATTACCATTGGAAGTTGAGATCCCTTCTCTGAGGGTATTGCGAGACGTTCAGCTGGACGAGGCAGAATGGGTAAAAGACAGGTTGAATCAACTGAGTTTGATGGATGAGAAGAGGCTAGCTTCTCTAGCATATGGTCGTTTGTACCAGAGCCGAATGAAGAAAGCGTATGATAAGAAAATACATCCGCGAAGCTTTCAGACGGGCGACCTTGTGCTGAAAAGGATTCTCCCGCCGCAAGCGGATCACAGGGGAAAGTGGACCCCCAACTACGAAGGGCCATACGTTGTCAGGAAAGTCTTCTCAGGAGGAGCGTTGTTGTTGTCCACCATGGACGGTGAAGACTTTACGTCACCTGTGAATTCGGACGCAGTTAAAAAATACTTTGCTTAAAATTGACCCGCTGGACATAAAAAAGAGAGTCCAGGCAAAAATGGGGCATCCTGGCGAACCAAAAACAGAATGAAAGGTTCGGGCAAAAGTTAGGGATAAAATTGAAAAAATGTACACCCGCGAAGTTGAAAACCTACACGGGGCGGCTTCGGCAAAAAGGGGTATCCCGGTGAACTGAAAACCCGTAAAGGGCGGTTCACGCAAAAGTTAGGGATTTGAAAAGCAAATGACTGCGATCCGAATTTGATACTGCACTAAGCATCAATGCGGGAGAATACCTGAGGGGTCGATTATCAGATACAACCGTTTTGGAGGTATGGATACCGGGAAAGCATTAGAGTCGGATGAGTCATAGGAGGATCAGTTCGTGGTGTTCGTCTGCATCCCGTTGCCGACATGTGTACAAAATTTAATTTGTCAAAGTATTTATGCTTACTGTGCATACTTGTATATTTGCTTTGCGTAGCTTCCTCATTTCAGGAGTTACATCCCGTGTATAAAACTCCGCCCATTCAGGGGCCCAATCAATAAAATATGTTATTCAGTACTTGATGCTGGTTCTTTACTGTTTTGTGCATGATAAAACGCCTAAGTTTATTGAAACTAGCATGCGTATAACATCACTGGCCCTTGCCAACAATTGCTAAAGCTTTGAATTAACTGAAAATAACGTCACTAACCTGAAGCGATTTGGTTGTATAGGCTTGTCTTGTCTTGTTTGTGTTGTTGCAGGTTTCATAGCCGTATGAGGCAGATAAGCAAAAGGGTGCAGTAACGAGAGATGCGTTCCCCACGCAGGTCGTGCAAGCTCCCACTGAAGAAGGACCGAATTCCCCAGCTAGTCGTAGCCGATCCAGAAGGCATGCTCAAGCAAAGTCGTTTATCCTTAGCAGAATTGGAGATTCCAAGATTATAGGCTGTGTTCAGGCAGTGTGGTGTCCCCCAGAAGGATTCCCCATCTCAAGCAGAGCGGTTTAGCCGTAGAAGATTAATATTTGTGAGCTGTATTCAGGCAGTTTACTTTTCCCACAGAGTCATTTACTCTTCCCAGCGGATTCAATTGATTTTTCCCAAGAGAATCATCCCCTCTCCAGCGGAATTCTCTTCTCAGCAAGTATTCCTTCCAGTGGAACTCGAAGATTAAGACTATCCCCGATAGAGTTGGTGCGGGTCCTGGCATTTGTCTTGCCAGAATACCGTGTGATACCCGTTCACTTTCCCGCAGAAGTTCGATCATACCAGGCGCATCTGCTATTCTCTAGCAGAGTTATATTCCCCAGCAGGGTGTTACTTCAATGAGGTGCTTGGCTTAAGTTCCCAATTTCCCAGCTGAGTCGACTTCCTCTTCCAGCATTTATTTTGCTGAAACAATTCCATAGCACCTGGCTATCCCCAGCGGAGTTGGCATTATCTTCAGCATTTAGTTTGCTGAAGCAGTTTCTATATCCAGCAGTTCGAGCCTGCATTGGCATCAACATATAGTGTCATACTTGCATTCACCAAATAGAAGTGTAGCATTTCCATGTCGAATGGAGCATGGCATCATTGTCGAACGCATGCATTTTGAAACATAAACTAGGTTGACTAACCGTTTGTCCCCAGTATTGTTTCTCTTGCAGGAAGAGAGAGCCCTTGCTCAGGTGAATCAATAAGCATTCAGGATCTCAACGTGAGACATCCGACGAAGTGTCAGTTGCGGCACTACTCCCCACAGAGTCAGCCGGATAAGTTTCTCCTTATCCACAAGCAGAGCTATTGGTCATCAAAGGATTCATGAATCAGAATTTCAGAGGCTATCGCCGGTTATCAGAACAGGCATCCGGAAGTTTGGTTTCCAAATGTCCCCAGTAGAGTCAGCCTCGAAGTTGCTGTAACGTCAGTGATAAGAAGTTCGCGGACCAACGGAAGGATGAGTCCTAACGTGGACAATTTTATTGACGGGATTTCTTTGTGCTAGAGACGATTGTTGGAATGTGGAGTCCTGACGTGGACATTTCCTCAAGTTGACGATGTGTGTTAGTCCTAGCGTGGACAGGATCGAGTTCCATGTATTGATTGGGTGTGGAGTCCTGACGTGGGCGAAGGTTGGTTGTTCTTCGTGTTGATATCCTAACGTGGACAAATTTGTCCTTCGTCGTGTTGTTGGCAAAGTATGAGTCCTGGCATGGACAAAGTCTTATTTCCCCAGCAAGTCGAAGACGCGCAAGTCCTGACGTGGACAGGTTCTAATTCTTCAGCAAGTCGGCATGTGAGTCCTTACGTGGACAAATCGAAAGAAAATGTGCTTCCTTACGTGGAAATGAAGTTGATTCCTAACGTGGAAGGTTTGATTCCTTACGTGGAAAGATTGGAGTCCTTACGTGGACAAATCGAAAGATGTGATTCCTTACGTGGAAAGATTGAGTCCTTACGTGGACATATCAAGTTGGAGTCCTGACGTGGACAGGTCGAGGTTATGTTTCCTTACGCGGAAAGATTGGAGTCCTGACGTGGACAAACTAAGATAAGATTGTGTTTCCTTACGTGGAAAGAAAAGAAGTTCGTTTCCTTACGTGGAAGAAGATGGCATTCCTTACGTGGAAAATTGTGCTCCTCATGTGGACAGAGATGCATTCCTTACGTGGAAAAGTGGAGTCCTCACGTGGACAAACCAAGACAATAGATGGTTTCCTTACGTGGAAAGATGGTATTCCTTACGTGGAAAGAGGCTTGTATTCCTGACGTGGAAAGAAAGAGTGTGTTCCTGACGTGGAAGGAGTTTAGTCCCGACGTGGACAGATGCAGAAGAGATGATTCCTTACGTGGACGGTGTTGTTCCTAACGTGGAAGAGTTTACTCCTAACGTGGACGATTTATCTCTGACGAGAAGGCAGACGAGCCGTCCCTAGCAAAGTTGTTGAAGTTTTTTCCGAGTTGACAGCAGATAAGAGTCCTGACGTGGACAAGCAAAGGACGAAGTTTCCGATGATTCAATCTTTTTCAGGACAATGAAAATAATCCCCATCCCGGTCGCACGAGATCAGTGGGTTACCGTAACGGTCAGATTCAGCTGATGAATGTCGTTCCCCGAGCAGCGGCGCAGTTTATTTCTGCGGTTGGCAAATTTCTGGGTCCTTAGTATTCAACTGTCTCGTACCGCGAATGGCTGAAGGCTCCGGGCTCTTCACCCAATCGGGTCCAAGTCGCTTGAATAGGGGCAGTTGTTGCACCCTAAAATTTGCTCAACCTTAGTCATTTGGTTTATGTTTCAGTATCATTAGCATTTGCATAAAGAGTCATGTACATAGGTTACTCATCTGCATAGCATAAGCATAGCAAGTCATTCAACAGGGGACCAAGCATTATTCTCATCTCTAGAGGCCTATCCAGAGGTTATTATCCTAATTCAATCTCATTCCAGTCATCAGAAAAGAATTTGAAAGCAGGGAGTTCAGTGGGTCAAGCATTGAGTATATCTCCTAACTGAGGGGGTCTGAGGATCAACAAGGGAATTATGAGTTGTGAATTGAGAGCATGGGGAGTATCTAGACATCTTGTAGGACTTAGAAAGTCATTTGGAGAAGAAAACAAGTTGTTGATGTGATCACAAGAATTGCAGTTGAAGACAGTCAACTAGGGTTTCATCTGGGTCAACCCTGGGTCAACCCTAGGTCAAAGGAGAGGCATTAAGGGCTATTGAAGAGATGTAGGGTTCATCATTTGACATGGAGAATAAGGATATGTTGCTATGCTAAGAAGAAATCAAGAGAAATCAGGGAGAAGAGGAGGTTCTAAATTAGGGTTTCTATGTAAAATCCCCTAGTTTAGGTCAAATTTCCAAGCAAGATAAGTCAAAATGCAAGCTTCAAATGGATCCTTGGCCAACATGGAACTTGTATAGGATCTCAAGACCTTTAATTTGAGTGGTGGAAGACATCAAGGAGATTTATAGAACTCAAGTTATGGTCCTTGCAAGTTACAGGTCATCTGGGGTATCTGAAATTTTGTCTGTGAAAGTGACTTGACTTCCAAGCTATGTTTACCCCTCAAGGAGATTTCAAATGAATTTCTGGTCAACATAAGAGTTGTTCCTCACTGTCTTAGCTTTCTAGAATGGTATGGTATTCCTTCATAGGATGTGTGGAACTCTACTTATGGTCTTGGCAAGCAAAGGGTATTTTGGTCATTTGTGAATTACAGGTCATTTTAACCTATGCCCAAAACTCATACAAGGAAGCTTCAAATGTAAAACTTTAAAACATAAAACTTGTTCCAAATGACATTTTGAGTCTAGAAAAGTGACCATGAGAGATTGGAAAGATTCATAGCACAAGGTTTCAAAATTGTTGGATTTAATGAATAAAAATGGCCTTAAAAATGAGATTTTTCATATCTTGGCCAAATGAAGCAAAATTATAGGTCATTTTGAATGGAAAGATCATTTTAAAGACATTGGCTAAAGTAGAATTTTGAGCTTAGTTCATGTTTTAAGAGTTATCCATGGTTGCTTGCAATAAAAGAAACATAAACCAAATTCAATGGAAAGAATGCAAGGGAAACTTCTCCAAGTTTCTAGGAGGTTCTAACCTCATGTATATATTGATGCAAGATGGTTCATGCCATGGTTGGTGATTACATTTGTTCAAAAACCTCAAGTTTTCACACTTTCTCATTTTTGCATAAGCTTCACAAACTCTCCATAATCTCCATCAATTCTCACTGTTCTTGATTGGATCATCATCTAGATCATTCATAGGTCAGAATTGTATCAAAGAATTGGTTGAATTGGTCAAAGATTGTACCATTCATCTTCTTCATCCAACTTGCAAGAAGATTTCAAGTCCAAGATTCAGGAGATTTACACACGAATTATTGCATACAGAACTCTTAATTCAAGACACTGAGCAAGTCCCAATCACTGCAAGCATCAAATTCAGAGAGGTGCATAGCTATTTCTCCATTTTTCAACAGGTTGGTATCTCTGATCGATTTGCATAGTTTAGATAGCATGATAAGGTTTTGATAGTGTAGAATGGTTAAGATAGGATAGAGGACTGAGTATGATGAGTTTGGAGAAGTTTCAAGGGGTTTGATCATGGTGCATAAATTCTGTTAAGGTCCATAGCACGTGGAATATAGCATGATAATTCATTGTATGTGGTTTGAAATGATCAGGATGAGGTGTAGATTAGTTTAGGATGAGTTTTGGCAAGAATTGAGACATTTGATAGCAGGTGATAATGGTGGATGTCATCTGTTGCACCTATCGGGTTTGGAGATTGGATGAGATTTAGGAGAATCTAACACCATGGCTGTGTAGAGGGTGAGGAGGAGAGTAATCTTTGTCTTTGGATCGTGTTAATTCATGGAGAGATTAGGGAGAACGAAGGACTGGAAAGCCATGCATGGAAGCTGGAATTTTCAGAAACCCTAGGTCTAATTTGGGGACGATGACTGTGTGCCGTTGGATCACCCAGAATTGTTGACTTAATCATCTCATCGTGTGGCTGCTGTTGGATTTCAAAACGGAGGGAGAATTCAAAATGTGAAACGCTGCGTTTCACTAATGGTACCGTTCTGGGCTTTGGATCCAAATGACTATCCACACCCCCGTTTTGTTAAGCCCAATCAAATACACGTGATATCATTACTTCCTGCACCGAGGATTTGTCCATTTTCTGGCGTTTTTCCCATTTAATTCTGAACGCGTATGGGCCTGGCAAAATTAGTATTCGCACCCCACTTTTCCAGCCCACCATGGAATACAACTGGGCGCCCCTGCTATTTTCACCCCCTCTCATTTATTTCTTTTTAATTTCTTTCATTTCTTTCATGCATTTTATAAAAATCACATAAAATTGAAAAATCATTATTTTTTGATGGTTCTTGTTGCATATTTTTCTTTAAAGAGTCTAGAAAATTATAAAAAATAAAAACTGCATTTTATTTTTTATTTGATATTTTTCCCATATTTTCCAAATAAATAGCATTTTAAATAGTTTCATTTCATACATAAATTTGTTAATTTTTATTCTACTAGTTGCTTTAATATTTTTTGTTCATTCTTTTTAGGTTGTTTAGTTTAGATATTAAACTTGTACATGCAATTTAATTCATATTTTTAGGAGTTAGTTTTACGTGACTAGTTTAGGGGTAAACAACATGAACAAATTAGGGTTTTAAGTGATGACTTAGGAGAATTAATTCATTTCCCTTAAGACTTAGAGCTTGAATAGTTTAGCTGTGGGACTATAGAGACTATGGGTAGTTATTAGATCCCCTTAGAAATCACTAGGATTCCCCTACTGCTATTAATCTACTGTATATATCTGATTGACTGGTGTGGTGTGCCCTCTGGGGATTATTGCTTGCTTGTTTGGGTGTTGGGATTTGCTTGGGGATTTGGGAAAGAGGAAGACTGAAGATGATGAAGCCATTGGAGATCCATAGACTGAAGACCAACTTCCAGAGTTGGAGAGGAGATTTTTGCCATCAGCTGTTAAGGAGATTAGGGTTTAGGAATTAGGCAGAGCTCTAGGTTAGAAAGCTTGATTCTCAAACATGGAAGGTTTTGACTGCCTCCATTCCTCTCTGTGATACAGAGTCTCTCTGAGACACTCACCCCCTTCCTTTGGAAGGCTTGGTGCTATTGTCTGAGGGATAGAACTCTTGAGAGAAAATGTCTTATGTGTTAGTAGCAGTTGGTTTACCACCATTGGTAGTCAACTAATTGCTTAACACCCAATCCACTCTGGTGATTGATCCCTCAACTTGGAGGATAGGACTTGAAGAAAAGCCATTGTAGACTGAAGATTGACAACCAAAGCCTTTGCTTGAAGACTGTGAAGATAGAGACTTCTGCTGACTGAAGCTAGTAGCTAATTGGAGATGACTTGAAGATGGATATTGATGCAGAGCTGCTGTGGCTGTTTATTTTGCTGTATTTCATTTCTGATGTATTGACTGGTTTTCCTGACTGTATTGTTTGTTGTTTACCCTGTTGGGTTGAAAGTGAAGTCTGTTCACTTTTGCCTATTGTTTTCTAGGTTCGAGGTTGAGTGGGACTCCCTTGCCTCGCTTGTATTGTTGCATTCATGCATTTTACCGCCTTAATGTATATATCTGATATTGTTGCTGTTTCCATCTACTCCCTTAGGATCTCTGTTTCTCTCTGTGCAAGAGAGGAGCATGATAGACACTAGGTCTTAACCCATGCATGATAACATTAGGTTAGTTTGTTTCCCCTCGCAACTGTAGGTTAGAGTTCTGTCTCTTCTTTCTCAAAACAAACAGAAAAACACCCTAAAGATTTCAAACACAATAAAAGACACTTCTTTCGTAAAAGAATGTGAACTCATCAAAACGTCATTTTTGTCCGCCGGGACTGCTAATCAAGAAAACCTTTTTCAGAAGGAATAAAATCAACCAAGATAGACTTGTGTCGTACGTGGCCCGAACTACGTTTGCTCTGATCTTCCATGTTGTGTGGAAGTACGTAGGCATAGGATGCGATATCCTAGCGAGCAACCTTCCCCTCCTTTCCCGTAGGTAGGCGAACTACGTTGACTCTGATTTCTCGTTCCAGGCGAGAATACGTAGGCATAAAGTGTGATACTTTGCCGAGTCATTTTATTTTCATTCTCTTTTCTTTTTAACCCCTAACCTTTAGAGTAGATAGAATAACAATCCATACCCGAAAACAAGCGTGGATCCCGTCGAGTACGACGGACGTGAGGGGTGCTAATACCTTCCCCTTGCGTAACCGACTCCCGAATCCAGGTTTTGGTTGCGACGACCATACCTTTCCCATGTTGTGCGAGGTTTACTCTGAGCGTTTCCTTTCCCTCCCGTGGGATAAATAACGCACGGTGGCGACTCTTCTGTCAGCCGGCGCCGATTTTCGCAGTAGCGACACGTTGTAAATTGTTAAGTTGTAATTAGGGTTAGGTTAGGTTAGGGATTCCACGGCGGGAAACCCTAAAAAGAGCGCGGCGGCTCTTTGACCTAATGCTAGGGGTAAAATTGTAATTTTGCCTGCGGCGAGACATTTGTGAAAATTAGGGTTTGTGAGGTTGTAAGGGTTTGAAGTTGAGGACTATTGGCGCGGCGACCAAAAGCTAGACCTAACCTTCGGATGTGTGTAATGTGACAGAATAATTGATGAATGTGGGAGAAATTGAATCATGCAAACAGAGAATAATGTCCTAATTTAACCATACAAGCAGAAACTTAAAGGGCAGTAATTAAAGCGCGATTATTAGGATTCGCGAGGTTACAACC